>CAWUFW010008867.1:0-600000 GCA_963921515.1 Calotriton arnoldi | reverse complement strand
AAATACAGGCCCTTTTGGCTAATGAGATCATGGAGAGGGTTCCGACCTCTGAAGTAGGAACTGGGTATTACTCCTGTTGCTTCCTTGTGCTGAGTGATGTAGGCTTTCACCCCAACTCTTTCTTCTGGAAGAACAAATTCAAGATACAAATGCTAGCCCAGGGCCTATCTGCCCTCAATCTTGGAGATTGAATGGTGGAGTTGGACTTGCATGGTGCTAATTTTCACATCCGGTCCTGCAGGCCCTCTGGAACAACCTGTGGTTCACGGTGGGCCAAGAGCATTTTCAGTTCACAGTGCTCCTCTTTGGAGTCACCAGTGCCCCTCCGGTGCTTACCAAAGTAATGGCGGTGGTAGCCATACATCTGCGGAGGTCTGGTGGATCAGTCTTCCCCTACCTCAGTGACTGGCTGCTTAAGGAGAGTCCCCCCAGGCAGCAGTCAACCCCCTCCAGATGACTGTGGACCTCCTAATATCATTGAGGTGCACTATCAACAGGCTGAAGTCAAACCTGACTCCTTCGCAGACGCTCCCTTTCATCTGAACCATTCTGGATATGGTACAATTTTGTGCCTTTCCCCCAGAATGGAGAGTCCAGAAAATTCTAGTTATGATCCCAATGTTTCAGCCTCTGTCATGGAAGTCTGTGTGAGTGACTCTTAGGCTACTGAAACTGGGGACATCCTGGTAGTGTCACATGCCCAATGTCATATGCACCCTCTACAGTGGGAACTAAAATGCAAGCAGTGCTTAATTTGTGTAAAAAAAAAAAAGTGCCAGGGCTCTCGTCAGGAGGCCACTGCAGCTTGCACCACACATTGCCCCTACCATGCTGCAATGACAGTAACAACACAATCTGAAAGAGACACGTTAGTGATAGATTCCTTACCTTAGAATATCCCCAGGCGTCAGACTGGATCCGGAAAGTTTTTCGTCAGCAGTACCCCTGCGCGTCGGTAGGTGGCGTCGTGCGGTTCCGCGTTCGTCGCTGACGTCGTAAGCGCCGAGATGACGTCACGGAGACTACTCAGGCGTCACCCATGCGCGCTGACGTCAGTAATTTCTTTTTCCGCGCCAGCAAGCGCAGATCCGGTTAGAGCACGTACCTTAGTCACTTTTTGACTAGTTGTTTTTGGGACTTTTGTCTCTACTTTTCTAAATCTTGACTCCTGGTGCCATTCCTACTGTCTGGAGCGCGGTCATGTTCCGACTGTCTGGCCATGGCTCCGAAGGCTTTGCGGGAGCGGTCCCGAAAGCTGCTGGAGGCCCACAGTCGTCTCCGCGCCGGTCCAGGTCCAGGGGTCGCTCGAGGGACCGACCGCGAAGCCATCATCATCGCTCCTCGGGGTCCACGTCTTCACCCTCGGAATCGGGTAAGAGACGTCACAGGTAACGGTCGAAGGAGCGCGTACGCTCTCCGACCTACCCCCGTCGGTCTCCGGACGCGGACGAGGGGGCCAGGGGTCCTTCCCCCGCGGCTCCGTTGGAGCCTGAGAGTCCCGCGGCCTACCCGCCCTACCCGGGTCCGTTGGAGGCTCCGGCCCCGGTGCAAGAGTTTCTTCCCGCCATGGGCTGCCTTTTCAGGCCTAGGGCTCCCGCAGGCGCGCCTTCGGGCCCCGTGGTCCCTATTGAGGGCTCTTGCTTGCCACCGGCTCCGCCGCTGGCGTCGGCGGCTCCGACCCCGGTGCCGCAAGGTCCTCCGCCGGCAGCTCCGGCCCCGGCGCCGTAAGGTCCTCCGCCGGCAGCTCCGGCCCCGGCGCCGCAAGGCCCTCCGCCAGCGGCTCCGGCGCTCCTTGCGGCTCCGTTCCCGGCGCCGCACTGAGTTCCGTCGTCCCACCTCTTAATTGGGACATGGAGCCAGATCGGCGCCGTTCCTGGCACCGTTGGAGCGGAGTACTCGGAGCAGGTGGCCTTCCTTACTGCTTCAGCCGGCGGCAAGTTCCATAGAATCTCTGCTTCCGTTCAATGAGGCCTTGACGGATGTTTTGATGGGCACCTGGTCTAGGCCAGCCACAGGGGTTCCTGTGGATAAAAACGTGGCCAGGCGTCACCGCCCGCCCCGGGTGACCCTGCCCTTTTGACAACTTATCCGACATCGGAGAGCCTGGTCATTCAGGCCTCCACTTCCCAAACTGCATTCCCTGCCGCTCCGCCAACTACGGAATCGAAAATGCTGGAGCAGTTTGGCAAAAAGTTGTTTCCCTCTGCCGGCCTGAGGCTGCGGTTAGTAAACACTGCATGCCTCTTGGGCCGCTATTCTCACGCTGTGTGGGACACGGTGGCGCAAACTCTGCCCCACTGCCCGGAGAAGGTTCGGGCTGTACTTTCCCAAGCTGTTGCGGAGGGGAAGGATGCCGCGAAGTTCGCTTTTCGGTGTGGGTTGGACACCGCAGACTCTTTGGGGATAGCCATCTCCACGACGGTGGCCTTGCGGCGACACACCTGGCTGCAGTCCATGGGGTTTTTGGGGGCTGTCTAGAGTTCCCTCTCTCCGCCACACGCCCGGCCACATCTACCTTTCGTTCTTTTCGTGCCACGAAAGGGGCGCCCCTACACGTCCGTTCAGCCAGAGGCCTGCGCACAACAAAGCCTCAGCGCAGCCGCAGGCATGGTGGCCGCCGTGGCGGCACAGGGGGTCAGCGTGCGGGTCAGTCCGCCTCCACTCCCGCAGCATCCGCCTCAAAGCCTTCCTAGTCCGCGCTTTTGGGTGCACCCCCCGCCGGTGGGCGGCAGAATTCAACATCACCTCCCCCACTGGCGCTCTGTCATTTCGGACAGGTGGGTGCTGCAAATCGTCCGAAGGGGTTACTCCCTCCCCTTCCAGTCTGTCCCCCCCGGCCAGGCCACCTCAGTTCCACCGCATGTCGGGGGATCACTTGGCACTTCTCCAACAGGACGTCACGGCCCTCTTGGCCAAGGGGGCCATTGAGCACGTTCCTGGGCCAGAAGTAGGACATGGATGTATTCCCACTACTTTCTGGTCCCCAAGAAGGACAAGGGGGGCTTGCGCCCCATCTTGGACCTCCGGAACGTCAATCGCTTCCTCCGGAAGGAGAAGTTCAAGATGTTGACTCTGGCTTCAGGTCTTGGCTGCCCTCGACCCTGGAGACTGGATGGTAGCGTTGGACTTGCAGGACGCATATTTTCACATTCCCGTCCTGCCGGCCCCCCGACGTTACCTGTGGTTCACGGTAGGCCAGGAGCATTTTCAGTTTACCGTGCTCCCCTTCGGCCTTACAAGCGCCCCTCGGGTGTTCACGAAAGTGATGGCGGTGGTCGCAGCTCATCTGCGCAGGTCAGGGGTGTCAGTCTTCCCCTACCTCGACGACTGGTTGTTGACGGCGGGCTCGCCCCAGGCAGTCGTCACCCACCTTCAGACTACGGCCGACCTCCTGCAGTTTCTAGGGTTCTCCATCAACGTGCAAAAGTCGCACCTGAGTCCTTCTCAGAAGCTCCCCTTCATCGGAGCGGTTCTGGATTCGACGCAGTTTCGGGTTTATCCTCCCGAGCGGCGAGTCCGGGATATTCAGGCTATGATTCCCATCTTTCAGCCTCTATCCCGGGTTTCAGTCAGGATGACCCTCCGGCTCCTGGGCCTGATGGCCTCCTGCATTCTGCTAGTGCAACATGCCAGGTGGCATATGCGGGCTCTGCAGTGGGACCTGAAGTTCCAGTGGGCGCAGCATCAGGGCAACCTGTCCGATCTTGTCCAGATCTCGGAGGGCACTGCACGACAATTGCAGTGGTGGCTCACGAATCGCGATTGGGTCAATGGCAGATTTCTCTCCCTTCCCCCAACCGGAGCACACAGTGGTGACGGATGCGCGCCTCCTGGGATGGGGCGGCCGCCTGGGAGAGGCGGGGATCAGAGGCCTCTGGTCTCCGGTGGAGTCCCGGCTCCATATCAATCTTTTGGAGCTGCGGGCGATCCGACTTGCACTGAAGGCATTCCTCCCCTCTGTCCGGGGAAGTGTAGTGCAGGTGTTCACGGACAACACTACCGCCATGTGGTATTGCAACAAACAGGGCGGGTTGGGGTCGTGGACCCTATGTCAGGAGGCTCTGCGCCTCTGGACATGGCTGGAACATCAAGGTATTACCTTGGTGGTTCAACACCTGGCAGGTTCTCTGAACGCCAGGGCAGACGAACTCAGCCGCCGGTGGTTGATGGATCACGAATGGCGTCTGCACTTGGACGTGGCGCTAGGTCTCTTTCTGCAGTGGGGAGAGCCTTGGTTAGATCTATTCGCTACCGAAGAGAACACGCAATGTCATCAGTTCTGCGCGTTGGAATTTCCAAGGCGGCACTCGCTCGGCGACGCTTTTCGTCGCAAATGGAGCTGCGGTCTGTTGCACGCCTTTCCGCCTATACCACTTCTGCCCCGAGTGCTGAAGAAGATTCGGCGCGACCGGGCCCAAGTCATCCTTGTGGCTCCGGATTGGGCACGAAGATACTGGTATCCCGAGCTACTCAACATGGCGATCGATCCCCGATCCGACTGCCTCTTTGGGAGGATCTTCTGTCGCAGCAACAGGGGACGGTCCTCCACCCGAACCTGTCCAGCCTCCACCTCCATGCGTGGAGATTGAGCGGCGACAGCTGATTCCATTTGACTTGCCTCCTGAAGTCTGTGATGTCATTCTGGCAGCCAGGCGTCCCTCCACTAAATCGGTATACGCCTGCAAGTGGAACAAATTTGTGGCATGGTGCACAGCTAAGTCTGTGGATCCCCTTTCTGCCCCTCTTTCTGAGGTCCTTCTGTTCCTACTATCCTTGGCCCAGCAGGGCTCTGCTCTGGGCACTGTCAAAGGTTATCTTTCGGCCATCTCCGCTTTTCTCAGGCTTCCAGATCAGCCTTCTCTCTTTAAGTCCCAGGTTGTTAACCGTTTCCTCAAAGGCATTACACACACGTTTCCTCCCGTGCCTTTCATAATGCCTCAATGGGACTTAAATCTTGTCTTGACCTATCTGATGTGCGCTCCTTTTGAGCCCCCTTCATAACTGTCCTTTACGTCTTCTTACTCTCAAGACGGCTTTCCTGGTAGCTATCACCTCTGCCAGAAGAGTGTGTGAGCTCCAGGCTCTTTCTTCTAAACCTCCTTTCCTTCCTGTTCATCCGGACAAGGTGGTTTTAAGGACCCGTCCTTCTTTCTTGCCAAAGGTTGTCACGCCCTTCCACATAGGGCAGACCATCACTTTGCCCACCTTCTTTCCGCCTCCGCATCCTTCAAAAGAGGAAGAGAGGCTCCACTGTCTAGACCCAAAAGGTGCGCTCTCGTTCTATCTGAAGGGCACACTACAGTTCCGGGTGGATGACCAGCTCTTTGTTGGCTACGTGGGCGCCAAAAAAGGTCGAGCCGTGCACAAACGTACCATCTCTCGGTGGGTCATTTTGTGCATCAAAGCGTGTTACTCGTTGGCTAAGAAGGAGCCTCCTTTGGGGCTGCGTGCCCATTCTACCAGGGCCACGGCAGCCACTACTGCCTTGGGACGCGGCGTTTCCTTGCAGGATATTTGTCAGGCAGCTACGTGGGCCTCGCTGCACACATTTACCAAGCATTACTGCCTTGACAGTCAAGTCCGGAGAGACGGCTTCTTGGCCGTTCTGTTCTCCGTGACTTCCTTGTGTCATCTATTCGCAGACCCACCACCGGGGTTGGTATTGCTGGGGTATCTATTCTAAGGTAAGGAATCTATCACTAACGTGTCTCTTTCAGATGCACAAGTTACAACTTGTGTAACGATATATCTGTAAGAGACATTAGTTAGTGATAGATTCCTTACCGCCCCACCCATCCTCCCCGTTCTGCGAACTGATTCTAGGGTTAAAGTCATCCCTTTCAGGGCCCTAGTTTCTTGGCACCAGTGGTCAGTTTCTTGCATGGCTCTGCGTTCCTGGCGCGGAAAGTCGTGTACAGAACTGACGTCAGCGCGCATGGGTGGCGCCTAAGTAGTCTTAGTGACGTCATCTCGGCGCTTACGACGCCAGCGACGAACGCGGAACCGCACGACGCCACCTACCGACGCGCAGGGGTACTGCTGATGAAAAACTTTCCGGATCCAGTCTGATGCCTGGGGATATTCTAAGGTAAGGAATCTATCACTAACTAATGTCTCTTACAGATATATTGTTACACAAGTAGTAACTTGTGCACTACTAACCATCACACTCCTTCAGGTGTGACCATTCAGACTATTTCAGGCCCCAAAGCTATAAGAATGGCATGGGCGGCAGGTAAAAGTCATTTTTTAAGTATATTGCATTAATAATTAGCTGTTGTCGTGGTCATCTCTAAATTAGCCAGACAGCGCCACCTTGTGGCAGGCTGTCACATGTGCCGGTGCTGACAATTAAGTGCTGGTGCCGAGCACCGGAAATCACCCGCTCAAATTAAGCACTGAATGCAAGTGAACTCCACATCAGGGAAATCTGTTGGATTGTATCCAGATTTTAGAGAGATTGCAAAAGAATTGCAGTGGTGGCTACTGGGCCACGATTGGGTCAGTGGCAAACCCCTCTCCTTACCCTACCCAGAGCTGACTGTTGTCACTGATGCATCACTACTGGGTTGGGGAGGCCATCTGGGAGATGTGGAGATCAGAGCACTCTGATCTCTGGCAGAGACTTGACTCTACATCAATGTGCTGGAGTTGAGAGCGACTCGCTTGGCATTGAAAGCCTGCCTGGCTGCCAGCAGAGGAAGTCTGTTCCAGGTGCTCACAGACAACACCCACCACCAAGTAGTACTGCAACATGCAAGGCGAAATGGGGCCTTAAACCTTTTGCCTGGAGGCCTTATTCGTCTTGAAGTGGCTGGAATGCCAAGGGTTTCCCTTTTGGTGGGCCAAACTCAGCTGCAGGCACCTAGCGGATCACGAATGACACTTGCGTCTGGAGGTGGCAGAGGGTGTCTGACAGTATCATGGAGAACCCGTTCTCAATCTTTTTGCCACCACCAAGAATGTCCATGTCAGCATTTCAGTGCCCTTGAGATCCAAAGCATCGCTAGCTTGAAGGTGCATTCTGTCTAGCGTGGAGCTCAGGACTCCTCTAGGCCTTCCTGCCACTGCCTCTTCTGCACAGAGTTCTGAAGAAGATCAGAAATTACTGGGCCCAAATCATTCTAGTAATGTTATGCAGATTTGTAGAGTGCACCACCCAGATGGGTATTCAGGTGCTGTGCAAGTTTGAGCCTCAGTACATTTAGGGCCTTTTACTACTTAAAAAGGCAGGTCTTCAAGCGTCTTGAAGAAATCAAGAAGTAAAGAGGAGGCTCTTAGTGTAGCAGCAGGTCGGTCCAGGCTTCAGGAGTGATGTAGGAGAAAGCTCGACCGCCAGATCTGGTTTTCCATATTCGTGGGATTTGTGCAAGTGGGAGTCCGGACAAGAGGTGGTGTCTGGAAGGTTTGTAAAAGCAGATGCGATTTTTGAGGTATGCTGGGCCAGTGTTAAGTAGTTTCTTGAATGTGTGCACCAGATTGGGCCTTGAGTGTGTGTTACCCTCAACTACTGAGCGTCTGTCCTCTGATCAAGCTTGATTTGTCGCAGCAGCAGGGTAGGGTTCTACACCTCGGCCTGCACACTGAGCATCTCCATGCTTGGAGATTGAGCTTTAACAGTCGATCTCCTTCGACGTACAACCTGAGTTCATTGAACTGGCGGCGAATGTCCCTCCACTAAATCTGTGTACGCCAGCCGTTGATGCAAATTCTTTGATTGGTGTGGCACCCTACAAATTGACCGTTTACATGCAAAGTTGTATGAAGCTTTATAGTTTATTTTCTCCCTTGCCCAGCAAGGACTTGCTTTGGGAACTGCTAAGGTATATTTATCGGCTCTTTTGGCCTTCTTGTGATTGCCGGACCAGCCTTCATTATTTAAAGCAACAGTTGTGTGAGGTTTTTGAAAGGCTTGCAACTCTTGCTCATACCAAAACCTTTTGTGATGCTCCAGTATGACTTATACGTAGTCCTCACGTTCTTGGCTTACAACTCCTTTGAGCCGTTGCACATTTGCTCCCTGAGACTTATGAACTTAAAGATCGTTTTTCTCATCTCCATGAGATCGGCTAGGCATGTGAGTGACCTTCAAGCTCTCTATTTAAATCCAACTTACACCACCTTCTTCCCTTATACATTGGTTTGGAGGAACTGAGCTTCCTTTCTACTGAAAGTGGTCATCCTTTTCACGTCAGTCAGGTGATCACCCTATCTGATAGAGACTACTAGCCGCAGATTCCTTAACGTAGAATATCCCCAGGCGTGAGACTGGACCCGGAAAACTTTCTTTGTCCCAGCATCTCTGCGCGCCGTGGGGCGGCACCACGCGACTCCGCCCTGACGTACTCCGCGGGCGTGACGTCAGCGAGGTCACATAAGCCCCTCCCCGGCGCGCTGACATCAGTTTCCTTCTTTTCCGCGTGCCACGCGGATCCGGATCGTGTCCCTGGCCTGTTTTCAGGCCTTCCTCTTTTCTTCAACGCTTTGCGTTTCCCTTGTGAACAGTGTGCAAATGCCTTCGGGCTTCAAGACGTGCTCGTCTTGCGCGCGCTAGATGTCGGCGACGGACCCACACCCCATTTGTATGTGGTGTTTGGGGGAGCACCATGACTCCACAGACTGCGAGGCTTGTCAGCAGATGAAACCGAAGTCCCGGCGGGAGCGCCGGATGAAACTCCTTTCGGCCCGCATGTCCAGGTCAGCGTCCTCATCGTGTCCGTCCCCCGCGGAAGGGGCCAAGAACCGCCGCTTCCGCCTCCGACATCGTCCTTCCCCGAGGCCGCAGGGGCGTCGCTCGCCCGTTGGTAAGTGTCGCAGCTTGTCCCCGAGGCCCGGTCCCCGCCCTGTGGGGGCCGCGGGTTCTCCGCAGGTTGTGCGGCCTCGTACGTCGTCGCCTTACCCGCCGTTTCCCGGCGCGGGGGCGTCCAGAGTCCAAATGGAGGCCTATGCTGCGGCCCTGCAGGCCTCCTTGGCTCCTCCTCCTCTTCCTGGGACGTCTGCTGACCCCCTGCCTCCTGTGGGGCCTTCTGCGGAGTCGCCGGTGGCTCCGGCTCCGACAAGTTCGGCTTCAGGTCTTGGAGGTGTGGTGTCGTCGGGGTGCGGCCCTACGGGGTTCCCTCCTTCGGCCCACGGCGCCTCTGCCTCGCCGCAAACCCCCATGGGGGGTCCCTGTGGTGTCGCGGGAGGTTGCCGGGACTCTTGGCTTGTCCCCGAGTCCTACTCGGTCCTCTGGGCAGGCTGCGGCCTTGTCTGAGGCCGAGCTGACGCCGCTCAGGCGCCGGCGGCTGTCGGCCCTGGCGGCGCCGCAGGGGCTGGCTAAGGGCCGGGGCGTGTCCCCGGGCCCTCCTAGTCTCTCCACGCAGGCGGCTGCCTCGTCGGAGGTCGAGTCGGCGCCTTTTCGGCGCCGTTCTTTGGCCGCCCCGGCTCCGTCCCCGCCCTCCCGCGGCGCGGGTGGTGGTGGAGGTCGTCGCCGCGTCCCCTTCGGCGCCGGTCGACGTCGCGCCGGCGCCAGTGGTGGACCCCACGGCGCCGTGCCGACGTCGGGTCGTCGACTCCTCTTCGGAGGCCCCCTCTTCTCCGGAGGTCAGGCAACTGTTTGTCTCTTCTTCCCCGGAGACGGGACGCCGCGTAGTGGCTTTCTCCCCGGCGACTTCCAAGGAGGGCTCTTCGCCATCCCCGCGCCCACAGTCTTCCCCTGAGGCGCCTCAGGTTCCCCACTCCTCTGTCAGCCCTCCCCCTTTCCGGGCTTGGCCGTTTCTTCCTCCGCTTGGGCTGTGGGACGGCCGGCTTAGTGTGCAGCCGTCACCCACGGAGGAGTTGCTCTCCCCAACGAGTTACCCTACGGAGGCGAGTACTGCTTTCGCCCGGGCGGTTTCCACGGCCACTGGGATTTTGCGCATGGGCGACCCAGCTGCACATTTCCCCGCGGACCACTTGCTTGAGGTTCTCCACCAGGGTTCGGGTGGACGGGAGCTGCTTCTTCCCTTCGAAGCTTCGCTCCACAATTCTCTCTTGGGGGCCTGGGGGCGTCCTGCCACGGGGGACCCGGTGCCCCAGTCGCTCCTGCACCGCCACCGTCCTGCTCCGCATGATCCTGTCTGTCTTTCCTTCCATCCTTCTACTCGGGGCCCTCTTCTGCAGACGGCCTTTCCTTTCTTGCCTTTCCTTTTGGCCCCTCCATCACGGGAGGCCAGGTGGCTGGATTCCTGGGGGCGTAGCATCTTCACTTCCTCCAGTGCTGCCTTGCGGGCGCTCAACACGCTTTGTGTGTTAGCTAGAGCCTCTTCCAGTTTGTGGGATTCCGTGGAGTCCCTTCTGTCTTGTGCCTCTCAGGAGGGTGCCTCGTTGATCTGCGGCACCATGTGTTGGATGGCCGGGAGCTGGCCGCGTTTATTCTTCGCTCGCCTCTTGATGTCTCTGAGGCTCTTGGTCGTACTATGGCTAGTTCCGTGGCCCTCCGTCGCCATGCATGGTTAAGGGACAGTTCCCTGAGAATGTTAGGGAGCGTCTGGTTGACCTTCCTTTTGATGGCACTCTTTTGTTTCACGCCCCTGCGGATTCTGCCATTCGGCGGTTCCTTGCGGGGCTTCGTCCTCCTCCTCCTCCTCCTCCTCCTGTCTTTGGGATGTAACATGCCCTATGTGGGGTACTTGTAGCTATTGTATAGCTCTGTTATGGGCTGGACGGTGCAGTTTCGGGTTCCGTGCCCTCCCCGGCGTCACGGTATACCGCAGGTGCGGTTTCTTTACCTATTCTCTTGGCGCAGTTTGCGCGGCGCCCTGCTTGCCCTTCTCCGGGTTCGCTTCATCGCTACACCAGCATGGCGTGCTGTCTTCGGCGTTGTGTTGTGGCGCTTCCGCCCTTCTGTCCGGCATTTTGGCCTGGTCCTCTGTCTGGTGTTCCAGGGGGGACTAGCTTTTCTTGACTTTCTGTGTTCTGGTTGCCGGCTCGGACAGTCCTCCGGGTCTCTCTCTCTCTCTCTTTCTCTTCTGCCTCGTCCCACTTCTTGGTGGGTCGGTGTGTGTCTCTTGCCCGGCTCCTGGCCTTCTCTGGCCTCTGCCTTCGGCTGGCGCCTGGCTTGTTCTGGGTGCACGGCTCCTTGGTGCGGTCTCCTGCTGGCTGCGCATGCCTGCTTGTTCTGGTCCGCCGATGTGGCCCTTGGTGTGTTTCCTTGTGCCCCTGTCTCTTGTTCTGCTGGGGCTTTGCGCACCTGTGCTTTTCCCCTCTGGCCTGCGGTTCTTGACTGTGGAGCCGTTTCTGCCTTCTCCGCTGCCTTGAGGCTGATTGCTGTCCCGCTGTCCCCCGTCGCTGGGTGTCTGTGTGTTTTCCTCCGGCGGGCTCTGCCTCTGGTTCTACCTCTTCTCCCTGGCGTTGGGATGGTTCTTTTCATCCTGGGTGCTCCTCTGCGGCTGTCCGTCCCTCGGAGGTTTTCTAAGCAGTTGTTCCTTGGATGGGCTTGGGGTCTCCTGGTCTTCCCTTCGCCTTGTCCTTGCTTCCTTCTGCTTGGTGGGGGCTGGGCCGCCCTTCTTGTCCCCGTGACGCATCCCCTGCTGGGGCTCTGTGTTTCTTTCTACTGGGGACGTTCTCTCGCAGGCCCTCCTCCCCTCTGGGTATGGCTAGGGTATCTATTCTACGTTAAGGAATCTGCGGCTAGTAGTCTCTATCAGATGTACAAGTTACTTACCTTCGGTAACGATGTATCTGGTAGAGACGATTCTAGCCGCAGATTCCTTCACGACCCGCCCTTCCTCCCCTTTCTGCGAGGACCTTCAGCTTGGTTTTCTGCACTCTTCTCCCTTCGGGTGGCTTGTTTTCTGTGGTGTCCTCTCGCTTCCTCCCGGACAGAATGCCTCGTTTTGCTTGATTAATCCACCCCCTTTCTTTCTCATGCGGGGTCGGTTGGTATCTGTGTGCCTCTGCCTCCCTCCGCCTGGTTTCTCTCCAGCGTAGGAGCCTACTTTCGTTCTTCTCCTTTTACTTGCTAGGAGTTTCTGCTCCCTTCGCAGTCCTCTAAGTTGGGGGTTCTTTTGCCTGTCCCTCGGCCTTTCGCTCCTTTCAGGGGTTCCGGCCCTCCTTCATGGTGTAGTCTGGGGGTGGATTGCTGTTGCTCCTCTGTTCCGGGCTTGTGCCCTTCTCTGTTATGGCTTGTGCTTGCAGGCTCTCTCTTCTGCTATGGCGTTGTCCACATGCTTTCTGCCTCCAGGGTGGATGTGGCCTTGGCTTGCACGGTTGTTCCTCAGCACTGTGTTCTGCTCTCTCCCTGCTATGGCTTCACTGCTATGGTTTCTTGGTACCTTAGTGCTTGGCACTTTTCCAACTGGTGCTGTTCCTCACCTTTGGTTTCTCTCTTTTGTTTTTGCCGCTTTTTCGCACACTGTTCCCATACTCTACACAGTTTTGTTTGTGATGGCTCCGCGTTGTGGCGCGGAAAAGTTCTCCGAAGAAAACTGATGTCAGCGCGCCGGGGTGGGGCTTATGTGACCTCGCTGACGTCACGCCCGCGGAGTACGTCAGGGCGGAGTCGCGTGGTGCCGCCCCCCGGCGCGCAGAGATGCTGGGACAAAGAAAGTTTTCCGGGTCCAGTCTCACGCCTGGGGATATTCTACGTTAAGGAATCTGCGGCTAGAATCGTCTCTACCAGATACATCGTTACCGAAGGTAAGTAACTTGTACTTCGGCATGCTTTGCTTCACTTCTTCCCTCCAAGGACAAGAGACTCTATTGCTTGGATACTTGATCTTCAATATGGATTGTACCAAGGAACATTGAGTGGTAGTTATTTCTGGAGCAAAGAAGAGTAAGGCAGTGCGAAAAATGAACTATCTCCTGTTGGATTGTTCTCGTCATAGAGATCTGCTACATACTGATGAAAAAGCAGCCCCCAGAAAGAAGGCTCATTCCACTAGAGCCAGAGCTGCTTCCACTGCGTTAGCACACTAAGTGCCTGTCTTGGACATCTGTTAGGCGGCCACATGGGCTTTGGTAGGCACATTCACAAAACACTACTGACTTGACAGTCTGGTCTGTCGAGAGAGGTGTTTTGCCTGCTCAATTCTGCAGGACCTTTTGGTCTGAACCAATTCACAGACCCGCCAACTTGGGAGTTACTGCTTAGGTATCTATGCACAAGATGAGGAATATGCAGTTAGAAGTATCCATCAGAATAACCAGTTACTTCGGTAACGATCTTTCTGGGGCATAGTCTAACTACAGATTCCAATCTAGAGATCTACTTACTGTTTGTGCCAGTTTGCCGATGGCTTTGCGTTTTTGCATTTGAGGACATGGACAGCCTAGAAAGCAACTGTTGTCCGTGTTCATGGGTGGCGTTTATATGCACCTCCACTTGCCCCTTCTGAAGTGGAACATGCTGCATGACGCCACCTAGCAGCATGCAGGAGAATTATTCTGAAAGTTTCTGGATCCAGCTTGATGCCTAGAGATTATTCTCAAGGTGACGAATCTGCTGTTAGATACAATATTAACAGAAAGATCATTACTGAAGGTAAGTAACTTGTTCTTACAACACTGTACTTAAGCATGAAAAGCACACTTGTCCATATCGCCTTTTGAAGAACAGTACTTTTTGTGCTATATAACACTGAAAATCAAACAACGTTTAGGTCACCTTTTTCTAGTGTTTTGCATTTGATATATCTGAAAGAGACACGTTAGTGACAGATTCCTTACCTTAGAATATCCCCAGGCGTCAGGCTGGATCCGGAAAGTTTTCTGCGTAGCAGTACCCTTGCGCGTCGGTAGGCGGCGTCGTGCGGCTCCGCGTCCGTCGTCGGCGTCGTGATCGCCGGGATGACGTCGCGGGCAGTACTTAGGCGCCGCCCCTGCGCGCTGACGTCAGTTCTTCTTTTTCCGCGCCAGTAAGCGCAGATCCGGGAAGAGCAGTGCCCTAGTCACTTTTTGACTATATTTTTGTGAATTTTTTCACTGTTTCTTCAACGAGTCTTCACGACTCCTAAGGTGTCGTAGGGATGCCCGGCTTTAAGCCCTGCGAGGAATGTGGTCGCATGATGTCGATCACGGACCCGCATCTCGAGTGTCTCTTCTGTCTCGGCCGAGACCACGACACGAAGTCGTGCCCTGACTGCCGGAAACTTAATCCGAAGGCTTTGCGAGAGCGGTCTCGAAAGCTCCTCGAGGTCCGGCAGTCGGCTCCGCGCCGCACCAAGCCCCGGTCCCGGGAGAGGTCGAGGGGCCGGACGCGGAGTCCCCGCCGTTCGTCGGAATCCAAGTCTTCGCGCTCCTCCGGTAAGTCGAAGCACAAGAAGTCTAAGCGGCATCATCGCTCTAAGACTTCGCCTCGCCGGTCTCGCGACTCGGCTGAGGTCCCTGTCGGCACCGTCCGAGGCCCCGGACGTGCCTGTCGAGTTACCCCCGCATTACCCGTCCTTCCCGGGTTCGGGGGCGACTCAGGCCCAAATACAGGAGTTCCTGTCGGCCATGGCCTGCCTCTTCAGGCCTCAAGGTCCCTCCGGTGCGCCTTCGGGCCCCGCGGGCCCTGATGGGGTTGCTCCGGCGTCGCCGTCGACTCCGGTCCCGGCGTCGCCTGTCCCACCGGCCTTCATCCCGGCTCCGGCCCCGGCCTCGATCCCGGCTCCGGTGGTGCCGCAACCCCCATCGACGCCGGTTGACCGAACCACGCCTCCGCCGACGCCGATGTCCCCGGTGCCGTTCCTGACGCCGTCCGGGGCTCCGGACGGCGTCGTTCCCGGCTCTCTCCGGCTCCGGACATGGAGCCGGACCGGCGTCGCCCGACGCCGGTTCCGGCGCCGATGAGACCTTGGGTCCCTAATGTCCCTCCTCCTCCATATTATGAACCTGAGGAGGACCAGGAGAGCTGGGAGGGGTCTGAGGACCCTCTCACACAACAGTGCGAGTTTGACCCGGACTGGGTTGAGGAACTTGGGGATGCCAGTGGTCTGGACACCTCCCCTGACTCTGGCATGCTGTCTCCTCCCGTGGCTACGGAGGAGGGGGCTAATTTTGCAACGGTGTTGCGTGAGAGCTGCTGGAGCCTTGAATCTCCAGTTGCCTACAGTGGCCGTCAGGACTAACCTCCTGACTGAAGTGCTTCAGCCGGCGGCCTCCTCTTCGGAGACTGTGCTGCCGTTCAATGATGCACTCACTGACGTTCTTTTGGGTGCCTGGTCCAAGCCCACCACAGGGGCTCCTGTGGATAGGAACGTGGCCCGACGCCATCGCCCTGCTCCGGGCGACCCCCTGTTTCTCTCCCAACACCCCACCCCTGAGAGCTTGGTTGTCCAAGCCACTGCCTCCCAAACCGCCTTCCCTACCGCCCCTCCGGATAGGGAATCCAAGCGCCTGGATCACTTTGGGAAGAAGGCTTTCTCTTCCTCCAGTGCTGGCTTGCGGTCCGTTAACACCGCTTGCCTCTTGGGCCGATATACCCACTCTCTGTGGGACTCGGTGGCGACTGTTTTGCCGCAGTGTTCTGAGGAGGTCCAGACACTGCTTACCCGCGCCATTGCGGAAGGGCGAGATGCGGCTAAATACACCATACGTTGTGGCCTTGATACCGCCGACTCGCTGGGCAGATCGCTTGCAACGACGGTGGCGCTGCGTCGCCACGCCTGGCTGAGGACCACTGGTTTTTCGGGTGATGTCCAGAATACACTCATGGACATGCCCTTTGATGGAGTCGGTCTTTTGGATCAAAAGCAGACCATGCGCTGGAGGGTTTCAAGGACTCGAGGGCTACTGCAAAGTCCCTGGGCCTTGCTGTTGTGCGCCCTCCGCTCACATCTGCTTTTCGCCCCTTTCGTGGCCACGGGAGGGGCGCCCAGTCACGTCAGCAGCCCGGCCACCGGCCCGCGCAGCAAGCGCCTTCGCGTGGCCGAGGACGTGGATACTGCCGTGGCGGTTCGGGCAACCAGCGTGCGGGTCAGGCCACCACCTCCAACCCGTCCGCGGCCTCCAAGCCCTCCTAGTCCCTCCTTTCAGGTGCACGGCACGCCAGTAGAGGGCAGGGTCCGCCATCACCTTCACCACTGGCGTCCCATCACCTCGGACAGGTGGGTCTTGGACATTGTCCGAAGGGGCTACTCCCTCCCCTTCGAGACCACCCCCAGCCATGCCACCTCAATTCCACCGCATGTCAGGGGATCACTTGGTGCTTCTACAGAAGGAAGTCACGGCCCTCTTGGCCAAGAGGTCCGTCGAACATGTTCCGAACCCAGAAGTAGGACGTGGTTGCTACTCCCACTACTTTCTGGTGCCCAAAAAGGACAAGGAGGACATGCGTCCTATCTTGGACCTCCGGAACGTCAATCGCTTCCTCCGGAAGGAGAAGTTCAAGATGCTCACCTTAGCTCAGGTCTTGACTGCCCTCGACCCTGGAGACTGGTTGGTAGCGTTGGACTTGCAGGACGCTTATTTCCACATCCCCGTCCTGCCGGCCCACCAGCGTTACCTACGGTTCACGGTAGGCCTCGAGCATTTTCAGTTCACCGTGCTCCCCTTTGGCCTTACCAGTGCCCCTTGGGTGTTCACGAAAGTGATGGCGGTGGTCGCAGCTCATCTGCGCCGAGCTGGGGTTTCAGTCTTCCCCTACCTCGACGACTGGCTGCTGAAGGCGGGCTCGTCCCAGGCAGTCGTCTCCCACCTCCAGACTATGGCCGAACTCCTGCACTCGCTGGGGTTCTCCATCAATGTGCCGAAGTCGCATCTGGTTCCTTCTCCACAGCTCCTTTTCATCGGAGCAGTTCTGGACACGACGCAGTTTCGGGCCTATCCTCCCCAACGGCGAGTCCGGGATATTCAGGCTATGATTCCGATCTTTCAGCCTTTATCCTGGGTTTCGGTGCGGATGACCCTGAGGCTGCTGGGCCTCATGGCCTCCTGCATCCTGCTGGTCAATCATGCCAGGTGGCATATGCGGGCTCTGCAGTGGGACCTGAAGTTCCAGTGGGCGCAGCACCAGGGCAACCTGTCCGATCTCGGAGGGGACTGCAAAACAGTTGCAGTGGTGGCTCACGGACCGGCAGTGAGTCATGGGCAGATCCCTCTCCCTTCCCCAGCCAGAGCACACAGTTGTGACGGACGGGTCCCTTCTGGGATGGGGCGGTCACATGGGAGAGGCGGAGATCAGAGGCCTCTGGTCTCCCGGCGGAGTCCCGGCTCCATATCAACCTTCTGGAGCTCCGGGCGATCCGACTTGCACTCAAGGCATTCCTTCCCTCTGTCAAAGGGAAGGTAGTGCAGGTGTTCACAGACAACACCACCGCCATGTGGTACTGCAACAAACAGGGCGGGGTGGGGTCGTGGACCCTTTGTCAGGAGGCTCTGCGCCTCTGGACATGGCTGGAACATCAGGGCATGTTCCTGATGGTTCAACACCTGGCAGGTTCCCTGAACGCCAGGGCGGACTAACTCAGCCGCAGGTGCATGATGGATCACGAATGGCGTCTTCACTCGGAAGTGGCGCAAGGACTCTTTCTACAGTGGGGAGAGCCTTGGTTAGATCTATTCGCCACCGAAGAGAACGTGCAATGTCATCAGTTCTGCGCGTTGGAATTTCCAAGGCGGCACTCGCTCGGCGACGCTTTTCGTCGCGAGTGGAGTTGCGGTCTGTTGTACGCCTTTCCGCCTATACCACTTCTACCCAGAGTGTTGAAGAAGATTCGGCACGACCGGGCCCAAGTCATTCTTGTGGCTCCGGACTGGGCTCGAAGAGTTTGGTATCCCGAGCTACTCAGTATGAGCGTAGATCCCCCGATCCGTCTGCCTCTTCGGGAGGATCTTCTGTCGCAGCAGCAGGGGACGGTCCTCCACCCGAACCTGTCCAGCCTCCACCTGCTTGCGTGGAGATTGAGCGGCGGCAGTTGATTCCTTTCGACTTGCCTCCCGAAGTTTGTGATGTGATTCTGGCAGCCAGGCGTCACTCCACTAAGGTGGTATATGCCTGCAGGTGGAACAAATTTGTGGCATGGTGCACAGCAAAGGCTGTGAACCCCCTTTCTGCCCCTCTTTCTGAGGTCCTTCTGTTCCTTCTTTCTCTGGCCCAACAGGGTTCTGCCCTGGGTACCATCAAGGGTTATCTCTGTGCTATCTCGGCCTTCCTCAGGCTCCCTGATCAGCCCTCCCTTTTCAAGTCCCCTGTTGTTAACAGGTTCTTAAAAGGCGTTACACACCTCTTCCCTCCTGTTCCGTTTGTGATTCCTCAGTGGGACTTGAACTTGGTTCTTACCTTTTTAATGTGCGCTCCCTTTGAGCCTCTACATAACTGTCCTCTTAGTCTTCTGACTCTGAAGACTGCCTTTCTGGTGGCCATCACCTCCGCTTGGCGGGTGAGTGAGCTCCAGGCTCTATCATGCAAACCTCCCTTTCTGTCTGTCCATCCAGACAAGGTTGTTCTTAGGGCGCGTCCGTCCTTCTTGCCAAAGGTGGTTACTGCCTTCCACATTGGGCAGACCATCACTTTGCCTACCTTCTTTCCGCCTCCGCATCCTTCCAGAGAGGAAGAGAGGCTCCACCGTCTGGACCCAAAACGTGCGCTCTCCTTCTATATCGACCGCACAAAACACTTCCGGGTGGATGACCAGCTCTTTGTTGGCTACGTGGGCGCCAAAAAAGGTCGGGCGGTGCACAAACGAACCATCTCCCGCTGGGTTACCTTGTGCATCAAGGCCTGCTACTCTTTGGCTAAGAAGGAGCCTCCTGTTTTGCTGCGTGCCCATTCCACCAGGGCAACGGCTGCTACCACGGCTTTAGGCCGCGGTGTTCCGCTGCAGGATATCTGTCAGGCAGCTACGTGGGCCTCGCTGCACACGTTTACAAAGCATTACTGCCTTGACAGTCAGGTCCGGAGGGACGGCTTCTTTGGCCGTTCTGTCCTCCAGGACTTCCTTGTCTGATCTTGTTCGCAGTCCCACCACCGGGGTTGGTATTGCTGGGGTATCTATTCTAAGGTAAGGAATCTGTCACTAACGTGTCTCTTTCAGATGCACAAGTTACTAACTTGTGTAACGATATATCTGTAAGAGACAGTAGTTAGTGACAGATTCCTTACCGCCCCACCCATCCTCCCCGTTCTGCGAACTGATTTCTAGGGTTAAGGACATCCCTTTCAGGGCCCTAGTATTTTTCAGACACCTATGTCAGCTTCTTGCATGGCTCTGCGTTCCTGGCGCGGAAAGTCGTGTACAGAACTGACGTCAGCGCGCAGGGGCGGCGTCTAAGTACTGCCCGCGACGTCATCCCGGCGATCACGCCGACGACGACGGACGCGGAGCCGCACGACGCCGCCTACCGACGCGCAAGGGTACTGCTACGCAGAAAACTTTCCGGATCCAGCCTGATGCCTGGGGATATTCTAAGGTAAGGAATCTGTCACTAACTACTGTCTCTTACAGATATATCGTTACACAAGTTAGTAACTTGTGCATTAACTGTATGCTCTAAATGAATGGTCCGTTACTAAGAGAGAAATTTTGGGACAAGCTGATGGGTGAAGGAGGCCAGCGCAACCTTTCCATTTCATGAGATCGGAGGGAAATGTACTGTAAATGATTTCAGGATAGAGGAAAAGGAAGTGAACAAAGTGAAATGGAGGGAAAACAGTGTTTCACCTGTGAATAGAGTGGAGCTAAAGGGAGGGCCTGGGTCTGAAAGTTGAAAGGAGGTGTTGGCAAAGTTTAAGACAAAAGTATTGACCACTACTGTGAGAAAGTGCCTCTTTTTGCATGGTTAGCCCCAATTTTTGCCTGGTTTTGATGTGGTTTCGATTGTAGTGCACAGGGTCCCTGCCATCCAGGTCCTCTGTGCCAGTGCTTCTTCTCTAAAAACATATCCCCAATTGGTACTTCTACCCCCTGCAAGTCCCTAGTAAGTGGTACCCTGGCTACCTAGGGCCTGGGAGCTGTACCGACGGTGCCCCTACGACCCCACTACATCTCAACTTACCTCTGCTGTCGTTGGTCTCCCTCCTGCAACCTCCGCTGCCACGCCTGCAGCCTGTTTGCCCAAAGAAGAAACCCCATTGAAAAGCATTGGGCACGGGACGGTAAATTTGCACCCTGCACCCGGCCGCCGCTATGTATGCGTGGTGCTGCTTTGTGGCCCCCCCTGTGCTTAACCTAACCCCCAAAACTTGGCTCCTGCAACCGATCTACTTAGCACGCAGTGTGGCTCCAGGCACCCACAGTCTCCATTGGAAAAAGCTTTGGGCCAAACTCTGATTTTGATCTCTGTACCCGGCCGCCCCTGTGCCACTGGTGCAGTTTTGGTACTCACCTGACCCTTGCTGACTTTTGGTCCCGAAGACTGGAATTGCAAGTGCATTACTTACCTGTTTAACCGCAATATGGTTTTCCCCATAGGATAACATTAAACTGTTCTGAAAAGTTTTAATTTTACTTAGTGAAAAGTATTTTTATTTAAAAACGTACTTACCTTATTGCAAAGATCTTGGTCTTAAAGTAAAAATACAAAGTATATTTTTCTAAAATTGATCAGGATCTCCTTCTTGAGTCGTGTGTCCATTATTGGTCAATGTTGTTCAATAAATGTCTTGCACTCCTCCGTGTTAGTCCTCAGGCTGCTCACCCACACTACCAAATAGAGCACTTTGGGTTTTACATTGAGGCCTGTACACTTTTGGGGAACCCCTGCACTCTGTGCATGGTATAACCACCTAGTGGTAATACCATATACAGAGTCAGCTTACTACAACAGGTGATAGAAGTCGTTGATTGTGTTAAGGTTCATTGTGGGCCTGGCTTGGAAGTTCAGGCTTGGGCTGTTAATATTAGAGCAGGCCCAAGGCTTCTTTGCATATAGCTGTGTCTAATCCAAGGTGGTACGGTGGGCAAAAATATGATGGACTGGGATGTGGGCTGAGTAATTACAAGTGACTGATATTAATTCAAACATTCCATCCATCACAATATTATTCCTTCATTGTTATTCTAGGCAGAAGACAATCTGTGCCCTTCTTCAAGGCCTTGTTATTGTTTGTGGTTTTATTGTCCTCTCCTAAGCTGGAGCAAGTTCAAACGTGAACTTGTTTCTGGAGTGTTGGGAACTATTTTGCATAGTAAAACACTGCACATGCCATTATCACAGATTGAATCAAATTGTAGAAACATTAATGTTATCTGCATTTTGCATTTGGCTTCTAGTGATTGCTGAAGTAATTCTTAAATTACTTAACTCCTCATTTTTGAGATTTGCTTTTACTGCCATTTCCACATTCTCTCCCCTCTTTCAGGTCTCAGGTACTCGGATGCGGATTATCCATGCCACATTGGCAGACTCTGGTGAATACGTCTGCCGGGTTATCAGCAGCTCTGGTGTCCAGCAGGCCTCTATCTTTGTTTCTATTACAACAGCCTCTGGCCCCGGTTATCGTAAGTCTGTCAACCAACCATATATGAGCATGTACTGTTTTGGTTTTTCTTTTTTGCAATGGTGTTAATTTTTTCACACTACATAATTCATTTTTGTTTGTTTTAAATTAAGGTAAAGAGTTTTTTAATCTGCTCTGTGAAACGTGTCCTCCATTTTTGTTTCAACACTTGATGATTAATACCTTGTTGATAACAAAGGCCAAACTGATTTGGTCTCAAAGTAATATAGTTTGTTTCTATGTGTCAAAACTGGAAGACGTTTGTCTGCCACCAATAAATAAGGGCCTTCAAGAGGTGGTGTCTGCTTCAGAGCGAAAAGGGAGTGCTCCACCTGTGTGACGCTGCCTGGTTTCTCTCACTTTGGTGCTTTCTCAGTGTACCAGGAGAGTCATAAAGGAGACTAGAGCCTGCATTAGCACCACCATCACTGACTCCAGTTTGAGCAGCTGAAGAGAGAAGAGAATTATTCGATTCCCATAGGTGCTTTAGCATTTGGATATTGAATCCTCTGCTCCGACGCTGCTTCATCAGTTATATGCCTATGTCGTCACCCTAATAGAGTTGGCAGTTCCTGTATAAGGCAATTAGTTGTAACCTGTTCTTGTTTTATTCTTACAGCCTCTGGCATCACCCCCACCATCCGAATCGAGCCAGTGTCAAATGCCGTTGCTGAAGGGCAAACTGTGGAGCTAAATTGTGTTGTCGTTGGTCAGTTACAACCCACAGTTGTCTGGTACCGGCCAGGCCGTTCCCTTTCCCCCAATCACCAGGTAAGTCAGTAAGGGCCAGGGAAAGCTTATGTAATGTCCTCTCAGATTGGGTTAGTTAAAATGCAGGTTGTCCAAATACTTGATCCCACAAGGCAAATGTTGTATTCATCTCCATGGTGAGGATTATTGTGGATAAAATCTTGACAGTTTCGTGGCATTGCCTGCTAGTTAGCAAAAATATTAAATATTGCATCAAGAACACCCACCAGTTATTAAACTCTCAACCCGTGGGGATGATGTACATCTGCTTTATTATTCAGTAAAAATGTAAGTAAATCAATAAACATATATGCTGATGAATGATTTACCTTATGCAAAATACACTGCTGCATGTCCTTTAAGTTCTGCGAAATGGGTGAACACCGCTCCTTGGCCTTTAAAGTATCATTGCCTCGAGGGATTTGCTCAATTGTAAACCCTTACTGGGCTTTCCTTATTTCTGAGTCCTGGGTGTCCACCTTCCACACTAGGAAACACAATAGAGCATCATCCTAAAATTCCTTTTACACCTTAAACAGCTTGCATAAGTCACTATCTCTTACATCATTGGCATACACCAATCAACAACCATAATGCCTGCACCAAAACCATTCAGTCTTCGACCATGCGATCAGGCACTCACTCCAGTTATTGACTCAATCATCTTAGAACACTTCTCCATTCAACACTCAGATTCACTTTCTCTTGGCTGACTCAATTGGATGCCAAATCCCCACAGCATTAACAGGTGGACTGGTGCACACTTCCTGGCCCTCTGGGAGAAACCATTTCTTCACATTTCAAATTTCACGTTGGACATGCCCTAAAGAGAGAGAAACACTCCTCCAGAGTGAACATGTGGAGGTCCCTTGAATGAATCTGGGAAGGCTGAGAGTCCCTACTTAGAGCCTTACTGTTGATACTCACAGTTGACACAAAAATCAATGCATTTACTGTCTTTATAAGAATTACTTTGACTGAGTGGCTCATGGTGCATCCGGGTAAATGGAACATTTTATGTCAAAAATCATCTCTTGAGCTTTAGATTATTTTAGCAACTTGATTTTGAATGTCCTGTAAAAGTTCAGGACTATTCTTAGCAATATCAAGTAAGACCACAAGCAATTTGTGGCAAAGCTGCACAGATAAAACACAGATATTGTAGGCTCTTGCTTCTGTTTGTTACAGGTTGCTCTGCTTTTCCCTTGTCACATTTCTCTTAGGTGTCAGGATCAAGACTCCGAATTCTTGACGCTTCTGCGGCAGACTCCGGCGAGTATATCTGTCGCGTGAGTAGTGGCTCTGGTGTCCAGCAGGCCTCGATCACCGTTTCCATTGGCAGCGCTTCCCAAAGTGAGTACTCGTTCAGTACTAATCAAGGAATTTTCTTTTTGTGCATTTGTCCGGGGCCCTGTGTGACACACATGGTTCTCTTGTTCATATACATTTCTACTGTAGTAAATTGGGCAAAGCTTGAATTCAAATTCCTTGTTTGTTCTTATTCTTCTTAGTCTTCATATCAAAAAGACTGTAGGAAAGTGCCCCTCTTTGACATGGTCACCCCCACTTTTTGCCTGTTACATGATGTGATTTCGACTGAAAGTGCACTGGATTCCTGCTAACCAGGTCACCAGTGCTAGAGCGCTTTCCCAAAACTGTACAATTGCTCCCCCAATTGACAAAGCCTCTAGCACTCCTGTAAGCCCCTAATAAATAAGACTCTGGTACCTAGGTCCTGAGGTATTGAAGAGTGTCCCTAAGGGCTGCAGCACAAATTGTGCCACACTAAGGGACCCCTCATCAAGCACATGCAAGACTGCCATTTCAGACTGCGTGTTTTGGTGCAGACAAAAGTGAAAACACGGTGTCTCACACATCCCTGTGTTATCTTATGTTAAAATATTCTTATAAAGCGCACGTACACCGATTGGTTTCATGGCGCTGCTCTAAGAGATGCCGGGCCCTGTTGAATCGAATTACTCGTAAGCTTGTCTGAACAACCAAGTCTTGAGGAGTTTTCTGAAACTCAAGAGGTCCGTGCAGGATCTAATTTCGGAAGGAAGGGAGTTCCAGAATCTGGGTGCCAATACTGCGAACCTGCAGCCGCCCTGTTGCTTCAATTTGAAGGAGGGTGTTGTCAGGAGGTGCATGTGAGCTGAACGCAGGTTGCGAGAGGGTGTATGCCTTTGAATAAGGCTGTCAATGAATTTGGGACTCCTGACATACAAGGACTGAAAATAAGGCAGCCAACATTAAAGGCACATCGCTGTGAGATGGGAAGCCAATGCAGCTTCCTCATGAGAGGGGTGACATGTTGCCATCTAGGCTGCTGAAAGATCAGTCTAGCCGCCTGGTTCTGCACCAGTTGTAGTGTATTAGTTCAATATAGTGGGATGCCAAAGTATAGGGAGTTTGTAACAAGCTAGGCCACAGCTATATTTTTAGAACAAAGAATGCTTGGGTGTAAGCTCATGAATTCATTACTTACAAAAAAAAACACTTTCGCAACTAGAGTGGTTTGGTGTTTTTAATACACCTCTCTTTTTCTTTTACAATTTCAATATACTTGACTATTTAAGTCATATCAAAAAAGAAAACAATAATTACTCACAATTAACACATCAAAAATAACATTTAAAATATGACATTCAAAAATGACATTTAACATATGACATTATAAATCACATTTAACAAATACATCAGTTATCTACATAACAGAAAATGACCAACAATTACAAACAACGGTTGACCAGTCCTAATTTAGACAAAAATGGCGACACACATTGTTTAGATTTTCATCACTTCTGTGGTCTGCCATACAACGCTAAGCAGTGTAAACAGTGACACTAGGCAATTGTCTTATGTTCACAGTATATGATTTACTACAAAGTTGAACGTCACTGCTTAGCCAACAGGGGTCGACGCGTTTCCGAACCCTATATTGCTTTTGGGGTTCTCCTCAGGACCGGGACAGGTCACACACTGTAATAATGTAAAAAATATTGTGTCAGCTAGTAAGTCCCTAAAAAATAAAAACGAAAAAAATCGGATGAATAAATGACTCTTACCATTTAAGGATAGTAATCACTGGTGCGGTTTGATAAGTTGTCGACACGCGTGATCACGTCGTGAGTTAAAAGGTCTACAGAAATAGTAAAAGTGGAAGGATTTACTACAATCTGAGTCCAACACTATTTGCAAAATTCTCAAATAATAATAAGTGCACTCCATTGACATAGCACAATGCCAAATATGGCCAATGCTGTTTTAACACTTCTGAATTTGATTATAAAGGGACTTGCCTTAAAGCCCTTTGTCAAACCAAATTTCTCACATGAATGTGTCACTAGATGGCGATATATTCAAGATGAAGCTTTGGAGGAAATCTATATAAAGCAAGAAAAACAAGAGTTCTAATTTGCGAGATAGCTTTTGTGGCTGAAAACGCGAAGAAATAGTATTGCGTCTAAGAAGCACATACCTTATCTTTCGGAATCTATCATTTAATTATTTGTTAGACTCGGAGGTGCGGCACTGTGAATTTTCAATCACTTGCGCCTGAAATAAAAAACGGAGGATAACTTGTATCCATTTCTAATTTTTATGCTTATTCAGTCACAACGCTGAAGTTCACCTTCAAAAGACAAGAAGCAGCCTGACTTACGGTATGCTCGTGGCAGAGATGCACTCTTGTTAGATGTTAGAATCCTGCAAAACATGACAGCGAAATTACCGCTAGAGATTTGTTTAAAATAATATTTGTGCTGCCAATTGAGTATCGTTACTACGGACTTGCCTCTTATGCCGGAACACCTCAATGACTATCTCTAACACCACCAAAGCAGCTTCTCCACAATCCGGAAGTGGTATGACTGGGGAAGTCAGCTGATTAATAACCTCTAGCTCATGTGCTGGTGAGGCATGATGGAACATGTAGTTCAGTTAGCCTTTTTTTTAGAAAAATGAATAAAGATAAATAAAGTTGTTTGACAAATGGCACAACATTGCTAATACTTAAGTTGCATGAGTTACAGTCTATTAATTTCGGACATTTCATTCAGTCCTGAAACGGCCGTATTGAATCGCATGATTAAATACGCTTCTCTTTTGAGAAGTAATCTATCCAAATCACCCCCTCTGGGGTTATGTTTTACCACTTCCAAAACTGTCCAACGGAAATCCTTTCTGTGTGTTTTAACAATTGAAAATGGGCAACGAGGGTGCATTAGGCACGCACTTTTGATCCTGGATCGATGTTGGATTATTCGCTGTTTCACTTCTTGCGAAGTTTTACCAACGTACATAAGGGGTCACGGACATATCAGTGCATAGACCACATTCTTGGTCTTACAATTTGAAAAATCAGTATGTTTCCACTTGTCACTACCCATTATGAATTCAGTACCCTCGATCGTAGAACTACATGATTGACAGGTACCACATTTATGATGACCTGTCAATGCTGGTAGATTGAAAAAGGGGCGCAGAGAATACGATTTTTTAGGGGGGTCGACCGAAGCTCGTATGATTTGCTGGCCGATGCTCATGTTCTTCTTAAGTGCAAACAGCGGTATTTGAAGGGAAGTATCAGTGTCCCTAACCAAATGCCAATTCTGGCGGATGATCTTTTTAAATGAATTGGTATAAGGGCCAAACGTAGACACGCAAACTAAGCGCGTCATAGGTTTTTGCTGTTTTTCAAGTAGTACTTCACGCGGTGTAAACCATGCGCGTTTGCAAGAGTTTTTAACAATTTGGATGGATACCCCTTCTCTTTAAGTTTGTCAGTTAGTGACCTTGAGTGTATTTCGTAATCCTCTTTCCGGGTACAATTGCGCCGTATCCGTAGATACTGACCATAAGGTAAATTATCCTTAAGGCTTTAGGGGTGATGACTTTGAAAATGCAGTGCCGTGTTTTTATCAGTGGATTTGGTGTACAATGTAGTCATCAGTCCATCATTAGAAGGTCGTACCTCCACATCCAAAAATGTGAGACTGGTAGTACTGTGTGCCAGACAAAATTGTATGTCTGGGTTACGATCATTCAACCAGACATGAAAATTGAGAAGTTGTTCTTCTGTTCCAGTCCATATACACCATACATCGTCGATGTAGCGGTACCATTGGGCTACATATTTGACAAAAGGGTTGTTGTTATAAATGTGTCCTTCTTCGTACCTTGCCATGTAAAGGACCGCTAGCTCCGGCGCAAAGGGACAACCCATGGCGGTCCCTTTCACCTGGAGATAGAAGTCGTTCTCAAATTTGAAGTAATTGCGCTTCAAAGCCAGCGCTGCAAAAGCTACAATGAATTGCGTGGGGGTCTGATGGGGGCGTTCTCTATTCTCCAAATATGAACCCAGTACATCTAATGCATCTTCCTGCGGAATTTGCGTGTACAATGACACGACGTCCATGGTGACCAATCTATGGATGTTGGGATTAAATTGAAACCTTCGACTTTATTAATAAAATCTGTGGTGTCTCTTAAGTATGATTTGACCAGCAGTAGAAATTCCTTAAGAAAAAAATCTACATACTTTGAGATAGGCTCAGCGCCGAATCACACCCTGAAACTATAGGGCGTCCAGGGGGGACCAGTGGCATTTCTATGCACCTTGGGGAGAAAATAAATCACAGGAGTTCTCGGATGTTGTTTGGTCAAATAATCGTATTCTTTAGGACCCAGAATGCCGGCCTCTAAGCCTTCATCTGCCATAGTTTTGATCTCATTTTGAATTTGTTTTGTCGGATCTGATTGAATCCGCCTGTACCATGTCTTATTGTGTACATGTTTGCGCCCCTCTTCAAGGTAAGCCTCCTTAGACCATACCACTGTTGCCTCACCGTTATCGGCCGGCTTGATCACCAACTCCGTATCTTCTTTGAGTTCCTTTATTGCCAGTCGATGTTGAGTGGATAAATTGTTTTTGACAAACACCTTCTGGTGCTTCAATTGGTTAAGAGAAGATAGAACTGCTTGTTCGAATGCAATGATACTGCTGGGGACGGTGTTAGCCGGAGGGCAAAAAGTCGATTTATTGCGTAGACCAGATGTTTCTCGGGTCAAAGGTGCCTCTTTCTCTTTAAAAAAAGAGTGTAACCTAATTTTTCTAAAGAGTTCCATTGCTTCAATTTTGAGTTGAACCAGATCCTGTCTGTAGGTAGGGATACATTTAAGGCCCAATTCAAGAACAGCTTCTTGATCATTTGTTAGTCTTTTGAGATAAATTGATGATAGATGTCTTTTTCATGATTTGTAGTATTGGCGCCTGGTGCGCATTTCCCATGGTTGGGGTTTATATCGTTCTCGTTTCTGCTGCTGGCCTGCCCCTAAAAAATGACCAGTGTTTTTGCGTTGTGGATTGGCTCCTGATGTACCTTCACCTGCGTCTGAGTCCCCAGTGGAATCAGATGATGATGTCTCAGAAAATGTCAAAAATTTGCGTCTTGATCTACCCCGATATTCTAGGAGTGCCCGACGGGATTCCTCTCTCGCATAAAAGTCTTCCCTTAGATAGGGATAGACCACTTCCAAGTTAAATGATTTCCTGTCAAGTTTTTGCTTCAGGACAATCATTCGGTCGCTGAAGCAAAAACTTTATTAGAGAAGATCGAAAAAGAGATTTTGACTTTCAAAGATAATACGATAAATTTTTAAAACTCAAAATTTGAACGCGACAGGAAATCATTTAACTTGGAAGTGGTCTATCCCTATCTAAGGGAAGACTTTTATGCGAGAGAGGAATCCCGTCGGGCACTCCCAGAATATCGGGGTAGATCAAGACGCAAATTTTTGACATTTTCTGAGACATCATCATCTGATTCCACTGGGGACTCAGACGCAGGTGAAGGTACATCAGGAGCCAATCCACAACGCAAAAACACTGGTCATGTTTTAGGGGCAGGCCAGCAGCAGAAACGAGAACGATACAAGCCCCAATCATGGGAAATGCGCACCAGGCGCCAATACTACAAATCATGAAAAAGACATCTATCATGAATTTATCTCAAAAGACTCTAACAAATGATCAAGAAGCTGTTCTTGAATTGGGCCTTAAATGTATCCCTACCTACAAACAGGATCTGGTTCAACTCAAAATTGAAGCAATGGAACTCTTTAGAAAAATTAGGTTACACTCTTTTTTTTAAAGAGAAAGAGGCACCTTTGACCCGAGAAACATCTGGTCTACGCAATAAATCGACTTTTTGCCCTCCGGCTAACACCGTCCCCAGCAGTATCATTGCATTCGAACAAGCAGTTCTATCTTCTCTTAACCAATTGAAGCACCAGAAGGTGTTTGTCAAAAACAATTTATCCACTCAACATCGACTGGCAATAAAGGAACTCAAAGAAGATACGGAGTTGGTGATCAAGCCGGCCGATAAAGGTGGGGCAACAGTGGTATGGTCTAAGGAGGCTTACCTTGAAGAGGGGCTAAACATGTACACAATAAGACATGGTACAGGCGGATTCAATCAGATCCGACAAAACAAATTCAAAATGAGATCAAAACTATGGCAGATGAAGGCTTAGAGGCCGGCATTCTGGGTCCTAAAGAATACGATTATTTGACCAAACAACATCCGAGAACTCCTGTGATTTATTTTCTCCCCAAGGTGCATAGAAATGCCACTGGTCCCCCCTGGACGCCCTATAGTTTCAGGGTGTGATTCGGCGCTTGAGCCTATCTCAAAGTATGTAGATTTTTTTCTTAAGGAATTTCTACTGCTTGTCAAATCATACTTAAGAGACACCACAGATTTTATTAATAAAGTCGAAGGTTTCCAATTTAATCCCAACATCCATAGATTGGTCACCATGGACGTCGTGTCATTGTACATGCAAATTCCGCAGGAAGATGCATTAGATGTACTGGGTTCATATTTGGAGAATAGAGAACGCCCCCATCAGACCCCCACGCAATTCATTGTAGCTTTTGCAGCGCTGGCTTTGAAGCGCAATTACTTCAAATTTGAGAACGACTTCTATCTCCAGGTGAAAGGGACCGCCATGGGTTGTCCCTTTGCGCCGGAGCTAGCGGTCCTTTACATGGCAAGGTACGAAGAACGACACATTTATAACAACAACCCTTTTGTCGAATATGTAGCCCAATGGTACCGCTACATCGACGATGTATGGTGTATATGGACTGGAACAGAAGAACAACTTCTCAATTTTCATGTCTGGTTGAATGATCATAACCCAGACATACAATTTTGTCTGGCACACAGTACTACCAGTCTCACATTTTTGGATGTGGAGGTACGATCTTCTAATGATGGACTGATGACTACATTGTACACCAAATCCACTGATAAAAACACGGCACTGCATTTTCAAAGTCATCATCCCAAAAGCCTTAAGGATAATTTACCTTATGGTCAGTATCTGCGGATACGGCGCAATTGTACCCGGAAAGAGGATTACGAAATACACTCAAGGTCACTAACTGACAAACTTAAAGAGAAGGGGTATCCATCCAAATTGTTAAAAAAACTCTTGCATACGCGCATGGTTTACACTGCGTGAAGTACTACTTGAAAAACAGAAAAAAAAACCTATGACGCGCTTAGTTTGCGTGTCTACGTTTGGCCCTTATACCAATTCATTTAAAAAAATCATCCGCCAGAATTGTCAATTGGTTAGGGACACTGATACTTCCCTTCAAATACCGCTGTTTGCGCTTAAGAAGAACATGAGCATCGGCCAGCAAATCATACGAGCTTCGGTCGACTCCCTAAAATCGGATTCTCTGCGCCCTTTTTCAATCTACCAGCATTGACAGGTCATCATAAATGTGGTACCTGTCAATCATGTAGTTCTACGATCGAGGGTACTGAATTCATAATGGGTAGTGACAAGTGGAAACATACTGATTTTTCAAATTGTAAGACCAAGAATGTGGTCTATGCACTGATATGTCCGTGACCCTTATGTACGTTGGTAAAACTCGCAAGAAGTGAGGCAGCGAATAATCCAACATCGATCCAGGATCAAAAAGTGCGTGCCCAATGCACCCCTCGTTGCCCATTTTCAATTGTTAAAACACACAGAAAAGGATTTCCGTTGGACAGTTTTGGAAGTGGTAAAACATAACCCCAGAGGGGGTGATTTGGATAGATTACTTCTCAAAAGAGAAGCGTATTTAATCATGTGATTCAATACGGCCGTTTCAGGACTGAATGAAATGTCCGAAATTAATAGACTGTAACTCATGCAACTTAAGTATTAGCAATGTTGTGCCATTTGTCAAACAACTTTATTTATCTTTATTCATTTTTCTAAAAAAAAGGCTAACTGAACTACATGTTCCATCGTGCCTCACCAGCACATGAGCTAGAGGTTATTAATCAGCTGACTTCCCCAGTCATACCACTTCCGGATTGTGGAGAAGCTGCTTTGGTGGTGTTAGAGATAGTCATTGAGGTGTTCCGGCATAAGAGGCAAGTCCGTAGTAACGATACTCAATTGGCAGCACAAATATTATTTTAAACAAATCTCTAGCGGTAATTTCGCTGTCATGTTTTGCAGGATTCTAACATCTAACAAGAGTGCATCTCTGCCACGAGCATACCGTAAGTCAGGCTGCTTCTTGTCTTTTGAAGGTGAACTTCAGCGTTGTGACTGAATAAGCATAAAATTAGAAATGGATACAAGTTATCCTCCGTTTTTATTTCAGGCGCAAGTGATTGAAAATTCACAGTGCCGCACCTCCGAGTCTAACAAATAATTAAATGATAGATTCCGAAAGATAAGGTATGTGCTTCTTAGACGCAATACTATTTCTTCGCGTTTTCAGCCACAAAAGCTATCTCGCAAATTAGAACTCTTGTTTTTCTTGCTTTATATAGATTTCCTCCAAAGCTTCATCTTGAATATATCGCCATCTAGTGACACATTCATGTGAGAAATTTGGTTTGACAAAGGGCTTTAAGGCAAGTCCCTTTATAATCAAATTCAGAAGTGTTAAAACAGCATTGGCCATATTTGGCATTGTGCTATGTCAATGGAGTGCACTTATTATTATTTGAGAATTTTGCAAATAGTGTTTTTGACTCAGATTGTAGTAAATCCTTCCACTTTTTACTATTTCTGTAGACCTTTAACTCACGACGTGATCACGCGTGTCGACAACTTATCAAACCATACCAGTGATTACTATCCTTAAATGGTAAGTCATTTATTCATCCGATTTTTTTCGTTTTTTTATTTTTTAGGGACTTACTAGCTGACACAAAATATTTTTTACATTATTACAGTGTGTGACCTGTCCCGGTCCTGAGGAGAACCCCAAAAGCAATATAGGGTTCGAAAGCGCGTCGACCCCTGTTGGCTAAGCAGTGACGTACAACTTTGTAGTAAATCATATACTGTGCACATAAGACAATTGCCTAGTGTCACTGTTTACACTGCTTAGCGTTGTATGGCAGACCACAGAAGTGAAAAATCTAAACAATGTGTGTCGCCATTTTTGTCTAAATTAGGACTGGTCAACCGTTGTTTGTAATTGTTGGTCATTTTCTGTTATGTAGATAACTGATGTATTTGTTAAATGTGATTTATAATGTCATATGTTAAATGTCATTTTTGAATGTCATATGTTAAATGTTATTTTTGATGTGTTAATTGTGAGTAATTATTGTTTTCTTTTTTGATATGACTTAAATAGTCAAGTATATTGAAATTGTAAAAGAAAAAGAGAGGTGTAATAAAACACCAAACCACTCTAGTTGCGAAAGTGTTTTTTCAGTAAGTAATGAATTCATGAGCTTACACCCAAGCATTCTTTGTTCTAAAAAAAAAAAAAAAAGGATAGGGAGTTGGCATAGTCTATATGAGACATGGCCATGGCTAGAACAACCTGTATCAGTGCTTCTTGAGTAAGAAAGTCTGCTGATCTTTCTTATCTTCCTTAACTGGAAGAAGCAGGTTGAGATTACTGATCCAATTTGAGTCTTCATCGTGAGGTCACAATTAATTGTCAACCCAAGACTCTTAGCAGAGGGGGATGGAGTGGGGGGGATTCCAGTTCAGTTGGCCAGAAGTGTGAGCTCAATGGATTATGGGTACCCCCTGTCAGGAAAAGTTCAGTCTTGTCCGGGTTAAGTTTTAAATGATTGCGGTTCATCCAATTGTGGATGTGCAGCATAGTGGTCTGAAATTCGAGGACCGATTCAGGAGTGTTACTAATGGTGAACATTAGTTGAAGGTCGTCTGCATAGTTAAAGGTGCACACCTTTCTTTCTTTCAAAGACCGGATCAATGGGAGGAGATAGAGGTTAAACAAGTGAGGGGATAGTGAGGAACCTTGCGGGACTCCACATGTGGTCCTCATTTTTGGTGCCGTGAATTAGGATATGCGGACCGACTGGGAGCGGTCCTCCAGGAATGAACTAATCCAGCTAAGAGCTGATCCCTGAATGCCCACATCCCTGACACGGTCGACCAAGATGCCATGGTCGACAGTGTCAAAAGCTGCAGAGAGATCCAGCAGTACCAGGGCCTGCAGGGTGCCCCTGTCGGCCTCCTTCTGGAGAGTGTCCAACACAGTCAATATCACTTCCTCTGTTGAGTGAGCGGGGCGGAACCCTGCTTGGTTAGGGTCAAGATATTCAGACTGTTCGATGAAGGCCCAAAGGCATTTGGCTACGTGAGCTTCCAATACCTTGGCCAAGTATGGGAGCAAAGAGGTCGGGCGATAGTTGGTCAAAATCTGGGGATCGGCCCCTGGTTTTTTCAGAAGCGGGACGACAATTTCCTCTTTAAAGGCCCTGGGGACGCAACCCTGAGATAGTGATGCGTTCAAAAGGGAGAGGGCCGGTCCAGGTAGTGCAGTGAAAGCTTCCTTTAAGATATACGGGGCGGACAGCAATCCCTGGGTGGTCCAGAATTTCCCTTGGTCAATAGGTCCAGGAATGCCTGGTTACTTATTGCCGGGAATTGTTCGAGAGAACAAGGATTTTTCGGCATTATAGGAAGTGCCTCAGAAGTGGGGCATGTAGGAATGCTAGCTTTGATTGTTGTAATTTTGTCAATGAAAAAAGTATTCAAGGAATTGCAGAGTGTTTGAGAAGGCGTAGGTTTTATGGTGACTGTCAGGGTTGGACAATTCATTAACGATAGAAAAGATTTCCTTTGATCTGTTGGTGGAATTTAGAATTTTTGAAGAAAAATAGGCGGCTTTGGAGGTTAAAATAGATCTTTTGTATTCTTTCAGGGCTGCTAGATAAATCCATTTTCCCTCAGGCGAGTAATTACGTCTCCACTTACTTTCAGATTGACGAAGGGCTAGTTTTTGAGCTTTTAGGTCAGTGGAGAACCATCTCTGGGCTTCATGGCACCGGGCTAGTTTTATTTTCCTGAGGGGTGCATGTTTATTGCTAGCGGCTAATAGCCAAGCTGTTAGATTTTTCTCACTGAGGTTAATGAATGATTGATTGATAGGAGCTGTGTTGGCCAGTGTGTTGTAGAAAAGATTGTTATCGATGCCATTCCAACTCCTTACCATCGTCCCTTCAATAGTCGGAGTTTTGGCCGTAGTAATGTTATTGATGGTGAACTTTATTAAATAATGGTCAGACCATGTGCAGGGAGAGACCGATAGTGCGGACCCTTCAAGATTGGCTGTCCAGACATGATCAACTGTGTGTCCTTTGTTATGTGTGGCAGAGGATACCTGCTGAGTGAAGTTTAACCCTCTGAGTAGGTCGGTTAACTCAGCGGAGTGGGGCCCACCCAGTGTATCATTGGCCAAGTAGTTAAAATCGCCAATCAGCAGGATTTTAGCATGGTTGGTTATTAGGTGGGCTATCTGTTCACCCAAGGATTGGGGAAACAGGGGCATACTCTGGTGGGGGTGGGGGGCTGTAGAGCAGTACACAAATTAGGGGGGCAGAGTCCGACTCCATTTTGATTACAAGATTGTCCACTGCGGTTAGACCTAACTGAGTTAGTGCAGTAAATTTCAGTTCCTGGCGTGTAATGGCGGCTACTCCTCCACCAATTTTTCCTGGTGGGCGATTCGCTTGGAGGATGTAGCAGTCATTGGGTAGCGCGGCCAATATATCGGGGTGGACTCCTGTGAGAGCCAGGTTTCCGTTAGCAAGAGAATGTCTGGTTGCTCTGAATCCAGTAAAAGAAATATGTCCAGCTTATGTTTTGCCAGAGAACGGGTATTTAGATAAAGAATTTATAACACCGGGGGCCTGTGTTTTTCCTGTGTGTGTGTATCCTCTTTTGTGGTGAGAATGGGCAAGTTCAGGGAAGGAGACTCTGGTTTCCTGTGTGCCTTGTCCCCTAACACTGCATGTAATATTTGTAAGTCACCCCTACAGCAGGCCTAACATCCCTAAGGCTGGGTGCTGAATATTACATGTGAGCGCATACCTGCATGAGCAGATATGCCCCTGTGCTGGTGAGTCCTATTACTGCCAGTGCAAGTAGACAGGGAAGCCATTTTAAAACATGCGCTGGACCTTGGTGAAAACGAGTTTCCCAGCTGAATCATGGCCTCACTGAAAATAGGGATGTTTGGTATCGAACATCTCTTATTAGTAAACTCACACTGATGCCATTGTTGGATTTACCAATGCATGCACCCAGAGGGTACCTTAGAGGTGCCCCCTGAAACCCTACTAGCCTCTGATGTCCTTGCTGGCTGGTTTCTGCCAGCCTGTCACCCGAGATGCTGTTCCTAAATCCTAGGGGCCTGTCCGGGAAGAGGGTGTAATCCCTCCTGAATTCCCGCTAGGATGACGTGTTGATTAGCCTCCTTGGGCTGGCGAGCTTCAAAAAAGCTGCTGCCTTTGGTATGCAAATCTGGCTCTCCTCACAGGAGAAGCCACCTCCCTGTTCAGAGCCCCCTTGGCACCTGGACAGGTGGGAAAATTAACTAGTAGTTAGGCATCCCACCTCCAGGCTAGACCACCCCTAAGGTGGGCTACTGTGAGGTGGATACTATCTTTGTGATGGCATACTTGGGAATTCTGGGACTGGCTTATGCCCACTTCCCACAGGAATTGGTCATATTGGGGGCGTAGTGACCTCGAGGGTCAGTAGCCCATTGGCTACAACCCTTCACTTCCCACAGGAAGTGGTCATATTGGGGGCGTAGTGACCTCAAGGGTCAGTACCCATTGGCTACAACCCTACACTCCACTAATGCCCTTAAATTCAGTATTTAGGGGAGCCCCTGGCACCAGAGAAGCAGATCCTGATGACCTAAGAGAGAGGACACTGATGAGCCACAAAAGCAGAGCAGAGAATGGAAGCAGCGGACCTGGTACCAACCTTGCCGGGCTGTCTGCATACCTTGTCGAAAATGGCGCCAAAGTTGACTTGCCCTGCAGCTGTGATTTTGGAGACATGGGAGCACTGCCTGCCTTCGAAAAAGACTCGAGACCTCCTGTGAACAGCGGCCCTGTTCCCAAGAAGACTGAGGCCTCCAGAACCGCCAAAACCAGACACCTGAAGGCACCACTGCACCTGTCAACTCGGCCCTAGTTGAAGTGGGCCAACGGTGCCAACAAGGTTCCCCCAGCCCTCCAGAGCTCAAGTCCATCGTGGTTTCACCCCTCCTGGACTCCCCGACGTTGCCTGCAGCCTCTGCAAGCGGGCCCCCCTCAACCGCGACTGCTCCGGTAAAACCCAACACCTAAGGACCTCTTCACCCGCCACCTCAGGGCCTTTGAGAAGAGGACCAATGGTGTCCTCCCCACCGTCCCCGCAAGGCCTGAGCCCGCTTGCTGGTTCAGCCCGACTGGCTTCCTAGCCAGAGACTGCAGCCTCTTTTGAAATGCATTAGGCTCCTGACGCTGATTTGCACCCGGCCGCCCTCGTGCCGCTGGTGGTGTACTGCTGGTGCTGCCTTGGACCTTGCCCACCATCACCTTAACTTCTGGATATTGGTCCGGTAGGTCGATGTACTGTACCTGTTTGCAGAACTTGGTCTTCCTTTCATTAGGATAACATTGCAGAACTCAGAAATTGCACTGTTTCCACTTGTTTAAAGTGAAAAGAATTTATATTTAAAAACTTACTTACCTGAACAATTTTTCTCTGATGCCAAATCATATATAAAGGTGCTTGGTATTTTTATAAATTGGTTTGGATCGCCTTTTTGAGTCTTGTATGTCACTTATTAATCATTGTATGTATTTGCAAATGTCTTAAGCCTAAGACTGCTCGACCACACTACCCCCTAATAAAGCACTTTGGAGTTGCATAGCAAGCCCCTGTCTACTCCTAAGGGAACCCCTGGACTCTTTACACCATGTATCAACTTTTTGATATATCGCACAAAGAGCCAGCTTCCTACAAGGACAATTACCTGTAGAGGGAAGACCAACCACAGAGGATTAAAAAAATATGTAAAACTTTTCCTCACAGTCCTATATCCTGTACATGTGTAGCTAGAACTAGACAGAAAATCCTAAATCTAAGTGATTAGTTTTTTATGTGGCTGTTGGGTGGTAAAGTAATTGACTTTTCTTCAAGTAAACACTCATCTTCCAGTTTTGGGCAATTGCTGGAAAGGTTATTGTGTGTGGTATGTTGATATTCTGCTTTTAAATACACTTTTAATACTGTGTGATTATCAAACGTACTGTTGCAGGTGGGCTGCCATTGGTATTGTTTACTTGCTACTTAACCCCCACATCTCTTGTTCCTGGTACTTGTCAGGTCTATGCCCACCTGGCATTTTTCTCATCTAAGCCCAGAACATATGAAGTTTAAAAAAAAATACTGGAATTTTAAATGTTCTCTATTTGCAGCTGTTCCTACCATTCCTCTTTTGGGAACGCAAACTGGACTTTCAAAATTTGCTTTTTTGGGGAATCTAACGGAAGACAAAATAAATACCTCACTTTAACTGTTTTTCTTTGTTGCTTCAGGTTCCAGCATCCCTGCCCCAGTTAGGATTGAGTCCCCTTCAGAATCCTTTGTTGAGGGTCAAACTGTGGACTTGAATTGCATTGTTGCTGGTCAGAAAAGGTCAACAGTCACATGGCATAGATCAGGAGCAAGTCTCCCCTCCAATCACCAGGTTGGTATGCTTCATTGTATTCAATTTTAATATTAATTGTATTGTATGTTCTTCAGTAACTGCATGAACAGCTGAGCTACAAAGGAATAGCTAGTCCTGATGCCACACAATTTGGTGTCTTCCACTTTGAGGTTGTCTTAGGCCTCATCTGCAACATTAGCCTTCAGGCTCTTACTGTCTGTGTCAAAGTCAGAGGTTGATCAATGATGACTGTACCATCTCTGTTAGGATGTAGCATAAAGGTCTGTTTTGACATCAAGTCAATTGTGCCACCACTTTCAGCCAGGAAGATCTTGTTGGTTTCTGTTGATTATGAGAAATTGGAAGCACTGCATGTCGATGAAAAGTGCATTTTTTTCTTCTCTGGAAGAATTTGAAGAGATTGATCCAGTACCTGCTAGTTATGCTGCTTTTGTCAAGCTACATCCTTGATTTAGAGACACTGATATTAGTGGCAGCATGTTGCTACATTTCTTTGTGGTAGAAGCATGAAACAAAGCACTTATTCAAGGAAGATATTTCTGATCCTGGCTATTGTTTCTACTGCAGCTTGTAGAACAGGTATGACTGAATTTGCAAATTGTCCACCAGTTGCTGGACTCCACCCTCATGATCATAGTTTTGCTTGGTCCCTTGATACCTTCCTCCTCGCCTTTATCCCTTTGAGATCTCATGTGCACTACTGACTGTTTGACACTATTACAGCAAGATACTGGCCATATATAGCACAATTATGAAGTGTATGGGATACATTGGAGAATATTTTTAAGAGTCTCTCTCTAAAGAGGAAAAAATTAGACACACTGGCCCTTCTGAAAGATGGAGAGCTCGCTTCCATCCACTCAATGTTGGCTGTTACTGCTTAGACCAGTTTGTAGATGGCAATAAGGATACTGTTGCATCAACATGCATGTGTTTGCATGTATGGCTTCCGATGTAGGTGCAAACCCTTGTTTTGAACAAAGCATGACTTTTTTTTCAATTTGTTTCAGTGTGAGAAAGATTAAGCCATTCTTAATTATGTGCCTTCCTCATCCTTGGGTACAGTAGGCTGAATAAAGTAACATCAGTAAGCACTCATTTCAATAGCACATCTATTTCCTCTTTCATGAAACAGTCCTGCAGAAACTGGGAGCTCTGCACGCATCATAGAGGTGTCTTTTACCAGTCATGATTTACTTCTTTCTCTGTCTCTTCTCCCCATTGTCTGCTATTGTGGTGCCAGGAGTTAGGCCTCCTTCTAGGTTTGGTTACCAAAGTTTACTGGAGTCAGTACAGGATGGGTGTCATTTCCAGTTCCATTCTCTTCCTTTAAATCTTCTTAGTCTTTTCCATCACACCACTTTCAAAACTTCTATACCCTCTTTGAAAGGCATTTTTATAGCTCTTCAGGAAATGAGGGATGGCACTGACTTTATCGGGTACTTCATGCTGTCTCTGGAATAGTGTTTTCTGGGAAAGTAAAAGTTACCTCTAGAGATAAATGTGAACATCTGTATATCTTGTCAAACCAAACAGCACCTGGATAGACCTCGCAAATATGTTGACTAATAACTTGAGTAATTTCTGAGTTGCGTAAATACCACTACCTGGTGGTCCTCTCTCAACAGCAACATAGTCTCAATTCTTTGTAAAGCCTTACACCTGGAACCTGCCATGCACACCTCATAACTCAGGTGGTAATGACCATGAAGGGATTGTCAACCCAAATTTGTTTGCGCGTATTTCTGGATCCTCATACTTTCACTCCAGGTACTCCTTCTTCCCAACCCTAGATCTCTCTCTCCATCCGTTCCACGGAGATTGAATTGCTGGCACTTCTCTACAAATGGCGAAAATCAAAAGTTCCTGATCACCTGGAAAATTTCAACTTCTCCAGTATTGGATCTTTCATAGATTCACATGCTTGAATCATTCCCCTTCGTCAAAGTGGGAGTTCCACAGTACGATTGGGACGCAGTACACTTTTAAACATAGCTTGTATAGATTATAAGTATCCACTTTAGTAACCTATTCACCTCATTTAAAAAGAACCAAACTTCAGCCAGACAGGCTGCACTACCCTGGTAACCACTCCCCTAAGAGGCTGCCATACTTCAGAGTTTCTACCTCATATCATGTTACGGGAGTCTCCCTGAGCTGTTCTCAGTTTTGCTTCAAATAATCCTTAAATTTTCAACTTCTTGTTTCCTACACCTAAAATATCAAGAGGAAGATGTTAAATATATAGAAGGTAGTTAATTTTCTTTCACCCCAGGCTGACACAAGTAGGGTTAGTTCTATTCATTGTTCTGAGGAAGATGGCCCATATGAACAAAGAACCTCTACGAATAGGGAATGATGCAGGTTTCACAAGCCTTGGTTAAAGATTCAAGATGCATGATGGTGGATTATTGTAAGAGGTTCCCAGAACAACCAAAACGAGCATCGACACAGCAACCAGTCTAGCATGTTTGTCCTCCTCAAACGCATCGTGTCAGGCTACTTGCCAAGTACAAGGCATACACTGCAACCTATCGGCACCAACTGTTTGGCAACACGCTGATTCCCCACTGGACGATATTGGAAGTTTTCTTGCACTTCTAGAAAGAGAGTGCAAAAGAATTGACCTACCAATTCAGTAAAACAATCCATCTGTGTTCTTTTGACTTTAAGGAGGACTTAAAACTGTTAACGTCATGCCAATAGTGGATTTTATTTGGAATGAAGGTATAAATATAATGTAAAACCCAGCAATCTCTGCAGTTATCCCAAGGCTGGATGAAAAATATAAAGCCCCTGAGGACTATCCTGCCTGCTTAATCGGCCACCCAAAGGCTGATTCCGTGGTAATGCAAGCGGCCCAGCTTTGTTCGAGGAATCCGTTACGCCATAACCACTCCACCTGACAGAAGGGAGGCGTTTGTGCAGAATAGGGCAAAGGTTCTCTCCCATGTCTGCAACATCAATAAGAGCATCTAATTTCTTGGCGATTCTTGGCCAGTATTACCAATGTATGTGGTTAGACACAGCGGCAGACATTGAATTACTGCCAGAGGATAAAAAGCTGGAGCCAGGAAAATCCCAAAAGATCGAGTGAGAACCTCATCAGAAATTAAAAATACTCAAGCCCTTTATTATCAAGGAATCATTTTATCTGCAAACTCCTCAAGGGAGATATTTAAAATTGCCAACTCTCTTCTTACCCCTCCTACCCCTCCTACTGATACCAATAATGTTCAATTGCGGTGTGAGCAAATTGCCAATTTCTTTTCAGAAAAGATACAAACTATTTACAACTCCTTTCCTCCTATGACCGTTCCACAAATGTGTGGATCAAGTGATATAATCACTCCTGACGTCCCTTTTTTGTTGGAGGAATTCTATTCTTTGGATCTTAACACCCTGCAAAGATTGCTTAAAGAACTTAAATCGGGTTCTCCCCTAGATGCTGTCCCCCCCCACTATTCTCCACAAAATTTCAGAGGTGGTGTCACCAGTTATACTTGATTGTATAAATTCATCACTTAAAACCGGGATTGTGCCACCGCAATGGAAACATGCTAGGGCGAAAGCGCTTTTAAAAAAACCAAACCTTGATCCAGAGAATTGGGGAAATTATCGCCCAATTTCCTTACTGCCAGGAGTCAGTAAACTTACCGAAAAATATATTAATTCGATTTTATCGGCCTTTTTGGAAGACAACAATCGTCTACATCCTACACAAATTGGTTTTAGACCTCAACAAGGCACAGAGACTGCCATTTTAGTTGCAGTAGAAGAAATTAGGAAGACCCTTGACAACGGAGGCTGCGCTGCGCTTATCCTGTTGGACCTCAGCGCGGCCTTTGATACTGTCAATCACCAACTTTTGATACAAAGACTGAGGGACGCCGGAGTGACTGGGTTGGCACTAAAGTGGTTACAGTCTTTCCTTCACAATCGGGTTTATTCGGTTTTCGAAGGGGAATGCTCTTCAAAATCCATTCCGTTGACTTGTGGGGTTCACGAGGATCTTCCCTAAGCCCCACGATGTTCAACGTTTACATGAGTTCGTTGGCTGAATTAGTACTCCCATTTGGGGTACAGATCATTACTTATGCCGACGACACACAACTAATTGTCTCCTTGAAGCAAGCCAACCTACCAGACCCTGATCTATCCACCTGTCTTCAGAAAGTTTTTAATTGGATGAGCAATTCTTTTCTGAAACTTAACGGATCCAAGACTGAACTTCTGCTTTTGGGGAAGTCTGCTCCCCTAAATGTGGATCACCTGTGGCCCAAATGCCTAGGCTCCCCTCCTGCCCCAAAAAAACAAGTAAAGAGTCTAGGAGTATGGATTGATTGCAATCTCGATTTCAGAGAGCAATCGCGTATAGTGGCTGCGAGCTGCTATGGCCTATTAAGAAGGTTTAGAAAGATACTCCCCATGCTCCCACCTTCGGCGAGACGACTGCTGGTGCAGGCTCTCGTTCTCTCACGGCTCGATTACGCCAATTCCCTATACTTGGGAGCCCCCCAGGCTACTATTAAAAGACTACAAACAGTACAGAACTGTGCGGCCCGTTCGCTTCTGAACATTCCCAAACGTTCCTCTGCAAGGCCTGCCCTCGCTACCCTGCATTGGTTGCCCATCCAGGAAAGAGTGCAATTTAAGGCCCTGTGTATCACCCATAAGTCATTTTCAGGAAAGGGCCCGCCCTTGATCCGTCCCTGGAGTAAACCCTATGTACCCAACAGAGCCCTTAGATCGGGGAAAAAAGGATTAATTTGTGTACCGAAGATTAAACGTGCACGTAGTGGAGGTCGACTATTCACATATAACGCATCTAGACTCTGGAATAGTATTCCCCTACACATACGCTCAGAACCTGAACATCTCAAGTTCAGAAAACTTTTGAAAACTTTTCTTTTTCATTAATCTTTTCATAGCCTATTTTCCTCGTAGCTTACTGGACGTCTTAGCGCTGGGATGCCCCTGGGTAACCACGCGCTTTATAAATGTTCCTTCATTCATTCATTCATCGATTGTGCGGTGGATTTACCAATAACGGGATTTTGACAGTTAGCTGGAGCAGCTGTTCTCTGAAGATTAGGATGACTTAAATCCACATACTTCATACTGGAAGTCCAAAGTAAGATCTTGGACATCCCATGTGACGGGAGGCACTCTGACAAACACGTTTATGATGCTTTGCAGTTAGTAGAAACAGACACTGCAAGATCTCTGAACATTTCACATCAGAAACGCCGGCTTTACTTGAAGAGCTATAGGACAGACGGCTATTCGTTTTTAGAGGAAGGTATCAGTCCTACTGCTAACAGCCACACCAGCATATGCAACAAATTTATCAGCCACAATACCCTCAACAACAGTATAGAGCTCCACCAAAGCAGCCTAGACTAAGTTCCACAGAGGAAACAAAGACACCAAAACAAGGACTCTAGCAGAAGACAATGAGGATGCCGAGGTGCCCCTCACAAAAACAACTACTACGCGGAATGTACGGGGTCAAATTTCCAACTTCCATGCCAACTGAAAACTAGAACAACAGATCACTGGGTCCCAAACCTTATTTCATTTAATAATACTATGGAATTCATACAAAAATCTCCTCATCCCCCTCCTCTATCCCATCTCGATCAACTATGATTAGAAAGTCTATCTGAAAGAGACACGTTAGTGACAGATTCCTTACCTTAGAATATCCCCAGGCGTCAGGCTGGATCCGGAAAGTTTTGCGTAGCAGTACCCTTGCGCGTCGGTAGGCGGCGTCGTGCGGCTCCGCGTCCGTCGTCGGCGTCGTGATCGCCGGGATGACGTCGCGGGCAGTACTTAGGCGCCGCCCCTGCGCGCTAACGTCCGTTCTTCTTTTTCCGCGCCAGCAAGCGCAGATCCGGGAAGAGCAGTGCCCTGGTCATTTTTTGACCATACTTTTTGGTGAATTTTTTCACTGTTTTTTCATCTTTCAAGGTGTCGTAGGGATGCCCGGCTTCAAGCGATGCGGCGCCTGTGCGCGGATGATGTCCGTCACCGACCCGCATTGGGAGTGTCTCTTCTGCCTCGGCCGAGGCCACGACACGGAGTCTTGTCCCGAATGCCAGGCCCTCAACCCGAAAGCTTTGCGAGAGCGGTCTCGAAAGCTCCTCGAGGCCCGGCATTCGGCTCCACGGAGGCCCCGGTCGCGTGAGAGGTCCAGGGGTCGATCGCGGAGTCCACACCGGTCGTCGGCGTCGAAGTCTTCTTCGTCCGGTAAGTCAAAACACAAGAAGTCCAAGAAGCATCATCGCTCTAGGACTTCGCCTCGCCGGTCTCGCGACTCGGCTGAGGCCCCTCCCGGCACCGTATCCGCCCCCGCGGCCCCGGACTTGCCTGTGGAGTCGCCCCCGCCATACCCGCCCTTCCCGGGTTCGGGGGCGGATCCGGCCAAGGTGCAGGAATTCCTGTCGGCCATGGCCCGCCTCTTCGGGCCTTCAGGCCCCTCCGGTGCGCCTTCGGGCCCCGCGGGCCCTGATGGGGTTGCTCCGGCGTCGCCGGCGGCTCCGGCCCCGGCGTCGCCCGTGCCTCCAGCCTCGGTCCCGGCTTCGGCCCCGGCCTCGATCCCGGCTCCACAACCCCCATCGACGCCGGTCGACCTCACGACACCTCCGCCGGCGCCGATGTCTCCGGTGCCGTTCTCGACGCCGCCCTGGGCTCCGGGCGGCGTCGTCCCCCAGTTCCTTCCGGCTCCGGACATGGACCCGGAGCGACGTCGCTCGACGCCGGCTCCGGCGCCGATGGGACCTTGGGTCCCAACTGTCCCTCCTCCTCCTTATTTTGAACCAGAGGAGGACCAGTTGGACTGGGAGGGGTCTGATGACCCTCTGACACGACACTGTCAGTATGATGAGGACTGGACAGAGAGTCTAGGGGAGGCCAGTGGTCTGGATACTTCCCTGACACTGGCATGCTGTCTCCTCCCGTGGCTACGGAGGAGGGAGCCAATTTTGGTACGGTGTTGCGTAGGGCAGCTGGGGCCTTACGTCTCCAACTCCCTACTTTGACGGTCAAGCCTAACATCTTGACAGAGGTGCTTCAGCCGGCAGCCTCCTCTGCGGAGACTGTGCTGCCGTTTAACGACGCCCTCACTGACGTTCTTTTGGGCGCCTGGTCCAAGCCCAACACAGGGGCTCCTGTGGATCGGAACGTGTCACGACGCCATCGCCCAGCTCCGGGCGACCCCTGTTTCTCTCTGTCCACCCCACTCCTAAGAGCTTGGTTGTCCAAGCCTCCGCTTCCCAAACCGCCTTCCCTACCGCTCCCCGGATAGGGAATCCAAACGCCTGGATCAGTTTGGGAAGAAAGGTTTTTCTTCCTCCAGTGCTGGCTTGCGGTCCGTTAACACCGCTTGTCTTTTGGGCCGGTATACCCACTCCCTGTGGGATTCGGTGGCGGATGTTTTGCCCCAGTGTCCTGAGGAGGTCCAGGCACTGCTTTCCCGCGCCATTGCGGAAGGAAGGGATGCGGCTAAATACACTATACGTTGTGGCCTTGACACCGCCGACTCGCTGGGCAGGTCTATTGCAACGACGGTGGCGCTCCGACGCCACGCCTGGCTGAGAACCACTGGTTTTCAGGGGATGTCCAGAATACTCTCATGGACATGCCCTTTGATGGAGTCGGTCTTTTTGGGTCCAAAGCAGACCATGCGTTGGAGCGCTTTAAGGACTCACGGGCTACTGCCAAGTCCCTGGGCCTTTCTGCTACACGCCCTCCGCTGACTTCTGCTTTTCGCCCCTATCGTGGCCACGGTAGGGGCGCCCTTCACGTCAGCAGCCCAGCCACCGGCCCGCGCAGCAGGCGTCTTCGCGTGGCCGAGGACGTGGATTCCGCCGTGGCGGATCGGGCAACCAGCGTGCGGGTCAGGCCACCACCTCCAACCCGTCCGCGGCCTCCAAGCCCTCCTAGTCCCTCCTTTCAGGTGCACGGCACGCCAGTAGGGGGCAGGGTCCGCCATCACCTTCCCCACTGGCGCACCATCACCTCGGACAGGTGGGTCTTGGACATTGTCCGAAGGGGCTACTCCCTCCCCTTCGAGACCACCCCCAGCCATGCCACCTCAATTCCACCGCATGTCAGGGGATCACTTGGTGCTTCTACAGAAGGAAGTCACGGCCCTCTTGACCAAGAGGGCCATCGAGCATGTTCCGACCCCAGAAGTAGGGCGTGGTTGCTACTCCCACTACTTTCTGGTGCCCAAAAGGACAAGGAGGACATGCGTCCTATCTTGGACCTCCGGAACGTCAATCGCTTCCTCCGGAAGGAGAAGTTCAAGATGCTCACCCTAGCTCAGGTCTTGACTGCCCTCGACCCTGGAGACTGGTTGGTAGCGTTGGACTTGCAGGACGCGTATTTCCACATCCCCGTCCTGCCGGCCCACCGGCGTTACCTTCGGTTCACGGTAGGCCCCGAGCATTTTCAGTTCACCGTGCTCCCCTTTGGCCTTACCAGTGCCCCTCGGGTGTTCACGAAAGTGATGGCGGTGGTCGCAGCTCATCTGCGCCGGGCAGGGGTTTCAGTCTTCCCCTACCTCGACGACTGGCTGCTGAAGGCGGGCTCGTCCCAGGCAGTCGTCTCCCACCTCCAGACTACGGCCGAACTCCTGCACTCGCTGGGGTTCTCAATCAATGTGCCGAAGTCGCATCTGATTCCTTCTCCACAGCTCCTTTTCATCGGAGCAGTTCTGGACACGACGCAGTTTCGGGCCTATCCTCCCGAACGGCGCGTCCGGGATATTCAGGCTATGATTCCGATCTTTCGGCCTTTATCCTGGGTTTCGGTACGGATGACCCTGAGGCTGCTGGGCCTCATGGCCTCCTGCATCCTGCTGGTCAATCATGCCAGATGGCATATGCGGGCTCTGCAGTGGGACCTGAAGTCCCAGTGGGCGCAGCACCAGGGGAACCTGTCCGATCACGTCCAGATCTCGGAGGGGACTCCAAAACAGTTGCAGTGGTGGCTCTCGAACCGGCAATGGGTCATGGGCAGATCCCTCTCCCTTCCCCAGCCAGAGCATACAGTTGTGACGGACGCGTCCCTTCTGGGATGGGGCGGTCACATGGGAGAGGCGGAGATCAGAGGCCTCTGGTCTCCGGTGGAGTCCCGGCTCCATATCAACCTTCTGGAGCTCCGGGCGATCCGACTTGCACTCAAGGCATTCCTTCCCTCTGTCAAAGGGAAGGTAGTGCAGGTGTTCACAGACAACACCACCGCCATGTGGTACTGCAACAAACAGGGCGGGGTGGGGTCTTGGACCCTTTGTCAGGAGGCTCTGCGCCTCTGGACATGGCTGGAACATCAGGGCATGTTCCTGATGGTTCAACACCTGGCAGGTTCCCTGAACGCCAGAGGCGGACGAACTCAGCCGCAGGTGCATGATGGATCACGAATGGCGTCTTCACTCGGAAGTGGCGCAAGGACTCTTTCTACAATGGGGAGAGCCTTGGTTAGATCTATTCGCCACCGAAGAGAACGCGCAATGTCATCAGTTCTGCGCGTTGGAATTTCCAAGGCGGCACTCGCTCGGCGACACTTTTCGTCGCGAGTGGAGTTGCTGTCTGTTGTACGCCTTTCCGCCTATACCACTTCTACCCAGAGTGTTGAAGAAGATTCGGCACGACCGGGCCCAAGTTATTCTTGTGGCTCCGGACTGGGCTCGAAGAGTTTGGTATCCCGAGCTACTCAATATGAGCGTAGATCCCCGATCCGTCTGCCTCTTCGGGAGGATCTTCTGTTGCAGCAGCAGGGGACGGTCCTCCACCCGAACCTGTCCAGTCTACACCTGCTTGCGTGGAGATTGAGCGGCGGCAGTTGATTCCTTTCGACTTGCCTCCCGAAGTTTGTGATGTGATTCTGGCAGCCAGGCGTCCCTCCACTAAGGTGGTATACGCCTGCAGGTGGAACAAATTTGTGGCATGGTGCACAGCAAAGGCTGTGAATCCCCTTTCTGCCCCTCTTTCTGAGGTCCTTCTGTTCCTTCTCTCCCTGGCCCAACAGGGTTCTGCCCTGGGTACCATCAAGGGTTATCTTTGTGCTATCTCGGCCTTCCTCAGGCTCCCTGATCAGCCCTCCCTTTTCAAGTCCCCTGTTGTTAACAGGTTCTTAAAAGGCATTACTCACCTCTTCCCTCCTGTTCCGTTTGTGATGCCTCAGTGGGACTTGAACTTGGTTCTTACCTTTTTAATGTGCGCTCCCTTTGAGCCTCTGCATAACTGTCCTCTTCGTCTTCTGACTCTGAAGACACCCTTTCTGGTGGCCATCACCTCCGCTCGGCGGGTGAGTGAGCTCCAGGCTCTATCTTGCAAACCTCCCTTTCTGTCTGTTCATCCAGACAAGGTTGTTCTTCGGACGCGTCCGTCCTTCTTGCCAAAGGTGGTTACTGCTTTCCACATTGGGCAGACCATCACTTTGCCCACCTTCTTTCCGCCTCCGCATCCTTCCAGTGAGGAAGAGAGGCTCCACCGTCTGGACCCAAAACGTGCGCTCTCCTTCTATATCGACCGCACAAAACACTTCCGGGTGGATGACCAGCTCTTTGTTGGCTACGTGGGCGCCAAAAAGGTCGGGCGGTGCACAAGAGGACCATCTCCCGCTGGGTTACCTTGTGCATCAAGACCTGCTATTCTTTGGCTAAGAAGGAGCCTCCTGTTGGGCTGCGTGCCCATTCCACCAGGGCAACGGCTGCTACCACGGCCTTGGGCCGCGGTGTTCCGCTGCCGGTTATCTGTCAGGCAGCTACGTGGGCCTCGCTGCACACGTTTACTAAGCATTACTGCCTTGACAGTCAGGTCCGGAGGGACGGCTTCTTGGCCGTTCTGTCCTCCAGGACTTCCTTGTCTGATCTTTGTTCGCAGACCCACCACCGGGGTTGGTATTGCTGGGGTATCTATTCTAAGGTAAGGAATCTGTCACTAACGTGTCTCTTTCAGATGCACAAGTTACTAACTTGTGTAATGATATATCTGTAAGAGACAGTAGTTAGTGACAGATTCCTTACCGCCCACCCATCCTCCCGTTCTGCGAACTGATTTCTAGGGTTAAGGACATCCCTTTCAGGGCCCTAGTATTTTTCAGACACCTATGTCAGCTTCTTGCATGGCTCTGCGTTCCTGGCGCGGAAAGTCGTGTACAGAACTGACGTCAGCGCGCAGGGGCGGCGCCTAAGTACTGCCCGCGACGTCATCCCGGCGATCACGACGCCGACGACGGACGCGGAGCCGCACGACGACGCCTACCGACGCGCAAGGGTACTGCTACGCAAAACTTTCCGGATCCAGCCTGACGCCTGGGGATATTCTAAGGTAAGGAATCTGTCACTAACTACTGTCTCTTACAGATATATCGTTACACAAGTTAGTAACTTGTGCATCCATGCTAAACAAAGGATCTATAGAAGTAGTTCCTTTAACTCAAACAAATATGGTTTTCTAATCCTGTTTCTTTCTTCTAAAGAAGACATGAGAAATGGAGGCCAATTTTTGATCTGAGGAAATTAAATAAATACCTCAGGAAACAATATTTTCTGATGATCACACTTCAGGGCATCCTACACCTCCTAAGTCACGGACACTTCATAAAATCATTAGAACTTCAAGAGCCATATTTTCATATCCCCCAATACCCAAAACACCTCAGTTACCTTGGATTTGAAGTGGCTGGCAGCTATTACCAGTTGAAAGTTCTCCCCTTTGGCCTGAAATCAGCAACTTGTATTTCACAAAGTGCCTCGCTCTAGTGGCAGCATATTTAAGACAGAAAGGTCGTCCGTTATTTCCATACCTCAGCGATTGGCTGGTAAAGGTGCAGTCAAAAGTTCAACCAAGGCTTGTCTTCAAATCTTCAATCATTTAGGCCTTAGTCTCAAAAAACACAAATCTTCCCTCCAACCATCTAAAAGGATAACATTTTTAGGGGCCATTCTGGACACCATAAAAGACCAAGCTTATCCGACTGTAGGGGCACATTAACCCAATGCATCTAATAGGCAAATTTCCGAAAGAGGACAGTCCTTTTCAGTACGTCTCTTAAAGTCGCTGTTGAGAATGATGTCATCATGCATTCCTTTGATTACTTTTTGCTGCCTATGAAAGAGGCACATTTAGGAGGAACTAGACCAACAATTGATACAAAATGAAGATTCATTTGAGGAAACGACTCAGATTAGTCCACAAATGAAAGCTGTCCTTCCATGATGGATTCAAGAATCAAACCTATAATTAGGTCTCACATTCCTGTCTCAGATACCACAGTTGGTAATAGCCATTTCTCCAGATGGCTGGGAAGCACATTTGCAGGATCTGGAGGTCAGTGGCAAATGAGCAACACAAGAATTGAACCTTCACATAAATCTTTTAGAATTAAAAGCTGTAGCTCTGACACTCCAAGCTTTTCTTCTAAGAATAGCAGGTTCATCAGTTCTAGTACGCACGGACAATACAACAATGCATTGCATAAAGCAACAAGAAGGCACAAAATATCGCCAATTATTGCTGGAAGCATAGAGAATTCGGGAATGGTCGCTACTACTTTGTTGACCTAAAGGCAGAGCATGGCCCTGGCTCAGACAATCAGTGGCCAGATATTTTGAGCAGAATGACGAAGAACTGCCAAGAATGGGAGTTGAGCCAACAAGCCCTCAACTGAATCCTGGCTCGATGGGTGAAACCGAATCTCGATCAGTTTTTAAAAAACAGAGAATCGGAAATGCCAATTTTACACAAGTTGGCATCAGCAACCAGGGTCATGGGTTAATGTGTTTTTATAGCATGGTCGGGGATCTTTGTGGACTCTGTACTGCTTTCTTATTATACCATGGGACTCCCACTTCGACGATGCAGAATGATTTCAAGCATGCAATTCTAGGACTGATGCCAAAACTGGAGAACTACAGTTGCAGGTAGTAACTTATCATGAATCAATTCACATCGACATTGAAAACCGCTAAAGTCTAACTACTGTCACAAGGCCCATGGGGATATTGTTGTTTTCTCTAAGTTAGCATGAGCACGCTGCAGCTTGCCTGCTGCTTTGCGCACGTTACTACACGACTTTATTTTTGCAATAACTTCTATGGCTGTTTTCACATGAGATTTTGTCGCTGTGTTCACTCTCTGCATGGGATTTTGACTGAACATTGTGAGCAAGGTCGAACAACAATGCCCCTTGTTATTTTGTTCTGGCCAGGCCTTAGACAAAACATAGCGATGCAGCTATTGTTTGGACAACGTACTTTGGTTTTATTAGAATACACGAATAGGTAGCACACACTTGGAGAGGGACCTTTCCAGGGAGAAGAGCGAGACAGCACCTATGATGTAGATCTACCATCTATAGGCTAAGGTATGGGGTCTGCTGACAAAGCCCAGAGATCTTCTAATATATAATACTGCTTCGTAGCAAGGGGAGGTAGGCTAGGCCCTATTGTCTTTTCATGATGACATCTCCCTTTATGATTTATGGACTAGCTGCTATGCTGACTGGATTTGTACTATGCATTTTCCTGCTGGTTGTGGCTCGTATACTGCATGTTAGGGTGCGTTTGCTAAAATAAATATTTTAAACTGTTTCGTGTCTCTGTCAGATCTTATTGTGGACAAGTGCAAGAGTGTGAGCGAAAGGGTTTGTCTTGTTACCGCGATTCCTGAGAGATCTGGGAGTGTTGGGTTCTAGGGTGTCTAATCATTTGTTTCTCTGTGAGTGACTCGTAGAGCAAGTGAGTCACTATAGCTAGTCGGTCCGGGGCTTGTGGGTACTAAGGTGGTAGGATGACTCAGTCCCTATACACCAAGGTCCTATAATCCTGCGCATAGTTCTGTGTTTGTGCAGAATCCCTGGAACACTACTTTCAAAATTGGATTACCTCTTTACACCCATCCTCACGTCTTGCTTGTATCATCAATAATATTGTATATCCAGCTTGCTTTTTTTGCTCATTCAATCCCCCCTCTCTGCCTCAGACTTTGCAGCATATTTTCCTCGACGATCATGAACATTATTTCCACAGCGAACACCTACTAGCCCCAGCCCTGAAGGAAGGTACCCGATTTAGGGCCACCCAGGTCACTCACAACCACCTCTCAGCCTTCCAAACAAATGAAGAGTCGGTCAGACAGTAGAGAATACAAACCAAAGTATTTATTAGTAATACACTCGAGTGGAGTCTGGTCTGACCAGCCTCCTTGGATTGCTGCAGAGGGACTGACTTCAGTCAACACGGCAATGCATAAAGTACATTTCTAATACCCCTAAAGACACGCCCAGGCTGGAATTTTCCAGTTGGTAGCTGGTGAACAAAGGAGATACAGAAGGATGAGCTGCAAACCTGGGACCGGGTACATGCTATCTTAACGTCAAGGTTACTCTGCCCGTGCCCGCTGCTCTAAGAGTGGGAGCAGGCCTATCTAATGAGAAAAGTATGCAACGACAAACAGTCTATTCATTAGTGCAGCAAAACTCAACCTTGGAAATACAGGAAAAAAATGAGGCTGCTTTCTGCTGAGGGTAGACCGAGTGAGACAGAAGTTAGTTTCGATCATGGCTCAAAATGGCGGCTGAATACAAAATGGTGCAGCGAATGCTAACTCAAATCGTACATAGATGAAGAGAACATTTTTTTTATTTCAACAGCTCCATTATCCTAGTCCCACAGTCTATCCTTATTAGTGCAACCACATTATCCATCTCTCTTGGACATCTCCTGCTGAATGTATTCCTATACTTAAGAATTCTAAATCCTGCTGTGAACCCGCATACCCTTTCAGAGACTTAATTATCAAATCACTTGCTCGCTCATCACGTCTGCTACCTTGTGTGTCCTCACTATTCATTTCTGTTGTTGTCTTCAAATCTGCCATTGTCCTGCCCTTACTCATGAAAACTGTTAGCTCTCTACCAGTGTTACTACTCACCTTCTTTCCTAAAATGTTAGAAAGACTTGTCTTTTTCCATCTCACCTTATTTGTTACCACCCATAATTTGATTAAACCTTTTCTGTTTTGCGTTTACCTCCACACAACTGAAGCTGCACTTAGTTTCTTTCCCAGCTTCTTCAAATTTGATTACCACAATAGGATGTCTTCTATACTTGGCCTCTGCCATACTTAATATCATTCTGTAGGGGAGTGCAATATTTCTTTTCAAAATCTTTGTCACCTGTTTAACTAGGAGTTGCCAAATAAATGGTACAGCACAACAGTTTAACAGGTAAAAAACACAAACTGACACCAACAAGAAATTAAATTTAACACACTATATTATCAATCATATATCGTGGAACAAGGCAGATAATAATATATCACGACAACACACAGGACTGTCATGTAACATATACAGTAACGAAAAAAGTACAAGATTGACAAGGTGTATCAAAACTGAAAAACATTAAATACGAAAGACATTACACAGTTTAACAAAGTACACAAATGACTCATAGGGTGTCCGTTGGAAACATATATATGTTAAAGCATATATTCTTATTGCTTGGATGTGAAGGATGCCCGACAAGGGTAAGGAACACCTATAATTAATGTCTGTTTCGACCCATTAAAGTTGTGTGCTCATATCAAACATGACCACGGGTCTTCATCAGGACTAAGAAACCGAAAAACAGCCTGGTTAAGGTGTAGGCATTCTCATAATTGGCATCCTGTTCCAACAGTAAATGGTGTATCTACAGAAAAAAATGCCCTTTTGGTTTGTGGGAGTGGGGACCTTGTGCACCTAGTAAGTCTTCCTCTGGGACGATATGAAGTGGCAGAGCCTATGATTAGACTCCCATGAGGGTACGGTGTGGTGGTCAATACCCCAGAGATCCATAGTGGATTCTTGTAACATGTGCTAAAGGGCGAATGAATCGCGTCTTGCTGTCCAAGAAATCAAATGAACCCGGTTCATTTGATTTCCTGGCCGGCAAGACTTGATTCTTGGATCTCAGTGGTATTGGCCATCATGTAAACACGGCACAAAGACACTGCATGCAGTATAGGTAAGTCACCCCTACAGCAGGCCCTACAGCCCTAAGGCAGGGTGTACTACACTACATGTGTGGACATACCTGCATGAGCAGATATGCTCCTGTGCTAGTCAGTTCAATTGCTGCCAGTACAAGTAATCAGGGAAGCCATTTTAATCACATGTACTGGACACTGGTGAAAATGAGTTCTGCCTTGGACGTGCCCCATACTCACCTTAAGTCCAGGAGATTGGTCTCATAAGTCGCTGTACTCTACTTGTATGCCGTATTTGTTTTCCCTCCCATAGGATAACATTACAGCCTCTGAAAATTGCACTGTCGACTTTTGAAAACGTTAAGTATTTCTATCTCGAAACGTACTTACCTGATCGTAATGATTCTCGTGCCTAAATATATATAAAGATACGTGTTATTTTCGTTCCCCAGCTGCATGATGGCTTCACTGAAAACAGATGTTTGGTATCAAATATCTCTTATTAATAAGCCTACGCTGATTCCATTGTTGGATATTAATACATGCACCCAGAGAGCATCTTAGAGGTGCCCCCTTGAAAACCGACTACTAGTGTGCTAGCTGACTGTGCTAACTGACTGGTCTTAGCTAGCCCGCCACCACAGAACAGTTTCTGACCACCAGGGGAGAGGGCCTTTGCTCTCAGGAGGTCAGGAACAAAGCCTGCTTGGGCAGAGGGTGTTTACACCCCTCCCACAGGATGACCTGCGAATTAGCATTCCAAGGCAAGGAGCTTCAAAGAGCCTATCACCTTTGGCATGCAAATCTGGCTTCCTTCACATGAGAGGATGCCGACCCCTTCTGACCAGGGCCCATTTGGTGCCTGAACAGGTGGGAAAATTAGTAGTCCGAGGCTTGTTCACCTTCAGGCTAGTTCCATCCCTAAGGTGGGCTACCTGAAGTGAAGGCCAAATGTCAGTCTACCATCTTGGTGATGGCAAACTTAGGAACCCTGGGGCAGGGTTATGCCCACTTCCCACAGGAAGTGCTCATATAGGAGGTGTAGCGACCCCAGGTGTAAGTCGCCCACTCCCCAAACACCCCTAAATCTAGTATTTTGGGAAGCCCCTGGCACCAGGAAATTAGATCCTGCCGACCTAAAAGAAGAAGACTGTTGTGAAGAGTCGCAAGAACAGAAGAACCAGCAACTGACTTGGCGCCCACCCTGCTGGCCGGTCTGCTGACTTCGACAATTGCGCCAAAGACAACTTGTCCTGCAGCTGCTGTGTCTCCAAAGCCTGGGAGACTTGCCAGCCCTTCACCCAAGAACCAGGAACTCCTGTGGAGCAGCAGAGCTGCTTCCCTGTATGCACCCCAAGAGACTTGTGAGGACTCCGGACCGCCAAAACCTGACACCGGAAAGCACCACTGCACCCGAGCTTCCTAGCCCGAGCTGAAGTGGACCAATGGTGCCAGCATGGCCCCCTGACCTTCCAGAGCCAAAGCCACCTTGGACTTGCCCACTGTTGACTTCCCAACGCCGTCTGCTGCCTCTGTTTGCAGGCCACCTCAACCACGAGTGTCTCAAGTGACGAAAACCTGACGCCTCGAAGTACCTCTGCACTTGTTGCCCCTGGCCCGTAGAGAAGAGGACCAAAGGTGTCCCCACGTCCCTGACTATCGTGAGACCTGAGCCCTCCCTGTGGTTCAGACCGACTAGCCTCCCAGGCCAAACCTGCAGCCTCTTTTCACCGATCCCTATAGACTAACATTGGACACCCAACGCTGTATTGCACTTCTGCATCCGGCGGCCCCAGTGACTCCCAGTGTGACCTCTTGGTGCTGCCTTGGACCTTGCCCCATGCTCACCTTAAGTCCAGGAGATTGGTCTCGTAAGTCGCTGTACTCTACTTATATGCTGTATTTGTTTTTCCTCCCATACGATAACATTACAGCATCTGAAAATTGCACTGTCGACTTTTGAAAACTTAAAGTATTTCTATCTCAAAACGTACTTACCTGATCATAATTATTCTGGTGCCTAAATATATATAAAGATACGTGTTATTTCTATAAATTGGTGTGGATCTCCTTAATGAGTTGTGTGCATTATTTATTGACTGTGTGTGTATTTTGCAGATGTCTAACACTCCTCTCTGATAAGCCTAAGGGTGCTCGACCGCACTACCCCCTAGGAGAGCACCTTGGGGTTGCTAGAGCAAACCTTTGCCCACTTATAAGGGAATACCTTATACTTATACTTACTGTATAAGAGCGAGCTTTTTACATTGGTGGTGCTGCGGTGAGATACAAGACTTGACATCTGCTGTACCACATGGTTAATAAGTGATTCCACTGAGGAATCCAAAATTGTCATTAGTTAAAAATATTTTTGTCCATTTAGATTTTTTTATGTTTTGTTTTAACCTAGCTGTTGGGGCCTTGTGTTAAGTCCCGCCTAGAAAGTTTACTTAGGATTTTTTGTATTTCTTAAAAAAAGGTCTCATGACTGAGGTAGCAGTTCCATCACAGGAGCTCAAACTGGGGCCATACGTGAAACTTAATTTGGACCGACTTAAGTCCCTGTGCCAACATGGAACTCATCATGGGGCCTAGACCCAATAAGGCACATTTGCCAAGTTGCGTGCAGAAAATGCTAGGTCTCTGGCAGAGGAAGAAACCCCTATTGGAAAAGGGGAGGTGGATGCTGAAGTAAATGAAGGCCTAGTTGATTCCAGCAGCAATCCTACTGAGAGCACCTCTCGGAGTACTGACCGTACCTCAGAAGTAGACAGTGAAGATTCAGATCTTCATAAACTAGCCAAGAGGATAGAATTGGAGGCTAAACTCTTGGCTATAGCAAAGGAAAGAGCTGATATGGGCCTAGGACTCAACTCTTGTGGCAAAACAGTTGTAAATAGGGAGAAAGATGAAGCTTTTGACCCTAAGATCCCCAAAGGGATTGTCCCCAAATTTGAAGAGGGTGATGATATCACCAAAATGGTTCACAGCATTTGAGAGAGCCTTTAAAATGTGGAAACTGAGCCAGAAGTATTGGGGCTCTCTTCTCTGGGAGCTATTCTCAGGAAAGTGTAGGGATAGGCTCCTGACATTGAATGAAACAAATGCTGAGTCTTATGACCTCATGAAGGATACCCCAATTGAGGGCTTTGGACTCACCACTGAGGAATACAGGATCAGGTTCAGGGAGACTCGGAAACCCCAGTCAGACTTGGGTAGATTTTGTAGACTTCTCAATGAAAACTCTAGATAGCTGGTTAAAAGGTAGCAAGGGCAAGACTATGATGGGCTTTATAATTTTATTATGAAAGAGCATCTGTTGAGTGACTGTGTTCCTGAAAAATTACATCAGTACCTGATAGACCTAGGTCCACTTTCTCCTCAAGAATTGGAGAAGAAGGCAGACCACTGGGTCAAGACAAGGGTAACCAAGACAACTCATTGTGGGGTGACCAAACGAAAGGGGTTGCTAAGCCCCCCCCAAGGGAATGATGGTGACCAGTCCAAAGATAAAAACAAAGAGTCTTCTGAAGGCCCCCAAAAACCTGTTCCGGAGGGTGGGGCCCGACAATACACAGTCTAAGGGTGGGTACCAGGATAAAAGCTGGGATCCTAAGAAGGCTTGGTGCTTTAATTGCAAAGTCAATGGGCACCAAACTGGAGACCCTAGCTGTTCCAAAAAGAATCCCCCTAGTGCACCTGCAGTACCTAGTGAAGTGGTAGGTCTCCAGATGGGACGCCAGGTGAGCCCTGATCTTGTCAGAGAGCTTACTGAAGCAACTCTCGTCTCTGAGGGTGGGGTGGATGTAACTACCCTGGCTGTCTGGCCCAGTAACCTGGAGAAAGACAGCAGCCACATATAAAGGGGTCAGAGCTAAAGCACTGAGGGGATACAGGTGCCAGTGTCACTATGGTGACTGAAAAACTGATATTCCAGGGCAGTATCTGACTAGTGAGACATTTGCAGTCCTCAATGCTAATAATCAGTCTAAGGTCCAGCCCATGGCAGTGGTGACTTTAGAATGGGGAGGAATTGCTGGCCAAAACTGGGTGGTGGTATCCTCTGCAATTCCTGTAGAATGTCTGCTAGGAAATAATCTGGAGTCCTCAGAAACACCTGTGCAGCTATGCTGGGTATACCTGAATGGGTGGGTGTAAAAACAAGAGCACAATGCAAAGACCAGGGTGAAAAAGAGGAGTTGGAGCCCGGAATAATGGCCCAATCCTCCAAGAGAGAAAGCAAGAAGTCTGGGAAACCAGCTTCACAAGCTCAGCTCCCCTCTCCTCAGAGAGAAGACCCAGAGGGAACTGAGCCCCGGGTACTTGGGCCCTACACGGTAGAGCTCCTGGGACCAGGGGGACCCACTAGGGGAGATCTTTGCCAGGGACAGTGGACCTGTTCCACTCTTGAGAGCTGGAGACCGCAAGATGCTGATCAGGAAAAGGGAGATGTCAGTGGCTCCCACAGAACCTATTGAGAGGAGGGACTCCTATGCACTGAGGCCAGTGACCCCAAACCTGGTGCCACTAGGAGAGTGGTAATGCCACAGAAGTATAGAATTCTTATTCACTTTGGCTCGGGACATCCCCTTAGCTGGGCATCTTGGCCGGGCCAAAATGTGGAGTAGGTTAGTAACCCACTTCTACTGGCCAGGTATGACCCAGAAGGTGAAGAAGTTTTGTAACTCATGTGCTACCTCCCAAGCCAGTGGCAAAGCAGGTGGCCACCCAAAGCCCCCCTGATTCCACTTCCAGTGGTTGGGTTCCCTTTGAAAGGGTATGGGCTGATGTTTTGGGCCCCCTAGACCACCCCCTCCCCCCAACAGCCTCAGAAAACCGATTGGTGTTAGTGGATTATGCCACCAGGTACCCTGAAGCTATTCCCCTAAGGACTGTCACTGCCCCTGCAGTTGCCAGAGCCCTCATTAGTATTTTTACTAGAGTGGGCTTTCCTAAGGAGGAGATGTCAGACAGAGGTAGTAACTTCATGTCTGGCTACCTGAAAGCCATATGGGCTGAATGTGGGGTGACGTGCAATTTTACCACCCCCTATCACCCACAAACAAATGGTGAAGTTGAAATATTCAGTAAAACCATGAAAGGTATGATCATTGGACTCCCTAAAAAACTCAGAAGAAGATGGGATGTCTTTACTGCCATGCCTGCTTTTCATCTACAGAGAAGTACCACAGAAAGGAGTAGGCTTTTCCCACTTTGAACTTCTGTTTGGTCATCCTGTAAGGCAGAGGTCTTCAAACTGTGGGGCGCGCACCCAGGGGGGGCGTGGAAACATCTCTGGGGGGGCGCGAGCTCCACAGAAAGATTTCCCCTTTACATCATTTATTCTGACGTACGTTTACTGCCGTTTATTTCTCGAAAATCGTGGCCATCACAAACAGGACTCTCTCTGATTGGAGGCAGCAGTCAGAGCAAATAACTATGTGGAGGCGTCAACTTTGACATTCCTTTAATCCGAGACACAGCAGCATAAATACAGGAAATGGAAGCGAATTGCAGTTCCATACAAAATGAAACTTAAAAACATATGCTGCTTTGCAGGGAGAATGGTGCTTCTTCCCTGTCCTTCGCCTTTTTTGCTGGTGCCTTTTGGCGTCCTTGGTGCTGCCTTTTACATTGGTTCATTGCACTGCTGTCTAGACATTTGAAGCTACTCGTAGGTTAAGTTTAAACATTTTCCTGCATTATAATTTTCTTATTCCCCCATCTTCACTCTACTTCTGTTTTTTTATCACTGCCAAACATGAATTGAGTTTTGCCTCACAGCAGGGCACTTGTACAAACATCACTCAACAGGCGTTCACACTGTCAGGGCAAGCAGACATTCTTTCACACATAAATTCACACATAAATACACACACACACACACACACACACATGTAGGGCAAGCGACAGTTCAACGGACTTTACACGTACTTGAAACGGGGAAAGGTTCACGAAACTTGGGTGGTTTTAAACACCACCAGAAGGTAAAGGAATATTAGTGACTCCGAATGTAATATCCAGAAACTTTACCTCGCGCTGGTACTTTCAGATTGCAGCCACTGAATTCTGAAGTCACCGCTGTCGACCTTCTCAAGGTCCGGGTGATGCTTTCTTAGCTGAGAATCTTTCTAAAAGGCAGAGGAACACCCTGATAATCAGACAAAAAGGAACCATTAAATAAAAATAAACTGAAAAAAAAATAGAGCGCTTTGAGGTCTTACACAGGGCACAACTGCGCCGTGCAAATGCTGATGACCTAGCGGCCTTGCACTTTGTTGTTGTAAAGAGGTCTCAGTTGAGAGTCTTATCTCTGTGAGTCCTGGCATTTTAGCTAACAGCAGTTTGGCCTCTACAAATCTGCTGTGATGCAGGCATTTTCAGAGTTTGAGGCAAAATTACATTTGACCATTTGTCATAGTATTTTCCATAATAATAAGGCATTTTCAGACCATTTGTTGCAGTTTTGCATTCCTTCCTGTTTATTTCTGATAGTGCTGGCAAGAAGCTTCTGCACAGCCTTAATGTAGATTCAGCCCAATAAACCCTGATAGTTGCTGTGTATTCCTACAGGCGCGGTCGGTGGTAGGAGTGCCAGTCGGGCGGTGACGTGGGGCGGGGGAGGGGCAGGGTGGGGGTAGTAAACTACGGATTAAGGCCCAATACAGGTAAGTAAACATTTAAATAAATAAAACGAATTTCGTTGCGCGCACTGCATCGCATTTGGCGATGCAGCGCTCACAACGAAATTCGTTTTATGTAAATGTTTACTTACCTGTATTGGGCCTTAATCCGTAGTTTACTACCCCCCACCCTGCCCCTCCCCCGCCCCACGTCACCGCCCGACCGGCAATCCTACCACCGACCGCGCCTGTATTCCTATCTCAGCTCTAGTCAAGGAGGCCATTTTCGTTGCCTGCACCAAGGTCCATGGTATCTATACTGCTTTCACATGATAATACAAAATACGCATGTATGGCAGTGAGAATTTCAATTGATTGAGATGTATCTTGAGAGCAAAGACTTTGCCCCAAGAATGATGTGCTTGCCAGGTCTGCCAACATTCTGCTTGTTTGCTGGATCAGGCTGCATGGCATTAGATGTGGTCCTGAAAGGTGGGGGTGCTTGCACTGACCTTGTGGTGGTTTTCCCTAAAAGAAAGTTTCCCATCAAAGGGCGTTGCATGAGTTCAGTGGTTGTGGGCCAGATTTACAACTCACAAATCTTAACTATACAAAACCCTGCTAATGTTGTTTTGCTGTTGCGAGAATTAGTTGTCAGGTGACACCTCAGGGATAAACCGGTTGTCAAAGATGCTGAATCCCAACTTTCAGAAACTTTAGTGATGGGGGGCCCGACTCCTAAGAAATATTGCCAGGGGGGCTTGGTCTAAAAAAGTTTGAAGACCTCTGCTGTAAGGGGACCATGGTGTCTAGTGAAGGAAGGCTGGGAGAGACCTCTCAAAGAGCCTAAGCAAGACATAGTGGACTATGTACTTGGCCTACGTTCAAGGATGGCTGAATCCATGGAAAAAGTATCCAAAAACTTTGAGGCCAGCCAAGAGCTCCAGAAGCTCTGATATGACCAAAGGGTGCACTGGTGGAGTTCCAACCAGGGCAGAAGGTGTGGGCCTTGGAGTCTAGGGCTCCTAGAGCCCTCCCGGACAAACAGAGTGGACCCTAGTATCCTTGAAAGAAAAGGGGAGGTCACTTATCTGGTGGACCTTGCCACTTGCAGGAACCCACAAGAGGGTCATCAATGTTAACCGCCTTAAACCCTATCATGACAGGGCTGATATGGCCATGCTGATGGTCACCGATGAGGATCAGGAAGAAGAGAGAGCCTCTCACTTACCTCCTCCTCCTCCACAGTCCTAAAGATGGGTCAGTTGAGGGAGTGGTCTTTTCAGACACCCTCTCTGCCCAAAAGCAAGCTGACTGCTGAGCTCTTTTTACTCACCCCTAATCAGACTAACTGGTGTCTCCATAATATGGACACTGGTGACAGTATGCCAGTCAAAAATAAACTGTACAGCCAATCTGACCAAGTGAAGGAAAGAATCTGAGCTGAAGTCTGCAAGATGCTGACGTGAGGTGTGATTGAGTCCTCTGAAAGTCCCTGAGCCAGCCCAGTGATCTTAGTCCCCAATCCTCACATCAAGGGTGAAAAACAGATCTGAGTTTTTTGGGTGGACTATAGAGGTCTCCGTACTGTTTCTAAGACAGTTGCACACCCTATCCCAAGGGCAGATGAACTTATTGACAGGCTAGGGTCAGCCAAATTCCTCAGTACCTTTGATTTAAAATAAGGGTACTGGCAGATTGGTCTTACCCTGGAGCAAAAGAAAAATCAGCATTTTCGTCCCCCATGGACATTACCAATTTACAGTAATGTCATTTGGACTAAAGAATGCCCGTCACCTTCCAAAGGTTGGTGAACAAAGTACTTGCTGGACTGGAGTCTTTTAGTGCAGCTTATCTTGATGATATTGCTGTCTATAGCTCCACTTGGCAGGAACAACTGATCCACCTTGGAGAGGTCCTGGAGGCTCTGAAGAGTGCACGCCTCACTATCCAGGCAAGCAAGTGCCAGATAGGGCAGAGCTCTGTTGTATGCTTGGGCCACCTTGTAGGTGGAGGCCAAGTTCAACCCTTACAACCCAAGATCCAAACAATTGTGGATTGGTTAGCTCCAACTGCACAGACTCAAGTCAGGGCATTCCTTGGCTTGGCTGGGTACTACAGGAAGTTTGTGAAGGGGCATCTGTCCATTGTGGCCCCTCCTCACTGAAATGATCCCCAAGACAATGCCAAAGAAAGTAAACTGGACAGTGAGATGTCAAAAGGCTTTTGACACTCTGAAGGAAGCAATGTGCTCAGAACCCATTCTAAAAGCTCTAGATTATTCTAAGCAGTTCATAGTGCAGACAGATGCTTCTGAACATGGGATAGGAGCGGTCCTACCCAAACCCAATGATGATGGCCATGACCAACCTGTTGCTTTTATTAGCAGGAGGTTACTCCCCAGAGAGCAGCATTGGAGTGCTTTGCTGTGGTTTGGTCCCTAAAGACGTTGAGGCCATACTTGCTTGGCTGTCACTTCCTTGTTCAAACTGACCACAGGCCTCTCAGATGGCTAATGCAAATGAAAGGTGAAAACCCTAAACTGTTGAGGTGGTCCATCTCCCTACAGGGAATTAACTTTACAGTGGAGCACAGACCTGGGACTGACCATGCCAATGCAGATGGCCTTTCCAGGTTTTTCAACTTGGACGACTGTCTTGGGAAAGGTTAGTCTTATTCTCTTTCATTTGGAGGAGAGAGGGGTGTAGGAAAGTGCCCCCTTTTGACATGGTCACTCCCACTTTTTGCCGGGTATTTGATGTGATTTTGACTGGAAGTGCACTAGGTTCCTGCTAGCCAGGTCTCCAGTGCCAGATCGCTTTCCCAAAACTGCAATTGTACCCCACTTGGCAATACCTTTAGAATTCCCTGGTACCCCTGGTTGTAGGAAAGTGCCCCTTTTTGAATGGTTACCCCCTAACATTTTTCCTGATAACTGATGCTAGCTTCACTGAGTGTGCCCTGGGTCCCTGCCAATCAGGTTCCTACGGCCTATGTTCTTTCCCAAAACTGTACCTTTGTTTCCACAATTGGCCACATGTAAGTCCCTTGCAAAAGGTACCCCTGGTACCAAGGGCCCTGTGACCTGAGAGGGCCTCTGAGGGCTACAGCATGTATTATGCCACCCTCAGAGACCCCTCACCTTAACACCTGCACACTGCCATTGCAGGCTGCATGTTTTGGTGTAGACCAAACTGAAGAGTCAACATGGCACACATCCCTGTGTGGCATGCCCACCACCACTGCCTGTGGCATGGATAAGTCACCCCTCCAGCCGGACTCACAGCCCAAAGGCAGGGTGCACTATACAACAGGTGAGCACATAGCTGCATGAGCAATATGCTCCTACAGAGTCTGTGCCATCCACAGACGTAAGTGCAGTGAAGCCATTTTGAGTACATGGGCTGGGAGTTGTCAACATGAACTCCACAGCTTCATGATGGCTTTACTGAAGACTGAGAAGTTTGGTACCAAACGTCTCAGCATAATAAACCCACACTGATGCCAATGGTTGATTTATTATAAAAATGCATCCAAAGGGCATTTTAGAGATGCCCACTGAAAAACGACCAGTTTCTAGCGTGTTGGCTGACTGGTCCCTGCCAGCCAGCATCAGACAGGTTTCTGACCTCATGGGGTGAGAGCCTTTGTGCTATCAGAGGTCTGAAACAAAGCCTGCTCTGGGTGGAGGTGCTTCACACCTCCCCCTCGCAGGAACAGCAAGACTTGGTTGTGAGCCTCTAAGGCTCTCACCTTGTGATGTGCTGATTTGGGGTAACCCAACCAGTGGAGATGCCCGCCCCCCTGTCCAAGCCCCTCTTTTGGTGGCAGGACAGGCGGGAAAATTAGTAAGCGGAGTAGGAGTGTCCACCTTAGCCTGGCACACCCCCGAGGGTCGCGAGGAGCTGAGGTAAACCCCACTCATAGAAATTCTCCATCTTGAATTGGAGAATTAGGCCCAATAGGAACAGGGATGTGCCCCTCTCCCCAAAGGGAGGGGGCACCCAAAGGGTGTAGTCACCCTAGGGGACAGTAACCATTGGATACTGCCTCCCAACCTTAGTAACGCCCTCAAATTTTGAATTTAAGGGCCCTCCTTGTTCCTTTAGATTCGATGACCTACAAAGAAGGACCGAAGAGCCGTGCAGCAGTGGAGAAGACGACTAACGTGGCCCCAGCCCTTCCGGCCTGTCTCCTCCAGCGACCCTGCTCCAAGAAACTGGCGTGCCCCGCAGCCAGCAATCTCCAAGAACCCCAGGGACCTGCGCTATCTTCAACAAAGACTCTTGTCTCCTGTGGACACCAGATTTGTCCAGCAAGAAACTAACTCAAGGACTCCCCATCCAGGCGGATCTGCGGCACTTGCACCACTCTGCACCCGACGCCCACGGTCCCGGTGGCCCACTGACCCAGTGAAGTCTCCCCGGTGATCCTGACCTGAGATCCAGCAGTGGACGAACTCTCCTGACCTCCCTCTCAATGCCTGCAGCCTCAACCGAAGGGTCCTCCCGAACTCAACTGGATCTGTGGAGAAAAACCCAATGCCTAAAGACACCCCTGCACCTGCAGCCCTTCGCCTAGGACTCCCCAAATGATGGTGTCCCGGCATCCCCCCACTATTCAACTTACCTCTCCAGACATGGGATTCCTTCAGCCAGCCTTCGGAACCTGAGCCTGAAGTTGTTTTCCCCAACCGAGGATCTCCATTGGTTTCAACAGGGCACCCGATGCCTCCTTTGCACTCTGAATCCGGATGCCCCGTGTGCCTCTGGTGGTGCAATCTCAGTTCTCTTTGGTGGCCCTTACAGTGCTGACCTTAACCCCCAGAGCCTGTGTCCCTGAACCTCGGGTATTTACCTGTAACCGGTGCCTCTTCGAGGTGCCTCCATAGGATAACATTGCCCAGTGACCTCTACACCCAGCCGCCCCAGTGCTGCTGGTGATGCAGTACCTACCTTGGTTCGACACTTTCCCAGTGTTGACCAAAACCCCTGGAGACTGAATCTCAAAACCGTTTACCTACCTGTACGTTACTCACCTGTCTTTCCTCTCATAGGATTGCATTGGTCTCTCACTGTGTTGTACTAAGTGTGATTCTAAATACAAAGTATCTTTCTCTGTACTGAAAAACATTTCAAGCATATGTACAATATTGTTTGATGCTATACAAACCTATTGCCAGTAATTTGAAAGTATTGCATAAAAGTCTACTTACCTGTAACTGAGTTCAACTTGCATCCAAGAAATAAAAGTAACTAAATTAATATATATATATATATATATATATATATATATATATATATATATATTTTTTTTTTTTTACAAACATTGGCCTGGAGTCAGTCATTGTGTGTGTGTGTTCCTGCCTTGTAAGAGTATGTACACCAAATGCATTCACACTACCCTCTGGTAAGCCTAACTGCTCAGCCTAGCTTCCACTAAATAGAGAATAAGGTATTATCTACTTTAACCTCTGCCTACCTTTGGGGACTCACTAGACTCTGTGCACACTATACCTCTTTTTGGTGTAGTATATACAGAGCCAGCTTCCTACACTGGCACCTAGGGCAAGGAGGCTAAAGAGGGTCCCTAAGGGCTGCAGCATGTATAATGCCACCCTAAGGGACCGCTCACCAAACACACACAGACTGCCACAGCAAGCTGCTTGTCTTGCTGCAAGACAAAAGTGAAGCATGGGGGCATTGACCCGCCACCCCTATTGCCCCACACGTATTGACATTTATGCCAAATCAAATTGGCATATTTTATACTGCTGCTGCGACGTGTTTTACATGCCTGTCTACCAGTGTCTGGGTAGAGCAGGGCGTGCCCAATCCTGCTGGTTGGCAGTAAGCAGCTAAAGCCTGGTGCGCATGTCTGGTTGGACAGGTCTGTTACTGTGGCCATCCTGACGTGTACTTTAGGCTTCTGAACCACGCTAAGGAGCCAGAGGAAAACGCAGCACAGCTGCCCTAGTCTCCTTTGGAGCGCTGGCTTCCCCTGCTCACACGAATCCTTGCTTTGCTCTCATTCTGTTTACTAGTAAAACAGCATGAGAGCAAGATACGGATTGGTTGTTTTTAAAGTTCAGTGACGTGACAATGGATTTATTGTTGCCCGGGGTGTTGGTGGAGATGGAGCTGGCAGCACTTTCGGCTGTTCGCATCAGTGTTTGTGGGAACAGAGGTACGACAAGAAGCGGACGAAGGGCCAGGGGGAGCAGGAGTACATTTTGGAGGTGTCAAAATGTAAATATGAGCCAATACTTTTTAGGTCGAGCCTCGAGTAGCGCGCAAGCACTGCTCTGGCAAGACTTTATGTTAGGGGTTTCAGAAAGCTGACCACACGCTCGTGCACAATGGCTTTTTCCCTGCGGTTACCCGCACGCAAAAGGCCATGGTGCATGAGCGTGTGGTCACGCCTGCTGCTCGCAAGCGCACAAGCGCGCGCGACGTGCACAGCTGCCATCTGGCTTTCTACAGCGCGTGAATACCCTCCCCTACCCCCTCCTCCCACTCCCTCCTCGTCAGCTTCATTTTCCTTTCACTTTCGCGCCCCGCCGCCGTGTCACTTTCACGGCCGCACTGCTATCAGCTTCATTTTTTTTTTTTTAAATTAACTTTCAGCGCGAGGCGCGCGCACCACTCGCGTCGCCTCCCTGCGCGTGCCTTCAAATGCTTGTTTGTTCGCGTGGTTATCATCATACACACGGGAAAGCGACATATTGTGATTGGCACGAAGCGCGCGATCGGGACTGGGAACCTCGGTGACGCAGCCGACCATGTCTGAAAGATGACGCAGCTAGCTCGGCCGCGCGCGCCGCAGAGCAGCTGATGCTGGGGGATGTGACAGCTTCCGGTTTCGTTTTGCTGGAACCAAGGCAGCGGCAGGCAATCAGGGAGGCAGCAACCTGTGATACAACGGGACCTCGGTGGGGCCAAGCTGCAGGGAGTTGAGGGCTGCGCTGCCTTGGCTTGGTGAGACGGCGCCATGTCCTGCTCCCTGTTGGAGTTTTGTCACTTTCAGGACATTCGCCAGGTGCGGGACTTCTTATGTCCCCATCTACGAGAGCCGGAGAGCGGCCAGCGAGATAGCGGTGAGTGGAGGATTTGCGGGGTACTACGAGAGCAGGGACCCGGGCTGCAACATAACATATTGGCTGTATCAACATTGACCTTGCACCGGGCATGGGCAGCAGCAGTGGAGGGCGATGACTGACCACAGCCTTAACCCTTAGTGCTGCACTGGTATCCATCTACCTAGAGTACTAGCACCATTACTAGTGACCTCTGTCACTGATACAAATACTGCTCATAACGACCCATAGACCATAACAATGCGCACAGCCCGAACTGATGGAGTGCTTTGTGGCCACAAAAACCTCCTGGCTTAAGCTAAGCATGTGTTTTCTTCAATGTGCACGTCAATGTCCGGCAAACATTGCAACACTCTAAAACTGATCACGTAACATAATATTTACCGTTCCATAGAGTACAGTACTAATTTGATACCCGCCGAAAGGATTGTGGTGACCCCTGTTATAAACACAATTCTTGATCACTGCCTTTATTAATTCACTTTTTGTAGTGGAATCGAAACACAGAGGGAAAAGAGAGTTTTACAAAGTAACAGAAATAAGTTACAAATAATGATAAAGATTATCTATGAACTTGTCCAACACAGGGTAAAAATCAATTACAACTAATAAAAAGAGGAAGAACAGTTCAACAAAGAGAGAGGCAACAGTAGGGGTAATAAGCAAATGTGGACAAAAGCGAGAAAATGGGAAGAGCCAGAAAGAGTCAAAAGGTTAACGCAGGAAGGTAATCTGAAAGAATTAAGAAAAGTGAGGAAACAATTAGAGTGCTTTGAGAAGGTTGGGTCAGCAGTAGGGCGGTGTTGCTGAGGTACCAACTACATGTGGCCTGTCTGCGTATATGGCGATAAGACGTGAATATTAGAAGTGTAGACGTTTGTAGTCTTAAAGTGTCCAAGGATCAGGGGATTTTATGCTCCTTTTTAAAAGCTGAAAAATAGGCATTACCGGTATAACTGGTGGGAGGGAATTCCATATTGTTGTGCTGGTGCCAGGAAGCATTGCTTCATACACCAATGTGTTTCAATGTAGGAAGTGCAAGAACCCTGGATTCTGCATTCCTCAACCACCAATCTAAAAATCGAACCCAATCAGGGATATAGTACCAAAGCTCAGTCCCAAGGGTTCCTGATTGATTTATTCCTTGTGTCTATTATCTTTGGGGATTGAGGAACTCCTTGTAGTGCAATAGTCCACACGTTTCAGCCCCCTTGAATAAGGCCCCCAATCGGGTCCGACTTTTGGATTGGTTAAACTACCACAGGGTGGACTCATTTTTGTAATTATCCAGGAGACACCTCTAAGTTTAAGCATATATCAAGGACTTACAATGAACTATTGGTCAGTGGTTGTATCGTAAATGTTGATGTTTGTATCTCTTGGTGTGTAACTGTATTCATTGATTAATTATACTATACTGAAAATGGTGTGACACTTAAAAAAAGCAAATTAAGTTGTGGCTACAAATAATTTAAGTTCTAATCAGGGCTCGAAAAATCATAAAAATATTACTAGGCCTGCAGGTCTAGTAACTTGAATAATCTACTCGACCTAACTTTAATGTACTTGACCCATGAACTGGTCTCAAATTGTGTGATCCTAGGCAAATATTTTCTCTTATGGAGCCACCTTTTTCTTCATTATTACATAAGAGAGCACCTTCAAATATGCAAGTTCACTATTTCTGCTGGACAAAAAAACTTTTTATTTACTAGACTAAATGTTTGCTCCATGTATAATAAGAATCAAGCCCACATATAGGGTACACATGATCCCTGGCTTGCCTCTTAGTTCACTAATAGCATTGTCTTCTGGGCAGGAATATTTCCCAGTTCATGTTTAAAAACTCACTTTTCATAAATATATTACTAAAGCATGATGTGATAGTGAACTGTCATTTACAGATAGCACATTTTCCATTGAAATTGCCACAAAACTTTCCCACTAACATGTAGCTTTACTGATAAAACTATATAGCGCATAAACAATTTTTGAAAATTGTTTCAGCAAAAATATTTAAAATTTGCACATCATCAAGTAAAGTGTTCTGATATGTTTTAATGCTATAAAAATCTTTTTTTTCACCACAGAATTACAAAAGTGTCTTCACAACTAGGGAAATATATTTGAAATGTTTAAACAGTTCACTTAGCTATTTCAGTGATGCCTGAAATCTTACAGCCTTTCATTACAAATGCTTTACACAGCGCGATTGTCACACAGTTCACTTTACAAAACCCTCTAACTTCAGTCTCAGAGAGAAAAGTAAATGTAGGAAGAGAAACTGACTTTTGACCTCTGTCTCTGAAAGCTGAGAAAATGTGACAAGATAACAAGATTTAAAGGCATCTTTATTTCTCATTCAATTTGTGAGCAAGCAGAACACCTGTTGTCAGCTCGCCAAAACGGGCGTGTAGGCCCTAAAATAGCTCAACCGGATTAAATCTGACTCGTAAGGGAGTGGATTTTTCGAGTCTTCCAATACTGAGGAGCGCCACTATTGTCGAGCCTGGTTTGAGGTACATTTGATTGATCCCTATAGATAATCCTTTTTCTCTTTTTGTAGTATACAAGCCCAGGTTTGCATAGGGTTATTAGGGCTTCCCCATACTTTAGTACATGTGAATAATATATTGAGCATTTTAACAGCAGAAAACAGAACTGTGCTCCGATCCAACTTATGTTTCACAAATTTTGTTGCCACAGGTATTTATCCATTGCTCATTGTCAATTGTCAGGACTGTCTTCTGTCCATCCACTCTACTGACATCAGCTGGGTCCACATTGAGTGCTAGCTATGTGCATGGCAGAATCAGGAGGTCATGGATAGTGGTGGGTGATGGCAGTGTACTGGAACCATTGTCCGCATGCATTGACAGAGACAAGTGTACTACGCATGGACAGTAGCCTGTGCAGCAGTGTCATTTGTGAGTGCTTAGTGTCCTTGATCAGTTTTGTCAATGTATTTGAACAGTGCTAACAGGGTAGATGGACATCTGTCCATGGAATGACCAGTGAACACTCTCAAACATCGTGCATGGAAAGTGGTTAATGCCATGAAGGCAAATTAACTAGGAGAAATACGTGCTCCACGTCATAATGATCATAGTAAAGCAGAGTGAGAAGTATGGGAAGGATCAGGAAATAAACACAATGTAAAATAAACAGAAAGGAAGGCACAGACAAACAAGTGGTTGCCAGAAATCGTAGGCAGAAAGTCCTTGCAGGTGCGAGTTAGGTGGGTAATGTGGGAGGTAAATGATTTGGTGGCAGCTCATGATGCCATCATCGAAAAACCTTGCAAAACTTTCAGTTGCTCAGGTAGAATTTTGTGAATGATTGTCGCTGGCCTTGGGTATATTAACAAGCATTGGCACAGCCAATAGGTCTCGCCTTTGGGATCTTATAAGTGTTTAGTCATGCAACAGTTGATGTTGTTGCACCAAGGATATTGTGCTGCATAAGTAAATACTTATAAGGTCCCAAAAGCGAGACCTATTGGCTATGCCAATGCTTGTTACTTGTTGCCTTGGAGCACTGGGGCTGCCCTGCGGGTCACGTCTGCATCTGGAGCTGGTATTACTGGCGGGAGCTCACTGATGCCTCGGAGCCCTCTCCTCGACCCCGTGCGCTGGTGCGACGGTCGTGGAAGGTATTCTGCTGGCCCCAGGGAATGTGCAGTAGCAGGTGATCTGCCGGGCCGGTGCCTCTACATTTTGCCATTCCCCACCTGCCTTGGCGTCCCGGGGAGTGATTGCCACTGTTTCAGCATTACTTGCCTTACTGCCTGTAGCGGGGGCTCGCTGTCGGCCCAGAGCTTCCTGGGACTCCCATGTGCTAAAGCAGAGGACATGCTCTGGGTTGTGCAGGGCCCGGGGGACATGTAGTGCTGGTAGGCCTTGTAGCTTGCGACTCTGGGCCCCTTTCAGCTGTGTCAGCCCTGAGGGACAGTCAATAGTGGAAAGACTGCGGGCCAGTGCCTCCTGACTTTTTCACCCTCCCACCCCCTCCCCCCCCCCCAGTATGCCCTCCCTCCCACCCCCTCCGGATATGGGACTGATTGCCTGTGAACCGGTGCACTTGATAACTTTAGCGGGTGGGGGAGGGGGGTGTTGCTGAAGGGCTGGAGCATCCTGGTCCCCCATATACTAGTGAGGCGGCCGCGATCTGCACTGAGCTGGCTCTGGGTTGACAAACTCTTCTGGAAGGCTGCCCAGCCTGCACCTTTGTTCCCCTTTACTCTCTGGCTGCACTGAAGGACTGTAAGGGTGATCACAGGTGGCGTAGTGGGGTCCCTTGCTGCCAGTGGGCTCGAAGGAATTTTGTGCAGGGAGCACGTGCTATTTACTCTGCACTGTGGATCCTTACTGTGTACATGTTGTTAGGGTATGTATACATGGGTCCTTTTTACAGCTCCCTCGTTCTCTCTGTGGTGCACAAGCGCTGTATAAGTTAATGGCAAACGCAGAGGGTATGGGATTCATCTCTTGGTGGCCCGCTCCAGGTTTTAATTCAGTCACAGACATACTCTGCAGTGAGACAGGTTTAATGCACCAGTGGTAACACCTCTTCACTTGCTCGCCTCACCATTTGTGTGAGTCCCCAACCGCCACTGGTGAAAACATGACATGGCACGCACCCCTGTGTGCCATGCCTACAGACACTGCATGCAGTATAGGTAAGTCACCCTTACTGCAGGCTTTACAGTCCTAAGGCAGGGTGCACTATACTACATGTGTGGACATACCTGCAGGAGCAGATATGCCCCTGTGCTGGTTGGTTCAATTGCTGCCAGTGTAAGTGATCAGGGAAGCCATTTTAAGTACATCTACTGGACACTGGTGAAAACGAGTTCCCCAGCTACATGATGGCTTCACTGAAAACAGAGATGTCTAACACTCCTCTCAGAAAAGCCTACGGCTGTTCTACTATGCAACCCCCTAGAAGAGCACTTTGTGATTGCTAGAGCAAGCTCCTGTCCACTTATAAGGGAATATCTGGACTTTTTGCACAGTACACCTCTTTTTGGTATACTATATAAAGAGCTATATAAAGAGCGAGCTTCCTACATTGGTGGTGCAGCGGTGAGATACAAGACTTGACATCTGCTGTACCACATGGTTAATAAGTGATTCCACTAAGGAATCCAAAATTGTCATTAGTTAAAAATATTTGTGTACATTTTGATTTTTTTCTATATTGTTTTACCCTAGCTGTTAGGGCCTTGTGTTAAGTCCCACAATTAAATTGTTTAGAATTTAAAAGTATTTCAGTTATGTCTTTTAGAAAGTTTATTTAGGATTTTTTGTTATTCTTAAAAAAAGGTCCCAATTACTTTAAAACCATGACTGAGGTAGCTGGTCTTTCCCAGGAGCTCAACCTGGGGCCCTACAGGAAACTTAAGTTGGACCAACTTAAGCACAGAACTCATCACGGGGCCTAGACCCACTAAGGCAAATTTTCAGAAGTTGCTTGCAAAAAATGCTAGGTCTCTGGCAGAGGAAGAAAACTTTATTGGTTTTGGGGAGGTGGATGCGGAAGTGAATTAAGACATAGATGATGATTCCAGCAGCAGTCCTACTGATAGCACATCTGGCAGTACCGACAGCACCCCAGAAGTAGACAGTGAAGATGCAGATCTTCAGAAACTAGCCAAGAGGATAGAATGTTGTTGAAAGGCTCAGTTCTTGCAGAAGAAATAAATATATACAATGTGAAGTATGTGCCTGTGTGTCAGTATTGAAAAGATACCTAAAGACCAGATAGCAAATGGTTTCTCTTATATATTTTCCTCTTTGCTTAGAATTCTTTTTTTCAGAATACACAAATTTTGGGTACCAATTCCTGCCCTATGTTGAGAGACTCATTTCCTTCCTGGGGTCAGAGATTCTTCTAGCGTTTGCATGAAGTGCCTGATTGATAACTGAATCCTTTTGTATTATTCGATACAGACTGGTTCTTATAGTAGATGTAATTGTCAGGAGGTACCTGTTCATCTGTTGAGTTCACGTTCATGTTCCCTTTCTCTTTCTTTTCCAAGGTTTCTGGCTCCCGTCTGCGTATTCTCAATGCATCTCCTGATGACTCTGGGGAGTACATTTGTCGTGCAAGCAGTGGTTCTGGTTTCCATCAGGCCTCCATCACCATCTCAATTGTGAGCTCCTCCCAAAGTGAGTAAGAGAGGCGCATTTCTGATTTCTTGTGTGCCCTACTAAAGTAAGAAAATGCCAGAATTTGGAATATCTAAATGTAAGAGACTTCTGACATGTGGAACAAGTAAGATTCAAAGTGTCTAATGCTAGTTAAATGGGTAACAATTAAAAGTGTATGAGACCGTGATATTTGAAAAAACAACGGTTGATGGACAGAATGCAGAACAATGTCATACATTCACCCCAGTACAGAGATCTGGGCCTAAATCCATCGTTTTTTTGCTCACTATGCCATTCCAGTTTGAACCCAGCCATATGCAAATCAGTCTTGACCCTGTGCCTCATGGGAACAGTCCAGCCCGAACTGCCAAGCCAGGTCCTCCCTGGACTGGAAACAAGCATCCTAGGACCGGTTTCAGGGTTTCACCCCTCTTCAGCCAGGATAGCTTGATTCTAGCGGCATGGAGAGCACGGGACCCACGTCTGGGCATACCCGTCCCACTCGGGGTGACAAATGCAAAAACAACAGTTGATGGACAGAATGCAGAACAATGTCATACATTCACCCCAGTACAGAGATCTGGGCCTAAATCCATCGTTTTTTTGCTCACCATGCCATTCCAGTTTGAACCCAGCCATATGCAAATCAGCCTTGACCCTGTGCCTCATGGGAACAGTCCAGCCCGAACTGACTGTTCCCATGAGGTACAGGGTCAAGACTGATTTGCATATAGCTGTGTCTGAACTGGGGTGGCAAAGTGAGCTAAAGAATGATGATGGATTCAACCCAGATCTGTGACTGGGGGTGAGTGTTTGAAAAGTTTCAGCACTCCGTCCATCATCTCCTTGTGTTAACAGTGATATTTGAACCAGTAAGATGTCAAGGGTATGACACAATTAATTAGAAAGTGAGACCATATCCGATACCGTTAATTGAGGGAACCCCCCCCACTATACCACTGCCTCCCACTATAATGGTATGGGATAATTAATTAGAATTAGAGTAGTAGTAGCTTAAGCTGAAAATTGAAAAAAAAGATAGGGTCCCTCAACCCACACAAAACTATGTAGTTAAGGCAAGGTAGTGAGTGGTAGGTGATTGTAGTTGCTGATGATGTTTTAATATAAAAGCTCTTTGATGAAAATGTCAAGTGAAATCCTCTTCGCAAGCACAAATCCCCTGAATCTGTACATGGGTTATTTATTGCCAAGTGAGTGAGAAGGGCGTGGAGGCGGCTACTTTTTTATTTTTTTGCTTCTGATATAATTAAGGCTCCGTAGAAACCCATAGGCCCAGTGATGTCTGAATGATTGAGGCAGCATTGAAGTGTGAAATGCCAGTGAGAGGGAGAAATGGGGGAGACTATCTTCACGGATGGAAAATTTATGGTATAGAAACTATTGAGACTCAAGTTGTATGTGGCCAGTGATGTAGGTGAAAAGTTTGAGTTTTAATCAAAGTCTGTGTGGGCTGTGAGTTGAGAGTCAATCGGCCTCAAATGAACAGCAACCCCCTCTGTGTTGAGGACTGGCGCATCATTACAATATATGCAACCTGTCACAGGGAAGCTAGTGTGGCTTCAGTGACATATATATGAATACAGAGTGAGATGTGACAAGTAGTCTGCGAGACAAGTTGTATACACATATAGTGAGAAAGAAAGAAGTGGATTTTGGGAGGAAAGGGATTTTAAAATTCATACATTTTGCTTGATCTGATGGGTACATTGGTGTTGCTATAATGGCCTCTTCTCTTTGCTCTCCCAGATGCTGCTGTTGCTCCACCTGTAAGGATCGAGCTATCTCATGAGTCTGTTGTTGAGGGGCAAACAGTGGATTTGAATTGCATTGTTGCTGGTCCGCATCGGCCAGAGGTCACATGGCATAGGGCAGGGGGAGCCCTCCCATCCAATCACCAGGTATGTTCACTTAAAGAAATTTGACAAAGGTGAATATGCAACACTTTGTATGGCATTGTGGTCTTCTGCACCTTTATTTTACATCCTCATTTGGTATGATACCATGATGCCTGTAATGGAATGCCAACATGCCTTTTACAGCTTCCTTTCTTCACTGGCATGCCTTTCTAAGACACCCCTTCATGGCAGCAGCCTGAAATTAAATAGGTACCATTCATGTCCCCCTTGGCAAGAGTGCTAATGTTTGAGGGGGGAGTCAAATTTGATCTGCAGAAAGGTTAGTGAGGAACCCTTTATTTTTCTTAGTGGGGCTTCAAAGGGACCTGTTTTAGCTTGGCTGACCTAACATGTAAAAGTCAATACTCTGTGTTTAAATGCATAAATGGTGTGGTTCCAATTGTTATGCAAGTGAGCAAATTGTGTCTGAACTTTGGTATATTTCCAGCTTTGGCAACCATCCGCCTTCCAGATGGAAGTCTTCATAATGCCCACCCTCTGCACATGGAAATGTTTCTCTTAGAGACTTCTAGCTACAAATTTCTCACCGCTTAGGCTCTTAGGCACGACACTGTCCTAAAAAGACTTTGGGCCTCTACTGCAATTTTCTACGAGAAGCTTCCTTTGTCCCACTTAGTGATACAGTTAGAGAAATCAGAGTCAAAAGGCAGTAAGCAAAGGCAGGCTTTTTTTCACACAGGGGGCCAGGTCTATGACCCAGAACAGGCCATGGAATGAAAAGGGGCACCATTAGACTCTCTAGTCCGTCATTTAGGAGAGCCACATCTATGCAACTCAGAGCCTATGTGGATCACTGCCAAGTAGAAAGAGAGCCCAACAGAAGGTTCACCATCTCAGCATTGTGCTAAACTACAAAACCTGTTTTAACTTCACATGTATAACAATAAACATCTCAGCTAGATCTATATTAAGCACATTATATCAATTGATGTATTTGTCTGTTTTTGTAAAAGCCTATATAGATCAATACTATTTACTCAAGGTTTCACTTCTAACTCAAGTTCAGAAATTAAGGATCTGCCATAATGGATCATAGTCTCACATATTGAGAAAGAGGACATATCACATCAGTGGTCACTCATCTATTTATGAAGCCCACAGAGAGGTTTGACTTTATGAAAGTGAGCCAATGAGTTGGTTGTGGGAAGTGGGGCAAGAACTTGTATTATTGGCTGAAACAAAATGGACCTGATGTGGTGTGGACAGATTGAAGAGTTCCCAAATCTTCAGCTACATGTACCTTTGTAGAAATAACATTCACCAGAGAATAATGATACATGTATCTGTCAGTTTTAGGGTCTTTCTTACCAGTCTTGAGGTGTTGGGATGGTTCCCGGCTTCGGTTCTGGTAAGTCCTGGTTTGGCCGAGATAGGGGCGACCCCTTCCGGTAGCCACGGTGCTGCCGACAATGAAAGCCTAAGCAGCCAGTGCCCTCCAGAAGGAGTCCCAAAAGGAAAACCCCGGAGGGAAAAAACCTCTGATGTTGATGATGAGACTCCAGGAATGAAGGAGAAGACAAGGAGCCAGAAAAAACTGGAAAACCAGGAGCCCAAAAGGAACCAGGAGAAGACCGGAAGACAAGCTGGAGCAGAAGGCGCAAGGGGAAAAGAAGCGCCAACAGAAGGAAGGAATCACCAAAAGAGGAGCCACGGAACCAACAGGAGTGAGGACACACCAGCAGGAACAAGGAGTGTTGAAACGCAAGGAAGGAAAGGTTCTGATCCCTTATATACAGAAAAAAACAGGAAGTGGCGTACAGGAAGTGGCGTACAGGAAGTGGCATACAGGAAGTGACATACAGGAAGTGACATACAGGAAGTGACATACAGGAACAGGACAGGAACAAAACAGGTAGGAGAGGTGTCGCCATCTTGGATAGGGAAAAGAGTGAAGTGCATTACAGAAAGATCGCCATGTTAGGAAGGTAAGTAACCCTCCCCTATTTCCTTCTGGGGCAAGGTGAAGAGGAGAGCAACAATATGGCCCCCAAGGAAGGGGGATCACCAGACGCCCACACCAGGTGAGTGTAATGTCCCAAGGTGACTCGGGAAGCGGATGGGCCGCCGCGCAAGTATGCGGCGTGCCCGAAAACCAACAGGCGTCGCGGGTGCTTTCCGCGACGCCGTTGAAATGGCCACAGCGGGCTGCGATGCTGTACCGCAGCGCACCCGAAGATGAGGGAGGGGTGCTGCAGGGTTGCACCGCGGCCGGCGAAGAGAAAACGGCTAGCACCGCGGGTCGCGAGTCGGCCCGCGGCGTAACAGTATCTCCCATTTCTTGCTTTTCAGTGTTCTATAACAAGAATGGGGTCAGGACTTTATTATGGTTCATCCCTTAGTATGTAGAGCGTTCTGTACTTTGGTGCATCCTGTGATGTTTACATACGTTACTGTAAGAGTTTTTTCTTTTTTTTTTTGCTGTGCTCAACTGCCTACTGAGCAAGGCACTCATTCTCTTTAATAACTGATTCACATTAACATTGCAGTATTTGGTTCTGCGCAATGCATGCTGTGAGAAAGTGCCTCTTCTGACATGGTTAACCCCCATGTTTTGCCTGGTATTGATGTGATTTCGATTGTAGTGCACAGGGTCCCTGCCAATCGGGTTCCCTGTGCCAGTGCTTCTTCCCTAAAATTGGTCCCCAGTTGGCCCCTCAGGTACCCTGTAAGTTCCTAGTAAAAGGTACCTGGGTACCAAGGGCATTGGGACTGAAGAGGGTCCCCTAGGGACCCCTCACCTAGGCCCTACAGACTGCCACTGCAGCATGCATGGCCTGGTGCAGACAAAATGACAGTCGATATGGCACACTCCTTGTGTGCCATGCCATCTAGCACTGCCTAAGATATACTTAAGTAACTCCTCTAGCAGGCCTTACCAGCCCTAACTCAGGGTGCACTATATCCCAGGTGTGGGCATATCTGCACGAGCAGATATGCCCCCTACTATATTGGCTGATTCTGCTCTTGAGCGATTTAAGGAGAGTAGAGCTACTGCTCGGTCTCTGGGCCTCTCCACCCCTCCTTGCCAATCGCATCAGTTCCAATGCTCATTTTGCAGTATTTGACAAGGTACCCTTTCCGCCAGCCTGTCCTACCCCCTCAGGCCACCCAGCACTTTGGCAGTCATGGCTGAAGTACCCACTGCTCACCTTGCCAAGGCCAGCATGCAGTAGAGTCCACCACCAGCCCAACTTGCCAAACCTCTTTAGCATGCCCTTGACAAAGCACAGCTACCCAGTGGGAGGCAGAATCTGGCGATTCTTTCTGGGTTGGCAGACAATCACCTCAGACGGGTAGTTTGCAGGTGTATGCTCTTCAGTTCTTCATTGCCACGCCTTCCACTATCCCCTAACAACTGACGGAGGACCATCTCTCCAAAGGGGCTGTCGAGGGGCTGTCGAGAGGGTGCTGGCACCACAAGTAGAGCATTGGTGTTATTCCCGCTAATTTCTGGTTCTCAAGGACAGAGGACTTTGGCCTATATTAGACCTGCTCCCTTTCAACGCCTTCCTCTGAAACGAGAAATTCAAAAAGCTCCCCTTGGCCCAGGTTCTGTCTGCCTTCGACCCTGGAGACTGGATTGTGGCATTGGACCTGCAGGACACCTATATTTATATTCCCATCCTGCTGGCCCACTGGCACTATCTTCGGTTTGTGGTGAAACGGAAGCATTTCCAGTTTGTTGTGCTTCCCATTGGTCTCACCAGTACCCCTCAAGTGTTCACGTAAGTGATGGGGTTGATGGCAGCTCCTCTATGGAGGTCCGAGGTATCAGTCTTCCCCTACCTCAACGACTGGCTGTTAAATGCTAGCGCGCCCGCCCCAGGCTGTGATCCGCTACCTTCAGACTACGGCAAACCTCCTGTCCTCTTTAGGACTCAAAAGCAACTTGCCAAAGTCACATCCGACGACTCCTCAGATACTGCCAGTCATCTGAGCCATTCTGGACACGTTTCAGTTTCATGCCTTTCCCCCAGGAAAGAGTCCAGAATATTCAGAGTATGATCCCAATCTTTCAGCCTCGGTCCTGGATCTTAGTGAGGTCGATTGTGACACTTGTGGGACTGATGGCCTCCTGCATCCAGCTGGATGAGCACACCAGGTGGCATATGTGGGCTCTGCAGTGACGTCTGAAGTTGCAGTGTGCCCAACATCAAGGGGATCGTTCCAACCACGTTCAGATTTTGGAGGAAACTGCAAAGGAACTGCAATGGTGGTTGTTGGACTGCGATTGGGTCATTGGGAGACCCCTTCCCCATCCATAGCTGACCATGGTGATGGATACATTGCTTCTGGGCTGGAGCAGCCATCTAGGAGAAGTGGAGATCAGAGTTCTCTGGTCTCCGGCAGGGTCTTGGCTCCATAATCACTCTTCCAGAGATGAGGGCCATTCACTTGCCACTGAAAGCCTTCCTGCAGTCTATCACAGGGAGGGTGGTGCAGGTACTCACGGAAACACCACCGCCATGTAGTCTGCAACAAATGGGACTGGGTGGGGTAATGGACCTTGTGCCAGGAGACTTTGTGCTTACGGAAATAGCTGGACCGCTAAGGAATTTTCCTGATAGTGAACCTCCTGGCAGGATCTTTGAATACCCGGCGGATGAGCTCAGCCACGATGCCTTGCAGATCATGAATTGCAACTACCAGAGATGGCGCAATGTCTCTTCAGCGAGTGGGGAGAACCTTGGCTCGATCTGTTTGCCACTGCCAAGAATGCGCAATGTCACCACTTCTGTGTGTTGGAGTTTCCAAGGCATCTCTCACTCTGAGATGCATTCCGCCTTGAGGGGAACTCGGGACTCCTGTATGCCTTTCCACCTATACTACTCCTGCCTGAGTTCCCAAGAAGATCGCGAAAGACTGGGCCAGTGTCATGGTAGTGGCTCCGAATTGGGCATGGAGAGTTTGGTATCCAGAACTCCTGGGCTTGAGCATATGTCCTCCAATTAAGCTGCCTTTCCGGGAGGACCTTCTGTCGTAGCAACAGGGCAGAGTTCTGCACCCGGGCCTTCTCAGACTCCACGCATGTTCTCAACCTCCACCTTCAGGCGTGGAGGTTGAGCGGCGACATCTGAACACCTTCAACCTTCCTCTTAAGGTGGTTAATGTTATCTTGGCAGCCAGGCGTCCCTTGACCAAAACTTTATATGCATGTCGTTGGGACACTTTTGTGATTTGGTGAGGCACTCACCAGATTGACTCCCTCCAGACCAAACTGTCTGAAGTTTTATTTGTTCGGTCTCTTGCCCAGCTAGGCCTTGGTTTGGACACAGTTAAAGGTTATATTTCGGTCCTCTTGGCCTTACGGTTGCCAGATCAGTCATCTTTGTTTAAATCACTGGTTGTGATGCGTTTTTTTAAATAGCTGCAACATATGCTCCTCCCCTTTTCCTTTTGTCATAGCACAATGGGGCCTTAATCCGGTCCTGACTTATCTGATGTGTGCTCCATTTGAGCCACTTCACAGCTGTCCCTTACGGCTTCTTTACATCAAGGCCATGTTCATTATTGCCATCAGCTCAGTACAGTGTGTGAGTGAACTTCAGGCTGTGTGTCACTCTGCCTTATCCCACCTTCTTTCCAGACAAACTAGTTCTGCGAACCTGGGCACCCTTCCTGCCAAAAGCTGTGATGCCATTCCATGTCAGTCAAACCATCACCCTACCTGCATTCTGTGCTCTTTCTCACTTCTCTAAAGAGGAGGAGAGACTCCATTGCTTAGATCCCAAGAGAGTGCTGAGCTCCTATATTGATCGTACCAAAGACCACCAAGTGGACGATCAGCTCTTTGTGGGGTTTTCTGGAGCAAAAAAGGCAATGCAGTGCTGAAAAGAACCATTTCCAGATAGATTGTGCTTTGCATAAAGATTTGCTTCATATTTGCTGAAAAGTAGCCTCTGGAACGACTGCATGCTCATTCTACCAGGGCCAAAGTCGCTACCACTGCAGAGTCCCTGTCCTAGACATCTCCCATGTGGCTACGTAGGCATCCCTACACACGTTCACGAAGCATTATTACTTATACAGTCAGGTTCGCCGGAAGAGACTTTCTGGCTTGAGTCCATTCACATACCCACCTCCAAGTAGGTATTACCTACAAAGTCAATGCAGAGGTTTTTGAGTACTGAACCAGGGCATGAGGAAAAAGCACACCATTACAACAGTCCATATGGTGGAGAAGAGCACCACTCCAGAGGGAGTTGGGCATCCAGCCTCAAACCAGTACAGGAGTAGCACAAGGATCAGATAAAACCTCCTCAGCGTCCACCTCTGTCTACTACACCAAAACAGGTGCCACATGCTACACCCTTGCCTCCACCACTGTTTCAACAACAGCCTCACACACCGCCTAGGACGGTCTCACTGCTGCTGCTGCCTCCTCCTTCACCAGAGTCTCCAGAGAGATCTGTTCACTACTTCTCAGACCCAAGCAGTTTGTATGGGGGTGGGGACCCATATGATCAACCCACAGGGGCAGAGGATAATCCATGGGGGTACTGCAGGTTCGACCCCCCTCAGAGGATCACAAAATAAAGCCTTAATAAGCAAAACCATCTCCACTGGAAGGTACCACAGTTTCATGCTGTAATACTGAGAACGATTCGTCACTACAATGTCACAATGCATGTTGTGGAGAGGAAAAAGATATCCTAGTTGACACCCTCTATGACTGAAAGTAGCATTCAGTTCTCCAACATTGGCTCTTTCACATATTCAGATGCTTGAATTATTCTCCGCGTCATACAACTGGGAATCCCCGGTACATTTAAATAGCAGTAAACAGTGTTAAAATGACCATAGGCCAGAACAACAGTTTAGTATAAGTCTACCTCGTTTGAAGCAACCTGAACTTCTGCCAGTGAGGCGGAAGTGTCTGCTCTCTTACTCCTCCTAGAGGCCACCATAGTTCTGATTTCTACCACATGTTGTATGTGAGAGAGTCCCCAGGCAGAACTCTGCTCTAACCTTTCAGTGAACTCAAAGGTGTTACCAACCATTTACTAAGAGGAAAAATGCTCTTGACAGCACTCCATTGACAACAACCTAAAAAAAACCTTGTTGGCATTGAGACAGTCGACAACACTGAAGACATTGAGGATGATGAGGATATGGCTAATTCTATATATTCCCTTATCGACGAGCAAGAGGTGGAACTTCCACAAGGAGGTGTTAATGATGGAGATGACTTCATCATTCCAAAGGTAGATAACACTCTGCCTAATCCACCAGATCCTTCGGATTATATATCCAGATTTCTTTCCTTAATGGAAAGGGCTGCCAAGAAATTCAACTTGCCAATGATGTTAGTGGCACAGCAATGTTTCCTTTATAACTTTAAGGAACAGTCACGGTACGCAATAAAATCCATACCAGTCCTGTATTATGTCTGATCTGAAGGGCTGAAACTAACATAGACACCTGCTATGGTTTCAGCTGTGATACTACTTCTGGAGAAAAAGTACAGAGTCCCAGTTTTAGCCCAGCTTGCATGATTGGCCATCCAAAGCCGGACTCAGTTATAACTTCGGCTGCATTACATTGCACCATTTTTTGAACTTATTCAGTAGGATGAAATGGAGACTGCTAAAGTTATCCTCAAAGAGGGAGAAATTATTTCCGCAGCCATAATTGACAAAACAATGAATACTTCAAAAGCAGGCTTTCAACAGCTTGCACTAGGAGCTGTTTTAAGAAACGAGGCTGCCTCAGAGCAACAGCCTTCCATCCTGAGGTTCAAACAGTAGTCCTGGACATGCCTTTTGGTTTCATCACCTTGTTTGGAAAACATGGATGAGGTCATCCAAGGTCTTAAGACGGACACGGATAGAGCAAAGGCATTAGGCCTTTTACAATACTGTATATCTGGTTGGTCTCATTTCAGTGGCTAACGAAGATCCCAGAATTACAGGCAAGGATTCAACCAACCAGTATGGAAGTCAAAGTCGAGTCTACTATCCCCAAAGACACCCCAGATATATGGTACTTTTTGTACTCTGGCCTGCAAGTTAAATATCAATTATGGACTGCAGCACTGATCGTGCCACCACTACAGTGACAAAGTGAAAACATGACTAGGCCTTACACCACAGCCTAGCATCCCAGTTTTAAATCTTCCATTTTGATCTAGAAAAAGGAACCCTTTGTCAGGCCTAAACCTCCATTTTTTATAAGTCACCCCAAAGTAGGCCCTAAGTGCACATAGGGCAGGGTGTAGGAATGTGCCCCTTTTTGCATGGTTGCCCCCACTTTTTGCCAAACTGTTCATGTACTTTGACTGAGAGCGCCCTAGGTTTCTGCCAACCAGGTACCCAGGGCCTATGTTCTTTCCCTAAACTGTACTGTTGCAAAACCCAATTTGCAACTCTCTGGCCACATGCAAGTCCCTTGTAAAAGGTACCATAGGTACCAAGTGCACTGTTACCAGGGAAGGCCTCTAAGGGCTGCAGCACTTATTGTGCCACCCTTAGAGGCCCTGTACCTTTACACACACACACTGCCATTGCATGCTGCATGTTTTGGTGCAGAACAAAGTGAAGAGTCGACATGGCACACATCCTTGTGTGCCATGCCTACAATCCACTGCCCTGGCATAGATCAGTCACACCTCTAGCTGGGCGCACTGTACCTGTGGTGAGGGTACAGGTGCATGAGCCCTGTAACCCTACAGTGTCTAAGTCAATTCTTAGACATTGTAAGTGCAGTAATGCCATAAAGAGTATATGGTGCTGGGAGTTTGTCATTACGAACTCCACAGCACCATAATGGCCATACTGAAAACTGGGAAGTTTGGTAGCAAACGTCTCAGCACATTAAGCCCACACTGATGCCAGTGTGGGATTTAATGAAAAATGCACTCAGAGGGCATCTTAGAGATGCCCCCTGAAAAAAGACCTAAGTCTAGTGTCCTGGCTGAGTGGCTGCTAGCCAGCTGCCACCACCAGACATGTTTCTGGACCCCTTGGTCGAGAGCCTGACGCTCTCCGGGTCCTGAAACAAAGCACATCCTGGGACGAGGTGCCAAACCTCCTACCCCAGGATGGGCAGGGTCCACGAAGGGGAAGCTTTAAAGGCTTGCCGACTTTGTGAGCTCCCCCAGCCATTTGCTGCTCCCAGCAACTGGCCCCCACCGGTTATGACCCCCACTATGGGTGGGAGAAGCGGCGGGAAAACCAGGTTAGGAGGAGAGGTGTGCCAGCCTTTGCCAACCCCACCCCTCAGGTGGGGGAGGCGAGGTGAAGCACAACTCTCAGTTCCCGCCATCTTGCAGATGGGGGGGGACCCAGGCAACCAGAGTGAGGCTTATGCCCCCCTCCCACTGGAGGGTGGCATAATAGGGGGTGTACCAACCCCAAGGAAGGGACCCATTGGTCCCGACCTGTACCTACCTGTAACTCTGTAAATCTAGTATTTAGGGGCAACCCCGAACCTTGCCGCCTCCGACAAGAAGAGAGAAGAAGGACTGAAAAAGCCGTGCTGAACTAAGAAGAGGAGGACGCCCACTGTCCTGGCCCCAGCCCTACCGGCCTGTCCCCACCTTGAACCTGCTCCAGCGAAATCCTGGTGTGTTCTGCATCCAGCAGCCCCAAAGAACCCAGAGGACCTGTCCTGTCTTCCCAAACCAAGATTTTGTCTTTCGTGAGCACCGGATTTGCTCACCCACAGACTCTGGCTCTGGCCAAATCCGCGAGGCTGCACAACTCTGCACCCGATGCCCACAGCTCGAGTTAGAGTGGCCCAACATCACGAGGCGGTCTCCCCGGCGAACCTGCCCTGAGATCCTGGCGATCTCTGACCTGCCTCGAATCTCCAAACAACGCCTGCAGCCCCTTTCTGGAGGCTCCCCCTGATCGCGACCAGAGCCGGTAAGAAAAACTCCTAAAGACACTCCTGCACCCGATGTCCCATGGCTTTGGGTGGCCCAACCGACGGTGTCCCAGCATCCCCAAGCATCCCAACTTACCTCTCCAACCGGTGGTCATCTCCAGATGATCTTCGTCCCCGAGCCTGCAGTGTTTGTTGATACTGGAGAATCCCCATTGAAATCAACAGGGCACCCGACGCCAAGTCAGCACCCTGCACCCGGCCGTCCCTGTGCCGCTGTGGGTGCACCTTGTGTGCTAAATCGGATCCCCCTTTGCCCTGAGCCTCACACCAGGAGCTTTGCTCCCACAACCTTGTGGCCTGCTCGTGAGCAGCCACCAACCGGAGGCCCCCTATCTGCCATTTGATAATATTGGGGCTCAGCACTCTGCACCCGGCCACCCTAGTGCCACTGAGGCTGCTTTGATAGTGCATCCTTGACCCTGGGGGAACCCTGGTTCAAACCCCAGAAACACAAATCCCACAACCAAGTACTTAGTGCGCTGGAACTTCGCGTGGCACCGAGGGCAGAATTTAAAGGAAGTCCGTTCCATCGACTGCGAGGTGGACCGACACGGGTAGGCCCGATGGCCTTCCATGAGTTTCCCGATCGAAAAGAGCTTTGTATCTGATACAACACGCGGAGAAAGGAGAGTACGCGATCGAAAACAATACCGACGAGGGTAAGTGGATTGCGCACCGGGGTAGAACCCGAGAAAACGGTCTCGAACCGGAGCGCAGCAATTCACGTCCGAACCCGATGGCGGAACAAAACAATATAACAATGTAGTCGATGACCATACACACTATCACCGAAAGGAGGAGTCACCTACCTCGTGTGAGAAAGTGCCATCTTTCTTGCATGGTATGCCCCCACTTTTTGCTGAATTGCTGATGTACTTTAACTGAGTGTGCCCTGGGCTCCGGCCAATCAGGTGCCCAGGGCCTGTGTTCCTTCCCTAAAACTGCACTGTAGCCTAAACCCATTTGGCATCTCTGGCCACATGTCAGCCCCTGGTAAATGGTACCCTAGGTACCCAGGGCACTGTGACCAGAGAAGGCCTCTAAGCGCTGCAGCACTTATTGTGCCACCCTTAGAGGCCCTGTACCCTGACACACACACACTGCCTTTGCAGGCTGAGTGTCTTGGTGCAGAACAAAACAGAGAGTCGACATGGCACACATCCCTGTGTGCCATGCCCACAAACACACTGCCCTGGCATACCTCAGTCACCCCTCTAGCTGGGTGCACTATGCCAGTGGTGAGGGTACAGGTGCATGAGCCCTGTACCCCTACAGTACCCAGGTCCATTCCTGGGCACTGTAAGTGCAGTGCTGCCATTAAGAGTATATGGTGCTGGGAGGTCGTCATCACGAACTCTACAGCACCATGATGGCTACACTGAAGACTGAGAAGTTTGGTATCAAACTTCTCAGCACATTAAACCCACACTGATGCCAGTGTGGGATTTAATGTCAGATGCACGACAGAGGGCAACTTAGAGTTGCCCCCTGAACCTAACCTACAATCCACGTCCTGTCTGGGAGGCTGCCTAGGCTGCCACCCAGCAGACACGTTGCTGGACCCCTGGGTAGAGAGCCATCCGCTCTCCCGGGCCTGCAACAATGCACGTCCTGGGCGAGGTGCTAGGTCACCTCCCCCAGGATGGGCAGGGGGAAGCTTCAAAGGCATGCCGCCTTTGTGAGCCTCCCCAGACCACTTGCTGTACTCAGCAACTGGTCACCACCGGTTCTAGCCCCCACTCTGGCGGGAAGACTGGCGGGAAACCCCAAGGGAGGAGAGGGGGTGTGCCAGCCTCTGCCAACCCCACCCCTCAGGTGGGGGAGGCGAGGTGAAGCACATCTCTGGGCTCTCGCCATCTTGAAGATGGGGAGCCCTGCCCAATCAAGTCTAGGCTCCTGCCCCCCTCCCACTGGAGAGTGGCAGGATAGGGGGTGTACCCACCCCAGGGAATGGACCCATTGGTCCCTGCCCTTTACCTACCTATAACGCCCCTAAATTTAGTATTTAGGGGCACCCTGAACCTTCCTTCCTTAGATCCCGAAACAGAAACAAGCAAGAAGAACAAGAAGAAAGAAGACCTGCCGTGCAGCTGCTAACAAGAGGGAGACACCAACTGACTTGGCCCCAGCCCTACAGGCCTGTCGACCCTCGAACCTGCTCCTGCTGAAACCCTGCGTCTCCAGTGGTCAGCAACCTCGAAAACCCCGGAGGACCTGACTGCCTTGTGACTCTTAAAGAATTGGAACTCCCACGAGCAGTGGTACTGCTCAAAGCAAGTAACAACCCCTGGTGCCAGCCAGGAACCGTGAATCCTGCACCCTCTGCACCCGCCGAGCCCGGCCTGTGCCTGAGTGGACAAATACCATGAGGACGTCCCCCCGGCGACTGTGACCCAGAATCCAGCACCCAAGGACCCTCCTCGACGCTCCTGACGACGCCTGCAGCCTCAGAACCAGGGACCCCTCCAACCGCGACCAGCCGAGGGTAAGATTTCCGATGCCTAAAGACACCCCTGCACCCGGCGCCCTACGGCCTCCTGTGCCCAACTCCTGGGTGCCTACCCTTCCTACAGCTTCCCAACTTACCTCTCGAAGTGGTGGTCGCACCTGAAGAATCACCGTCCCCGAGCTTGCAGCCTTTGTTCGTCACGCAGCTTTCCCATTGAAAACCATTGGGCATCCGACGGCCCAAAAGCCCACTGCACCCGGCCGCCCCAGTGCCGCTGAGGGTGCACCAACTACCCTGTTCGACTTCCCCACTTGCCCTGAGTAAGTGACCAGGAGCTTTGCTCCCACAGCCGAGTGGCCTGCCTGCCAGCAGCCACCAACCAAGGGCCCCCTGGCCGCCATAGGCTAACATTGGGCCTAACTCACTCTGCACCCGGCCGCCCCTGTGCCGCTGAGGGTGTACCAACTGTACCTACCTGACCCTGGGAGACCCCTGAGTCTATGCCCAGAACCTTAACTCTGCCAGTCGAGTACTTACCTGAAAGCCGATAACCTACATTTTCTCCATAGGGTAACATTGACTGGTTTCACTTGAAATTTCTTCTAAGTGTCGATTTTTGAAACATACAAATACTCCTTAAAAATCGCCCGATCAACAAAAACGAAATTACTCACCTGTTATCAGGAGAGACCCCAGTGCTGGATCTTGACGCCCAGCACTGACCTTGAAAAGCAATTACAACTGTACTTACCGGTAACTTGATTTTCCTCCATAGGATAACATTGCCTGGTTTTCTCCAGAAATTCTTCTGTCGATTTTTGAAACAAACAAATATTCCTTAAAAATCGCCTGTGTAACAAAAACGATTTCTTTCAACTGTTTACAGGAAATGCACCAGGGCTGAATCCAAGATCCAGCCCTGAGTAAGAAAATCATACGTAAAGTAATCTATATCGCAGTTACTTAAAATTCTCCATTGAGCTCAATGTTAACATTGTGTTGAAATTGTGTTGCCTATTGCAACAACTGTAACAATTGCCTTTGCAAGTCTATTATAAATTGAAAGTATATAACTAAAGCATCTCACCCTGGGAAAGTATTTTGATACCTACTTGTGGTTTAAAATAAAACAACAATATATTTTTATATACAAAACAATTGGCCTAGAGTTCAGTTCTTGTGTGTGAGACCATTTGCTGACTGAGTGTGTACAACAAATGCTTTACACTGTCCTCTGATACTGCCTTACTGCTCGACCAAGCTACCACTTTAGAGAGTAAGGTTATATCTAACTTTAGCCTCTGCCAAACCTCTGGGGACTGTGGACTCTGTGCACACTGAACCTTACTTTGGTTCAGTATATACAGAGCCACTTTCTTACATTGGTGGATCAGCGGTGGGATACAAACTTGCATTTGTTGGACTACTTGGTTACCATCTGATCACACGACAGAACTCTTAAATTGCCTTTAGAATTCTGATTTTCTTAAATTGGCATTTTTTTCCCAAACTACTAAAAGTCTTGTTAGGGCCTTGCTTAAGTCCCTTTAGAATTTTAGAAAATAAAAAGTCACTATAGTCAAGGGTAGAGGGGTTATAACTTTTTGTTAGAATGTCTCAAGACAAGAACCCAGCTATTAGTGAAGATAATAATGACAGACAGGACATGGTTGAGGAGCTCGACTTCACCCCTTATCTTCATTTGTCTTTCAAAGAGCTAAGGTCCTTATGTAAACTTAAAAATATACCAATGGGCCAGCATCCAACCAAACAAGGGCTCCAGGAGCTCCTGGCTGAGTATGCAAAGGCCCACCCTTCTGAGCATGGTGATGACCAAGCAGAGGAGGTGAGGAGGATGGAGATGGGAACCCACCTCCACCACTGCCTAGGGAAGACAGGGTCCCTGCACCCTTATTTCCAAGAGTTAACCTCTGGGGACCTAGAAGCCACACAGGTGGTTCAGGTCCCAGAGAGGACATTGAGGACAGCCTCAGTGAGGAGGACAGCCTTTTAGCAAGGTTGGCCAAAAGACTGGACCTAGAGACCAGACTCCTGGCTCTAGAGAAGGAAAGACAGGAGATGGGTTTAGCACCCATCAATGGTGGCAGCAACACTAAAACTAAGGATAGGGAGGAAACTTCTGATCCTAAGATCCCCAAAGGGATTGTCCCTAAATTTGAGGAAGGTGATGACATCACAAAATGGTTCACAGCCTTTGAGAGGGCTTGTGAAATGAGAAAAGTAAAGAAACCTCTCTGGGGGGCACTCCTGTGGGAACTGTTCTCTGGTAACTGCAGAGACAGGCTTCTGACCCTCTCTGGGCCAGATGCAGGGTCCTATGACCTCATGAAGAAGACTCTGATTGAGGGATTTGGGCTCACCACTGAGGAGTATAGAATTAGATTCAGGAGGCTCACAAAACCCAGACCCAGTCCTGGATTGACTTCGTAGACTACTCAGTCAAGACACTGGATGGTTGGTTAACTGGACATAATGTGCATGATTTTTCTGGACTTTACAATTTGTTTATGAAGGAACATATACTAAGTAATTGCACAAATGAAAAGTTGCATCAGCATTTGGTAGACCTAGGTCTAATTTCTCCCCAAGAATTGGGAAAGAAGGCAGACCACTGGGTCAAGACTAGGGTGACAAGGACAACCACTGGGGGTGACCAGAAGAAGGTGGTTACAAAACCTCCCCAGGGGAAAGGTGGTGAGAATCCCCAAGATAAAAAGTCTGAGTCTTCTAAAGGGCCCCAAAAACCTGTACAGGGGGGTGGGTCCCAAACTACTCCCTATGTGCCTCAGCCTTATAGGGGGAAGAACTTTGATCCCACAAAGGCCTGGTGTAACAACTGTAAGAAGTTGGGACACTTAACTGTAGATAAATCTTGCCCCCACAACAAGGCCCCTAAGGCAACCAGTACAGCTACACCTGGGGTGACAAGTCTACAGATGGGATCAACAGTGTGCCCAGAGCAAATCAGGATGCACACTGAAGCAGTTCTAGTTTCAGAAGGGGAAGTTGAGTTTGCCACTGTAGCTGTGTGGCCACCCAACTTAAAGAAGTATTTACAATACCCCTGGGTTAATGGAACTGGGATAGAAGCTCTGAGGGATACAGGTGCCAGTGTCACTATGGTGAGAGACACATTGGTTTCACCTGAGCAATACTTGATTGGGAAAACCTACCCAGTCACCAATGCTGACAGTGTTACCACTAACCATCCAATGGCTATGGTGACAATAGGCTGGGGGGGAGGGGGGAAGGGGGGGGGTTACTGGCCTGAAACAGGTAGTGGTCTCTCAAAAGTTACCAGCTGCATGTCTGCTAGGAAATGACCTGGAAACCTCAGCCTGGGCTGAGGTTGAGCTAAAGACCCATGCAGCCATGCTGGGTATCCCTGAATTGGTGTGTGTGCAAACTAGAGCACAGAGCAAGAGGAAGGGTGAAAAAGTAGGTTTGGAGCTTGAAAGTATGGCCCACCCAACCAAGAGAAAAGGTAAGAAGACTGGGGGACCAGCTTCTATACAGCAAACCACTCAGGACCCCTCTCCTCAGGGAGAGGACTTGGATACCCCAGAGGGAACTGAGCCCATGTAGCTTGACCCTTACCAGGTTGAACTCTTAGGCCCAGGGGGACCCTCTAGGGAAGAGCTGTGCCAGGGGCAGCAAGACTGTCCCACTCTTGAAAGCCTGAGGCAGCAAGCTGTTTCAGAAGCAAAGGGAGATGTCAGTGGTACCCACAGAGTCTATTGGGAAGAGGGATTACTGTACACTGAGGCAAGAGACCCCAATCCTGGAGCCACCAGGAGAGTGGTAGTGCCACAGAAGTACAGGGAGTTCCTCCTAACTTTAGCTCATGACATCCCCCTAGCTGGACATCTGGGCCAAACTAAGACTTGGGAGAGGCTAGTCAGCCACTTTTACTGGCCCCAGATGCACCAAAAGGTGAAGGAGTTTGTCAGCTCCTGTGTTACCTGTCAGGCCAGTGGCAAGACAGGTGGCCACCCAAAGGCCCCCCTGATACCACTGCCTGTGGTGGGGGTGCCCTTTGAGAGGGTAGGTGTGGACATAGTGGGTCCACTGGAACCTCCCACAGCCTCAGGGAACAAATTCATACTAGTGGTAGTGGATCATGCCACTAGGTACCCTGAAGCAATCCCACTTAGGACTACTACAGCTCCTGCAGTAGCCAAGGCCCTCATTGGTGTCTTCACCAGGGTAGGGTTTCCTAAGGAGGTGGTTTCAGACAGAGGTTCTAACTTCATGTCTGCTTACCTGAAGCACATGTGGGAGGAATGTGGGGTGCAGTACAAGTTTACTACACCCTATCATCCACAAACCAATGGCCTTGTTGAGAGATTTAACAAGACATTGAAAGGCATGATTATGGGGCTCCCTGAGAAACTCAAAAGGAGATGGGATGTCCTCTTACCATGTCTGCTTTTCGCTTACAGAGAAGTGCCACAGAAGGGAGTAGGTTTCTCACCCTTTGAACTTCTGTTTGGCCATCCTGTGAGGGGACCACTTTGTCTTGTAAAGGAGGGCTGGGAGAGGCCTCTCCAAGAACCCAAACAAGATATTGTGGACTATGTGCTTGGCCTAAGGTCCAGAATGGCTGAGTACATGGAAAAGGCATCCAAGAATCTTGAGGCCAGCCAGGAGCTTCAGAAGCACTGATATGACCACAAAGTTGCACTGGTTGAATTTCAACCTGGGCAACAGGTGTGGGTTTTGGAGCCAGTGGCACCAAGGGCACTCCAGGACAGATGGAGTGGCCCTTACCCTATCCTAGAGAAAAAGAGTGAGGTCACCTACTTAGTTGACCTGGGCACAAGCAGGACACCCAAAAGGGTTATCCATGTGAACCACCTAAAGCTCTACAATGACCGGGCTGACATCACCATGCTGATGGTGACTGATGAGGAGCAGGAAGCAGAGATTGAACCTCTCCCTGACCTCCTCAAATGATGGGTCAGTTGATGGAGTTGTCTTTTCAGACACCCTCTCTGCCCAACAGCAGACTGACTGCAAGCAAGTCTTGCAACAGTATGCTAAGCTCTTTTCCTTGTCTCCTGGTCTGACAAACTGGTGTACCCATGATGTGGACATTGGTGACAGTGCACCTGTCAAAAACAAGATCTATCGACAGTCAGACCAAGTCAAGGAAAGCATCAGAGCTGAGGTCAGCAAGATGCTGGAGTTAGGAGTTATTGAACCCTCTGAGAGCCCCTGGGCTAGCCCAGTGGTTCTGGTCCCCAAACCTCACCCACAGGATGGAAAGAGAGAAATGAGGTTTTGTGTGGATTACAGAGCGCTCAACTCTGTCACCAAGACAGATGCTCACCCTATCCCAAGAGCAGATGAGTTGATAGACAAATTGGGTGCAGCCAAATTCTTAAGTACCTTTGACTTAACTGCAGGGTACTGGCAGATTGGCATGGCACCAGGAGCAAAAGAGAAAACAGCATTCTCCAGACCTGATGGGCATTATCAGTTCACTGTTATGCCCTTTGGTCTAAAGAATGCCCCTGCCACCTTCCAGAGGTTGGTGAATCAAGTCCTTGCTGGGTTGGAGTCCTTTAGTGCAGCTTATCTTGATGATATTGCTGTCTTTAGCTCCACCTGGCAGGATCACCTGGTCCACCTTGGGAAGGTTTTAAAAGCCCTGCAAACTGCAGGCCTAACTATCAAGGCATCCAAATGCCAGATAGGGCAGGGCACTGTGGTGTACTTGGGCCACCTGGTTGGTGGAGGCCAGGTACAGCCCTTACAGCCCAAGATCCAGGCCATCCTGGACTGGGCAGCTCCAACAACCCAGACCCAAGTCAGGGCATTCCTTGTCTTGACTGGGTACTACAGGAGGTTTGTGAAGGGATATGGGTCCATTGTGACTCCCCTCACAGAACTCACCTCCAAGAAGATGCCCAAAAAGGTTAACTGGACAGTTAGTTGCCAAAAGGCTTTTGACACCCTGAAAGAAGCAATGTGCTCAGCACCAATTCTAAAAGCTCCAGATTATGCCAAGCAGTTCATAGTGCAGACTGATGCCTCTGAGCTAGGGATAGGAGCGGTCCTATCCCAGACCAATGATGAAGGCCAAGACCAACCTGTTGCTTTTATAAGCAGGAGGCTTCTCCCCAGAGAGCAGCGTTGGAGTGCCATTGAGAGGGAGGCCTTTGCTGTGGTTTGGTCCCTGAAGAAGTTGAGACCATACTTGTTTGGTACTCACTTCCTAGTTCAAACTGACCACAGACCTCTCAGATGGCTAATGCAAATGAAAGGGGAAAATCCAAAACTTTTGAGGTGGTCCATCTCCCTACAGGGAATGGACTTTGAAGTGGAACACAGACCTGGGACTGCCCATGCCAATGCAGATGGACTTTCCAGGTTCTTCCACTTAGACGATGAAGACTCCATAGGGCAAGGTTAGTCTCATCACCTTTCGTTGGGGGGGGTTTATGTGAGAAAGTGCCATCTTTCTTGCATGGTATGCCCCCACTTTTTGCTGAATTGCTGATGCACTTTGACTGAGTGTGCCCTGGGGTCCGGCCAATCAGGTGCCCAGGGCCTGTGTTCCTTCCCTAAAACTGCATTGTAGCCTAAACCCAATTGGCATCTCTGGCCACATGTCAGCCCCTGGTAAATGGTACCCTAGGTACCCAGGGCACTGTGACCAGAGAAGGCCTCTAAGCGCTGCAGCACTTATTGTGCCACCCTTAGAGGCCCTGTACCCTGACACACACACACTGCCTTTGCAGGCTGAGTGTCTTGGTGCAGAACAAAACAGAGAGTCGACATGGCACACATCCCTGTGTGCCATGCCCACTAACGCACTGCCCTGGCATACCTCAGTCACCCCTCTAGCTGGGTGCACTATGCCAGTGGTGAGGGTACAGGTGCATGAGCCCTGTACCCCTACAGTACCCAGGTCCATTCCTGGGCACTGTAAGTGCAGTGCTGCCATTAAGAGTATATGGTGCTGGGAGGTCGTCATTACGAACTCCACAGCACCATGATGGCTACACTGAAGACTGAGAAGTTTGGTATCAAACTTCTCAGCACATTAAACCCACACTGATGCCAGTGTGGGATTTAATGTCAGATGCACGACAGAGGGCAACTTAGAGTTGCCCCCTGAACCTAACCTACAATCCACGTCCTGTCTGGGAGGCTGCCTAGGCTGCCACCCAGCAGACACGTTGCTGGACCCCTGGGTAGAAAGCCATCCGCTCTCCCGGGCCTGCAACAATGCACGTCCTGGGCGAGGTGCTAGGTCACCTCCCCAGGATGGGCAGAGGGAAGCTTCAAAGGCATGCCACCTTTGTGAGCCTCCCCAGACCACTTGCTGTACTCAGCAACTGGTCCCCACCGGTTCTAGCCCCCACTCTGGCGGGAAGACTGGCGGGAAACCCCAAGGGAGGAGAGGGGTGTGCCAGCCTCTGCCAACCCCACCCCTCAGGTGGGGAGGCGAGGTGAAGCACTTCTCTGGGCTCTCGCCATCTTGAAGATGGGGAGCCCTGCCCAATCAGGACTAGGCTCCTGCCCCCTCCCACTGGAGAGTGGCAGGATAGGGGTGTACCCACCCCAGGGAAGGGACCCATTGGTCCCTGCCCTTTACCTACCTGTAATGCCCCTAAATTTAGTATTTAGGGGCACCCTGAACCTTCCTTCCTTAGATCCCGAAACAGAAACAAGCAAGAAGAACAAGAAGAAAGAAGACCTGCCGTGCAGCTGCTAACAAGAGGGAGACACCAACTGACTTGACCCCGGCCCTACAGGCCTGTCGACCCTCGAACCTGCTCCTGCTGAGACCCGGCGTCTCCAGTGGTCAGCAACCTCGAAAAACCCCAGAGGACCTGACTGCCTTGTGACTCTAAAACAATTGGGACTCCCACGAGCAGTGGTACTGCTCAAAGCAAGTAACAACCCCTGGTGCCAGCCAGGAACCGCGAATCCTGCACCCTCTGCACCCGCCGAGCCCGGCCTGTGCCTGAGTGAACAAATACCACGAAGACGTCCCCCTGGCGACTGTGACCCAGAATCCAGCACCCAAGGACCCTCCTCGACGCTCCTGACGACGCCTGCAGCCTCAGAACCAGGGACCCCTCCAACCGCGACCAGCCGAGGGTAAGATTTCCAACGCCTAAAGACACCCCTGCACCCGGCGCCCTACGGCCTCCTGTGCCCAACTCCTGGGTGCCTACCCTTCCTACAGCTTCCCAACTTACCTCTCGAAGTGGTGGTCGCACCTGAAGAATCACCGTCCCCGACCTTGCAGCCTTTGTTCGTCACGCAGCTTTCCCATTGAAAACCATTGGGCGCCCGACGGCCTAAAAGCCCACTGCACCCGGCCGCCCCAGTGCCGCTGAGGGTGCACCAACTACCCTGTTCGACTTCCCCACTTGCCCTGAGTAAGTGACCAGGAGCTTTGCTTCCACAGCCGAGTGGCCTGCCTGCCAGCAGCCACCAACCAAGGGCCCCCTGGCCGCCATAGGCTAACATTGGGCCTAACTCACTCTGCACCCGGCCGCCCCTGTGCCGCTGAGGGTGTACCAACTGTACCTACCTGACCCTGGGAGACCCCCGAGTCTATGCCCAGAACCTTAACTCTGCCAGTCGAGTACTTACCTGAAAGCCGATAACCTACATTTTCTCCATAGGGTAACATTGACTGGTTTCACTTGAAATTTCTTCTAAGTGTCGATTTTTGAAACTTTAAAATAATCACAAAAAATCGTCCGATCAACAAAAACGAAATTACTCACCTGTTATCAGGAGAGATCCCAGTGCTGGATCTTGGTGCCCAGCACTGACCTTGAAAAGTAATTACAACTGTACTTACCGATAACTTGATTTTCCTCCATAGGATAACATTGCCTGGTTTTTGCCAGAAATTCTTCAAAGTGTCGATTTTTGAAACAAACAAATATTCCTTACAAATCGCCTGTGTAACAAAAACGATTTCTTTCAACTGTTTACAGGAAATGCACCAGGGCTGAATCCAGGATCCAGCCCTGAGTAAGAAAATCATACGCAAAGTAATCTATATCGCATTTACTTAAAATTCTCCATTGAGCTCAATGTTAACATTGTGTTGAAATTGTGTTGCCTATTGCAACAACTGTAACAATTGCCTTTGCAAGTCTATTGCAAATTGAAAGTATATAACTAAAGCATCTCACCCTGGGAAAGTATTTTGATACCTACTTGTGGTTCTAAAATAAAACAACAATATATTTTTATATACAAAACATCTGAAAGAGACACGTTAGTGACAGATTCCTTACCTTAGAATATCCCCAGGCGTCAGGCTGGATCTGGAAAGTTTTGCGTAGCAGTACCCTTGCGCGTCGTTAGGCGGCGTCGTGCGGCTCCGCGTCCGTCGTCGGCGTCAGGATCGCCGGGATGACGTCGCGGCCAGTACTTAGACGCCGCCCATGCGCGCTGACGTCAGTTCTTTCTTTTTCCGCGCCAGTAAGCGCGGATCCGGAGAGAGCAGTGCCCCAGTCATTTTTTGACTGAACTTTTTGTGACTTTTTGTCACTGTTTTCTCGAGTCGTTCGACTCCAAAGGTGTCAGTAGGGATGCCCGGCTTCCAGCCATGCGACGCCTGTGGTCGAATGATGTCGATCACGGACCCGCATCAGGATTGTCTCTACTGCCTCGGGCGCGACCACGACCCCAAGTCGTGCCCTGCATCCGAAGGCTTTGCGAGAGCGGTCTCGAAAGCTCCTCGAGGTCCGGCAGTCGGCTCCGCGCCAATCCAAGCCCCGGTCACGAGAGAGGTCGAGGGGCTGGTCGCGGAGTCCTCATCGTTCTTCGGGGTCAAAGTCTTCGCACTCCTCCGGTAAGTCAAAGCACAAGAAGTCGACGACTTCCCCTCGCCGGTCGCGCGACTCGGCTCAGGGTCCCGACGGCACCGTCCCCGCGGCTCCGGGAGTGCCTGTGGAGCCGCCGCCGCATTACCCGCCCTACCCGGGTTCGGCGGCGACTCCAGCCGAAATACAGGAGTTCCTGTCGGCCATGGCCCGCCTCTTCGGGCCTCAAGGTCCCCCCGGTGCGCCTTCGGGCCCCGCGAGCCCTAGTGGGGTTCCCCCTGTGGCTCTGCCGGCGGCTCCGGCCCCGGCGCCGCCAGCAACACCAGCCCCGGCTCCGGTGCTGCCGCAACCCCGGTCGACGCCCGTTGACCTCACAACACCTCCACCGGCGTCGTTTCCCCCGGTGCCGTTCTCGCCGCCCCCCGGGGCTCCGGGCTGCGTCGTCCCCAGGTTCTCTCCGGATCCGGACTCGGCACCGGACCGACGTCGATCGACGCCGGCTCCGGTGCCGCTGGGACCTTGGGTCCCACATGTCCCTCCTCCTTACATTGACCCTGATTTGGAGGACGAAGAGACCTGGGAGGGGTCTGAGGAACCTCTCACTGCCCAATGTGAGTATGATCAGGACTGGGCTGAGGAACTTGGGGAGGCCAGTGGTCTGGACACCTCTCCTGACATTGGCATGCTGTCTCCTCCTTCCGTGGCAACGGAGGAGGGAGCAAACTTTGCTACGGTGTTGCGTAGGGCTGCTGGGGTCTTGCACCTCCAGTTACCTACAGTGGCTGTCAGGACTAACATCCTGACGGATGTGCTTCAGCCGGCGGCTACCTCCTCGGAGCCACTGCTGCCGTTCAACGAGGCGCTTTCAGACGTTCTTTTGGGCACCTGGTCCAAGCCCACCACAGGGGCTCCTGTGGATAGGAACGTAGCCCGACGCCATCGCCCTGCTCCGGCGACCCCCTGTTCCTTTCCCAACACCCCACCCCTGAGAGCTTGGTTGTCCAAGCCTCTGCCTCTCAAAGCGCCTTCCCTACCGCTCCCCCGGATAGGGAATCCCAAAAACTGGATCAATTTGGGAAGAAAGTTTTTTTCTTCCACCAGTGCTGGCTTGAGGTCTGTCAACACCACTTGCCTTTTGGGCCGATATACCCACTCCTTGTGGGATTCGGTGGCGCAAGTCCTGCCCCAGTGTCCTGAGGAGGCCCAGGCACTGCTTTCCCGCGCCATTGCGGAAGGAAGAGATGCGGCGAAGTATACGATCCGATGTGGCCTTGATACCGCCGACTCGCTAGGCAGATCGCTTGCGGCGACAGTGGCGCTGCGCCGTCACGCCTGGCTGAGGACCACTGGTTTCTCGGGCGATGTCCAAAACACACTTATGGACATGCCCTTTGATGGTGTTGGCCTTGTCGGCAACAAAGCAGACCATGCGCTGGAGCGCTTTAAGGACTCGCGGGCTACAGCCAAGTCCCTGGGCCTTTCCGCTGTGCGCCCTCCGCAACAGTCTGCTTTTCGCCCCTTTCGTGGCCATGGAAGGGGCGCCCAGTCACGTCCGCTGCCCAGCCACCGGCCCGCGCAGCAGGCGTCTACGCGTGGCCGAGGACATGGCTCCCGCCGAGGCGGGCCGGTTAACCAGCGTGCGGGTCAGGCCACCACCTCCGCCCCGTCCGCGGCCTCCAAGCCCTCCTAGTCCATCCTTTCAGGTCCACAGCACGCCAGTGGGGGGCAGGGTTCGCCATCACCTTCACCACTGGCGTGCCATCACATCGGACAAGTGGGTCTTGGACATTGTCCGAAGGGGCTACTCCCTCCCCTTCGAGACTACCCCCCCCAGCCATGCCACCTCAATACCACCGCATGTCGGGGGATCATTTAGTACTTCTTCAAAAGGAAGTTGCGGCCCTCTTGGCCAAGGGGGCCATCAAGCGCGTTTCGACCCCAGAAGTAGGGCGTGGTTGTTACTCCCACTACTTTCTGGTGCCCAAAAAGGACAAGGAGGACATGCGTCCTATCTTGGACCTCCGGAACGTCAATCGCTTCCTCCGGAAGGCGAAGTTCAAGATGCTCACCCTAGCTCAGGTCTTGACTGCCCTCGACCCTGGAGACTGAATGGTAGCGTTGAACTTGCAGGACGCATATTTTCACGTCCCCGTCCTGCCGACCCACCGGCGTTACCTGCGGTTCACGGTAGGCCCGAGCATTTTCAGTTCACCGTGCTCCCCTTTGGCCTTACAAGCGCCCCTCGGGTGTTCACGAAAGTGATGGCGGTGGTCGCAGCTCATCTGCGCCGGGCAGGGGTTCCGGTCTTCCCCTACCTTGATGACTGGTTGCTGAAGGCGGGCTCGTCCCAGGCAGTCGTCTCCCACCTCCAGACTACGGCCGAACTCCTGCACTCGCTGGGGTTCTCCATCAACGTGCCGAAGTCGCACCTGATTCCTTCTCCACAGCTCCTTTTCATCGGAGCAGTTCTGGACACGACGCAGTTTCGGGCCTATCCTCCCGAACAGCGAGTCCAGGATATTCAGGCTATGATTCCGATCTTTCAGCCTCTATCCTGGGTTTCGGTACGGATGACCCTGAGGCTGCTGGGCCTCATGGCCTCCTGCATCCTGCTGGTTGATCATGCCAGATGGCATATGCGGGCACTGCAGTGGGACCTGAAGTTCCAGTGGGCGCAGCATCAGGGGAAGCTGTCCGATTACGTCCAGATCTCGGAGGGGACTGCAAGACAGTTGCAGTGGTGGCTCTCGAACCGTCAATGGGTCATGGGCAGATCCCTCTCCCTTCCCCAGCCAGAGCACACAGTTGTGACGGACGCGCCCTTCTGGGATGGGGCGGTCACATGGGAGAGGCGGAGATCAGAGGCCTCTGGTCTCCGGCGGAGTCCTGGCTCCATATCAACCTTCTGGAGCTCCGGGCGATCCGACTTGCACTCAAGGCATTCCTTCCCTCTGTCAAAGGGACGGTAGTGCAGGTGTTCACAGACAACACCACTGCCATGTGGTACTGCAACAAACAAGGCGGGGTGGGGTCGTGGACCCTCTGTCAGGAGGCTCTGCGTCTCTGGACATGGCTGGAACATCAGGGCATATTCCTGATGGTTCAACACCTGGCAGGTTCCCTGAACGGCAGGGCGGACGAACTCAGCCGCAGGTGCATGATGGATCACGAATGGCGTCTTCACTCGGAGGTGGCGCAAGGACTCTTTCTACAGTGGGGAGAGCCTTGGTTAGATCTATTCGCCACCGAAGAGAACACGCAATGTCATCAGTTCTGCGCGTTGGAATTTCCAAGGCGGCACTCGCTTGGCGACGCTTTTCGCCGCGAGTGGAGTTGCGGTCTGTTGTACGCTTTTCCGCCTATACCACTTCTACCCAGAGTGTTGAAGAAGATTCGGCGCGACCGGGCCCAAGTCATTCTTGTGGCTCCGGACTGGGCTCGAAGAGTTTGGTATCCCGAGCTACTCAGTATGAGCGTCGATCCCCCGATCCGTCTGCCTCTTCGGGAGGATCTTCTGTCGCAGCAGCAGGGGACGGTCCTCCACCCGAACCTATCCAGTCTCCACCTCCTTGCGTGGAGATTGAGCGGCGGCAGTTGATTCCTTTCGACTTGCCTCCCGAAGTTTGTGATGTGATTCTGGCAGCCAGGCGTCCCTCCACTAAGGTGGTATACGCCTGCAGGTGGAACAAGTTTGTGGCATGGTGCACAGCAAAGGCTGTGAATCCCCTTTCTGCCCCTCTTTCTGGGTTCTTCTGTTCCTTCTTTCTCTGGCCCGACAGGGTTCTGCCCTGGGTACCATCAAGGGCTATCTTTGTGCCATCTCGGCCTTCCTCAGGCTTCCTGATCAGCCCTCCCTTTTAAAGTCCCCTGTTGTTAACAGGTTTCTTAAAGGCATTACACACCTCTTCCCTCCCTGTTCCGTTTGTAATGCCTCAGTGGGACTTGAACTTAGTTCTTACCTTTTTAATGTGCGCTCCCTTTGAGTCTCTACATAACTGTCCTCTTCGTCTTCTCACTCTGAAGACAGCCTTTCTGGTGGCCATCACCTCCGCTCGGCGGGTGAGTGAGCTCCAGGCTCTTTCGTGCAAACCTCCCTTTCTGTCTGTCCATCCAGACAAGGTTGTTTTTCGGACGCGTCCGTCCTTCTTGCCAAAGGTGGTTACTGCCTTCCACATTGGACAGGCCATCACTTTGCCCACCTTCTTTCCGCCTCCGCATCCTTCCAGAGAGGAAGAGAGGCTCCACCGTCTGGACCCAAAACGTGTGCTTTCCTTTTACCTCAACCGCACACAACAGTTCCGGGTGGATGACCAGCTCTTTGTTGGCTACGTGGGCGCCAAAAAAGGTCGGGCGGTACACAAGAGGACCATCTCCCGCTGGGTAATCTTGTGTATCAAAGCCTGCTATTCTTTGGCTAAGAAGGAGCCCCCTGTTGGGCTACGTGCCCATTCTACCAGGGCAACAGCTGCTACCACGGCTTTAGGCCGTGGTGTTCCGCTACAGGATATATGTCAGGCAGCTACGTGGGCCTCGCTGCACACGTTTACCAAGCATTACTGCCTTCACAGCCAGGTCCGGAGGGACGGCTTCTTTGGCCGCTCTGTCCTCCGTGACTTCCTTGTCTGAATCTGTTCACAGACCCACCACCGGGGTTGGTATTGCTGGGGTATCTATTCTAAGGTACGGAATCTGTCACTAACGTGTCTCTTTCAGATGCACAAGTTACTAACTTGTGTAACGATATATCTGTAAGAGACAGTAGTTAGTGTCAGATTCCTTACCGCCCCACCCATCCTCCCCGTTCTGCGAACTGATTTCTAGGGTTAAGGACATCCCTTTCAGGGCCCTAGTATTTTTTCAGACACCTGTGAGCTTCTTGCATGGTTCTGCGTTCCTGGCACGGAAAGTCGTGTACAGAACTAACGTCAGCGCGCATGGGCGGCGTCTAAGTACTGGCCGCGACGTGATGCCGACGACGGACGCGGAGCCGCACGACTCCACCTACCGACGCGCAAGGGTACTGCTAAGCAAAACTTTCCGGATCCAGCCTGACGCCTGGGGATATTCTAAGGTAAGGAATCTGTCACTAAATACTGTCTCTTACAGATATATCGTTACACAAGTTAGTAACTTGTGCAATTGGCCTAGAGTTCAGTTCTTGAGTGTGTGAGACCATTTGCTGACTGAGTGTGTACAACAAATGCTTTACACTGTCCTCTGATACTGCCTTACTGCTCGACCAAGCTACCACTTTAGAGAGTAAGGTTATATCTAACTTTAGCCTCTGCCAAACCTCTGGGGACTGTGGACTCTGTGCACACTGAACCTTACTTTGGTTCAGTATATACAGAGCCACTTTCTTACAGCTCGTGACTGGAAAGACTTCTTCGAAGAAAAACAGCTTGCAAACATCCGGACCCAACACTAGATGGCAGGAGTATGCAAAGCATGTGAATCTACAGCTCTACATGCCAAGAACAGATGCTTACTGGGTAAGTAACATTTTCCTTCCTTCCATAGGATTGCATGGACTGCTTTTCTTTGAAAATTCTTTTAAGTGTGGAGTTGGTTTGTATGAAACCTTGAAAAACTGCAAATATACAAAAACTGAATAACTTACCTATTGTCCAGGAAATGTCACAATGTGATATCTAGGCATATCACACTGATTAGCAAAAGTAACTTAAAAAGTAATCCAAGAAGTAACATGTACAGTAATCTACAAAGTATCTGAAAAGTAATTTTGACTCTTGACTTGCCTGTAAATCAACCAACTGCATTTTAACCTGCATTCAACTGTAATTCACTGCATAAACCTTGCAAAGTATTATTTCACTTACCTGCACCAGGCCTGGCTTGGTTCTAGAAATAAAATAACTAAATAATATTTTTATATAAACAAAATTGGTCTGAGGTCAGTCTTTGAGTGTGTGACATCATTCCTTGCCTGAGTGTGTACAATAAATGCTTAACACTACCCTCTGATAAAGCCTTACTTCTCGCCCACACTACCACAAATAGAGATTAATGTATTATCTACTTTTACCTCTGCCTACCTTTAGGGTTCCACTGGACTCTGTGCATACTATACCTTACTTTGGTATAGTATATACAGAGGCAGCTTCCTACACAGGTTGCATGATATTTAAAAAGTTGGATTTGTGTTCGTAAGCTTTACATGTCCTGGCAGTGAAACATCTCCAAAGTTGTTTTGCACTGTGGCCAGGCTGGCTCTCCCTTAGAAAAACGCTGGGTTACAATTTAACACCTGATAATGTGTAACTTCGGTTTGGAGCTAGCTAGACCCATGATTCAAGGCCTCATTTTAATAAGCATTGCAAAAACAATGTGATGGTAGAGTTGAATTTGAAATTACTGTTTTGAAAATGGCACTTCTAAAAAAATTTACAAAAAGTGATGGACGGAATGCTTGAATTCTTAGCCACTGGTAGTTACTCTGGCTCACAGCCCAGTTTATTTTGCACACCATGCCATCTCTGTTTGGACCGAGCCAGTGCAAATCAGCGCTGACACTGCTCCAGTGGGAAATCCAGCCCGAACTGCCAGGCCAGGCGCTCCCTTAACCAGAACACAAGAAACCAAGGACCGGTTTCGTCCGGATTAGGACTCATCAGCTGTGTATATCTTGGTTCCAGTGACGGTGTGCACAGGACCCACATCTGGGCATACCCGTCCCACTTATGGTGTGTAAGGAAATGCCTCTTTTTGTATGGTCACCCCTTGGTTTTTTGACTGATGCTGCTGGTTTTTTGTCTGAGTGCACTGAGGCTTGCTAACCAAACCTTAGTGCCCGTGCCATGACCCTAATATGTTTGTCAAATTGGTAGTACTCAATTGGAAATGGCTAAATTACCTGTAAGTCCCTAGTAAATGGTACCCTGGTACCCAAGGCATGCAAGTTAGAGGGGTAACCTAGGGCTTGCAGCACTCGTGCTACCCTGGAGGTCCCCCAAGTAAAGCAAGTCCCCCCCCCCCCAGTCCATCACTGCAGACTGGTAGAGCAGTCGTGCACTGGTAGCCCAACTTTGCCATTGAAAGCAATGGCAAATCCACCCTTTCCCCTGGACATGTGTGTAAGTCACCGTTCTGGCAGGCCAACTGAGCCCTAAAGGTAGAGTGTGAGATATGACACAGGCAGGACAAAGCCAAATGACCGTTTTTGCTGTGGAAAGGCTTGGTTGCCCAATTGGTGAGTACAGGTTGCACGCTGACCCCTCAACTGTACTAACTCCTGAACGGTGTAACCAAAGTTGGCACTCCAAGGTATCAAATAACTCATTACATTAAGCCCGACTTGAACCTCAAGCTGAAATTAATGTAACTTGTTGCAGTGTACAGCTTTAGCAAAGCTGCCACTTTATTGCCTTTAAAACTCCTGTGCCTCTCCGGGCACACATGGAGCCTGCTGTACTAGACCGCTTTCTGCCCTCCTGGAAGACGTGCCAACAATTCTCAGGAAGGAGAACAATGAGGGACTGCAGTCAAGGTAGGTGTCACCTCCCTCCTGCAGGAAGCCACTTGGGTGTTAGCCCCAAAAGGCAGTCTTCAAAGGTGAAGCCGCCATTGAAGGGCAGATGCGTAACACCCGGGACGAGGGCTGCCTCATTGTTGAGGTAGACAGGCTGGCACAGGAAGCAGAGAGGGGAAACCAGTTGCCAACTCTGTCTCCCCAGGGGCGTGTAGCCCTGAGGTAGCCACACCCCTGGGGTTGGCCATGGAGGTCTGAACACCAAGAGAAGAGTCCTGCTATCTTGGGAGTGGGCAGAATGGTGCATCCTGGGATAATCTGATGCCACACTCCACATGAAGTGGTCACCAGGTGGGAGGGAACCTTGTAGCCCATTCGTTATCAACCGCATCCTGCCCTGAGGGTTCTTCCCAAGCATAATGGGGATACCCCTGGCACCCAGACTTCAGATCTCGACTGACTTGGAAAAAGGACCAAAGAAGGACTGCCCTGCTGCACCGAGGGACCAGCAAAGAGAGGCTGCACTGACGAGTTCTGCACCTGCTGCACTTGGTGGCTAACAGAGAGGAACTGCTCAAGAAGAAGCCGTCTCCAGAGTCCAGTCTAGCCAAGGGCACTCCAAGGGCCAGTTGAGTGGCCTCCTGTTCGCAGCACAGGGACACGAGCTGAAGAAGCCTGCTGGGGCAAATTGATCACCCAAAGTCTTCAAGCTGCTACCGCCGCCATTGTGCAGCACCTAGGCCCAAGACCCGATGCACAGAGTTGCACCCGAGTTCGCTGAGGTCCGAAGTGCTGTTAGAGAGTTGCTTGGACCCTCAGAAGTTGAGTTATCAACTCAGGAAGAATTGGCCTGTGACTGCGACAACGGGTGACTTGTAGTCAAGTAGCGACTGGGTGACTGGTAGTCCAGTTGCGACTGGACTTCGGCCAGACCGGAGAGGACTTCGTGGGACATTGACCCTATAGCCAGGACCCCCTCACCATCTTCGTGGACTGAGGAATTCTTGCAGGAAGACCCCCCCCTGTCGACTGCATTGCATCTACAGAATCCTTAGAGCATCTTCAGCATCCTTCATCCTTTGCATAAGGACCACTACATAGGAATCCATTGCAACACTTAAAGTTCCTGGAACTGTTGAAGGACTGCTTCTCCTGTGAACATAACTGTTCTTTAGGACCTTGCTGGACCCCCTGACTAGATCCCTGCCGAAGTCATTCGCCCCAATTACTTCTAACTGACCGCATTGACACTTACCGAAGTTTTCTTTGAAAAAGTTTCTAAGGGCCTTTGCACTCATGGCGGGACCTCTATACTGTAGTTACCCATTGCGGGGCCCCCGCCATGAGTGCCTTCCCCCCGACCAGGAGTGCAGGCCCCCCCGCCACAAGTGCAGAGGCCCTTTGTGAACGGCCCCTAAGTGCCCAATTTGTTGAATTTGCCAAGGCTTGTTCATGGCTGAGTGAAATTGTTTTGATTTATTATTGCTTGTAAAATCTAGAACTCTGGATCCCTACGTATAGAAAGTAGCCATTTCTCTGCCTAAGCCTCTAGTAGCCTTTTCTGAGATCATCTCCAAACGACACCTAGCAGCCTACTTGGAGGTGTGAATTGTTCTCAGGAAAGGGAACAAAAGGGCCCTGGTTTGAGGAGGTGCGACATCTCCTGACAGGATAGCCTGGGGAGATGTGGCCACCTAATTTACAAGCTTCAAAGGGGCAGCCCCTGTCACAGGCAAATGTAACTCACACCTAGTCCTGCTACTAACATTGTCCAAGTAGCCAGAGTGGCACCAATCTAAGGGGGTGGGAGTAGACCTGTCCTAGTACTGGTTTTGCAGGGGGAGTTGCTTATTATAGTGTACACTACTCAGGGGTGTGCCCCTATCTCTAACCCGAAGGGGAAGTTGATTCTGTCATATTGGATTTTGGTGGAGCAGAGCAGTGTGGAATCTCTTATTTGTTAGGCATTCACCTCCACCCCCAAACTTGTACTGGGCATAAACGTTGCACCCCTGACTACCTTCCTCAAAACACTGCTGGGCCTGTGGAAAACAGGAGGGCTACACCTGCAGAACCAAAGGGCTGGAACTCAGAAAAAGGACTGAGTCTATTGTTTTACTTTTGGAGAGAAACTCCAAGGGCTGGACCTGCTCCCACTTGAACACAGGACAGAAGAGTGAACTCCATGGGCTAGATGGCTAGCCTCTTGTTAAGCTCCAGGAACACAAAAGACTCGAGAAGCCTGCTCAGCTGATCGTTCCAACTGGATTTGCCTTGTACCCTGCTGATGGCTTAGGGGAGATTGAGTCCTAACTCACCAAGTAGTGCCCAAAAGGTCCTGGACCCTTGGTCGGTGTCAGAGTGGACTCTGCCCCTGAAGATAGCAAAAGTGGACACTTGGATACCCGCTTTTGGTGCTTTGCATTTTGTGGTGCTAGAAAACTCTAAATCTTCTACAAATCATATCTACAGTTCCCCTGATCAGATTTTTTTTTGTCTATTGACCCAATGTTTAAATTCAAGTAACCTAACTGGACCTGATATAGAATAGTGACATTGTTTGGTGAGTGCTCACAAGCATCCTAACTAATACTCCACTTTCTCACACACTCCTCCAAAAGAAGCTGCCTCTTTTTCAGTCTACTCGCCCATTGCCATTAAGAACTGTAATGTAAATGTTTGGAATGATGCCATCATATAGAACAATTGTCCCACATGTCAGATTATGCATGCACCCATTCCAACAGTGCTGGACTAGTGGTCACAAGTGGAGGATTTGCTTGATGATTGAATCTTGAATAAAAGCAGCACTCTGTATTGGTGGAACACCAACAACCTATGAGGAAGGCCTTTCTTGGACCTCCTTCTTCAGGCGATCATTACGTCTGACGTATCACTCATAATATGGGGTTCATATCTTAGTGACATAACTCTGCAGGGTACATGGACTTTTCTCCAGCAGAGCAGACACATCACCTACCTCAAATTGTTAACCATTTCCTTGCCTCTCAAAGCCATTTATACAGTGGTCTGGGACATGGTAGTCCTTATAAAGTTCCACAAGATGACTGCAACGTACAACATACAAAAACAGGGGGGCACACATTCTCTTCTGCTGCCTACCCTAGTACAACAGATTTGGCACTGGATAATTTATCACAACATACAGTTCAAGTGGAACACCTATCGGGAGTAGACAATGACTTTGTGGAACGGCTAAGAAGGACACATCTACAAGTCCACACGTGGGAACTTCATACTTGAGTTCTACAGCACTACTTTAACCGGTGGGGGGGGTCCAGCAATCGACCTCTTCGCCACTTATGAAAAAGCTAAATGCCCAAGCTTTGCCCCAGGTACCCACACCCATAGACTATCGGCAGTGCTCGGCAGGTGAGATGGTCAGGGATAATTGCAAAAGCTTTTCATCCTCTTCCACTCAACCCACATGTGGTTAGGATGACCACATGTGGGATGAGTAGGAGATGAGGCAAGACTTATTGACCCTCATTCGGGTAGCACCAACCTGGGCCAGTCAACCATTGTACTTAACGCTGTTAGAGATGTTCATCTCCCTGTAGGAAAGATCCCCTTTTTGACATGGTCACCCCCACTTTTTGCTTGGTATTTGTGCAATTTTGGTTGAAGTGCACTGGGATCTATGCACCCTCCCACCGCCCCAGACGTGGGATGTGATAGCATATGTTTTCTCTCTTTCGCTAGCTACAATGCACAGGGCACTTGTATATTTACAGATACACTCCACTCTCACCTTTAACCTCCTGTACAGAAAACAATATAAGAGTGGAGTTGATGTGCAATGTAAAGTAAGAGAGAAGTCACTCTATATCCCATTACACAAAGTTTCTTCAAAGAAACCCCTTGTAATGTTCAGACCCAACACTAGTTGTCAGGAATACGTGAATCTACAGCACTACACCCTGCAAACAGATACTTAGAGGATAAGTAACATATCCCTTTCTGTGGATCCCTGGCCCATAGGCTTTTTCTTAATCTCTGAAATACACGCTCTTTTTCATTAAGTCTCTTGAATTTTTCTACAAATAGAAATAGGTCTAGGACTTCTGGTTATGTTAATGGATGATCACACATAAGAGCTGATGCCATAGACAGAATAAAGCTAGAGCTTGTGATCATTTTGTTATATTGAACATTCCATTTTTCAAAGTGCTGGCAAGAGTGTGGCTTAATGGTTTTGCACCGAGTAGGATTTGGTCTTCCATATTGGGATGAACCCAGGAAGTGTTTTTGGCTCCATTTATATCACAGCCTTGCTCTATAAACTGTGGGTTCAACACTATCACCAATCCATTTTAACATCTGTGTTCTGCTTTTTGTTTGCCTCATCCAGTGTCCTGAATTCCATTGTTTTCCTCTATGCCAATACCACTTTGTTCCTGCTATTTCTGCATGGGCAGCTTAGTGTCATCATAATAAAGTTTAAACAGAGCATCTCTCCTGTTAGCTGAGAGAACCATAATCTCCTACTAAATATCGGTTGCAGTGGTTGTTGGCTCTGAGTAATTTTGTATCTTCACTCCTTGGCACTCAGACATAGGTAGCTGCCAGTGCTGATGGTGATGATTGTCTGATGTTAGTTATCTTGCAACCTTACAACAAGGATTCCTGACCACAGAAGCAGACAAAAGCCAGTTTCTAACTATAGCTGAAAGGGAGGCTGATGCATTGCCTAATGCAGTGATTGTTAGTGTATTTTCAGGGACAATAGTTTTCAGGTTCCATCATAAGTACAATGTTTTTTAAAAGGATGTACTTGAGGACTACCTCAACTGCCTAAATAGTATTTGTAATGGGTTAATTTCTAGTCCACTTGTCCTTTATCCCCTCTTCAGGTCTCGGGCCCCCACCTTCGCATTCTCCAGGCCACCCCTACTGACTCTGGCATTTACATCTGTCGCACAAGCAGTGGCTCCATTATCCATGAGGCCTCCATCAATCTTTCCATCACAGGATCCTCCCAAAGTGAGTCAAATTTCTGCATTTGTCTTTTGATAGGAGGGTTTAAAGGGTGTTCTATGTGATGTTGGAATGTGACAAAGTGTATGAAACCAGTGGAGTGGAGAAAAGTTGGATTTCAAGTGCTGCAGCCGCATTTTCTGAAAAATAAGTTTGATTGCAAGTTTTGGGGTGATACGTAGGAAAATACACTATCTTTCTGATGGATGGCACTAATATTCTAGGTAAATGATTGAAATCCCAAAGCCATGTTGTAGTTGTTTGCTTGTAATGTATCCGGTTAGAAGTTAGTAAATGGGATTGTATTTACATGCATCTTCACTTGTATGAGGAAACTAACTCACATTAAAGCATGTGGTATCAGCGATGTGATGGAAATGAGTCACTAAGATGGCCCACTGAGTCAAATACTCACCACTGACAACAGTGTATAAGTGTATGTATGTTTGTGAGCTGCGGGTTACAAGTTTGAGTCCCGGCAAGGCCCACTCAGCCTTCTATACTTCAGTGGTTGGTAAATTAGTTAGTATTAATATGGGTAATAATAATACCTGCTATTTAAAACCTCTAGAGAGAGCAAAACCTATTTTATGAATACAATGCTTATTACTCACATTTAGTAAAATCAAGTGCTATTCAGGCAGGATTCGTAGGCAAAGTTAGTCATATATCAAGAGAACCTACCTATGTCCTGCCAGTTTCAAAAGTCACCGCCCTATAATGAAATCTGCTAATTTGCCTAAAATACAGGCAATAAAGTATATATTGTCTTGCACTCACTGGGGTGTGTGATGTGGGGCGATATGGGTTATGATGGTACACAAGGCCTGTAATTTGTGTTTGACATAAGTGTGTTTGTGTTAGTGTGTAGAGTCGGCTGTGGAGGTCACTTGCCATTGGAAATTTCCTCCTCTGCAGTGCATGTTTTTTCAAACAGTTTTCCAATGTAACAACCTACTTAGAATGGTGGCAGGATAGGCCAAACTATCTTTTTCAATCTTTGTAGTTTCGGTTTAGACTGACTAGATAAGCTGCCACTGTGTGCCGACTGTGATTGCATTTTTTGTTTGCTCTGCAACTTGCCCCCCTGGAAACTAAACTGAAAACCACAATCCTGTTCACAAAGCCTGCCAAACAATTCTCCCAAGTGGTAATGAATTTTGATAATCAACAACAAGTACTGCAGGCGAAATACTTTGTAAAAAAACAAAAAAACCCTCCGGTGTCAGTCCCTTGAGTGAAATGTAAAATAGACCATCTGTTAAATGTAGAAAGCTCTGTTTGATTGGTGAGTCTTTTGTATACAAAGAAGGTAAATAAGCTAATATAGTCAGTGAGACTCCATTGACACCTATGCGACATGTGCTGTTAAATCAGTGATGCATTACTGAAGTGTGAAAGTGTGAGTGTTTCAGATTAGATAGCTTTCTTTAAGCTAATAAAGCAGAGGTGTAAAGCCATTAGCATACATTGACATACATAAAGAAGTTGATGCATCTTATTTTAACTTTTTTAGATGCCTTCAGGAATGAATAAGCTCCACGTTACTTTATAGGTCTCTGAATTGAAGAATCAATTCAGATTCATGAGGACAATGTGGGGCTCTTTTGAAGCTTTTGGTTCTAATAAGGTTTAGCATCATTAACACCAAGTGTGATCTGGTGGAAAGAAGATGGCAGAGAATGGAAATGACTCAAAATAGTATGTGCTGATTGGGGCAGGAGTTGGACATGTAAGGAGAGCAAGTTCAGACTTCTAGAGCTCCTGCTAGAATATAGGATGAGAATGTGCTGCTCAGACCTTCTCACTGCTCTTCCAGATACTGGCATCATTCCACCTCTTAGGATCGAGTCCTCTCATGAGTCGGTTGTTGAAGGTCAAACTGTGGAGTTGAATTGCATTGTTTCGGGTCAACTTCGGCCAGCTGTCACGTGGCATAGAGCAGGGGAACCCCTTTCGCCCAATCATCAGGTAAGTAAAGTTTGAATTGCTGGATTGCTTAATGTTGAAAACCTATGACACTATTAACCAGTTTTGATACCACAACATTACTAATATTTAAAGCACTTTGCAATAAACAACATTGTATCTGGCACTGGTGATAGTGTGGGTCTCTTCTCAGGTAGTTGGTCACTTTAGATTCTCCCAGCACACTCTTTTAGCTGTTTTCCATTTGAGCATGTGTATATTCCAATTAAAGGGGCACCTCTCTTTCAGCAGGCCTCTGGGAGTAACACTGGAATTTCTGCCATGGCCCTAGATTTAAATTCTTAACCCTCTTTTGGATTCCTCTCTGCCCATAGTCCCCAAACTCATTCTACTCTAAAAATACTGTGATAGGTTTTTTCCCTCCCACGGCCTCAGCAAATCTGTCCTATGAATAACCAAAAAATAGCTGTTGGGTTTTACCAATATTTAACAAATGAAAGGATTTCAAGGGTTCTAGCTAGAAGAACAGATACCATTGGCCAGAGAGGTGTGGTTTTTAACAATCGCCTTGTCATGCCAGGAGGTGAACTTGCTTAAATGGAGCATTTTCTTGTGCAGCATCAAGATGGCTAAACCATTGAATCTCTATTTGGAGATTGAATCTTCTTCCATCTAGTCTATTACTCAAGGCATCTGTTTGTAAACCTCTCCCTCAGGAGGTCCCCAACCTCATACCCACACCTTATCTTCTTCCTAGAGGGCTATCTGAGAATCATACCTTTCACCCCGGAAATCTCCCCAGCTGCTGTTCTGCTTACACTGTCAAGCAGTTGTGCTACTAAGTCAACTTTGTAATTGGTTTAAATGTTGTACTCTGACACCAGAATGTTGTGTGATAAAATTGAATCCTATTTTTAGTTGCTCCTTTCCCAAGGACTGCCTTCTACTCCTGATATTATTTATGTTCAGGTTCACTTGGTGCTTACTTCCTTGCAAACATCCTGGCCTACAGAGGAGCAACCTAAAAATGAAAATGCCTCATTTTACTTTGCATATTTGAAGCAGCAGTAGATCTAAAGACTGCCCTTCTTGTGTGATATCACTTTCCCCCCAAATGTCAAAAGCAATTGGCAATATGAAGGAATGGCAAATAAGTACGATTTAATTAATACATTTTTCAGCTATTTGTAGTCCCCTTTAATCATGAGACCTTGGGTGTAGAGCAGCCTTGATACAGTCACGTACTCCTAAGCCCAATGTTAGTGAAAAATGTTCAGTGATTGAAGTTTCTACTCCATTCGTTAGAGTTCCATGGGATGTACTGTTACCCTTTTCTAGTTGTGTGCCAGAAATGATGACTAGGATGTTTGTTTGTGACCCCAGTATTAAAAGCAACTGTAGTGAAATTTGTGGAAACCTTTGGCTTTCCAAAGTCCCAAATAAAGGCATTAGACTAATTTAATGTTGCATCAATGTGGTTCACTTATCTTTGAGAGAACATTAGAAGGCTTGGTTCTCACTCTTTTTTTCTAGCTCATTCCCTAACCCCCGTCTCGAACTTGCTCTTCTACAGGTCTTGGGTTCTCGTCTCAGAATCCTCCAGGCTTCCCCAGCAGACTCTGGCGAGTACATTTGTCGTGCAGTCAGCAGCTTAGGCACTCAGCAGGCCTCAGTCATTGTCTCCATCACTAGTCCTAACCAAGGTGAGTTTTGGGGCACATGAGATTAGTGTAGAGATTTTTCATTTGGGTTCCTTTTTGTGCCATCTATGAATATGCATTAATTTATGGCTGTGCGTTAAGTGTGTCCCTTTCTTGAGGGACAAGTTTGCCATGTACGGACAGCAGACATTCACATATGCTCCCTAAAAGCATTTTGTAACCTACTCTGTAACTCTCCCAAAAATGTTTTTGTTAATTTAGTTTTACTTTATTTCCATATTTTTTCTTTAAAATAACTGATGAGCATGCAGTATAACAAACCCTTAAAGCTCCTTCAACCCCTAGCGTCAATAGATTTACAAGTGATGAGAAAATGAGCCATTACATTCATCACAGATGCTTTGTAACTTTCCTGCTGTGTCCTTTTCTAGAATCTGGCTTTGTTCCTGGAGTGAGGATTGAGTCGTCTTCAGAAACCATAGTGGAGGGTCAAACTGTGGAACTGAATTGCATTGTTACTGGGCAGTCCACACCGACAATAACATGGCACAAGGCAGGGGGTGCCCTTGCTTCCAACCACCAGGTATGCCATTTTGAAGTGATGCAATAACGCAGTGGAGGGGTGGGGAGGGTGTTTGCAACTGCTAAATACCTAGTAGCTGCTACAAATTGTTACACCAATAATGCTGCTGTTACTCAAAGGCTACAAGTGTAAACTTTTAATCAATGGCCCATTTTGGAAGTGCCTCCTTTATTGAAAGAGTCTGCAATAAAGGTGATGAAATTGATATATAGTAGGTTTTTCTGAAGGATAATTCTAACCGTCGACGTTATTCGGAAAGTGCTCCTGCGCGCTGTTAGATGGGCACCATGAGATTCCAAAACACAGAGTCCTCGGGTCTGAAATGCTGAGACAGCATAAAAATTGGGACAACAACACATGCTAACAAGTCGCTAAAGGAGAAGTCCTTTAAATAGGACGAAATCCCATCACCCACCAAGGTGGCATGCTTCATCATCTGTGATTCTCCTCTTGGCGGAGAAACCTAACTCTGCCAAGGGCTACAACCCCCTCACTGTGAGGGAGGAGCTCAGGGATGTTTTGAATTCCTACTCTACGGAGGATTTACTAGATCCCACAGATGAGGAGCTTAAGAATGGTTGTGTTAAGGGCGCAGAGCAAAAAAGAAACTCAAAATGTGAGGTCAGTGGTGTTAAAACTGACTACTAGGAGTGAACGGAACTTTATTAGATCATTCCTAGTGTCAGGATTAAAAGCAGTGCAAATGCAGTATGAAAATAATTACTGCATGTAACTGATAGACAAGGTCAACATGTTTCGGCCTATAAGACCCATATAGGTCATCATAGAAATAGGTGACAGAAATAATGTGAGACTTATGTCCTCATCACTAATAAGCCAACTAATGTGCAAAAAAAGCAGGTTTACACAAGTATATCTTATCCGATCAGTGGGGGTAAGAAACCTCACCTCAACCTGGCAACAGCTCAGGGGAGAGGCACCGCTCTGAAAAAAAGATAGGAAAAGAAAAGGAAGGGCATCTGTTGAACCTATATCAGACCCAACTAACAATATTCAGTTGGATACGATTAAAGTATTCAAAAAGGTTTTTAACAGTGAGGTCTGTTCTCAGTATTCACAAAATAGTGTTTTATAAGACAAGTTGCTAGTGTATCCCGTCAAAACGGTCACCCTAGTGGATAAACACTAGAGACCTGCAAGAGTAGCATGAGTCGTGTTTATCAGACAGATTACCAGTATGTAACGTAAAACAGTCTCCCAAGGAGATAAATGCTAGGCCCCTGCAAGTGAGGCACGAGAAAGCTCGCAATGAAAAGTGTGACTTCTCTAAGGTATTGATACAGAAATGTTTTGCAGAAAGAAGGGCACACACATATGTATAATACATTGGCAACATCCAAAAATAAGGGAATGCGGTGCCATTATTAAACTGTTGGCTGTATTGAGATGTACGTAGACTGCAGCCAAAAGCCCAATTACGTGAGTATAATGTGGACAATAAGTCCAGCTATAGAATTCTCTATGACTATAACAATGGCACATCCCAAAAGAAGCCTGTACTAAAATTAAAAGGGTGAGTTTCCAAACAGCTCCCCAACCGAGCACCGACAGTCAGAGTATCGTTGCAGCCATTAACTTATGTATAGACTGGCGGGATTAGCACAGCCCCATGCCTCTTGTAGTAAAAATAGGCAGCTTGCAATAATGAGGGTATCAAAGGTTACCTCAGCTAATAACAAAGGCGGCCAAATAACATCCTAAACAACATTAAGGCGTAGCTCATGTGACCAAAAAACCGCCAGAACATGCAGTAGAATCAATGGCAGGTAACCTGTCGGTCGGTACCCCGGGCGGTCAAAGAGCTGTGACCAGAGGTAACCGACAGGCATGCTGGCAGCAGTTAAATAAACAACGCCAGCTTCAGGTCGCGTGTCGTGACGCTCGTATGTACGCGAAAAATGTGTCGCGCCCGCAAATCATCATGGGAAATGTAGTACCAGCACTCGAGATCGATTGTTTCAAAAACGGACGTCGAGTCAAATACAAGTTTGTATGTATTTCGTTTCGATACATAGAAAGGGAAAATACAGTATCGTTAATCAAGACGTAAATAACTGTCATGAGGAACAAAAAATAATAAAAAAAACAAATGGCGTGTCACACCTGCAAAGACTAATGGGTGGTGTAGTCTCAATACTCAGTCGATTTATATTGAAAAGTATCGGGAATTTGAATACAGATGTAATTCAAGGAAAGTATAATCCCCATACTCGCAATCAATTTATATTCAGAACGAATATACAAGGTAGAACACATGCAATAGCTGTTAGAAAGGCAGGATCCAAGCATAGTAACACCTCTAGTTGGCACTAACTTGGGCTAGACAGCAATACAAAAGCATCAAGTCATCAGACAGCCAGTATCATTGGGGACTGGAGTAATCATATTGAATGCAAATGTAATTGTGGAAAAAGTGAGTACTCTTTACGTCAGAATGGCACCAATAATGATATCAATTCCAATTTCACTCATTGAGTTTGCTTACACAGGTGTCGTAGCAGTCTAGCGAGCTTGCAAAGATATAAGGTGTCAATGGAGATACTGAGATTAGGTTGAGAAAATCAAAGCAAAGTCCAAGGTATATCAAATCAAATCAGGGACATTTGTACAGCGCACATATCACTCGGAAGTCTCATGGCGCTTGCAGACGGCTCTGAGAGAGTACTCGTTTAGTTGTCAAATGTCTTAATGATGATATATCATCATTAAGACCCATCGTGTCACTCCGTAATTTATAAACCCATTTCTGCTCCTTGGTGAAAAGAAATTTAGTTATGTCAGTGACGTGTGCAGGGATGAAGGGCTGCTCAAGGACCGTCCACCTGAGTTCATCTGCTGTATGGTTAGAATCGAGAAAATGGTTAGTCAGTTTAGTGGCTTGTTCTTTACACCGAATGGTGCTTTTATGTTCCAATATCCTCAATTTCACTTTGCGGGTAGTCATACCCACATAGCGAAGTCCGCAAGGACGTGACTAAATAGATAAATTTCTCGCTATTGCAATTAGTATGGTGAACCTAAGACCAGGGTCTGTCCGTCCCTATATCAACGGAGATTGTACGTTTTGTTTGAGGGCAAGCTGCACAGGAGCCGCACGGGAAATGGCCCTTAACTGCTGGTAACCCCCAAAGGGTGTCTTGACTCTGGGGTTTTGCAGTCTTAGGCCTAGTGTGGACTAAGTTATCTTTCAAATTAGTACTCCTTTTAAACGCAAAAAGAGGCTCTGGCATTGGTTCATTGCCTATATTAAGAATTTTCAGTTTTTGCGTACACTCTTCTGTATTCCGTTGGAGAGGGTACTGAATGTATTAACACAAGTTATCCTTGATTGTGTTTCTTTCGGGGCTGGTATCTCCATCAGTGCATCCCTGTTATTGTTGGCTGCCCTCTTCAAAGAGCGGCAAATGAGTCTCATGGGATAGTGTCTCTTTTTTGAGCTGAGAGGACAGTGTCTTGGCATGTTCATTGAACTTGTCTCTTGTGGAATAATTCCTCCTAATACGGAGGAATTGTCCGTATGGCAAATTGTCGCGGAGCTATTATATGACAGAAGGGAGTTCCGTGCCATAGGTTTACGATAGAGCTCAGTGCCCAGGCCACCTTCAGAAGGAAAAATCCGTATGTCTAGGAAAGGCAAACTAGTCTTGCTGAATTTAAGGAAGGCATTTCTGGTGTTGAGCCATTGATGAAATTCGCAGATCGTCTCAGCCTCTCCTCTCCAAATGACGAACATGTCATCAATATAACGTTTCCAAGTAAAAATATGACTTCTGTATGGATTGTTGGTAGTCGGTATGTGTTCCTCTTCAAAAAGATGAACATACAGATTCGCTAGACTAGGCGCAAAAACGCTGCCCATAGACGTCCATCCTTGTGTACCAACGTTGGTGCCTTTCCTTCCACACCTAGAACAGTGATCAGAACCTCCCCTCTTCCTTTCGTCAGTCTTTCAACACCTTCCAAAACAAAATCCAGTGTGCAAGGGAATGAACAATGTCCACTCCTAGAACTACAAACTTCAAACCATGCCATGACTGCAGAAAACTGATATCGGTCACAAGCCCACATGAGGTGTGGTTCTGGGGTGGGGGGCTTGGAACAGCTCCAAGTCATGCAATGAGTGCATCTCCCCCCCTCCCCCCCTCCCCCCCCCAAATGAGGGAGACTGTACGTTACCGAACACAGGAAGAAGTCATGGGTCTCACGAAAGTCCTGCTCTTACTACAAGTTGAGCATATGTATCTGCTGCTGAGGCCCCTCCCACGAAAAGACGTCTTGACTGTGAAGCCTAGGGTAATTGAAATCCAAGCAGAAGCATAAGAAAGCAAAGCAGAACTTGACCCCATCATGCAACTCTTATCAAGAGAGAAGTTGTGGGGGATCTCTATCTCTGATTGAGTAGCCAATTCCTCAGTTGATCTGGATGCAACCTGTTATGTTATGCTATGTTAAAAATTATTTATAGAGCGCATGTTCACCGATTGGTTTCTTGGCGCTTGGTCTGGGAGAGGCTGGCGCTTTGTTAATCTGTCATGCAGTTGATTTAGTCGTAAGCTTGGGCAAATAGCCAGGTCTTAAGAAGCTTTCTGGATTTCATGAGTTCCTGTTAGACCTGGCATCCTTGGCGTGGTTCTCCCCTAACGTTTGCCTTTACCCTCCTATTTTTGCTGAATTTGTTTTTGCTGGCTTTAGTACAATCCATGCTGCAGGCCCACTAGTAGCATTTAATTTACAGGCGCTTGGCACATATAGTAACACTTTACTACGGATTTGAAGGTAAATTAAATATGCCAATTGGGCAATTTTAAGGAGAGAGCACAAGCACTTTAGCACCGGATTTAACCCAGCTCTCTTGACTGCGGGTGAATGTTTGATTCATTCAGCAGTCCGTCCATCATTTGTTGCTGCAGCACTTTTAGCCCTAAGTGGGATGGGTATGACCAGATGTGGGTCCCTTGCTCACTGTGCCACTGGATTCAAGCTAGCCTGGCTGATGAGGGGTAATAACCCGAAACCGGTCCCAGGATGCTTGTTTCCGATCCAGAGAGGATCTGGCTTGGCAGTGCGGGCTGGACTGTTCCCATGAGGAACAGGGTCAAGGCTGAGTCTAAACTGGGGTGGCATGGTGAGCAAAAGAACAATGGATTTAACCCAGATCTCTTGACTGGGGGTGAATGCATGATTTATTCAGCATTCCGTCCATCATTTGTTTGCGTAACACAGAAGTTCCAGGCAGCCCACTCCACTAGCCCAAGGATGACTTGGTCTTCTTCAGAACTCGGGGCCAAAGAGCCAGAGGCCGGAACGCATTCAAGACTAGCAAGACTTTTTGTGGGAACTCCAATGTGCAAAAGCTTTGACACTGCATGTTCTCAATGGTGGCAGGCACTTCAGCGCCTGATTTCTCATGAAGCCCCTCTTTTCCGCAATCCAGCCTCACCCCATGTCATGTATGTGCATATATGCTTGCCCCTCATTTAACTTTTATTGCAGTAGATAAAAGGTTAATGGTGGGCATTTAACACTTTGCTGCTTCTCTTTTCTCTAGATAAATGGCAAAGATCATCTGAAAGAAGGTCTTCTACTTGGAGCATAATGTATAAATTGTGGGGTCTTTAGTGCTCTGTTATTGCAAGCCAGTATCACACAGCCACGTTGTTTGTCTCGAGATACTGAGAAAGAACTGGGCTGATAAATGTATTATTACTGCCTGATCTGGGCCTATTGAAGCTGTGTCTGGTCAAAGGATAGAAGCTTGCTAAGGAATGAATATGTCTACTGTTGGCTATAGGGTCTTTGGTGACAGCAAACCGTGCCATAGTCTTGAGAATGCCTTGGTCATTTGCGTGTGCAGTTCACACATGGATGAATTGTATTTGACATTGTTGGATTGTGTTTACAGGATTTTGTGTTGATTTGTAAACTACCACAAGGGCATCTTATCACAGATTTTTACCAATCGTGGCATTTTTTTTAAAGCAGTGTTGGACTGTGTTCCTGCCAGGGATGTGAGAGTTTGCACAAGGCACTGTAACTTTGTATTCTGTGCAGCGTGCACTGTTCTAGTGCATTTTCCATTTTGTGGAGCGGGTAGGGAGGGGGTTTCAAGAAAAAACACTGTTTAGTAAGTTTAATTAAATATAGTCACAGAGGTTACAAGTGATGTTGCGAAGTGTCAAATCTTGTTTCAGCACCATAAGTTCCAAGCTTCAATTTATGTGGAGGAAGTCCGAATGAAAGTTGAACTTGGTGATCCTGGGGCTGTATCATGAATGTGTCCCACTTTAGTGCGCAGGCTGAGAACTGGTCTATACATCAGCGTTTCCTGAAATTGCACTGTCCACAGCAAATACTAGGAAACACATGACAATTATTGCCTCTTCATATTTCTTAAGTGTCTCTAGCTCATAGACTAACCTGTAGTTTTTCTGAGTAGAAGTATATGCTAAAAATATCACATTCCGCAAAAATGGTGCTCAAACCCTTTCTGACCCTGCGCATGGGCACTGAAGACGTTTTCGAAATGGTCCCTGTACTTTGAGGGAATGTGGCTCATACAGGAATTGTTTTCAGGCTATGTGAGGAACAAGCTTTTTGCAGGTTTCAATCCCCCCCCCCACCACCCCCACCCCCCTCCTGCTTATTGCACCATTTTGTCTATTAGGCATTGGTGTAATGTCTCTGAAATGCCCTGAGAACTGCTAATCAGGACTTAGTGCATGTGATCTGACCCTTAAAATGAGTACATGGGTGATTGACTTATATACAGTTCACATAGCATAGCTTACTTGTAAGTCCCTAGTGTATGGTACCAGGGTCTGTAAGTTAGTGTCCCCTCCGGGACTGCAGCACTTTTTGTGCCACCCTTAGGATAAGATAAAACATGGCTCCCAGTCGACCACTGCAGACTGGAAGGGCAGTTTAAAACTGCTAACTTGACCTTGCCATTTAAGGTAATGGCAAAGCCCAGTCCTCCCTTTTGTAGGTCGAGCCTAGCGCAGCGCGCATGCGCTGCTCTAGGAGATGACCTTTAGAAATCGGTCTGCAGTTTTCAAACGCTCGTGCTTGTGGTGGCATCCACCTTGCGGGAGCGAACAGCGGTGCGCAGGGGCCATCTGTTTCCAATTAGCGTGGCCGCGCGCGCTTTACTCTCGCTCCCCTGCCTGTGCGCCTTTCATCGTGCCGTCTATATACAAACATGCATATTCCGTGTCCTCGCGACTAAATGCATCCGGTGAGCGTACTTGTCTCACTGAGAATCAAACAAAAGCAGCTCAGGCCCGAGACCCCCTGCAGTCTTCATGCGCACGCCTCCTGTCCTCCACCCACAGAGGCCACTGAGGCTCAGGACACTCGCAGACAGAAACCCCGAGCGCCCCTCGCCACAGCCACTGAGACCCGTGTATTTCGCAGACAGTGAGATTCGTGACAGAGGCAGACAGTAGCCCCCTGCACCCTCACTGCAGCCACAGAGAATCGGGACAGTCGCAGCCAGAGACCCTCTGGGCCCACATCCACAGAGCAGCCACTCAGGCTCGTGACAGTCGTAGACAGAAGCCCTCTGTGACCCTAATCGCAGCTACTGAGACTCGTGACAGTCCAAGACAGAAGACCTCTGTGCCCCTCCCCGCAGCCACTGAAAATCATGACAGTCGCAGACGAGGCCCCTCGTGCTCCTCACCGCCGCCGCGGGCACTAGCGACAGTCGCAACCTTAGCAACTCACTGGCTCTTTCTCGAAGCACCATATTTGCCCTTGCCTTGGCAGCTTCCACTAGGCACTCCTCTGTGACTCTTTAGAGAACCCCCAGACTGTCTTCGGTCGCAACAATAATACGTTTTGTGTTCCAAATATTATAGTAGTGTTATTGGTTCTGGAAGTTCAGCCCACCACTGAAAGATCTTGTGGTAGAACAGGCGTCCTATCATGAGGAAGTTTGCACGTCTCTTTCCTGGTCTGAACGTGGCCACTGCGGCTTCCCTTGGATGTAAACACGGCAGATATTCCCGCGTCTGTCGGCTCTGCACTCTCCCAGCTCCCGCTCCAAAGAGGGCCTGTTCCAGACCCCAGGTTATGGAAGGGGCTGGGGCGATGCCGTTTGACGGCCGAGGAGTTAATACCCAAACAATGTTCCTGCTAGCACCGAGTGCTAGCGGCAAAACGTATAACGCGGTCTACCCTGTTCAAGATGTCGGCATATATATGTGAGTGAGAGAGTCACACGCGCATTAAGATCACCCATACAGTTCTTTTTTAATCCCTTTATAATTTAGTTTTGTAATCTGTTTATTTATTTACATTTTACGTGCACTGGTCGAATTAGCCCTAAACTCCTTGGGAAGCTGCTGTGCGTGTCCTGACAGACCAGGGTGCCAGGGTCACCCGCCTCTTCTCGCCGCCGCCTCAGGCCCGGGCCTTTCCGCTGCTCCGGGGCTATCCCTGCCAGGGAGTTTATTTCTGTTTTTTGCATCCGATTCGACGTGCTGTCGCCCTTGATTCGCATTTCTGCTTGTTTTTGGCATTGCACCATGAGCACACAGCGCAGGGCACGGGTCCCAGCTGTACAAGTGCACGCGTGTGCCACACTCCGAGCCGCACTCCCACGGCGCCCAGACAGACGTGTGCTCGCATCCCAGGCGGCCGGACACGCGAGGGGCTTCCTTTGCATGTATGGGGCGGGATGCGCACACGGACGCATGTTTACCTTGCGGCCACATCCATGTAGAATCAAGCACACTGCGAGTATTCCCCGACCCAGTTAAATAGGACAATGTACGAAAACAAAGCTATTTACCCGGTTCGTAATGAAAGTCCGAGTTTGAAATTGCATTTGTGGGAGCGTCCGGTGTTTTAGGGGGGATTTTGAAGCGATTTCTTGCGTCATTTATACAGAAGTAAAACCCATTATGGCAGATGCTGAACAGAAAGATCTTTACGGGGTAATCTGTAAATATCAGTGCACCTTAAGGACTGATTGCACATGTTTATTAAAAAGTGATACCAGTACGTTTGTGAATATTTCAAAATTGTAAACTGTTAAGATACAGTAAGTATGTGCATTTGTTTGTTAGGCTGTCTTTCTTCTGCTTTTTCAGTCTCTCGTTAATATTGATTTCTTACTTCTAGTTCTTTCCCCTATTTTTATTTTTGCATGCCTTCTTGTTTCTTTCTGTATTTATCCCTAAATTGTTCTTGTTATGGGTAATCGCGGTTCTATTATTCCTGTAGATGAATTTGTCTTTCTTCCTCGTTTTTCTTTAAACCTCGCCACCTCAATGTGCTCTGTTTTCGCTTATTTTTTTTTTCTCCTCCCTGTGTCATATATTATTTTTTTTCTTTTGTGGATTCTCTGCATTTTATCTCCCTTTGCTCTTATTTTTTTCCTTCTGTCCAGTCCAGCCCTTCTGTTTTTTTTGCTTTTTTTTTTTTTTGCACTTCGGGTTATCCTATTTCTCTACCTACCACTGCCTCCTTCACAGCAACGTCGCTTAAAGAGAGTGCCTTTCCTAGACCTATATTAAGGCACCTGGGCCGCTGGATCCAGTTAGCACAGCTGTACACGCGGATCTGCAATCCTGCACTCTGACAGCACTTGTAAACAAGCATTGGCATAGCCAATAGGTCTCGCTTTTGGGACCTTATAAGTATTTAGATATGCAGCACAATATCCTTGGTGCAACAACATCAACTGTTGCATGGCTAAACACTTATAAGGTCCCAAAGGCGAGACCTATTGGCTATGCCAATGCTTGTAATATATATGTCACCCCTAAGGTAGGCCTATCGAGCCCTAAGGCAGGGTGCTGTATATTAAAAGGTGGAACATGTACTTTTCTATGTTCCAGCAGTAAAATTCCTACATTGTCTTTTCTACTGTGGAAAAGACTAGTAGCCCAATTGGCAACTGCAGCATTACAGGCTGACACCTCAGCCCTTCCGGACTACTCAAGTTGGTACTGTAAGGTATCAAACAACTTGTTATATTGAGGCTGAATTGTAAGTTGAAATTAATGTAATTGTTGCAGTGTGCAACTTTTACAAAGTTGCCACTTTATTGCTTATAGTCTCCTGTGTCCGTTTACGGTTGCACATGGGGTCTGTCCCAGAGACCTGGGGAGACGGGCAAACAACTCCAGGAAAGGACACAATAGAAGCCTGCTTGGGGGAGAGGTGTTACCTCTTCCTGGCAGGAATACACATGGGTGTTTGCCCAAAAGTCAAGCTTAAAAGGGGACGCAGCCTTTGAGGAACAAATGGCAAGCAGTTGGGAGAGGGTCTGCTCAATTGACTAGGTAGACAGGCTAGCACTAGAGACCAAGAGGGAAAGCCAGCTGTCAAACTGGTTTTTCAGGGGCATGTAGCCCACCTGGTAACCAAACCTCTGGGTTGGGCTAGGGAGCTCTGCATGCCAAGAGAGGGGTTCTGCCACATAGTGAGGGGGCAGGACAGAGACTTCTGGAATAGAGAGATGCCACACTTCACAGGAAGTAGTCATCAGGAGGGAACCTGGTAGCCCATTGGCTACTGACCGCTACCTCCCCTGAGGGTATTTTCTGGACATTAAAAGGGCACCCCTGGCACCCAGAACTCAGATTTTATTGGACTGGAGAAGAGGACCGAAGGACTGGTTTGCTGCACCAAGGACCTGGTGAAGAGAGGATGCACCAATGTGGACTACGCCTGCTGCACCTGTTGGCTAGCAAAGGAGAGGGGACTGTCTGCTGTTTCTGATGGGTACTTCTACCTGCAGATTCCTCACTTGTGGAACTATCCCCAGGCATTAGACTGGATCTGGAAAACTTCAAAGCCTCAATGCCACCAGTAGAAGGCGCTAGACCCGGTCGGCACTGGAAGTGACGTCAGGCGACTTCCCCAAATCCATAAAGCACCCACTCCAGCGCATCGATGTCAGTTCCCTTTTTTCTGCGCCTTCGACGCAGATCCGGAGCTTTGTTCTCTGAGGAGTTTTCCTCACAAAAAATTACTAAAGCAGTACTAATGTCTTTACCTCAGAAATAGAGTTTTAAACCCTGTAGGGATTGTGAGGGACAGATGTCCATCATAGACCCCAGTTCCATTTGTTTGTTGTGCTTGGACTCTTACCATGACACCAACTCTTAGTCTTCCTGCCTCAGTATAAACCCCCTGGCCATCAAAGAGTTGGAGGCCAGCCTCTTCATAGCTCTGGTCAAGGACGACCATCTGCACCGGAAACGTTCTTAACACTGTTCCCGTTCTCCATCTTCCTCGTCCACCAAACAGAGGAGACAACACAAAAAAATCCAAAAAGCACTCAAGAGGTAAGTCTCCCAGACGTTCTCCGACTCCCATTGGTTATTCGTCTTTGGAACTGGAGTTAGTTGAAATCCCGGCTGAGGATCCTCTGTGCAGCCCTTCTCCTCTGGGCATGGCTCCAGACAGACATCCACAGAGCCTGGAATGTTCAGTGACCGCTCCCATGCCCGAACCTTCGATGCTGCAGTTCCCCGAATTTCTGACTCAAGCCTCGGATCCAGAGGTGTTCCTCTATGCCATGTACAACATATTTGCAAAGGCTGCATGGTACGGAGCCCCATCGGGCTCGATAGCTCTGGCACGGCTCCCACTGTTCATGCCATTGCAACTGGCACCACTGAATGCCGCACCTTCGGGTGCTGCACCTCTGCCCTGCTTTTATCCAGCACTCAGGTTCTCAGCATCACAGCTACTTTAATGGCCAGTAGCGCCGTCATCACCACCACCAGATACAGAGTCACTGACGCTGCAGACAGACTTCGAGCCCCTGCTTCACCTCCGTAGAGAGGTTCAAAGGCTACTGGAAGATTTGAACATAGTCAAAAAGAGATAATTGACAAACACATCCTGAGGACAAGCTGGAAGACCAGGAGGGGTTGGGGCAAAGAGCTCCATGTCAAACTGATCAGCCTGGCAGCTGTGCCCATGGTCTGACAGTGCTCCTTCCCCGGGGGCTATATAGGCCTTTACATGAACTCACCGAAGATTGAGGTCAGGCATGGGTTTCAATATTCATTGGAAGAATGTACTTTATCTCTCTCACTTCGTTTATTTGCAAGTACTGCACTTTTGAATCCTTCGTTCTTGTCAACATAGCGCTGAGATAGGTCCTGGGGTCTTGCTGATATTTGTATTACCTCTTACCCACCACATACATTTGTATATACCATTCTTATTGATCTTTGAACAGCTTTTTGAATCAAAAGCATGCACTGTAATTTCAACAAAATTGTTTAACCAGCTTCTGCACATTGCTCATAAGCTCCAGCTGCTCAGCAAGAATGATATTGAATGAACTTTTGCTCTCTTTGCACAAAAGACAGAAGAATAATTACAGTATGCAGGTGTGACTGAAACTAAGCACTTTTAATGATTGTTTCTATCTGTACACAACACAATAACAATGTTTATTTTGATTCCTCGCTTAGAGGAACTGTTTTTTTAGATTTACAGTTTTTTTAATCATTTGGTTTACTGTTGCAATGGTTTTAATTAACCACACAAATGAATAAACGTACTTACTAGAAGAGGAGGCTTACCGAACACACCTCCAAGAAAGTTTTGGTACAGACTCTGACCCTGCGGAAGGTCTCCTCTTGAAGACCAAGGGCAGAATCCCCTGCAGGATTTTCAGGGCCTATCATCAACAAGTGGCCTGGATACTTCACCTGAATTGGCCATGGAGGTCCCTGCTGGACCACCAACACCGGAGATCATGTCTCTCCATTAAATCATGTTGAAGGCTGCGGAGGCCTTGGATTTAAGCTGCCATCAGCAAAAACTAAAACAATTGCCCTCACACATCGGAGCCCTCAGCCACATCGAAGCCCTTGTTACCTTTTAATGATGCGCTACTGGCACCTGTCCTGGCGGCTTGGGAGAAGCTGTCATCTACACCAGCATTTGAGACTTGTGGCTTGACGCTACTACTCAGCACCAGACGACCACCATTCCTTTTCACCCATCCATCACCTGAGAGCCTTGTTATACAGGCATCCTGCTCAAGTACGCAGTTGGATGCAACCTTTCTCATGGTACCAATATGATAGGGAGTCCAAAAGACTAGAGGCTTGGATGAGAAAGCCTTTTCGGCCAGAAGTATGTTCTTAAAATCATTAAATGCCAACTGTCTTCTTGCCAGGTGCAGCCATGCATTTTGGGACATGACCCAAATGATGCTGCTGCATATCCCTCAGACATGAAAGACCATTTTCAAGAGGTCATCGCTGATGGACAAAATGCTTCCAGCCACATTATTAAGGCTGACTCCATTGCCTGGGCCATTGAGACCTCTGTCTCAATTAGTCGCCATGATTTGCTCCAGACATCTAACTTTCCTTCTGACAAATCAGTCCAATTTGATGGCTATTCCTTTCAACGGAGTGCACCTCTTCGGTGATGAGGCAGATTCCGTGCTGGAGAAATTCAAAACATCAAGGAGCATGGCACGTCCACTGGACCTTTAGTTTCCATCATCAACCAAGGACTTCCAGTCCTTTCGCTGCTTTCATGGCTTTGGGAATTTTAGCCACTTCAGCAGCAACCCAACCTCCTTGTTCACCAATACAGAGATTGTTTCAGAGGACAGGGCTGTGGATCCACCTTGCAGCCCTCCTTCTCCTCGCACTTCAGGAAAGCAAGCCTAGTTTTTTCTCCAACACCACACAGAGCTTGTGGGAGTCAGGTGTCCCATTTTCTTCTGGCCTGGAAGGCTATTACTTTGGACCAATGGGTTCTTCAGAGCATAGAAGAGGGTTTCACCCATCCCTTTCTTCAGGTTCTGTCCTCCATCCCACCTTCTTACTCTTCCCTACCCCCTGATCATCTGACCATTTTACAGCAAAAACTGACAGCTCTCCTTCTGCAACGAGTGTAATTAGTGCCAGACTGAGAAATAGGTGAAGGTTGCTACGCATGTTACTTTTTACGGTGGCTTGCGCCCCACTCTAGATCTCGGGAGCCTGAATTTCTTACTCAAAAAGGAGAAGTTCAAGATGCTGAACCTAGCTCCAGTTCTACTGGCGTTGGAGCTTTTAGACTGGATGATCATTGGACCTGCAGGATGCGTCCTTCCACATCCCTATCCTGCAGTCCCTTCTGAAGTACTTGCAATTTGTGGTGGGTTCTACACACTACTAGTCTACGGTACTCCCCTGTGGGCGACATTGCACCTAGAGTCTTCACCAAGGTGATGGCAGTGATTGCAGCCCATCTCAGATGGTTGGTGTGCTGATTTTCCTATACCTGGGCGACTGGCTCCTGAAAGCCAAGTTGCCAGAGAATGTGTTGCTCCACCTGCGGTCGATGACGTTCTGTTAATCGACCTGGACTTTTCGATCAACAAGCCCAATTCTCACCTGCAGCCCTCCCAATGACTCCACTTCGTAGGGTCGGTACTGGACACAGACCTGCTCTGCACCTTCCCTCCTCCACAGAGGATAATAGACATCCAGGACATGATTCCATCTTTCCAGTCAGGTGCAAGAGTTCCAGTCTTCAGAGTCTTATGATTCCTAGGTCTGCTAGCTTCCGGCATTCTCCTAGTCATGCACGCACATTGGCATATGAAAGCCCTGCATTGGTGCCTCCACAGGCAGTGGCTACAGTATGGCGGAGACCTGTCGGACTCCATTATTATCTCCTCCAGCACTGCAACGGATGTGGCTTGATGGGGGAACAAGGCGAATCTGACATGCAGGATTGCGTTTACTCCTCTTCCAGCCGTGACTATGGTAGTGATGAATGCTTCCATCCTGGGGTAGGGAGCTCACCTCGAGGATGAGCAGGTGCTTCACATCCACCTGCTAGAATTGCAAGCAATTGGGCCAACGCTCAAGGCCTTCCTCCCCTCCACCGTAGGTCAGTCTGTCCAGATCTCGATGGACAACACGGCTGCGATGTGCTATGTGAACAACCAATAGGGAGTAGGGTCTCATCTCCTTTGTCTGGAGGCTCTGAGACTGTGTTCTAGGGATCTGAAAGAGACACGTTAGTGACAGATTCCTTACCTTAGAATATCCCCAGGCGTCAGGCTGGATCCGGAAAGTTTTTGCGTAGCAGTACCCTTGCGCGTCGGTAGGCGGCGTCGTGCGGCTCCGCGTCCGTCGTCGGCGTCGTGATCGCCGGGATGACGTCGCGGGCAGTACTTAGGCGCCGCCCTGCGCGCTGACGTCAGTTCTTCTTTTTCCGCGCCAGCAAGCGCAGATCCGGGAAGAGCAGTGACCTAGTCATTTTTTGACTAACTTTTGGGTGAATTTTTCACTGTTTTCTTCAATCGACTCCAAGGTGTCGTAGGGATGCCCGGCTTTAAACGTTGCGACGCCTGTGCTCGGATGATGTCCATCACAGACCCGCATCTGGAGTGTCTCTTCTGCCTTGGGCGAGACCACGACACGAAGTCGTGTTCCGACTGCCGGTCCCTAAACCCGAAAGCTTTGCGAGAGCGGTCTCGAAAGCTCCTCGAGGCCCGGCAGTCGGCTCCGCGCCACACCAAGCCCCGGTCGCGTGAGAGGTCGAGGGGTCGGTCGCGGAGTCCTCGCCGGTCGTCGGGATCCAAGTCTTCGTCGTCCGGTAAGTCCAAACACAAGAAGTCCAAAAAGCATCATCGCTCTAGGACTTCGCCTCGCCGGTCTCGCAACTCGGCTGAGGCCCCTCCCGGCACCGTCCCCGCGGCCCCGGACATGCCTGTGGAGTCGCCCCCGCAATACCCGTCCTTCCCGGGTTCGGGGGCGGATCCGGCCCAAATTCAGGAATTCCTGTCGGCCATGGCCCGCCTCTTTGGGCCTCAAGGTCCCTCCGGTGCGCCTTCGGGCCCCGCGGGCCCTGATGGGGTTGCCCCGCCATCGCCGACGACTCCGGTACCGGCGTCGCTCGTGCCTCCAGCCTCGGTCCCGGCTCCGGCTTCGGCCCCGGCCTCGATCCCGGCTCCGGTGGTACCGCAACCCCCATCGACGCCGGTCGACCTGACCACGCCTCCGCCGGCGCCGATGTCTCCGGTGCCGTTCCTGACGCTGCCCGGGGCTCCGGGCGGCGTCGTCCCCATGTACTCTCCGGCCATGGAGCCGGACCGACGTCGCTCGACGCCGGTTCCGGCGCCGATGAGACCTTGGGTCCCAAATGTCCCTCCTCCTCCTTATTTTGAACCAGAGGAGGACCAGGAGGACTGGGAGGGGTCTGAGGACCCTCTGGCACAACAGTGTCAGTATGATGAGGACCTAGGGGATGCCAATGGTCTAGATACTTCCCCTGACACTGGCATGCTGTCTCCTCCCGTGGCTACGGAGGAGGGAGCCAATTTTGCAACGGTGTTGCGTAGGGCAGCTGGGGCCTTACATCTCCGACTCCCTACGGTGACAGTCAAGACTAATCTCTTGACAGAAGTGCTTCAGCCGGCAGCCTCCTCCTTGGAGACTGTGCTGCCGTTCAACGATGCACTAACTGATGTTCTTTTGGGCGCCTGGTCCAAGCCCAACACAGGGGCTCCTGTGGATAGGAACGTGTCCCGACTCCATCGCCCAGCTCCGGGCGACCCCTTGTTTCTCTCTGTCCACCCCACTCCTGAGAGCTTGGTTGTCCAAGCCTCGGCTTCCCAAACCGCCTTCCCTACCGCCCCTCCGGATAGGGAATCCAAACGCCTGGATCAATTTGGGAAGAAGTGTTTTCTTCCTCCAGTGCTGGCTTGCGGTCCATCAACACCGCTTGTCTTTTGGGCCGATATACCCACTCCTTGTGGGATTCGGTGGCGACTGTTTTGCCCCAGTGTTCTGAGGAGGTCCAGACACTGCTTACCCGCGCCATTGCGGAAGGAAGGGATGCGGCCAAATACACCATACGTTGTGGCCTTGATACCGCCGACTCGCTGGGCAGATCTATTGCAACGACGGTGGCGCTGCGTCGCCACGCCTGGCTGAGAACCACTGGTTTTTCGGGTGATGTCCAGAATACACTCATGGACATGCCCTTTGATGGAGTCGGTCTTTTTGGTTCCAAAGCAGACCATGCGTTGGAGCGGTTTAAGGACTCACGGGCTACTGCCAAGTCCCTGGGCCTTTCTGCTACACGCCCTCCACTACCTTCTGCTTTTCGCCCCTATCGTGGCCACGGAAGGGGCGCCCAGTCACGTCAGCAGCCCAGCCACCGGCCCGCGCAGCAGGCGTCTTCGCGTGGCCGAGGACGTGGATACCGCCGTGGCGGTTCGGGCAACCAGCGTGCGGGTCAGGCCACCACCTCCAACCCGTCCGCGGCCTCCAAGCCCTCCTAGTCCCTCCTTTCAGGTGCACAGCACGCCAGTAGAGGGCAGGGTCCGCCATCACCTTCACCACTGGCGTCCCATCACCTCGAACAGGTGGGTCTTGGACATTGTCCGAAGGGGCTACTCCCTCCCCTTCGAGACCACCCCCAGCCATGCCACCTCAATTCCACCGCATGTCAGGGGATCACTTGGTACTTCTGCAGAAGGAAGTCACGGCCCTCTTGGCCAAGAGGGCCATCGAGCATGTTCCGACCCCAGAAGTAGGACGTGGTTGCTACTCCCACTACTTCCTGGTGCCCAAAAGGACAAGGAGGACATGCGTCCTATCTTGGACCTCCGGAACGTCAATCGCTTCCTCCGGAAGGAGAAGTTCAAGATGCTCACCCTAGCTCAGGTCTTGACTGCCCTCGACCCTGGAGACTGGTTGGTAGCGTTGGATTTGCAGGACGCCTATTTCCACATCCCCGTCCTGCCGGCCCACCGGCGTTACCTGCGGTTCACGGTAGGCCTCGAGCATTTTCAGTTCACCGTGCTCCCCTTTGGCCTTACCAGTGCCCCTCAGGTGTTCACGAAAGTGATGGCGGTGGTCGCAGCTCATCTGCGCCGGGCAGGGGTTTCAGTCTTCCCCTACCTCGACGACTGGCTGCTGAAGGCGGGCTCGTCCCAGGCAGTCGTCTCCCACCTCCAGACTACGGCCGAACTCCTGAACTCGCTGGGGTTCTCCATCAATGTGCCGAAGTCGCATCTGATTCCTTCTCCACAGCTCCTTTTCATCAGAGCAGTTCTGGACACGACGCTGTTTCGGGCCTATCCTCCCGAACGGCGAGTCCGGGATATTCAGGCTATGATTCCGATCTTTCAGCCTTTATCCTGGGTTTCGGTACGGATGACCCTGAGGCTGCTGGGCCTCATGGCCTCCTGCATCCTGATGGTCAATCATGCCAGATGGCATATGCGGGCTCTGCAGTGGGACCTGAAGTTCCAGTGGGCGCAGCACCAGGGCAACCTGTCCGATCACGTCCAGATCTCGGAGGGGACTGCAAAACAGTTGCAGTGGTGGCTCTCGAACCGGCAATGGGTCATGGGCAGATCCCTCTCCCTTCCCCAGCCAGAGCACACAGTTGTGACGGACGCGTCCCTTCTGGGATGGGGCGGTCACATGGGAGAGGCGGAGATCAGAGGCCTCTGGTCTCCGGCGGAGTCCCGGCTCCATATCAACATTCTGGAGCTCCGGGCGATCCGACTTGCACTCAAGGCATTCCTTCCCTCTGTCAAAGGGAAGGTAGTGCAGGTGTTCACAGACAACACCACCGCCATGTGGTACTGCAACAAACAGGGCGGGGTGGGGTCGTGGACCCTCTGTCAGGAGGCTCTGCGCCTCTGGACATGGCTGGAACATCAGGGCATGTTCCTGATGGTTCAACACCTGGCAGGTTCCCTGAACGCCAGGGTGGACGAACTCAGCCGCAGGTGCATGATGGATCACGAATGGCGTCTTCACTCGGAAGTGGCGCAAGGACTCTTTCTACAATGGGCAGAGCCTTGGTTAGATCTATTCGCCACCGAAGAGAACGCGCAATGTCATCAGTTCTGCGCGTTGGAATTTCCAAGGCGGCATTCGCTCGGCGACGCTTTTCGTCGCGAGTGGAGTTGCGGTCTGTTGTACGCCTTTCCGCCTATACCACTTCTACCCAGAGTGTTGAAGAAGATTCGGCACGACCGGGCCCAAGTCATCCTTGTGGCTCCGGACTGGGCTCGAAGAGTTTGGTATCCCGAGCTACTCAGTATGAGCCTAGATCCCCCGATCCGTCTGCCTCTTCGGGAGGATCTTCTGTCGCAGCAGCAGGGGACGGTCCTCCACCCGAACCTGTCCAGTCTACACCTGCTTGCGTGGAGATTGAGCGGCGGCAGTTGATTCCTTTCGACTTGCCTCCCGAAGTTTGTGATGTGATTCTGGCAGCCAGGCGTCCCTCCACTAAGGTGGTATACGCCTGCAGGTGGAACAAATTTGTGGCATGGTGCACAGCAAAGGCTGTGAATCCCCTGTCTGCCCCTCTTTCTGAGGTCCTTCTGTTCCTTCTTTCTCTGGCCCAACAGGGTTCTGCCCTGGGTACCATCAAGGGTTATCTTTGTGCTATCTCGGCCTTCCTCAGGCTCCCTGATCAGCCCTCCCTTTTCAAGTCCCCTGTTGTTAACAGGTTCTTAAAAGGCATTACACACCTCTTCCCTCCTGTTCCGTTTGTATTGCCTCAGTGGGACTTGAACTTGGTTCTTACCTTTTTAATGTGCGCTCCCTTTGAGCCTCTACATAACTGTCCTCTTCGTCTTCTGACTCTGAAGACAGCCTTTCTGGTGGCCATCACCTCCGCTCGGCGGGTGAGTGAGCTCCAGGCTCTATCTTGCAAACCTCCCTTTCTGTCTGTTCATCCAGACAAGGTTGTTCTTCGGACGCGTCCGTCCTTCTTGCCAAAGGTGGTTACTGCCTTCCACACTGGGCAGACCATCACTTTGCCTACCTTCTTTCCGCCTCCGCATCCTTCCAGAGAGGAAGAGAGGCTCCACCGTCTGGACCCAAAACGTGCGCTCTCCTTCTATATCGACCGCACAAAACACTTCCGGGTGGATGACCAGCTCTTTGTTGGCTACGTGGGCGCCAAAAAAGGTCGGGCGGTGCACAAACGAACCATCTCCCGCTGGGTTACCTTGTGCATCAAAACCTGCTATTCTTTGGCTAAGAAGGAGCCTCCTGTTGGGCTGCGTGCCCATTCCACCAGGGCAACGGCTGCTACCACGGCCTTGGGCGCCGGTTATCTGTCAGGCAGCTACGTGGGCCTCGCTGCACACGTTTACAAAGCATTACTGCCTTGACAGTCCGGTCCGGAGGGACGGCTTCTTTGGCCGTTCTGTCCTCCAGGACTTCCTTGTCTGATCTTTGTTCGCAGACCCACCACCGGGGTTGGTATTGCTGGGGTATCTATTCTAAGGTAAGGAATCTGTCACTAACGTGTCTCTTTCAGATGCACAAGTTACTAACTTGTGTAACGATATATCTGTAAGAGACAGTAGTTAGTGATAGATTCCTTACCGCCCCACCCATCCTCCCCGTTCTGCAAACTGATTTCTAGGGTTAAGGACATCCCTTTCAGGGCCCTAGTATTTTTCAGACACCTATGTCAGCTTCTTGCATGGCTCTGCGTTCCTGGCGCGGAAAGTCGTGTACAGAACTGACGTCAGCGCGCAGGGGCGGCGTCTAAGTACTGCCCGCGACGTCATCCCGGCGATCACGACGCCGACGACGGACGCGGAGCCGCCCGACGCCGCCTACCGACGCGCAAGGGTACTGCTACGCAAAAACTTTCCGGATCCAGCCTGACGCCTGGGGATATTCTAAGGTAAGGAATCTGTCACTAACTACTGTCTCTTACAGATATATCGTTACACAAGTTAGTAACTTGTGTTTCACCGCCAATCACCTAGCGGACAGGCTGAGACAGTGTTATTTTCTCAGTCACAAGTGACATCTTCTACTGGAGGTAGTCCAGGACATCTCCGCCCAGTGGAGCTCTCCACAGGTGGACTTATTCCCTTCTTCAAAAAATACTCAGTGCCAGAAATTTTCCCTCCAATATCCATTGAGGGGAGCCTTGGGGGCACGCATTTCATTGGAGGTGGAGCTTTCAGCTTCATTACTCATTTCCTCCCCATTCTCTTGGTTCCTCAGGTTCTGAGGAAGAATAGCCAAGCCTGGGCCCAAGTTATTCTTATAGCACCAGATTTGCAAAGAAGGGTGTAGTATGCAGACCTTCCGTGCTTATCCACATGTGCTCCGCTTTGCTTACTAATCAGGCTGGACCTTCTCTCCCAGTCGGGGGGAGGGGGACTGGTTCTGCATCCCAATCTCCTAGGCCTCCATCTCCATGGTGATTGAGTGGGGACAATTGAGTTTCTTTCAGTTGCCACCAGAGGTGGTAGACGCTCTATTGTCCGTGCTTCGTCCCTCACCTTAGTCAGCATACATCAGCAGATGGGGCAACTTCATTGCTTAGTGTGCGGACAATGGTGTGGATCTCTTGCAGGCCAAGCTATCCCAAGTGCTGAAGTTCAGGCTTTCCCAAGCTCAAAGAGAATGTGCCATTGCACTGTAAAGGACTATTTAGCCTCCTTGTCTACCTTCCTCTGTCTGCCAGATCAGGCATCCCTGTTTAAGTCTCCTATTGTTTTATGTTTTCTTAAAGGCCTGACTAGCCTTTTTCCTCCCACTCCATTTGTAGTTCCTCAGTGTGACTTGAATTTGTTTTTTACAGCCTTGATGTTGATGCCGCTTCAGCCCCTCCACACTTGTACCCTTTGCTTGTTTCCCCTCAAGACGGAATGTTTGGTTGCCATCATGTCTGCTAGACTGGCCAGTAAGTTGCAGGCCCTGAACTGTCGCCCCCCAATACTACCTTCTTTCTAGACAAGTTGGTGTTGCAAACCAGAACTGCTTTCCTTCCCAAGATGATCACTCCGTTACACCTGGCCCAATCCATTACCCTCTCAACCTTCTAAGCTCCACCTCATCCATAGAAGGAGGAGGAACAGTTGCGTCGGTCGGATTCGAGTCGGGCGGTAAATTATTACCTAGACCGCACCAAAGAATATCATTCAGATAACCAGTTTTTCATGGGCTATTGTGGAGCCAAAAAGAGGAAGGCGGTTCAGAAAAGAACTCTATTCCATTGGATCATCCTCTTTATTAAAATCTGCTATGATCTCACCAAGAAGGAGCTACCTGAAGGAACCCGGACCCATTCACCAGGGCTAAGTCCACCACTGGCTTGGATTGCAGAAATGTGTAAAAATAGCAATGTGGACTTCCTTGCACACATTTGCGAAGCATTGTCTTGATGTGGAGGTGCGTAGGGGCTAGCACTTTACTAGATCTGTCATGCAGGATTTCCTGGTCTAAATCATCCATCAACCCACCTCCTGGGCAGGGTTTTGCTGTAAAATATGTTCTACAGGTAAAGGAATCTGCAGGTAGAAGTATCCATCAGAAGAAAAAGTTACTTACTTGCAGTAACAATGTTTCTGGTGGATACTCTATCTACCTGCGGATTCCTCACCCACCCGCATCCCAGTTTTGATGGATGAATCATAAGGACTGTTAATAAGATCTATATATATATATATCTCCAGAACAAAGGATACGGACGAACTCCTCAGCAAATTGTTCAGCAAATGTTTATTTAAAAGCGTAAAGAGTGACTGTCTACGCGTTTCAACTGCTCACAGCAGCCTTCATATTATCTACTGGCGGTCGCCAGTAGATAGTTATAGTTAGGACCTATTATCCATAGGAAATTCGTAACATTCTTTTCCCAATAACTTTGGCGCCGGTTGACGAATCTTCGCGAAGTTTTCAAAACTTATGGCCCGCTCCGGTCCTATCTTGAAAGTTTCGGGGTGATTTGGCAAGCGGGGGCCGAGGAAAAAAGGGGGGTCCCAAAACGTGTTTTGTCCATGTTAATTCTTATAGGAAACTTTAGACACAGCTACAGCCCGAACTGCTGAACGGAATTACACCAAATTTGGCAAAAGGGTAGTGCTTGGTTCAGAAAGCGCCCTTTTTTTTAAATGGTGTAAATCCGTTCAGTAGTTGCGGAGAAAATAAAAAAATAGAGGTCAAAAAATCAATTTCCCATAGGAAACTTTAGACACGGTTACAGCCAAAACTGCTGAACAGAATTACACCAAATTTGGCAAAAAGGTAGTGCTTGGTTCAGAAAGGACCCGTTTTTAAAATGGTGTAAATCTGTTCAGTAGTTGCTGAGAAATTCCAAAATAAAAGTTTCGATATCTATGGCCGCGGTGGATCCGCGCACCCTCCCGACCACGAGCTTCATGCTAATTGGCTGTCAACACTCCAAACCAGGAAGTGTTGGCAGCCATCTTGTGACTCTGTAGAACCGAGTCACAAGAAAAGAGAAAAAGAAACGCGAAAAAAAAGAAAAGGGGGCAGGGTAGAAACACCCTGACCCCCTAGGCCTGCTTAGGGGTGTCCCACAAGGACCCCCAGGGCCCAAAAAAGCATTTTTATTTTTTTTAAATCGGCAAAATGCGCGCCGGATTTGCGGATCCGCCCGCGAAACAAAAAAAAAACGAAGCGCGGGCTCCCGCGCTTCATTAATAATTAGCCCCTGGGTGGGCCAAGTCCTGGGGGCAGTGAAAAAATAAGTGGGGGGGGGCCCCAATCCCCCCCACACTGCCCCGGGGACCGCCACCTCCCCGTTGTTTATTTAAGGTTTCGGGGGCCTCTAAGGCCCCCCCAAGCCCCGGGGCCCGCCACCCCCCGAGGCTTTCATTAATTATAATAGCGGGGGGCACACTACCCCCCCCCCCGGGGACCGCCACCCCCCAGGGGCTTCATTTAAAAAAATATATATATACCTGTGTGGGGGCTCGAGCCCCCCACACGCCCGGGGACCGCCACCTCCCGGGGCACTAATATTTAAATTTGGGGGTCCGTAACGCACCCCCGAGCCCCGGGACCACCACCTCCCGGGGCTTTGCAATTGTTGGGAGGGGGCCGCGCGGCCCCCCTCCTGGAGCCCTTGATTGCCCTGGGGACCGCCACCCCCCAGGGCTGGCTCCTGCAGTGTCCCGGGGTGCCCACCCCCGGGACACTGCTGTTTGCAATGACAGGCGGGAGCCTCGCGGCTCCCGCCCTGTCATTGCAAACTGCTTTGCTTCATTGAAGCGAGAGCGGGGAAACCTGCTCTTGCTTCAATGAAGCAAAGCAGATTGCTTTTCCACAAGGGGAGCTGCATGTCAGCAGCTCCCCATGTGGAAAAGCAATGCCGGCTCCCGCAGGACGCGGGAGCCGGCGGGACCGTGGGGGATTAGGGACCCCCACGGTCCCCAACGAGAGGCCAGGCCCCGGGGATGGGGTCCCCGGGGCTGGAAGTGGCCCGGGAGGGGGCCACGTGGCCCCCCTCCCCTGTGTATTAAAAAAATAAATAAATTAAAAGAGGAGAGGCCAGGCCCCGGGGGATGGGGTCCCCGGGGCCAGAAGTGGCCCGGGAGGGGGGCCACGCAGCCCCCCTCCCCAACAAAAAGATTATTAAATAAAGGTGGGCCCCGGGGGATGGGGTCCCTGGGGCCAATAGAGGCCTTAGGAGGGGGGCCATGCAGCCCCCCCTTCCTATAAAAAACAATGTGTGTGGCCATGGCCCGGGGGATGGGGTCCCCGGGGCCGGAATTGGCCACGGGAGGGGGTCCCACGCGGCCCCCCTCCCATTAACATTTTTTTTTTAAAAAAGAGCAGGCCCTTGGGGATGGGGTCCCCAGGGCACAAAAAAAGGCAAGAGAAGGGGGGGCCACACAGCCCCCCTTCTTAAAAAAAAAAAAAAGCCGGCATCGCGGCTAGGCCCCGCCCCCTCCCTGCAACACTCAGCAAACGCGCCCCCTGGCGCGTATAAAGTTGGGGAACTAATTCCCGTTGAATACTGGGGGTCCCTGGGGGCCAACTAGCCCACCAGGTACCTCCAGTATGCACCAGGGAGCTGCGTTGCAGAGAGGTGTTCAGAGGCCACGCCCCTTTTTACACCTCTCTGCAACGCAGCTCTGTGGCGCTTACTGGAGGTACCTGGTGGGCTAGTTGGACCCCAGGGACCCTCAGGATTCAAGGGGACTTTATCCCCAACTTAAAACGCGCCACCGGGCGCGTTTGCACAGTGGTGAAGGGAATGGGCGGGCCTGAGTGACATGTGTGCAAACACGCCCTGTGGCGCGTTTTAAGTTGGGGAATTAATTCCTCTTCAATCCTGAGGGTCCCTGGGGTCCAACTAGCCCACCACGTACCTCCAGTAAGCGCCACAGAGCTGCGTTGCAGAGTGGTGTAAAAAGGGGCGTGGCCTGGGCCACCTCTCTCCAACGCAGCCCTGTGGCGCTTACTGGAGGTACGTGGTGGCCTAGTTGGACCCCAGGGACCTCAGGATTGAAGAGGAATTAATTCCCCAAATTAAAACGCGCCACAGGGCGTTTGCACACATGTCACATCAGGCCCCCCCTCCCTTCACCACTGTGCAAACGCGCCCTGGGGCGCGTTTTAAGAGGAAGTTTTAATCCCCCTGCCCTATTATGTACTAGGGCCTTGCAGAGGACGTCATACTAATCACAGGGGTACCCCAACGCATAGTGTTCCCTAGTGTATGTAGGTGTTTTCACTGTATTCTAAGTATCTTTTAGCATAGCACTGGCTCTAGGCCTGGTTAGTCCGAGTCAGTTACCACCAGTACCCGTCTGAAAAAGTTGTGGGCACAGGATGATTTTGCAACCACGCCTCTTTCTGCTCCTCTGTTGGTTCTTTCTGCACATGTCTTGCTTCTTCCTGCTCTTTTCTTCGTCTTTGTGGACTTCTGTTGCTTCTTTCTGCATTTCTTTTGCTTCTTTCTGTGCGTTTTTCTTCTTTCTTCACATGTCCTACCTCTGTAGGCATAGTTAGAAACTAGCATTTAAAAAACCTTTGAAATTCACTTAAAAACCATAGGTTTCAGGCACGTTATAGTTAGAAATTAGCATTTAAAAAACCTTTGAAATTCACTGAAAAAACCATAGGTTTCAGACACGTTATAGTTAGAAATTTGCATTTAAAAACCTTTGAAACTCACTGAAAAAACCATAGGTTTTAGGGACAGTTATAGTTAGTTGGACATTTCACTCGTACAAAACCCGTGAAATTCCCCCGTTATAGTTAGTTCAGCTAACTATAACTCGCGCCGCCGCAATGCACTGCTGATGACGTCACATATTACATCACTCATGACATGGTCAGTGACATCACCGATGACATCACTGATGACATCACTGATGACATCATCCATGTGATAATTTCATGCATCTTCTCACACCCTAATATAACTTTTGATACACCCACTCTAAATTACAGACTGGCATTCTCAAAACCATAGACACTCCAACACCAATAACTACATACACACTCACTGATTCTTAGGTCTACACACACATCCACTCACTCACCCGTACAGTCACTCATACTTACGGTCACTCAGTACAGGACTATCATATGCACTCATACACCTATATAGACACTCACACACCGCCACTCATCCATAGAGGTACTCACACACCTAGTCAGTCATGCAAATAATTAATCACACTGCCATTTACTCACCTATACAGTTATACACACACCAGCTCACTTACTCATACAAATACTAGCACATTCTTACGCTCTTATACAATCACTGATACAAGTACACACTCATCCATACAGCCACTCTCACAATCACACACTCTCACTTATAGCCATTTATATACTCCAACACACATATATACTGCCTTTCACATATATAGTTACTCACACATGTACCACTGAGATATACATTCACTCACTAACACACCCATACACACACTCACCCACCCATACAGTCCATCACAGATGCACTCTTGAAACCATGCACCCAGTGAATCACCCACTCACACATCTATGCACAGAGTCACACACACACCCCACCCACACAAACACTCAGGCACCCATACAGATACTCAGACAACCAATCAATAACCCCTGTAGACACTCGTGTAGCTATTCGCAAACCCATGCAGCCGCTTACACACCAACAGACAGACGGATACAGACATTCACACAGTTTAGTCACTAACCCATGCATTCAGTAAGATACGTTTAATCACTCACTTATAGAGTCAGTCACGCACCTACTAAATCATCCATTCAGACACTTATACACCTACTCATTCTTCAATACGCCTTTCCCTATATATATATTAAACATATTTAAACTTTACAGAAACACAGTCACTGGATGATGTCATCAGTGATGTCATCAGTGATGTCATTTGAGATGTCATCAGTGATGTCACTGACCATGTCACGAGTGATGTAATATGTGACGTCATCAGCAGTGCATTGCGGGGGCGCGAGTTATAGTTAGCTGAACTAACTATAACGGGGGAATTTCACGGGTTTTGTACGAGTGAAATGTCCAACTAACTATAACTGTCGCTAAAACCTATGGTTTTTTCAGTGAATATATATATATATGTATATATATATATATATTGATACTGCAAACTCACAATTTTTTACTCTCTCGAAGGCTTGGAAAAAATGGAGGAAAACTGATGTCAATGTGCTGGAGCGGGTACTTTATGGACTTGGGGACGTACCCTAATGTCACTTCAGGCACCGACTGGGCCCAGCACCCTCTACTGGTGGCATTGAGGCTTTGGCGTTTTCTGGATTCACTCTGACATCTGGGGATAATTCTACAGGTCAAAATCTGCAGTGGAGGTTACTGGACAACGATTGGCCCCTGTCCTTACCCCACCCAGAGCTGCTGGTGGTCACGGATGCATTACCACTTGGTTGGGGAGGCTATCTGTGAGAGGTGGAGCTCAGAGGCCTCCGGTATCTGGCAGAAACTAAACTCCACATCAGTTTGTTGGAGTTGAAGCCTGCCATCAAAGGAATTCTGGTGCAGGTGCTCACGAACAGCACCACAGCCATGTGGTACTACAACAAGTGGGTTGGGGTCCTGATCCTGTGTCTAGAAGCTCTGCGCCTCTGGAAGTGACTGGACTACCAAGGGATTTTCCTGGTGGTGAACCACCTGGAGGGATCGTTAGATGACAGGGTGACTAACTTCACTGCAGCTGACTAGCAGATCAAGAATGGAAGTTGCACCCGGAAGTGGCACCTGCCATCTTCCAGCAATGATGGAGCCATGCCTCGACCTTTTTGCCACTGCGGAGAATACACAATGTCAGCACTTCTGTGCACTAGAATTTACGTAGAGATGCCTTCCTTGTATTGTGAAACTTGGGACTCCTGTATGGCTTCCCGCCACTGCCTTGAGTTCTGAAGATCAGGAACAACCAGGCCTATGTCCTCTTAGAGGCACCATATTGGACCAGGAGAGTGTGGAACCTGGAACTCCTGGACATGAACATCTGTCTTCCAATCAAGCTGCCACTTCGGGAGAATTTTCTGTCCCAGCAAATGGGCAAGGTATTGCACCCGGACCTGTACACTTTGCATCTCTATGCTTGGAGATTGAGCGGTGTCAGTTGACGACCCTCGACCTGCATCCCAAGGTCATCGATTTCCTCTTGGCGTCGAGGCATCCCACCACAAAGTCATTGTACACCAACAGTTGGGATTAATTTGTGGATTAGTAAGGCACCCCACAAATTGACCCTTTACAGGCGAAGTTGTCTGAAACTTTGCTGTTTTTGTCCCTCGTCTAGCAAGGACTTGCTTTGGGAACTGTTAAGGGCTACTTATCAACTCTTTTATCCGTCTTGCTGTTGCTGGATCAGCCTTCTTTATTCAGAACACCTGTTGTGTTGAGGTTTTTGATAGATTTGCAACAGTTATTTCCTCCAAACCCCTTGATGATGCTCCAGTGGGACTTGAACTTAGTCCTCACTTTTTTGATGTCGACCCCCTTTGAGCTGCTGCACATCATCACCATAACATCGGCTAGATGTGTGAAAACTTCAGGCACTTTGCGTCAATCTATCTTACACCACCTTCTTTCCTGACAAGTTGGTTCTAAGAACCCGGGCTTACTTTCGTCCTAAAGTTGTCATGTAGATCAGGTTCTGACCCTTCCTACATTCTTGTCGACACCCCAACCCTGTTAAGAAGGAAGGGAGACCCCTTGTTTGGGTCCTAAAAGAGTATTGAGTTTCTTTATCATTCATACCAAGGAACATTGAATGGGCGATCATCTTTTTAAAAGGTTTTCAGAGGCAAAGAAGGGTAAAGCAGTGCAAAAGCGGCTATTCTCTGCATAAAAATCTGCTATGCATTGGCAATAAAGCAGCTCTAGAAGGCTTACAGGCTCATTTCACCATGGCCAAAGCTGCTATCACTGCGCTAACATACGGAGTGCATGACCTGGGCATCTGTCAAGCAGCTATGTCTGCTTCGGTACACACGTTTACAAAGCAGTATTGCCTTGCTACTGCTTCTGCACACAGTCACTGTCCTGTGCTCCTGCGCGAATAATGGCTGGTGGTTCATATAGATCTAATGACGATGCCTTAAACTGATGAGTCTAATTCTGATGGTGGATCAGTACCTATATCCTGACTTCTGGAGGCATCCTAGCCACATTCTCTTTGGTATGCCTAGTTCATGGTCACCACTAGCTTTGTCCTGATGAAGACCCTGCAAAATAATTTTAGGGGTCGAAATGTTGATGCATTTACCTGTTGACTGGCATTCATCGTAGTGTTTGGAAATCATACTCTAATTTTGAGTCCTCTTTTTACTACCTACCAGTCAAGAGTTGTTTTTTTCTCTGTCAGTAGCACTAGCACACCTTTATTTACCTTGTCACTGTTCCCGATCACTGTACTGCTTTTTGGAGCACGTTATTGTATGTTTAACTATGAACAAATAATGTACAGTGAATAAATATAACTGCGTACATTTATGTATGTTAATACAGTTTCTGAGGCTTAGGAAGTACAGGCTTACAGCTTCCTCTAAGGGAACCATTGTTGCTACAGATGATGGAATGAGTATTGGCTTTACGGACAGGTCCATTGTAAGAAGATGGCATTTTGCAGGCTCACCTCCCACTTTTTGTTGACTTTAGGTATTGGTGTAATGACTCTGCACACAGGTGCGCTGATGTACAGCACACAGCTGTATGTGTTCTGACCTCTAAAAGTATGTACTAGTGGGTACAAATTGGCTGGTCCCCGATTGTCAAGACTAGCTTATGTGTAAGTCCCTAGTAAAAGGTATTCAGAGTATGTTTAGGTGCCTTTAGTAGACTGCAGCACTGTTTTGTGCCACCACTAAAATGGCAAGTAAAGATTGACCCTAGACCTGTTCTGCAGCTTAGATGGGAAGTAAAAAGATGTCCCAATTGGAAGTTTTAATTCGAAAGTTTAATTTACCTGTAAGTCCCTGGTATATGGTACTCGGGCACGCAAAGCCTGTAGGTTAAAGTGTCACTAGTGGGAGCTATCCGTATTTCAGTGTGCGCCACAGCAGCGATAAATGAAAACGTGACAGTTGAAGCATTGCCTAATTCGACCTGTCAAATTTACCCTTTTGACAGGCCATGCATAAATTGTGTTCTACATGCCCTGGTAGTGGAAAATCTCTAAAGTCGAGTTTCCCTATTGGAAACCTAGTGCCCCTTTGGATAACATTGGGTGACTTTTATTATTCTAATAAAATAGAACTTCCCAATGGAACTAGCCAGAAAGGTGTTTCAAAGTGTCAAAATAAAAAATACATTAAATCAAATATATTACCAAAGTCGAATTTAAAATCACTATTTTAGAAAAGTAGCTCCAGAAGCTTTACTTTCCCAAATTGCTTAAAAAGCCACTGGTTCGCCTTTTCTGATTGAACCGGGAGCTTACATAGGGCCACGCCTGCCATGTGAATGAGGTGGCAGGTGTTCTCAGGAACTGAGAACAAATGAGCCATCTGCTGGTAGGACTTTTCGTCTCCTGTATCAGGATGGCTGGGGATGGGCAAGTGGACTAATTACACTTCAAACGCAAGTTGCCCCTGCAAAAACAGACGTCACTAGGCTGGTGCGTGCCCCATTTCCTTTGTTAGCCGGCTAGCCTGTCTGAACATTAATTAGATGAGGAGTTATCCTGAAGGGGCAATGTAGTCCCCTGGTAGCTGACCTTGGTGAATAATTCACAAGGTGAGAAATCCATAGTTGGATATATTATCCACCCGAAACCTCATTACCAAAGGTAAGTAACTTGTTCAGATATACCAGTGATAACATTGCACAGCTAGGAACAACTTGGCCTGCTGGGCCTTTTGATTTCCTTTGAGAAATAGTGCACATTGAAGTCTAGCTCAGTCCATCTAATAAGGTGTTAAGTGCCAGGGCATTTCCAGTTTTTGGCCGTGAGCAGCTTGTGGAGAATTAAAACTTTACAACTTATATTCAAAATAATGCATGGAATGGATCTCACTAAATAAACTAATGGACACCAGTCAAGGACAAAATACAGGGTAAATACATTTTAAGCTTCCAATTTTTTTAATCCAGTAGGTTGAACCACTGCATAAAATGTAAGCATGCTTCTAGTTATTTTCTATTTTTCTTAATCAGACGCTTTGTTTCCCATCAAAGGACATCACTGAAGTCAATTAATTAAACATCCATTTTAAGATGGCTGCCAATATTAATATCCTGCCTCGACGGCCTTTAACATCAAGTCTGTTTGGTTTCTGCCATAGGACCTTGATTCAGTGGTGATAAGTACTCTCACTCTTTTGCAGTTGCATGACCAGTAGGGTGTGTGCTCTATACTGCGTCCTGGTACTGAGCTTAATCGAAGTCTTTCATTCAGAGCTGGGTTGCTTTTCCTGCAGTCCGATATAGGTGTCCTGTATTTATGGACTTAAATATTTCATAGCATATTTTGCTGGAACATGTATAATATAATGCCTGGAAGAGTTAATTCTACATGCATATATTAACAGCTACACTTGAACTGATTTTCTACAACTTCACACCTGACTTTGTTCTTTCTTTTCCCTTCCACAGGTCTTGGGATCACGTCTACGAATTCACCAGGCCTCTCCAGCAGACTCTGGCGAATACATCTGCCGTGTAAGCAGTGCAGCTGGAGTCCAGAAAGCCTCTGTCATGGTCTCAATAACTGCCGGTTCCTACCGTAAGTATCATACTGATGAACAGTATTATTTAATTAACCCATAGGACAGCAGAAATATGAATTAAAGTAAAGACTTTGTCGAAATTACGAGCTTCTGAGATTCAGCTGTGAATCAGTAACATGATAGATTCTGTTTTCTGTGGGCACTCAGCAAACACTAGGAGTTGGACACTAACACTTTGAGAAACATCTTAAGTACATATACTGAAAACTGAAGTCTTCTTTCCTTCTTTGAACTAGGCACTAGTGGCACAGTCTCTCAGACAGAGAGGGGAATTGTAGTCTATTTTGCTTCACTCTACAATGATCACTCAACCGCATGAGAGGGAATAGAGTAAGCTGATGAGTATTTGCCTAGCAAGGGCTACAAGCTGAATGGCTTTTAAGTGCCTTTCAAAATCCTATCTCCAACAAATGCTTGTGCTCTTTGCAGCAGTGCCAATCTAGTTATTGCATCTCATGGTTAGGGGCATGATTATAAAGACAGACCTTAGCTGGCATCAAAAGTGTTTATACACTAGCTGTTTTTTGGTTGACATATGGCAAAATGTAAATTGATTTGAAACTGTGGCAGGTTTTGACCTCCAAATTAGTGGGGTGAACTATTATCATTACATGTTTTTTGTCATCATTTTTGTTTTGCATGCAAGCTTTGTTGCTACAGACTCTTCCCACCAGAACAGGAAAGCATAGGTACTGGGAGGTTAGCCCTATCTCTGAGAAGGGCTGTAACTGACAACTTGCCTGTGACACATAAGAAATTCCACCATTAACCTCAGCATATAGAACATGGTTGCTTGCAAGCAAGCGAGTTTAATTAATGACATATAACACTCTAACAGGTTTGCAGAGCCCCATCATTTCCATTGACCCTCACAGTGCCACTGTTGGCCCTGGTGAAGATGTGACTTTCAGATGTAGGATCCATGATGGCGCTCAACCAATACGCATCGAGTGGAAGATGGCCCACAATAAACCCCTGCAAGGTGAGCTACTCGAGGTGCTCATTGTGTTGAAGAATGTTGGAGCATCCTGCGTGGGGAGGGTGAAGGTGGCTCCATGGATCATCCAGGAGCCATGCCTCCTATTCTTATCTAGTATGTACAATAAATACTGTGCTACAGATGGTGTAACTGCAGATACATAGACTATATTAGAAATGTTTGCAAGTAAAAGTGGCCTGCAGAGGGGATACTCTAGGGAGGTCTACTGTACAGGATGTTTAAGATATTGAGGCTGGTGTTATTTTCAGATATTTATTTCCATCCTTTATCAGCAAACAGGTACTTAAAAATGGAGTTTAGGGTCAGAGGGGGCTGATTGCTTCTTTGCATTTTCTGTCAGATGTTCCAAGAACCTCTTTGAAGTGAAGTATTTTGTAGAGATTTCTATGGAAGAAATAAATGGTCGTGGATAAAGTATAATCTCTAACTACATATTACATTGGAGGCTTCTTAAAATGAAACTGAGATTTACTCCTATTCAAACGTATGCTTTAGTAAGGGTCTGAAGTAGGACTGGGCATTCTGACTGATATGAATGTCCCCTCAATAGGATGGCTGCATTTGAATGTAATTGGAGCTCTAGCAAGGTAGGGCACTTTTTTCTTGTGATGGGTTCGTGTAGGTCAGTAGAATAGGAACACTGGCTATAACGATTGAGGATGTGTTTTTATTCAAGATAAATTTGTGAAGAGAGCTGGTTGGTAAGAAGCAGACTCCCTCTCGGTGCTTGGATACTGTGGTATGTGTTGCAGGAAAACATGCACTGCTTCCAAACTGTATTCCATAAGGAAACAAGTAAGGCACACAGGACATGGATAAAACAATCTCCCACTCAGTAGAGGGTCACAAAGAGATTATGACTATGATATCTTACATTTGAAAAAAGATCTATTTTTAACACAATGAAGGAAATGCAGTTTAATGGTACAAGGACTCTGTGCAGCCACTGCTGGAAAAATCCCTATTACCTTGTGCTTTAGGTGTCTCATCTGCCAAGACACTACAAAATACAATAGCTCCCAGCTTGAATAGCTTTGTTTAAGGGTTGGACAAACAAGATTGCTTGGGTTTGCTTCTTAGTCCATGAGAGTTTCCACTATTCCGTGTTAATATTCGGGGCTCGGTTTTATACATTCAAGTAAGCGGTGAAGAGGGAAGTACAATATCACAAGCTTTGTGTCTTCATTTCAATTTTCAGATAATGTGCAGATCAGCCCTGATGGCTCTATCATCACCATAGCTAAAGTGCGCCACAGCAACCAAGCTGCCTACCGATGTGTGGCCTCCAACATCTACGGAATAGCCAATAGTGTTGTCAACCTCATTGTACAAGGTAAAAATTAGGAACTGGGTAATGATTTGACTAATTCGAACTCACTTTCAAAACCTCGTCACGGGTAATAAGCACTATGTAAATGCAATTAAATTTCCCTTCGTAGCCAAATTGTATACCAAATTGCATTGTTCGAATTTTTTGTGGCACATATTTACATTCACCTAATGCTACTGAATTGTCAGAAAGATTATGCAAAGAAGCATAGAAGGGACACTTGAGCCATGCCTGGCTTGGTCCCAACTTTCATTGTTAATGATTTATGTTTGATATGGATCTATGAAAAGGCCCGTATGCAGTTATTTCCTAACTTGCAGGTTCTTAGCTTCAAGAAAAGCCTAGAAAAAATGCCTGCCTATACTTTCCTTTATGCAGTAGTTCTTGAAACTCTAAATGTGCTAGTCCAAGAATATTAGACTAAACTTGTAAATTCATCTCTGAATATGGTGTTGAATGAGTCTTTTAAAGGCACAGTTATATCACAGAATGTGGGGCTGCATGAATTACTGAATGTGCAGCTACGTGAAGTTATAAATGTGACATTGTGTCCGTCCTCCATATGTAAATGTACTTCAGTCTGTCACTGTAATATGTGCATCCCCCAAACTTTCTGATGTGGATCTTTGGTGTGCACATCACCAGTGTGGTCATGCGTGAATCGTGAAATGTGTGAAATGTTTAGATGCGTCAGTCCTTACAGACTAGATTATGTGAACCTCTGAGGATGGCGGTTTGAGGTTTACCAAGTGTTGTAATGTGAATCCGCTGAGTGTACTGGTAATGAGCCCCAGAGCTTGGAATCCCCAGGTTAGGTCCTTGTACCTGAATGTGGCACTAGTACACAATTCACAGCATTTATAGATGATACAACGTCCAATCGAAGCCCCTACTTTCTCCAAAAATATCCAGAAGATGTCAGTAGAAATCAGCTCCTAGTCAAAATGGCTATGTTCTACCTTTGTGTATGTGTTTGTGGGTATATATATGTGTGTGTATAATATATATATTAAGCCTACCAGTAAAGCAAGCAGTGGCAGGGCAGCTCTGAAGGTTACGGAGATGGATGCAAAGGTGTGCTTCCTTACTTTTATTTATTTCCGCTTGTAAGTCTGATGGTGTCCTGGCTGCTGGTCTGCTGAGAACTACCAGAGATGATGAGCTTTTCTACAAGATAAATGGGGACCATGATGGCTGGTTTGAAAGATGGTGCATGCCAACAAGGGGAGCAGGTGGAGTTCCATCAGGATGGTGTTTATGTTCTCTTATTTCCTCAGACCTTGAATGACATGTGCCACAATATGTAGGATGCCCTGAAGGTGTCATTGTAGAGTCCAGGAGGCCTTGGAGCAGGGTGTTTAGATGGTCCAGATGCAAGAGTACTGTGGTTTCAACAGAAGTTGTCAAGCTCCTTTCTTGGAGAAATGGTTTCACTTCCTTTTGTAGCAAGAGCTACAATCAGGCATCATTGTTTTCTTGGCAGTTTGTCCCTTGAGGGTGAGATTGGTCTCCAGTATGAATCCAAGTGACAGGGCTTTGGATGAAAGTTAGGGATTGAAGCTGCAAGGTTCATGTAATTGAGCCAGGTTTGTACTACTACTTTCTTGCTTGTTCTTGACAAATGACAGGAATTCTGTCTTGGTGGGGTTGAACGTCAGGTAGGTGCTGGGCATTCGGCTCTGGATAGGGTGCAATCTGTGTTTGAGTATTTGGATGGCTGGAGCAGAGGAGACTTTCAAGCAGAGTTGCTTAGCATCAACATATTCGTGTATTTGAATGTTATTGGTGAGAAGAGACCCAGTAGGCTTCATGTAGAGGTTGAAGATAATAGGGGATGGATTGAACCTTGAGGGGTCCCCAGGAAATAGGGATGTTCTGGGACTTGTAGCTGCACAGGTGATCGAAATGGTGTCAGTTGAAAAGGTTGGAGAACCACCAGGGATTCGTCTTCAAGACTTGGGGTGTTGATGAGGCTAGGCTGGTCAACTGTGTCAAAAGCAGCTGAGAGATCCAGCAATTTGTGGTCTGGGGGCATTGTCTAAAATATGTAAGATCTGTCTCCATGCTGCAGTGTAATTTGAAGCCAAATTGTAGTTCTTCAAGAGGTTGTTTTGTTGATGTGGTCTTGGAGTTGAACATAGACTGCTTTTTTGATGATCTTGCAGAAGAAGAGTGTTTGCGTGATGGGCATGTTGTTGGTGAGGTTATCAGGGTCTACTGTCGGTTTATTTAGGAGTGGGATGGTTTGTCCTGTCTTGGTTCTGGAAGGCACGGTCAGTGGCGAGTAGGGGTGAGAGAGAGCTTCTCTGGAGACAGCCATGATGAAGGACGGGTGGATGAACATTTTCATAGAACGTGGTTTAGAGGGGGTTATTTATGTCCAGGAGGTCTGCAAGAAATGAGGCTTTGAAGGATGACTATTGTGGGATGCCACAAGAATGGGTGGGCCTGAGAGGAGAGCAACCTTGGTGTCGATGTGTTGTCAGACCATCAGTATATTTTCACTGACAAAGAGGTTGATATCATTGCACTCGTCTGTGGATTAGGAGGATCTGGCAGGGGCTGATTGTCTGAAGAACTTTCTGCCTCTGTTGGCAGATTCTTTGATGGTACTGGCAAAGTTCATTGCTTTGGTAGATGTCATGAGTTGTCTCTGTGTTGTGCGGAGGAACTTCAGAAGTGGGAGGTTATAGAGGCTTTTGTTTTTCTTTCATTTTGTTTCCTGTCTGTGGATTGAGTGTTTGTTGTTGATGAGGTCTTTGGAGTATTGAGATGCTGAACGTTTTGGCTTCTACTTGTGTTTTTTTGATGGGAGCACAAGTGTTTCCATAACTTTCCAGAACAGTGTTAAAATCTTTTAGATCGGTGTTGATATCAGATGTGGAGTTGGCAGGGCAAAAAAACTTCATGCTTTAGATTGTTGATGGAGAAGTCGTAGGAGGATCTGAAGGTTTGGTGTACACTCTTAGGTTGACCTCAGTTTGTTGTTTGGACGCTGACCAAGGAGCTTGAGATGGCCAGGTGGTCAGTCCAGTTCAGGGGTATGGGTGGTTTTGCAGCGTGAATCTTTCTGGATTCACTATGCTGTGCATTATTCCGCCATCTAGTGGTTGGGTCCGGAATTGTAGTCTTTCTTCTCTCTTTTTTTTTTCGTGGCCCAGGTGGGCGTCGACATACCACCATTTGGTGTCCTTCATGACGTCGACGCGCTTCCTCCGGAAGCTCCCACCTTTGGTTGCCATCTTCAGATTCTTTTTTCCGCCGTTGGGTCTGGATCGTTCCGAAGAGTTCCAGAGTTTTTGGGAGAAAAAATCGACGATAATCAAAGTTTTCAGCACACCCGACTACAGGTCAGGTAACCGGGACGACGAGGGAGAAGGTTTTCGACCAAGACCTCGACGTTCAACGGAGAATGCGGTCGCAGGGGGCCCCCTGAGCGCCGGAATGGACCAAACACCTTTCAAGTTTTGCACCAATTGTCACCACAAATACGCCCAGAAGGACCAGCATCCAGTCTGCAACCTCTGCCTGCCTCTCGACCACAACAGCGAGGACTGCAACGCGTGCTCGGCGTTCACACCCAAGACCCTCCGAGTAAGGGAGAGGCAGAGAAGGGCGAACCACACCATGCAGGGGCAGGGGCCACCTCCATCGCTCCGAGACTTGGGCCTCTTCAGTGGAGAGGACAATATCGCCGAAGGACCGGAGGACTGCACAGTCGTCGAGGTCCAAAAGAAGACGTCGAAGGAGGTAAGGGAGTCGTCGACCCCGAAACACCCGAGCGACACTCGAAAAGGTGAAGCTAAGTCCTCGAGCGACACTCGTAGGAGTGAAGCAAAGTCCTCGAAGGGAACATTGCCGCCGAAACACCCGGCGAAGGCAACGGCACCCAAGGACAAACAGCCCAGCGGATCCTTCGAAAAGGACTCCCAGACGCCAAAAGCCCACCAAAAATCTAGGTCGTCGAAGGATGCCCTCGAAAAGGACACCTCGGCGCAGAGAAAAGAAGGGCCAACAACTACTTCGACGTCGACGACCTCGAAGCGGAGCGCGCAAACTCTCGACACCGAAGAGGCCGCCGAGATGGAAAGAAAGAAGAGGAGGCTCGAGGCCGAAATGGCCAGCATCCTGCAGCGAAGAAAGGACTTCGACGAAAGGATGAGCCAATACACCATCCCGCCGAAGCCCGCGCTCGAAGTCGAAAGAGATGACGAGGACGCCAAACCGCCAAAAACTCCTGAACCGGTCGAAGAGCAGGCGGAAGTAGCCCTGTATTATTTCGAGGGCGAAAACGACGAGGATCAGCAGACCTACCGGGACTCGACGTCCTCGGAGGCACAAGAGTTAGAGTGGCATGACCTCGACGCAGAATTGCCGGAAGAAGGAGTGGACACATACCCTTCGAGGCCTTCACCGCCAGGCGACATAGGGATCTACAATATGGTCGTCCAAAAGGCTGCACAGACATATGGGGTGAAACTGGAGGAAGAGAAGCCCAAGGCATGTTTCCTCCTGGAGACTCTGCTGCCTCAACAGACTAGGAGCCAGTTCCTGCCCATGCTCCCTAGTGTGCTGGACCAGGGAAGGGATGCTTTTAAAGAACCAGCATCATGCAAATCAGTGACCCCTAGAACAGAGAAAAAGTATAAACATTCCTCAAAGGACCCTGCATACATCCAAGGGTCAGTGCCAGCCGATTCCATAATTACAGCAACGGCTAGGAAAAGGGCCAATGTACCCACAAATGCCGGGCCACCTCCAGACAAGGAGAGTAGAAGGATGGACCTCGTAGGGAGAAAAGTGGAGCGGAGTGCGGCAATTCAATGGCGCATCGCAAACTCCAACGCCCTGATCAACAGGCACGCATACCAGCACTGGGAGGAAGTGGGGCAACTCCTAAAGCATCTACCAGACCAGTACCAACAAAGGGCAGCTCACCTGGTAGAAGAGGGCAAAAACATGGCGAATACATGTTTAAAATCGGCCTTGGATGCTGCGGACACGTCCAGCAGACAAATGATGATCGGAGTGACCGAGAGAAGACACGCATGGCTTAGAATTTCAGGCTTCAAGCCAGAGGTGCAGAACAACATCCTTAACACACCTTTTAACGGAGAGCAACTGTTTGGCACACCAGTTGACGACAAGTTAACCCAGCTCAAAAAGGACAAGGAGACAGCAAGGTCCATGGGAGCCCTGCAGTTCAGGGGGATGAGAAGGGGTACACCCGCAAGGCCAGGTGGTAGAGGGGGCAACATGCCTACTACATCGCACCAAACGTTCCAACAAAGCTATCAAGGGAACAACCAAGGCCAGCAGCAGCAGGGACAGCAGCAGCAGAATTGGCAGTACCAGCCCCGGGGACAGTCCTTTCGAGGGCGCTCAAACGGCCGAGGGCAGACACGGAGAGGAGGGCAGCAGCCTACCCCCAAGTGACTTCGCCATAAAACGAAAACCCACCCTCGCAACACCTCGGGGTGGGCAGAAAGACATAGAGAAAAACAAAAATCTGACGTTACACGACAAACAATACCTCAAACACACACCACCAGTAGGAGGCAGAATAAGAGAATTCCTCCAGGAGTGGAGGAAGATCACAACAGACAGATGGATACTAAACATCATACAACACGGATACTGCATAGAGCTAGAAAAACAGCCTCCAAACAGGAAACCAAGAAACAAGGCACACTCAACAAAGGAACTTTCGCTCTTGAGACTAGAAGCGCAGGAACTGCTCAACAAACAGGCGATAGAGGTAGTACCACACAACCAAAGGAACAAGGGGGTTTACTCCACTTATTTCCTTGTGCCAAAGGTGGACGAAACACTAAGACCTATCCTAGATCTAAGGTTCTTGAACAAATTCATAAGGACACAAAGATTCAAAATGACTTCCCTACAAGAGGTAATACCACAGATACAACAAGGGGATTACATGGCAACGATAGATTTAAAGGACGCGTACTTACACATTCCCATCAACCACAAGCACAAACGTCTACTAAGATTTGTGATCAACCAAACTCACTACCAGTTCACAGTACTGGCATTCGGGCTCAAATCCGCACCAAGGGTGTTTACAAAATGCCTAGCAGCAGTAGCAGCGCACCTACGAAGGCAAGGAATACACGTATATCCCTACCTCGACGACTGGCTCGTAAAGGCAAGTTCGTACAGCCACTGCAAACAACACATACAGCAGGTCGTGCAAACACTGAACCAACTGGGTTTCTCAATCCATTGGGAAAAATCGTCAACCGAACCAGAACAGATCAAGAAGTTCTTGGGGGCGGAGATCGACACCATACAGGCCAAAGTGTTCCCCAGCAGGAAGCGAACATTGGCAATTCTAAAGGAAACACGTCTTTACCGCAAGGGGCAAGTTCTGACAGTGAGGACGGCGAGCAAACTAATGGGAATGATGGCGTCATGCATCCACCTAGTCCCAAATATTCGACTCCACATGAGACCATTCCAGGAATGGATACAGCAGCAATGGTCACAGGCAACAGGGGGTTGGGAAGATCTAGTGGTTGTCACACACGAAGTGCATCAGGAAATAGCGTGGTGGAACGAGGAAAACATATCACAGGGGAAATCATTCACACAACCAACTCCAACAGTGACCATCACAACGGACGCCTCCCAGCTGGGGTGGGGCGCGCACATGAACAAACTCAAGGTGAGGGGACTATGGTCGCAGCAAGATGCGGTCAGACACATCAACTACCTAGAACTAAAAACTGTGTTCCTAGCCTTAAAAGCCTTTCAGAAGCAGCTGTACGGAAACAGGGTGTTGATCCAAACGGACAACACAACTACCATGTTCTACATCAACAAGCAAGGTGGAACACAATCAGTAGCACTATCAGGGCTGGCACAAGAAATATGGACGTGGGCCATTCCTCTAAGAATAGACTTACTAGCAATACATCTCCCAGGGAAGGACAACGTGGAAGCGGACCGACTCAGCAGGCAAACGTCAGCATCCCACGAATGGGAGATCAACAACAAGAAATACAAAAAGTATTCCGGAAGTGGGGGACACCGCAAATAGACCTATTTGCAACACACCAAAATGCAAAATGCCAACACTTCGCATCCAGACAACCAGAACATCGGTCACAAGGGAATGCGCTATGGATAAGTTGGTCAAGGACATTTGCATACGCTTTTCCCCGATACCACTGATACACAGGGTACTCAGCAAATGCAGAATCGGCAACATGTCGCTAATACTAATAGCGCCTCAGTGGGCCAGGCAGTCCTGGTTCTCACAAATAGTGGAGATGGCGCGAGCACCAGCACACAGATTCCCAAGAAGAAGGGATCTGTTAACAATGCAGAAGGGAAGGGTGCTGCACCCAGAGCGCCTCAGCCTAGCTGCATGGCTCCTGAAGACCTAGAGTTTGCACACCTCAAACTACCAGCAAGCACAATGGCAGTGCTCAGGGAGGCAGGAAGACCTACCACAAGAAAGTGCTACGGAGCAAAGTGGAAAAGATTCTCCGAATGGTGCATTAGGGAGAAACTGCAAAGGAGAATCACAAGGGAATCAACAGTACTAAAATACTTAACGCATCTACTACAAAGTAAACTAACCCGTTCCGTGCGCGCGTCGGCCAACGGCCGACGCGAGCACTACCTCGCTAGTGCTGCGCACGTCCGTTGGCCGACGCTGCCCCACCCACTCAATAGAACTCCCGCACCGCGGCGGAATTTGCGCCGCGGTTAAGGAGTTAAGCTACACATCCCTAAGGGTGCACTTAGCGGCGATAGTGGCTTACACAAGAGGAGAAACGGGGAAAAGTTTCTTCACCTCCCAAGTAGTAAAGAGATTTCTAGAAGGAGCAAAGAGAATCGCACCTCCAAACAGAATGCCGGCACCAGCATGGAACCTCAACGTGGTGCTAACGCAATTGATGAAGGCACCTTTTGAGCCTATTTACAAAGCTACACTGCACATGCTCACATTAAAGACAGCCTTCTTAGTGGCTATCACATCACTACGAAGAGTAAGTGAATTGCAAGCGCTAACACTTCAAGAGCCCTACCTGCAAATACACAATGATAGGATTGTAATGAGAACAGACCCACACTTCATGCCAAAGGTGGTGTCACGGTTCCACATCAATCAGACAATCCAAATACCTAGTTTTTTCCAAAAACCAGCCACAAGCACAGAAAGGGCGCTACACACACTGGACGCCAGGAGGGCAATAATGCACTATATAGAAAGAACAAAGGAGTGCAGAAAGACAAAGCAGTTATTTGTTTCCTTTGCCAGCAGTTTTTTGGGACGACCAGTTACCAAAAACACCATTGCATGGTGGATTGCACAAACCATACAACTCTGCCACAAACAAGCAGGACAACTGTTACAAGGAGCAGCTCATGCTCACTCAACAAGGAAGAAAGGAGCTACAATTGCATTTCTAGCTAACACACCAATTCAAGACATTTGCCAAGCGGCAACATGGTCTTCAGTGCACACGTTCACTAAACACTACTGTGTAGATATCCAAATGAACAAGGAAGCGCAAGTGGGACAAAAAGTCTTACAGCACATATTCAGTAACCAGAGTTCATCTTCCACCCAGCCACCACAATAAGGACAAACCGCTACGAAGTCTATGCACAGCATAGTGAATCCAGAAAGATTCACGCTGCAAAACGTATAGATCTGATAGACATCTAGCCGCAGATTCCTTAACTTAGAATATCCCCAGGCGTCAGACTGGATCCGGAAATGTTTTTGCGCGCCGGGGGGCAGCGCCGCCTGGCTCCGCCCGGACGTTGTCCCCGGACATGACGTCAGTGGAGCTATATAGGAACCCCCCCCCCCCCGGCGCGCTGACGTCAGTTTTCCTTTTCCGCGTTCCAACGCGGATCCGGGATTCAGCTGTTCCTCTGGCCTGTTTTTCTTCAGGCCCTTTTTCGACGTCCTTTGGCGTCAGGGAACAGTGTGCGATGCCTTCTGGCTTTAAATTGTGCGAAACTTGTTCGCGTCAGATGTCGGCGACGGACCCGCACGCCATTTGTATGTGGTGCCTTGGGTCGCACCATGACTCCGTGGAGTGTGACGCCTGCCGGCAGATGCGCCCGAAGTCCCTACGGGAGCGTCGGATGCAGCTCTTAGCTGCCCGGATTACCCGCGCGGCGTCTCCCCGACGTTCTCCGGTTGGGTCTTCTCTCCGCGTCCGCTCCCGGAGTCGATCCCACGAACGTCGCTCGACAGCTAAGTTAAAGAAATAGTCACGGAAGTCGAGGTCCTCGCCTCCACGTGACGATGGGGGCCATGGTTCCTGTTCCCACACGGAGCCGTGCGCCCCGGAGTCCGCCTCCCTTTACCCGCCCTTTCCGGGTACTGGCGCGACTCGGCCCCAGATGGAAGCCTACTACAAGGCTCTGCACTCCATCTTCGGGTCACCTCCTCTCCCTGGCGTGCCTTCGGGTCCTACAGTGGAGGTAGGCATTCAGGTCGGATCTCCGCCGGCGGGTTCGCCCTCGGCGCCGACCGAGTGCCTCGGCTCCGGCTCCAGAGCCGTGCCGGCGTCGGGTGCCAACGACGATGGGCGTTTTAGTCCTTCGCCGTGCCATTCTGCCTTGTCTCCGCATAGCCCCTGGCGGCTCCCTGCGTCGACATCGGCGGCCAAGTGCCTCGACTCTGGCGTCGTGCCGGCTTCAGACAGCCCCCCGCCGAGCCCTTCTGCCCTGTCTCCGCATAGCCCCTGGGGGCTCCCTGCGCCGACCTCGGCATTAGCTGCGCCGCCGTGCCTGTCGCCACCTGGTCCTCAGGCTCTGTCTCCGCGCCTCTCCCTGGTGGGTTTGACGCCTTTACGGCATCGTTCGGCGTCGGAGCGGCGTCGTTCCACGCCGGAGCGGTCGCCAGCACCTGTCGGTTCTCCGCTTCCGGAGGACACAGGCCGGGCAGGCCCGGACTTGTCTCCTCGCCAGTTGCCTCCAATGCCATGGGGGCAGTGGGCCCTTGTTCCTCCTCCTGTGGGACGTGTCCGCTTGCAACCGTCTCCTACAGATGGGCTATTGTCACCCCCCACCACGCCCACTGAAGCTGGTGCTTTGTTTTTGAGGGGTGTTTGTAGGGCTGCAGCTGTTTTACATTTGCACCCTCCTTCTGTGTCCTTGTCTTCCGACCCTTTATTGGATCTCCTCCACCAGGGTGCGGTAGATATTGAACCCTTGCTGCCTTTTAGCGACTTATTGTTCAACGCCCTTCTCGGGACATGGGCACGGCCCTCTTCAGGAGATGCTGTCGACAGGGCTGTGGCGCATCGACACCGTCCGGCCCCTGAGAGCCCAGCCTGTTTGTCCCTTCAGCCTGGGGCTTACGGCCTCGTAGTGCAGGTGTCTTTGGCCACGCAACCTTCCTCTCCACCTCTGTTGCAGCCTCCTACTAGGGAGTCTCGTTGGTTGGAGGCATGTGGATGCAGCATTTTTGCGTCCTCTAGTTCAGCCTTACGTGCTCTGAACACGGCTTGCGTCTTTGCCCGGGCTTCTTCTGCCCTTTGGGACTCGGTGGAGTGTCTTTTGCCTGCCCTCCCTGAGTGTACTCGCACTGACGTAGCTCGTCTCCTTCACGAAGGCCGAGAGATGGCGCGCTTTACTGTTCGGTCCGCCGTTGACGCTACCGATTCGGTGGGTCGGGCAATGGCGAGATCCGTTGCTTTGCGCCGCCATGCTTGGCTGCACGACGGGGGTTTCCCCGAAAATGTCCGTGACAGTCTCCGGGACTTACCATTTGATGGTGTGTCCCTGTTTGACGCACATGCGGACTCTGAGGTTCACCGCCTTCTGTCTACCCTTCCGTAGTGTGTCTTGCTTCATGTTGGCCCTAGGTTCATGCTGGAATACCTCAACGGCTTAAGCGGCTTCTCGCCGTATTTGCTTTCTTTCATGCAGCAGGTCAGCTGCTTATTTTTCTGAGTCCCTATGGCCTAGTGGTTCAGATTGCACGCCTTTACCCCAAGGGTTATGTGTTCGGAACCTGTGGTTTCTGTGTTCCCAATTTACGTCCTCTGTCTATGAGCTCACGCTCAAGAGGTGCCCCTTGTTCGGTTTGATGCTTACCCTATGTGGGGTCATTGTTAGCTATTGTATAGCTGCCTTCTTCCCACAGCAGTCTTTGTACGCTTCTGTGGGGCCCTTTTTACTAAGTTGTCCTGCGGCTGTGCCTGTACCCTTTTACTGCTGCTGCAGGCCCTCCTAGGGCCTTCTTGCGGTCCATTTGTTGGGCTCTCTCATAGTGGCTGCTGCTGGTCTGTGGCACTCCCCTGCATCTCCCTAATCCCTTTCTTGAGGCCGGAAGGGCTTTCGGGTCCCTAACGTCTCGTCTTGGTTCTTTCGCTGCGGCCGTTCCATCTGTGGACTGCCTATCACAGGGCCCTGTCACTGTGTTCTATTACGTACAGTGACTGCTCCCTCGTATGCTCGCTCTCGCAGGCTGGTGCGTTTTCCGGCCCCTTTCCGTTGCGTAGTTCTACTCTCCTATACCCGTGCTGCGTAGTCCTTTCATGGTTGGACTTCGCTCTCCGTGGTGGCATTCTGGCCCCAGACGTTGATGCTGTCCTTGTCTTGTGCCTTGCTTTTTTGGCCACTTCCCCTGCCGGGGTTTTCAATTTCCCTGCTGCATTCCACACAGGTGTTGTCCTGTTTTTTCCTTCCAGCTGCGGTTGCTGCTCTCAGCGGGAGTGTTCTCCGAGCAGTGTTTTCTCTGGTGGAGTATTGTGCGTATATCCACTCTTGTTCCTCCGCAACGTTTCGTACTGTCTCCTTCCAGTACTGCTCGGCCTCCCTGTCTGTCTCACTGTAGCCAGTGGCTCTTTCCTACCGCCTGTGGCTGTTGTGTCTGGCTCTGGGCCGGTACCACTGCTACGTAGCTGTTGGTACTATGGTGTTTTTTCTTTCTCAACTCATCCACAGGGCTGGGCCCTGTCTTCTTTAGTCCTGTCCGGCGTACTACACACACCCACACCTCCCGCAGGCGTACTCTTCCTTGCGGTGGCTGTGGTCTTGTTCCTCACTTTCGTGAGCGTAAGTCTTCTACGTGTGTTAGTTTTGCCGGCTCTCTCTCACACGATACCCCTATTGGTGCGTCTCTCGTGTCTCAGCTTTTGCTCGTGGCGCTTTATGGGGCCTTCTCCTTTCCATGGTGTGGTTCTGGCGGTACATGCGGTTTCTCTTGTGTACTTCTGTTCCCCACGTTCGTGGCACTAGTTGTTGCCATTCTTCTCTGCCCTTCTGTCTTTGAAGGTCCGTCAGATCCTGTGGATCCCTCATATTATACAATTGGTTCCTCCCCTTTTCGGAAGGTATCCACTTTTGTTCCGCACTGCCCTTGTGGTTCTGTGCTCACTTTCTCCTCTGTTTCACCAACAGGGATTTCCTGCCGCCTCGGCAGCTTTAATGCCTTTGCCTCTCATTATTGGCCACTCCCTATGGAGTATCCTAGTCCGGTGTTGGCCAATCTGGCAGTTCTGCCCCCACTGTGTTTAGCCGGCTGGTTAACACTTCTGTTCCCCAAAGAACTTAGTGGGGTTCTCTCGCAGACCCGCCTCCTATGGGGTATGGCTTTGGTATCTATTCTAAGTTAAGGAATCTGCGGCTAGATGTCTCTATCAGATGTACGAGTTACTTACCTTCGGTAACGATGTATCTGGTAGAGACGTTGTCTAGCCGCAGATTCCTTAACGCCCACCCATCCTCCCCGATCTGCGAGGACCTGTTCAGGTGGGGTTTTCTGCATTCACTCCCTTGGAGTGGTTTATCCTTCTGCGGGGCGGTATCTTTCGCCAACCTCCCCGTTAGGCTTATTCTGGCATTGCTTGTTCTGCTTCTCCCAATCTCATGCTTGGGCGATAGGTTCAGGTGTCCTTCTGCGCATTTCACATCAGTTTCCTCCAGTATGGAGCCTACTGGTGTTCTCTACCCTCCCACCCCCCTTCTCTATTGCCACTCCTTTCTAGCCTGTTCCTCAGTCCAATGGTTCTATCATACGGGACACAGTCTCCCTATTCCTTTCTTTAACCCTATGGGTTGGGGCTTTCTTGTTTGTCGCAGTTGGCTCTATTCATTACTTCTTTTGCCTCAGGAGAGGGCATTCTGTCGCTTTTGTGGGGTTGCTTTTCATTCCCTTCATCGAGTGCTGACTTTCTGTCGTCTGCCTCTGTCTTCTTTTTATACATCTATTTCCCTTAGGGGTAACATTTACTTCGCTTATGCAAAATAGCTTCTCCATGTCTTGCTCTGCTCTTTCCTTTTCAACACCTTTCAGTCAACACTGCTTCTCACTGTTGTTCATGGTGCCTTCTCACCCATTTTCTTTTTTATTCGCACACTGTCCCCATACTCTCACAGTTTTGCTGGGGGCTCCGCGTTGTGGCGCGGAAAAGTTCCTCCGAAGAAAACTGACGTCAGTGCGCCGGGGGGGTCCTATATAGCTCCACTGACGTCATGTCCGGGGACAACGTCAGGGCGGAGCCAGGCGGCGCCGCCCCCCGGCGCGCAGAGGTATTGCTGCGCAAAAATTTTTCCGGATCCAGTCTGAGGCCTGGGGATATTCTAAGTTAAGGGATCTGCGGCTAGACAACGTCTCTACCAGATACATCGTTACCGAAGGTAAGTAACTCGTACTTTCTTACCTGTCGGTATAGTTTTGCAGCTTGAAGACTTTCTGGATTCACTAGCGAACCCACCCTCCTCTGCCAGAAAGATGATAGGAGGAAAGGGATTTAAACTGGAGAAAGACTTAAAAGATTACAGGAGAAACAAAGTAACACAGAAAAAAAGAATCCGAAGATGGCGACCAAAGGTGGGAGCTTCCGGAGGAAGCGCGTCGACGTCACGAAAGACACCAAATGGTGGTATGTCGACGCCCACCTGGGCTGCGAAAAAAAAAAAAAAGAGAAGACTACTATTCCGGACCCAACCACTAGATGGCGGAATAATGCACAGCATAGTGAATCCAGAAAGTCTTCAAGCTGCAAAACTACACCGACAGGTAAGAAACTATACATTTCGTTGGATGGTTGGTGATGTCATAGAAGGCTAGGTCAAGCATGTGATATATTTGATGGGTGACCTGCTGTACCACTTTCAGTGGGTCAGTGAGGTTGAGGTGGGTGTCTGGCATGGCCTAGGAGGTCGGTGTGGGCATGCCGGAAGGATGAGGAGATCTGAGAAATAGTTCATTAGTAGATGAAATGAAAAGTGGCAGACTAAGTTGTAGACAGTGGCATGTCAGGAGCTCCAGGAAGTTGTTGTTTGCCTGGGGTGCAGGAGCAGGCATAATTATGGATGGTGGTGAGACCGCCTCTCTTGTTGTGTGGACTCCATACGATGACGATGCATAATGTATTCAGTGGGGGCAAGGATGATTAAGATGTACGAGTGAGCCATATGTTTGTGAGAACAGTCCAACAAGCGTGTGATAGATGAGGTCATTGGACATAAAGGAAATATTATGACTGCCACTATGACCGTTATCAATCAATATATGAGAACTGTGAGCTGCGGCCTATGTCGATGAGGGACCCAGTACACCTTATGAAGGATTTATAACACATGATGGCTGACTGTTATACACCATTTCCATCAGACCCTCAACAACCACCCACACCTGCTACGCCCCAACAAGCACAGAGTTCTCCTGCACCAAGTTCGACCATCATCTGCCTCAAGCCCAACGTCAACCAGTGCAACACTTCATAGATGCACCTCAACCACCAATCTAAGCTGACATGTCTGACGAATATGCTGATGCGGAAGAGAGCGAAATACTCCTATCAGATCCGTTGGGGTGATGACTGAAATGAATTTATCCTCCCTGTCACACATCCACCAGCACCTCTGCCTATTGACTCCCAAGCATAAGAAATTAGTAAGTTTCATTGCCTGGTGAATAGGGTAGCAGAGAGATTTAACTTGCTTGTTAATGTCAAAGAAACTCACGGGTTCTTAGGATTTTAAAGATTCAGCTACAAGATCCGTAAAAGCAATCCTGCTGTTGGACCACATCCAGCATGAGGAAATAAAATTAATGCAAGCGCCAACTACAGTGGCAATGGTGGTAACTCGAATTGTTAAGAACTGTAAAATTGCTGAAAATTCTCTGCTTTGCTGACAGGGTCACTCAAAAACAGATTCTGTGATTAATGCAGGCAGCACAGCGGCAATCCAGAAACTCGATGGCACCATGCACAGCGCCACTGGATCGAGAGGGCAGCAGAATGCACAAGGCAAGCAAAAGTTTTTCCTTAACGGCATCTGTCTATTAGAGCTGCAAATTCAATAGTAGGCTGATACGACAGATTTGGTCAGATCTAGTCCCATATTTATACCTATTTCTGGAAGAGAAAAAGCAAGAGGTGAAAGTTATTGTCCATGAGGGAGAGTAAGCATCGGCTACACTCAGGCATAGCATTGGACGTGTCAGATATTGTCTTTCAACAACTCGCTGAAGCAGCTGTATTACACAGGCAGGGACGGCTAAGAGTCACTTCATTCAGGCTGGAGATCCAAATAAAATCATGGTCATGCCGTTTAACAGGGAGTAGCTCTTTGGCAAACATGTGGATCACGCTTTGCAGAGTATAAAAGCAGACATAAACACAGTCAGATCCCTGGGCGCTCTACAGAATGCCCCAGTCCTCTTGAAGATTGAGATTGCAACCATGCAGAAGTTATTCCACATAAGTAGATACCTTGCATATCAAACATCCTACCTACCTGAGCCATAATGTATGGATTATGTGCCCCATCAACCACTGTAATATCCATATAGACCAGTACAATAACAGTCCTATGGAAGACAACCACAGAAACACAAGGCCCAACAAAAGGGACAGAATGCCAGGAGTCACTGACAATTTCCAGATATCGGATATCAATGCACAGAACACCAAGATATTGGGCCCAGTAGTGGGCATAATCTCTACCGTCTACAACTGGAAGCCAATTACTATAGACTAATAGGTACTGGACATGATTTGGTATGGTAATACGCTGGAGTTTACACAACACCCACCAACATCTCCTCCATCTCAGATAAAACGAAAGCATCTGAAATTTTAAAGACCGAAATTTGAACCATGCTGCAGAAAGGAAATAGTCCCCAAACCTCATCAAAATGTAGGATTTTATTTCAATTACTTTCTCATAAGAAAGACTGTTGTGAAAAATGGGGACTCATACTAGCTCTGCACCAGCTAAATCTCTTTCTAAGAAATAAGAAAACAGTTGTTCAGAATAGTTGCACTACAGGAAAATGTTGCTGTTCTAACGAAGAATGAATACATGGCATCATTAGACCTCAAAGATGCGTATTTCCCCATTCATAGGAAACATGACAAATTACTAGGATTTGAGGTAACCGGTTGCCACTACCATTTTTATTGCTTCCATTTGGCTTTCGAGCAGCACTGAATCTTTACCAAATTCATGGATCCAACTGCAGCCCACGCTTGACGTTTAGGCCATAAGGTCTACCCTTATCTAGATGACTAAAAGCTCAGAGGATCATCCATTTGCTCTACCAACAGCTCGATTGCAGCCTGTATTGGACATTTCAAGTCTTAGGTCTCCAACTGAACAAAAGCAAGTCTACTTCTCATCCCTTCCATAAAGATCCACTTCTTACAAGCAATAATAGACATTGCAGAATCAAAGGCATTTCCATCTTTAGAAAGACAAATGGCGTTATCCGTACTTTGCAAAACAGATATTGAAACAAGTAAACGTACATCTGATAAAGAGACTTCTATGCATAATGTAATCATGCATAGTATTAATACTGTTTTGCAGACTGCACATGAGACCCATGGAAGAGGAGTTGAACAAGCAATAGACAATGTCGGCTCTTTCAAGGACAGGGTAGCAGTAACTGCAAAAATGTAAAAAGCGATCCCCTGGTGGACATTGCAAGACGATACAAATTCAGGGTTAAAATTCCTTCAGCCACAATGTTCGCTTGTTGTCACCTCACACTCCTCAAAGGAAGGATGGGGAGCTTACCTCCAAGAACTATCAGTCGGAGCAATGTGGTTGTCACTGGAGCAATGTTTGCACATAGATGTGCTCAAGCTCAGAGCGGTCGGAAGTCAGTGACAATCCTTGCTCCCTCGTAACCCAAACTCGGAGGTGCTGAAACTACAACACACACCACCATGAGCTTTATATAAACAAGCAAGGTGGGACGCTTTCTCAATTTCTGTCAACAGAAGCACAAAAAATATGGCCCTGGACAAATTTCAACGGAATGTCCCTGACAGCAGAGCATCTCTGGGGCACAAGCAACGATCAAGCAGATTACTTCAGCAGAACATTACAGGACTGTCATGAGTGGGTGTGATGAGGGACAGCATCCTGAAAGAATTTTTGGGGATCTGGCGGAAAACAAATATAGACCAATTTGCTACGAAAAGTAAGAAATGCCACTCTTAAGCAGACACCCACAGCCAGACTTGTGAGGGAATGCTCTGTTAATAGGATAGTAAAGGATGTTTACCTATGCTTTTTCCACCAGTTCCCACCCTACCAAAAGTAATTGCCAAGGTGAAAAGGGAGCCCTGCAGGTTGACCCCGATAGCCCTCACTTGGCAGAGATAGTACTTGTTTTCTGATCTGCTACATTTAGAGCAGGAGCCACCCATTCTGCTGGAGTCGAGAATTGATCTTCTCTCTAGATACAAGGCCAGATTCTTAACCACAACCCACAATCTTGCAAATTAGCAGCTTTGCTACCCAATTCCACGAGTTGGAAAGAAAGATATATATCCCACAGGATTGTGAAGATATCTTGGCACAAGCCAGATCTGTTTCAACAAACTGAACGTATGCTGCAAAATTGAAGAGGTTTTGTGAGTAGTATCACAGTAAAGGATTCCATTCTTTTATTTTACATGCTCATCAGGATACTCTCATATCTTCTAGAACTAGCTAGGTCAGGGCTCTAGCATAGCTCATCTAGTTTACCTGGCAACCATCTAACTTTTTAAAAGGACACCTAGCAAGCCATGTATAAAGTTCACACAGAATTGTAAAAGAGTTTCTGAAAGGCCTATTCCGAGTGTTCCCACCGTCTACAGCACCACCAACAGCTTGGGAGGTGACTACAGTGCTTTCACAGTTGTAAAACCCATTCAAACCAATTCACAAATAGTCTAAAATATTTAACGTGGAAAACTGCATTTCTCATGACCATCACTCCAGTGAAAAGAGTTAGTAAGATCCAGGCCTTTTCTACAGTTCTTAAAAGTCAATGTCATGCTAACAACTAATCCCAAGTTCCTACCCAAAGGACTAACCAAATTTCTTCTTGATGAACCAATATTCCTAAAGACATTCTTTCATTCTCAAACAAATCTGGTTAAAAAATCTCTACATTCATTTGACATCAGAAGATGTCAGATTTTATCTAGGTCAGGGGTTTCCAATAATTTCAATAACAAGAGCTACTTCTGGTCAATGAAAGTAGTCACGTCCCCTAATGAATTGGTCTCTGATGTGGTCCCCTCTGCATTATTTGTCAATCACAGTTGTGACCACATGTTGCAGAACTACTAGTAGTGACTAGCCAGATGTATTCCACAACACTGAGTGACGGCAAAATATCATATCCAGAATATTGACTAATACCATATAATGAAGGTACATCTATGTGTGCGTGTGTTTATAAATATATGTATGTATGTTTGTATATATATATGCGTGTGTATATATATATATATATACGCATATATATATATATACATATATATATGTCCCACTCGCCTTTACAAGCCCACTGGGGAAAGCTATTTTAGCGAAAGTGTGAGGGCTGAGGAAGGGATTCGGAGTGGGATGATTTCTCACTTTGATCGTGCTGGAGCCGGAGTATTTTTCACAAGGCCAACATGGAACACAAGCACCATGTAAGGATTTGAAATTCATGCCTGTGTGAGTGAATATTGATATGGATGCACGCAATGAAAATGAACTTTAACATTGTTGAAAGAAAATGGATTCACTATGACTCTGTGCATTATATATCTGAAAGAGACACGTTAGAGACAGATTCCTTACCTTAGAATATCCCCAGGCGTCAGGCTGGATCCGGAAAGTTGTGCGTGGCAGTACCCTTGCGCGTCGGTAGGCGGCGTCGTGCGGCTCCGCGTCCGTCGTCGGCGTCGTGATCGCCGGGATGACGTCGCGGGCAGTACTTAGGCGCCGCCCCTGCGCGCTGACGTCAGTTCTTCTTTTTCCGCGCCAGCAAGCGCAGATCCGGGAAGAGCAGTGCCCTGGTCATTTTTTGACCATACTTTTTGGTGAATTTTTTCACTGTTTTTTCCAATACTTTCAAGGTGTCGTAGGGATGCCCGGCTTCAAGCGATGCGGCGCCTGTGCGCGGATGATGTCCGTCACCGACCCGCATTGGGAGTGTCTCTTCTGCCTCGGCCGAGGCCACGACACGGAGTCTTGTCCCGAATGCCAGGCCCTCAACCCGAAAGCTTTGCGAGAGCGGTCTCGAAAGCTCCTCGAGGCCCGGCATTCGGCTCCACGGAGGCCCCGGTCGCGTGAGAGGTCCAGGGGTCGCTCGCGGAGTGCACACCGGTCGTCGGCGTCGAAGTCTTCTTCGTCCGGTAAGTCAAAGCACAAGAAGTCCAAAAAGCATCATCGCTCTGGGACTTCGCCTCGCCGGTCTCGCGACTCGGCTGAGGCCCCTCCCGGCACCGTCCCCGCCCCCGCGGCCCCGGACTTGCCTGTGGAGTCGCCCCCGCCATACCCGCCCTTCCCGGGTTCGGGGGCGGATCCGGCCAAGGTACAGGAATTCCTGTCGGCCATGGCCCGCCTCTTCGGGCCTTCAGGCCCCTCCGGTGTGCCTTCGGGCCCCGCGGGCCCTGATGGGGTTGCTCCGGCGTCGCCTCCGGCCCCGGCGTCGCCCGTGCCTCCAGCCTCGATCCCGGCTCCGGCTTCGGCCCCGGCCTCGATCCCGGCTCCACAACCCCCATCGACGCCGGTCGACCTCACGACACCTCCGCCGGCGCCGATGTCTCCGGTGCCGTTCTCGACGCCGCCCTGGGCTCCGGGCGGCGTCGTCCCCCAGTTCCTTCCGGCTCCGGACATGGACCCGGAGCGACGTCGTTCGACGCCGGCTCCGGCGCCGATGGGACCTTGGGTCCCAACTGTCCCTCCTCCTCCTTATTTTGAACCAGAGGAGGACCAGTTGGACTGGGAGGGGTCTGATGACCCTCTGACGCGACACTGTCAGTATGATGAGGACTGGACAGAGAGTCTAGGGGAGGCCAGTGGTCTGGATACTTCCCCTGACACTGGCATGCTGTCTCCTCCCGTGGCTACGGAGGAGGGAGCCAATTATGGTACGGTGTTGCGTAGGGCAGCTGGGGCCTTACGTCTCCAACTCCCTACTTTGACGGTCAAGCCTAACATCTTGACAGAGGTGCTTCAGCCGGCAGCCTCCTCTGCGGAGACTGTGCTGCCGTTTAACGACGCCCTCACTGACGTTCTTTGGGCGCCTGGTCCAAGCCCAACACAGGGGCTCCTGTGGATCGGAACGTGTCACGACGCCATCGCCCAGCTCCGGGCGACCCCCTGTTTCTCTCTGTCCACCCCACTCCTGAGAGCTTGGTTGTCCAAGCCTCCGCTTCCCAAACCGCCTTCCCTACCGCTCCTCCGGATAGGGAATCCAAACGCCTGGATCAGTTTGGGAAGAAAGGTTTTTCTTCCTCCAGTGCTGGCTTGCGGTCCGTTAACACCGCTTGTCTTTTGGGCCGATATACCCACTCCCTGTGGGATTCGGTGGCGGATGTTTTGCCCCAGTGTCCTGAGGAGGTCCAGGCACTGCTTTCCCGCGCCATTGCGGAAGGAAGGGATGCGGCCAAATACACTATCCGTTGTGGCCTTGACACCGCCGACTCGCTGGGCAGGTCTATTGCAACGACGGTGGCGCTCCGACGCCACGCCTGGCTGAGAACCACTGGTTTTTCAGGGGATGTCCAGAATACTCTCATGGACATGCCCTTTGATGGAGTCGGTCTTTTTGGGTCCAAAGCAGACCATGCGTTGGAGCGCTTTAAGGACTCACGGGCTACTGCCAAGTCCCTGGGCCTTTCTGCTACACGCCCTCCGCTGACTTCTGCTTTTCGCCCCTATCGTGGCCACGGTAGGGGCGCCCTTCACGTCAGCAGCCCAGCCACCGGCCCGCGCAGCAGGCGTCTTCGCGTGGCCGAGGACGTGGATTCCGCCGTGGCGGATCGGGCAACCAGCGTGCGGGTCAGGCCACCACCTCCAACCCGTCCGCGGCCTCCAAGCCCTCCTAGTCCCTCCTTTCAGGTGCACGGCACGCCAGTAGGGGGCAGGGTCCGCCATCACCTTCCCCACTGGCGCACCATCACCTCGGACAGGTGGGTCTTGGACATTGTCCGAAGGGGCTACTCCCTCCCCTTCGAGACCACCCCCCAGCCATGCCACCTCAATTCCACCGCATGTCAGGGGATCACTTGGTGCTTCTACAGAAGGAAGTCACGGCCCTCTTGACCAAGAGGGCCATCGAGCATGTTCCGACCCCAGAAGTAGGGCGTGGTTGCTACTCCCACTACTTTCTGGTGCCCAAAAAGGACAAGGAGGACATGCGTCCTATCTTGGACCTCCGGAACGTCAATCGCTTCCTCCGGAAGGAGAAGTTCAAGATGCTCACCCTAGCTCAGGTCTTGACTGCCCTCGACCCTGGAGACTGGTTGGTAGCGTTGGACTTGCAGGACGCGTATTTCCACATCCCCGTCCTGCCGGCCCACCGGCGTTACCTTCGGTTCACGGTAGGCCCCGAGCATTTTCAGTTCACCGTGCTCCCCTTGGCCTTACAAGTGCCCCTCGGGTGTTCACGAAAGTGATGGCGGTGGTCGCAGCTCATCTGCGCCGGGCAGGGGTTTCAGTCTTCCCCTACCTCGACGACTGGCTGCTGAAGGCGGGCTCGTCCCAGGCAGTCGTCTCCCACCTCCAGACTACGGCCGAACTCCTGCACTCGCTGGGGTTCTCCATCAATGTGCCGAAGTCGCATCTGTTTCCTTCTCCACAGCTCCTTTTCATCGGAGCAGTTCTGGACACGACGCAGTTTCGGGCCTATCCTCCCGAACAGCGAGTCCGGGATATTCAGGCTATGATTCCGATCTTTCGGCCTTTATCCTGGGTTTCGGTACGGATGACCCTGAGGCTGCTGGGCCTCATGGCCTCCTGCATCCTGCTGGTCAATCATGCCAGATGGCATATGCGGGCTCTGCAGTGGGACCTGAAGTTCCAGTGGGCGCAGCACCAGGGCAACCTGTCCGATCACGTCCAGATCTCGGAGGGGCTGCAAAACAGTTGCAGTGGTGGCTCTCGAACCGGCAATGGGTCATGGACAGATCCCTCTCCCTTCCCCAGCCAGAGCACACAGTTGTGACGGACGCGTCCCTTCTGGGATGGGGCGGTCACATGGGAGAGGCGGAGATCAGAGGCCTCTGGTCTCCGGCGGAGTCCCGGCTCCATATCAACCTTCTGGAGCTCCGGGCGATCCGACTTGCACTCAAGGCATTCCTTCCCTCTGTCAAAGGGAAGGTAGTGCAGGTGTTCACAGACAACACCACCGCCATGTGGTACTGCAACAAACAAGGCGGGGTGGGGTCGTGGACCCTTTGTCAGGAGGCTCTGCGCCTCTGGACATGGCTGGAACATCAGGGCATGTTCCTGATGGTTCAACACCTGGCAGGTTCCCTGAACGCCAGGGCGGACGAACTCAGCCGCAGGTGCATGATGGATCACGAATGGCGTCTTCACTCGGAAGTGGCACAAGGACTCTTTCTACAGTGGGGAGAGCCTTGGTTAGATCTATTCGCCACCGAAGAGAACGCGCAATGTCATCAGTTCTGCGCGTTGGAATTTCCAAGGCGGCACTCGCTCGGCGACGCTTTTCGTCACGAGTGGAGTTGCGGTCTATTGTACGCCTTTCCGCCTATACCACTTCTACCCAGAGTGTTGAAGAAGATTCGGCACGACCGGGCCCAAGTCATTCTTGTGGCTCCGGACTGGGCTCGAAGAGTTTGGTATCCCGAGCTACTCAATATGAGCATAGATCCCCCGATCCGTCTGCCTCTTCGGGAGGATCTTCTGTCGCAGCAGCAGGGGACGGTCCTCCACCCGAACCTGTCCAGTCTACACCTGCTTGCGTGGAGATTGAGCGGCGGCAGTTGATTCCTTTCGACTTGCCTCCCGAAGTTTGTGATGTGATTCTGGCAGCCAGGCGTCCCTCCACTAAGGTGGTATACGCCTGCAGGTGGAACAAATTTGTGGCATGGTGCACAGCAAAGGCTGTGAATCCCCTTTCTGCCCCTCTTTCTGAGGTCCTTCTGTTCCTTCTCTCTCTGGCCCAACAGGGTTCTGCCCTGGGTACCATCAAGGGTTATCTTTGTGCTATCTCGGCCTTCCTCAGGCTCCCTGATCAGCCTTCCCTTTTCAAGTCCCCTGTTGTTAACAGGTTCTTAAAAGGCATTACTCACCTCTTCCCTCCTGTTCCATTTGTGATGCCTCAGTGGGACTTGAACTTGGTTCTTACCTTTTTAATGTGCGCTCCCTTTGAGCCTCTGCATAACTGTCCTCTTCGTCTTCTGACTCTGAAGACAGCCTTTCTGGTGGCCATCACCTCCGCTCGGCGGGTGAGTGAGCTCCAGGCTCTATCTTGCAAACCTCCCTTTCTGTCTGTTCATCCAGACAAGGTTGTTCTTCGGACGCGTCCGTCCTTCTTGCCAAAGGTGGTTACTGCTTTCCACATTGGGCAGACCATCACTTTGCCCACCTTCTTTCCGCCTCCGCATCCTTCTAGAGAGGAAGAGAGGCTCCACCGTCTGGACCCAAAACGTGCGCTCTCCTTCTATATCGACCGCACAAAACACTTCCGGGTGGATGACCAGCTCTTTGTTGGCTACGTGGGCGCCAAAAAGGTTGGGCGGTGCACAAGAGGACCATCTCCCGCTGGGTTACCTTGTGCATCAAGACCTGCTATTCTTTGGCTAAGAAGGAGCCTCCTGTTGGGCTGCGTGCCCATTCCACCAGGGCAACGGCTGCTACCACGGCCTTGGGCCGCGGTGTTCCGCTGCCGGTTATCTGTCAGGCAGCTACGTGGGCCTCGCTGCACACGTTTACAAAGCATTACTGCCTTGACAGTCAGGTCCGCAGGGACGGCTTCTTTGGCCGTTCTGTCCTCCAGGACTTCCTTGTCTGATCTTTGTTCGCAGACCCACCACCGGGGTTGGTATTGCTGGGGTATCTATTCTAAGGTAAGGAATCTGTCACTAACGTGTCTCTTTCAGATGCACAAGTTACTAACTTGTGTAACGATATATCTGTAAGAGACAGTAGTTAGTGACAGATTCCTTACCGCCCACCCATCCTCCCCGTTCTGCGAACTGATTTCTAGGGTTAAGGACATCCCTTTCAGGGCCCTAGTATTTTTCAGACACCTGTGTCAGCTTCTTGCATGGCTCTGCGTTCCTGGCGCGGAAAGTCGTGTACAGAACTGACGTCAGCGCGCAGGGGCGGCGCCTAAGTACTGCCCTCGACGTCATCCCGGCGATCACGACGCCGACGACGGACGCGGAGCCGCACGACGCCGCCTACCGACGCGCAAGGGTACTGCTACGCAAAACTTTCCGGATCCAGCCTGACGCCTGGGGATATTCTAAGGTAAGGAATCTGTCACTAACTACTGTCTCTTACAGATATATCGTTACACAAGTTAGTAACTTGTGCTTTAATACCAGCGAAATGCACCATGGGAACTGTATTTTTTAACAGACATGTGACCCTAGAGTTATAAAGCGCGCATGCATGCACTTTGCAATTAATGATCCCCACCTGGATCAAGGCAAAATGACGCCGAAACGCGTAAGGACATGGGGAATCCTTTGCGCTGCTGTGCCGGTGAATAAATGCTTTTAATTCCAGCATTGGGCCTCGTTGTGGTGTTTATCGGATGATGAATTGACAGGCTGCTCCGTGCCTGTTGTCAGAGGCCGCCCTGTAGGGTCGGGGGCTCCTTGGCTCGGAGGCTGTGTTTTGGATATATATATATATATATATCATTTAACAGTTTGCTCCGCAAATGAGGGCACACTCGGGAGACAGCCGATTTTCAACAAATCTTTATCAACCATCAAGCGGCAATGGGCACTTTGTCATCATAGTCCGCCTGACGCGTTTCAGAAACCATTCCTTATTCATAGGCTTTGCTCAATTAAATCGCACCACTGTTGACGCACCTTAATTTAAATAATTGCCCTCCAGTGGGCTGCTCGAATGAGTGTCCCACTACCTGCTGGGATATGTAGTTTGTCCAACAGCTTACATTTAACCCAAATGGGATTGAGCCAATAAACATTCATACGGCTCTCAAATGAGCCGCAAAGTGTACGTTCCGCTTGTCATCCAAAGGAACTGTCTCCCCATCTTAGAGCTCGGCATAATTCCGAACCCCATGCCCCCGTCATATCCTTGGGGTGGTGCTGCCCTCCACGGCCTGGAGCCGCCGTGAATACATCATTTAACAGTTTGCTCAGCAAATGAGGGCGCACTCGGGAGACAGCCGATTTTCAACAAATCTTTATCAAGCGGCAACGGGCACTTTGTCATCATACTCCGCCTGACGCGTTTCGGAAACCATTCCTTATTCATGGAAGCTGTTGGACAAACTACATATCCCAGTGTAAGTGCATTTGTGACTATGGATTAATTTTATTGAAGGAACTGCAAGCAGCCCACTATTGAAGGACTACCAGTCCCAGTGTACATCACTTTGAAATGTATTACTCACCTGAGTTTGATTGTGCTAACTGCAATAAATAAGGGACTAAGAAACTGGTTGTCGTATGCTTGCAGTTTGTCAATATGCAGAAAAGCCTATGAGGAAGGGTGTTTACCTGAAACGAGTCAGGCTCTGCTGGCACGGAGTGCATTTGTATCTTCCCTAAACTGGAGAATGCGAACAGGGAGTGTGCTCCGCTTTTGGGCATCTTGTGGAAATATATATATATATATATATATATATATCTTTTCTGAAGGGGAAGGATTTTGGAGTTACATGTTTTGTGCAGGCCACAAGCACATGCAGAGCCCCCATCTGCAAGAAGGTCGGCGTTAGCAGTGGCACATTTTTGTTTTCTCAAGGTTCTTGGGTAAACGCCGAACCGCCGTATCTCCCAACGCTACTGTGCTGACTTTCAGAACTGTGACTACACAGTACACTCGCATACTTACTCAAGTGGTGCATGTTCCAGGATCGGAGGGGGCATTAACGTCTCGATGAGGGTCCAGATAACCCGCATTCCCCTCACAGCACAACATCCAACCACATCCAGGCACGAAAGGTGGCGCTGCAGGCACCGCCCACTGGGGCAGCACTGACGATGGTTTACCTGCAGCTGACGGACTCGGAGCACCGAGTTTGAAACATCCTCCCCCTTTCCTCAAGCCCAGCAGAGTGTCTCCACCAATAAGAAGAGAGGCGCTCTGTACTTAAATGTGGACGTGTGAATAACAAAGCTGGTCGAGGCATTTGATAAAGGAATTGAATCCGAAACGCGTCATGCCAAACCACCAGGCTGGAATAAAGAGTTTCCCTGTGAACCCGCGTGGGCTCTGATCTTTTCTGAAGGGGAAGGATTTTGGAGATATATATATATATATGTTTTTTTCTCTGAACATACCAAAAGTTACAGGGACGTTATAGTTAGGCTCAGATTTCACTTGTACAAAATCAGTGAAATTCAGCAGTTCTAGTTAGCTGAGCTAGCTTTAACTTAAGCCCCCACAATGCACTGCTTATGACCTCATATATTACATCACTCATGACATGGTCAGTGACATCACTGATGACATCATCCACAGAAGCACTCACACCACTATACAACTTCTCATACACCCATTCACCCACACCACCACTCACATACCCATTCACAGACCCATACAAGTACTCTCACAACCACTCACTCATCCATAGAGCTACTCGTACAACAAGTATGCAGCCCCCCTCCCCGTGCCGATTTCAGCCCTGGGGATCCCACCCTCGTGGTCCACCTCATTTTTTTTAGGGGGGGTATGTGGCCCCCCTCCCTGGACCGTATTTTGGCCCTGGGGACTCCATCTCCTGGGACCCGGCCTTATTGTAAATGGGGCTAGAAACACACAGCACCCCTCCCCGTGTCGATTTCTGGCGCCGGGTACCCCATCCCTCATGGCCTGGCCATTTTTATAAAGGGGAGAGGGGCATGCAGCACTCCTCCCCAGGCCAATAGTGGCCCCAGGGTCCCCATTCCTCGGGGCCCGGCCAGTAAGTGGTGGGGGCCCTGGAGGCCACCCAGGGCACCCACTGCATATTTGAAAGGGGGAGAGGGTCACAGATGCCCACCCTCCCCGGGCCAATATTGGCCCCTGGGACCCATCACCTGGGGCCTGCCCAGTAAATGGGTTCCTGGAGCCCACCCAAGGCATACACTATGTATTCAAAAGGAGGAAGGGGGCACGCAGCCCCCCTACCGGGCCAATATTGGCCCCGCAACCCCATCACCCGGGGCCTATGTAATTAATATATGGGGAGGGGGGCCACGTGGCCCCCCTTCCTGGGCAAATTTCGACCCCCGAGGACCCCATCCCCCAGGGCCTGGCTAAACCGGTGGGTGTTCTGGAGACCACACAGGACACACACTTCCTTTTTGTTGGGTGCCGTGGGGGGAACCCCAATGCCACCGCGCCCCAGCTGGCTCCCCTCCAGCCAGAGCTGGCATTGCTCCTGCCTACAGGGAGCAGCAGAAATAATACTCCCTGCAGGTGGGAGCAGTTTTTTAATCTCTTTCCTTGCCTGCTTCACAGTGGGAAGGAAAACAGATCAAAAGTCCGCTCCCAGCGGGTGGGAGCATTTTACATGCTCCCGTCCGCTGAGAGCAGACTGTGTTTGCTCTCACTTTTTGGGAACTTTAAAATTGCTCCCGCCAAGAAGAGCAAACACGCTATGTCCCAGGGGTAGGCACCCCGGGACATAGCAGGAGCCCGGTCGTGGGGGATGGTGTCCCCAGGGCCATAAATGGCAACGGAAGGGGGGCTGCGCCCCCCCCATCTTTTCGTATGCATGGCTGGGCCCCAGGGGGTGGAGTCCCCGGGGCTGAACATGGTCCCCCTTTACCATTTGTTTTCAGGCTTGGGGATGGGGTCCCCCGGGCCGGAATCAGCACCCCTCCTGTTTTAAAAATCTGCCAGGCCCCGGGAGATGGGGTCCCTGGGGCCAAAATCAGCCCAAGAGGAGGGCCGTGGCCCCCTTCCCCTGTATTGAAATTTGGCTGGGCCCCGGGTATGGGGGTCCTCGAGGCTGAATTTGGCCTGGGAAGGGTGGCCACATGCGCCCCCTTAATATTAAAGGCATCCCCGCCCCACCTGGCCCACCCGAGGGGGAAAAGAAAAGCAAGCGCAGGCAACCACGCGTGCTATTTTTTCCCTTCTCAGTTTTGCCAGGATCTGCGGATCTTCTGTGTTTTTCCGACAAAATTGGAAAACCCCCAAAAATATTTTTTTGCCCCTGGCGGGGTTTCATGTGAGACCCCACCACCAGGCCTTTGGGGGGGGGGGTCAGGGTATTCCTACCCTCTTCTTGTTTTCGTCTCTTTTCTTAGGACTCTGACAAGTCCAAGTCCCAAGATGACTGCCAACACTTCCTGATTGAAGAGTTGGCAGTCAATCAAATCTCATTTTGAGACCCGTCTGATCTGCCGACCCTCCGTGTCCCTAGATATCGATAAATCTTTTTTCTTTAATAACTCCAAAACTGCTGAACGGATTTGCACCAAATCACAAAAAGAGACCTGAACCAAGAGCTAGCTCTTTCTACCAAATTTGGTGTAATTCTGTTCAGCGGTTTGTGCTGTAGTCGTGTTCAAAATCCCTATGGTAAATTTCATGGAGCAAACAGATTTTGGGGACCCCCCCCCCCCTTTATTCTCAGCTCCCGCTTCATAAATCAACCTTAATCTTTCAAGGCAGCAGCTGAAGTGAGTGGCAAACTAGTTTTGAAAATGTTGTGAAGATTCGTCAAACGGCACCAAAGTTATTAGAAAAACAAAAAACAATTTGTCTATGGAAACTAGGTCCTAACTGTAACTACCTACTGGCGTCCGAGACTTATAGAGATATAGATCTAGATAGAGAGATATAGATAGAGAGATATAGATAGAGAGATATAGATATAGATATAGATAGAGAGATAGATGGATAGATAGATAGATAGGTAGATAGGTAGATAGATAGATAGATAGATAGATAGATAGATAGATAGATAGATAGATAGATAGACATACATATACACACACGCTCGGCTCACCATAGTCTTGATTGCACTATGGCTGTTAGTTATTGGGCATGTTTGATATTTTCTTACACACGTGCTCCTATGTGGTGATATCATTATCGTGATATCATTATCATGATTCTTTCAGTACAATATTAGCAAATAAATTTATATTTACCATTGGAAATAATGCAAGATGACATATAATTACTGAATTTCGTGATGGCGTTAGATGTTGAAAATGTGTAATTTGTTATTTATGTCAATGATTTAGACAAAAATTACATGCCCGTTATTGATATCTATTTTTGGTTGGCATGCCTAATCTTGAAATATTTTTCTACCTCGTTTTGTGCATGAAAATATATGAACTTTGGGAACCGCAATGAGTATATTAAATTATACTAGATAATGGGAGGGAGGTGGGGGGTGCAAGGAGCTAAATGAAGGTCCGGTGACTCGTGCTCCTGAGCGTAATTACTTAATCCCACTGGAGTCACTGTTCCTATGTAGAGAGAAAGACTAAAGTCCTCCTAATACTGTGGTACTGGGGGGGACAGTGTGTCCTGATCTTGGTGCCCTCACACACCCCGAAGGATGTCCTGCTTCATCATTGGGCAATGCTCCTCGTCGGGCTGGCGCTGCAATGCCCTGCGGGTCCCCCGAATGGTCGCTTTGTCGGAGATCTTTTCAGGATAAAGCCGTGGGGGGGAGTGGCAGTGAAGTCCTAAACGGAAGTCTAAATGATGGCTGGAGGGGTGGCTCAACGATTTATTAGAAAAAATATCCCTCTGCCAACATTAAAAACCAAAAAGGTTGTGCTGCTCAGAGCGAGACAGTTTCTCGTAGGTTTGTATGGCCCGGTCACCTACCCGACCTCACGCCTCAGCAGAGACGGCGTGAGGTCAGGTAGGTGACCGGGCCATACAAACCTACGAGAAACTTCCTCGAAGATGCCCACAGCCGCATCTCATTGGGCAATTTCCTCCTTAATAGCTAGAATACTGAATCAACCTTTAGTGGCACTACAGTAATGTATATAGGCCACTCACAATTACCCTTTTTACACAGCACTCTTCGGTCCTGTGTGTATATATACACATATGTATGTATATATACATATGTATATGTATGTATATATACATATGTATGTATATATATATATACACACACAGATGTGTAGCGCTGTCTTCTTCAATAAGGTTAGACCCTCTGAATTATTTACTGTGTTCAGCTGCTCTTCAGGGAGCCACTTCTTTAGTACTTGCAAACTATCAGTAGCTCCTGAGCTACCTGTTGGAGACCCCTGAACTAAACAAATAAGAACAATCCAATCAACTTCTTCTCTAGACCACTTAAAGGTTTCCCATTCACCAAATAGAATATAAAGATACATAGCCACAAAAATTGCTTTTTGTCAAACAAAAGTAGAATGACCCCTTACACAGGTAAAGCCCTTTCTGCAAGGAGCAGGGTGACTTCATAAGCACTCTATGTAGGAGTTCCACAAGTAGACGTTTGCCGAGCCACAATGTGGAGGAGCAGACACACTTTCACAAGACACTGTTGCTTGAAAGCAGTTACAGACGCAGATGCAGCTGTGGGACTTGCAGTTCTCAGTTATCTGTTCAAATAAGGTGCGCCTATCTAGTCTATCCTGCCATCCTCTACTAATGTATATAATTGAAATGTTAACATTGCTCACTAATATTACTTACTATTCTGATTCACACATGTGAATCTATGAAAGATCCAATACTGGAGAAAAAAACAAATGACTTAACTGAAACTGTGGTTCTTAGTGTTTGTATCTTTCATAGATTCATAGGCGGCTCACCCTCCTCCCCAAATAGAGGCTCGTCTCAACCTTGCCATGAATACTTATGTATTTCCACTGTTGTGCTAAGGAATCTGAGGTGTGAAGACGTCTGGCAGGGGTGAGGCCGAGACCACTTTCACACTATTGGCTTCTAAACTGTCAGTGCCTAATACTGCTATTTTAAAATTATCGAGGGACTCCCACTTCGACGACGGGGAATGATTCAAGCATGTGAATCTATGAAAGATATCAATGCTGGAAAACCACTGATACAGGTAAGTAACTTCTATTTTTTTTTTTTTACTTGTCTGGCTTATTCTTCAAAGATGGTTTAGGTGGAAAACCCTTGATGTCACTTCCCGATAAGATGGATGCTGGAAAATGAAATGATTCCATTTTTCTGTAGCGGTGGATCCAGGGAACACGAAAGGTGATTGATTGAGAAGGGAGAAAGCTGGGAGACTGCAGCACATGCCATGGTTTGCATTGCAGAGCGAAAAGCAATGGGTTGAAGCTTACAGCAAAGATCAGGGTAGTGAAAGGAGTGACCGAGGGCTAGGGTAATGACTACAAGAGATGGAAGAAGGAATTATTCAGGGAATTGGCTTGTATATGTCCTCACAGTGAGCAGTCAGCATATTTGTTCAGGTAGCCTCTGGCTAAAGAAGCAGGAAACTCTAATCACTCTACTTGCATCTAACATTCTACTGAAATGATGGGCTCAAGCTGAACTTTTGACTAAATGTGGGCACAGTTGACCCAATGTTCTCTAGTAGTGCCTGTGCGCCCAGAATGTTGTACTCTGTGCTGCTTCTGTTCAGAATCTCAGACCAATAAATAAAATGTGGTACCATAAGTGTGCTTTTCTGTGAAAAGTTTGATCGAATAGTATATTTCAGGATAACTTATGTGACTTTTCTAAGCAGATTGCATTCTTGGAACTCGTATGTTTCCTTTTTAGGACCTCCAACTGTCTCTGTCAACCCGAAGGGCCCCATCAAAGTGAAAGTGGGGGAATCCATCAACCTGGAGTGTGTGGGCATGGGTGATCCACGCCCTGTGGTCAGCTGGCGCCGGACGAGTGCTCGGCCAAACACCAAGCAGCAAGCCCTAGAGCACTTGGACAGCAATGCCATGTTACAGGTAAGGTTCACTAATTTTACCTTTAAGTGGCAAAACTGTGCGTGATTGGAGCATCTCGTTAAGTCTTAGAAATGCAGAAGTGCGTGTGACCTCAGCAATTGGCTTTGACTTTTGAAAAGTTTTGTAAAACTGTATGTTACAGTTTTATTTGTTAAAAACCTGCCATTCGTTAGTCGCCACCAGTCTTTAGTGGGTCTTGACTTCTATGGACCCCGCTAGCTCTCAATTGTTTGCCTGCCTGACTTGAAACCTTTCCTGCCAAATGGTTTTCTGTGGGTTTAGGTACTGCCAAAGCATTCTTATTTATCCTGGGAGTATTCCGGAAATGGCTTGTAAAATTCGTTAAATGTTTTTTTAATCTGAGCATCTACGTGATGCGTCCATTTGGGTTGTTCATTGACAGGAGTCTAAAATAGAAATGCTTTGGTGGCGCCATGCACCCCTTTTTTTATTTTTTTTAATTTTTTTTATAAGTCTAGCTATCTCATTGACAAATTGCCCTTGTTGAATAGGTTGACAAATGACAATCTGGCTATTTGGTGAGTTTAACATCATACTTATTGCTTTTTACTCCGTTTTTTATGTGACTCAATTTACTTTCCTGTTGAGTTCAGGGTGGTGGCAATGGATACATTCTGCCAACAACTGTACGTCTGTGTGATTAGCTAATAAAGTCTGACTCGCAAAGTGCAGGAGGGGATTTTGTTTCTAATACTGACCATATTTATTCTTTGTGGACAGTGATATGTTTGCATGAATCAGAAATAATGTGTTCGAGGCATGTGAGCTGCAGAGCTCACACTGTGCATTAGATCGCCATCTGGTGTTGGGCTCGGATGCTTGCACTTTGTTGTTGTCTTCGAAGAAGTCTTTGTAGTCATGTGATAGGTGACTCCTCCTTAGGACAATAGTGCGCATGGGCATCGACTCCATCCTCAGATTGTTTTTTTACGCCATCGGGTTCGGATGCATTTCGACACTCCGGTTCGAAACTCGTTTTTTTGCAGCGTTTTCCACTTTTCAACGCCTACTACAGACATCGACATCTCGACGTCCCTTCCTCGATCTCCTTTCCAGCCGTCGACGCGGGCCGTTGGGCCCATCGACGCCGTAAGGCCTACTGCCCATGGAAAGGACGCCATTCCGAAAATGCCCCCAATGTGGAGCAAAGTTTCCACATAGTGACCACCACCAGGTCTGTAATCGGTGCCTCTCACCAGACCATAACGAGGCCACTTGTCCGGCCTGCGCCTCCTTCCGCTCCAAGAAGACAATCCGAGATCGTCGAGCCCGAAGGCACATCATGGCGCACAGGTCCGCTCCGGAACCCGTCAACATCTTCGACGAGGGTCCCGATGTTCCGGAAGAAGACTCCGAAGACCTCGCTATCATCTCCGAGGCAGAGGACTCCGACAGTTCCATCCCTTCAGGGCATCGTGTGAGTACTACTGCCCCTGCCCCAACCCTCCCTGCAAAATCGAAGGCACCGGTCAGTACTTCGCCTACGGGCCCCAGTCGAGACCGTAAACGTGTTTCGGACGCCCCGCCTTCGGGCTCGGCACCGAACAAGAAAACAAAGCCTTCTAGTTCCTCGGCACCGACCAAACCTCATGTGCCCGTTACACCGGCACCTTCGGCGCCGAAACACAAAGACCACCCGGCGCCGAAATCCAGCTCGGTCCCCAAATCCGCCTCCAAGCACGCGGATCCCTCGGCACCGAAACCGAAGCTACTCGACACACCCCTAAACTAAAGCCGGTCGAGCCTGTAGCTAAACCGAAGGACGCCTCGACGCCTTCTAAAGCAAAGGAACATTTAAAGAAGCCATCACCACGTTCGGAACCGAAAAAGTCGGCGCCGAAAACTAATATTCAAGGAGAGGAACTGTTTACACCGGATCCCATCGATCCTAATCAACACAAACTTTATATCAATCCTAAAACAGGACATATTTCCTCTGTGCCACGTCACAAGCCTGTCCCTCCGAAGAAGAAAGACTCTTCCACTTCCCCTATGCCTCCTTCTTCCCCTATACCTCTCTCTAACACCCCTCCTCTCCACATCCCTATCACACCTCCTCAACCTGCGGATTCTCCCCCACATGAGTATGAGGACAACATGGGGTACGGGGATGACCCTCATAATTTATATCTGGATCCAGATAATCCACCACAGGATGACTGGGGTTATAATGACCCCCAGACCCTACAGACCTCCCCAGCCCTCCACCTTATCCCACAAAACCATCTCCACCAGATGATCACATAGGTTTTGGGCAACTCATACATAGGGCGGCCGTTTTTCATGGGGTGCATATTCACACCGACCAACCAGAGGAAGATTTTCTTCTAAACACTTTTGAACGGTCTCAAAAAACGGTTCAAACTTTGCCCATGATCAAGGGTGTCATTAAACATGCACCTGAAATTTTTAACGACCCGGTCAGAGCCAGGATCCTTAATCCTAGAGTGGATAAAAAGTATAGACCTGCCCCCGATGACCCCACCTACATCAAAGGTCAGCTCCCCCTTGACTCACTGGTCGTTTCTAATGCCAGAAAACGCGCCAATTCCCAAACTTCAGGGGATGCTCCGCCCCTGATAAAGAATCCAAATTGTTAGATTCCTCTGGCAAACGCGTAGCTGCGCAAGCCACCAACATCTGGCGCATCGCTAACACCCAAGCTCTACTAGCTAGGTACGACAGGGCACACTACGATCAGCTAGAAACCCTCCTTCAACATCTACCTGATCAATACAAAACACAAGCCACTGACCTCATTCAAGAAGGCAAACTTATTTCCAATGCCTCCATTAAGTGCGCCTTAGACGCAGCCGACACCGCCGCTAGGTCAGTTAACACTAGCGTGCTTATCAGACGACACGCCTGGCTTCGCATTTCAGGTTTTAAGCCAGAGGTTCAGACTACTATACTAAACCAGCCCTTTAACCAAAACCAACTATTTGGTCCTGCTGTTAACACAGCACTAGAAAAGATGAAGAAGGATACTGACACTGCCAAATCAATGGGAGCATTGCAGTCCCCGCAGCAACGTGGCTCCTTTCGCCGCTCCTTTTACAGAGGGGGCTCCAGGAATACCACCGCAGACAGTTCCTCTTCCTATCGAACAAACACCCAAACCTCCCCTAATAGAGGATACTTTAGGGGTGGTTACAGAGGCAACAACTCTAAGGGCAGAGGTCGAGGTAATAATAACAACACCCGTACCTCCACCACTCCCAAACAGTGACTTTCCTCCACTTCCCCCGACCACAACACCCCTGTCGGGGGAAGACTATCACAGTTCCTGCCTGTCTGGAACTCCATTACAACAGACAGGTGGGTGAGACAGATTATCCAACATGGCTACTGCCTGGAGCTAACAGCTACCCCCCCACCATACCACCCAGGCAGCGTCCAATGTCCACAGACCATCTTACACTTTTACAACAAGAGGTACTTTCCCTGCTTCAAAAGCACGCCATAGAGCCAGTGCCTCTGCTACAGCAGGGCACAGGGGTTTACTCCCTGTACTTCCTCATTCCCAAAAGGACGGCACTCTCAGGCCTATTTTAGACCTCAGACCTCTCAATCAATACATACACTCAGATCATTTTCACATGATCACTCTCCAACAAGTGCTTCCCTTACTACAACAACAAGACTTCCTTGCCACATTAGACCTCAAGGACGCCTACTTCCACATTCCCATACATCCTGCTCACAGGAAGTATCTAAGGTTCGTTCTCAATGGGCAGCACTACCAGTTCAAAGTACTGCCATTCGGAGTCACCACTGCTCCAAGAGTGTTTACCAAATGCCTTGCAGTAGTAGCAGCGCATCTACGAAGACAACAAATACATGTCTTCCCATACCTGGACGACTGGCTTATCAAAGCCAAATCATTCAACCAGTGTGTCCAACACACTCACCAAACGATACAAACATTATACGACTTGGGCTTCACAATAAACTATACCAAGTCCCACCTTCAGCCCTCCCATGTCCTTCAATATCTGGGAGCTACGATAAACACTTCCACTGCTCTAGCTTACCCCAGCCCAGCCAGGATAGCCAGTATACAAACCCTTGTCCCCAGGTTTCAAATGCAACACTCTCTTCCAGCCAGAGTGTTTATGCAGCTCATCGGCATGATGGCATCCTGCATTTTTCTCGTCCCTCATGCAAAACTTCAAATGCGTCCTCTACAAGAGTGCCTAGCGCGCCAATGGAACCAGGCTCAGGGACATCTTACAGATCTGGTGTTGGTAGACAGCCGCACACATCGCTCTCTGCAGTGGTGGAACACCAACAATTTGTCCAAGGGGCGGCCGTTCCTAGAGCCGGTTCCACAAGTAGTACTAACCACGGACGCATCCCTTACAGGATGGGGAGCACACCTGTTACACCATACAACACAGGGCAAGTGGACCACTCAGCAGAAGCGGTTCCACATCAACCACCTAGAGTTACTAGCCATATTCCTAGCTCTCAAGTCCTTTCAACTCCACGTACAAAACAAAGCTGTCCTGATCCGAACAGACAACATCACAGCTATGTACTATATACAAAAACAGGGGGGGGGGACACTCTCCACAACTGTCCCAACTAGCACAGGACATTTGGAGGTGGGCCATTCCACAAAACATTTACCTTCTAGCAGAACACCTACCAGGGGTTCACAATCAGATTGCAGATCTGTTAAGTCGACAGGCACAACAGATTCACGAGTGGGAACTACATCCACAAGTTCTTCTACCTTTCTTCCAGATGTGGGGCCAGCCAGACTTAGATCTGTTCGCCACACACCAAAACGCCAAATGCCCAACCTTCGCCGCCAGGCTTCCACACCCGCAGTCCAAGGGCAATGCGATATGGATGAACTGGTCCGGCAGATTTGTGTACGCTTTTCCACCGCTCCCACTCATCCCACTTGTAGTACGCAAGCTTCGACAACAGTCTCTCAAAATGATACTAGTAGCCCCTACATGGGCACGCCAACCGTGGTTCACCACACTACTGGAGCTATCAGTAGTCCCATACCAAAGACTACACCTCTCCCCAACAATGCTAACGCAGAGCCATGGAGAGATAATGCACCCAGATCCATCTCAGCTGAACCTTGCAATTTGGCTCCTGAAGTCCTAGAATTCGGTTACCTTAACCTACCCCCAGACTGCATGGACGTTATAAAAGAAGCTAGACGCCCAACTACCAGAGCCTGCTATGCAGCTAAATGGAAAAGATTCGCTATTTACTGCACTAATAATAACATCCAACCATTACAAGCCTCTACGCAAAACATCATTTGTTATTTGCTACATTTGCAAAGATGTAGTCTTGCATACTCATCCATACGTCTGCACCTCGCAGCCCTTGCTGCTTACTTGCAAAACAGGCAACACTTATCACTATTCAAAGTTCCCGCCATCAAAGCCTTCATGGAAGGCCTTAAGCGGATCATACCTCCCAGATTACCACCTTCCCCAGTGTGGAATCTTAATATAGTACTTACCAGGCTCATGGGTCCACCTTTCGAACCCTTACATAAATGTGAACTTCAATTCCTTACATGGAAAGTTGCGTTTCTAATTGCAATCACTTCTCTAAGGAGAGTCAGTGAACTACAAGCTCTAACTATACAAGAGCCTTTCTTACAAATACATCATAAAAAGGTAGTTCTCAGAACAAACCCAAAATTCCTTCCCAAAGTCATTTCGCCTTTCCACCTTAACCAATCAGTAGAACTACCTGTGTTCTTCCAAAACCCAGATTCCGTGGCAGAAAGAGCTCTCCACACCCTAGATGTCAAAAGAGCCCTTATGTGTTACATTGACAGAACCAAATCCTTTCGCAAAACCAAACAATTGTTTGTGGCTTTCTCTCCACCACACAAAGGTAATCCCATCTCAAAAGCCGGGGTTGCAAGGTGGATTGTTAAATGTATCCAAATCTGCTACCAAAAAGCCAAACGCACATTATCAGTTCCCCCTAGAGCGCACTCAACACGCAAACTAGGGGCATCCATGGCATTCTTAGGGAACATTCCCCTAGAAGACATATGTAAGGCAGCCACATGGTCTACAACACACACCTTCACTAAACACTATTGTGTTGATGTGCAAGCCAAGCAACAAGCTTCCGTGGGCCAAGCTGTCCTTAAAACCCTTTTTCAAACTACTGCAACACATACAGGTGACCACCGCTAGGGAGATACTGCTGTACAGTCTATGCACAGTGTGAGCTCTGCAGCTCACATGCCTCGAACGGAAAATGCTACTTACCAGTATGCATCTGTTCTTGGCATGTAGAGCTGCAGATCCTCACACGCCCACCCACCTCCCCGGGACCTGTATGTGCTCCAGTCCTATCTTAATTAGATACACACACATGGACATCTCTTTTCTTTTCTACTAACTCCATCACTCCCCAATATGGCGAAAAACAATCTGAGGATGGAGTCGATGCCCATGCGCACTATTGTCCTAAGGAGGAGTCACCTATCACATGACTACAAAGACTTCTTCGAAGACAACAACAAAGTGCAAGCATCCGAGCCCAACACCAGATGGCGATCTAATGCACAGTGTGAGGATCTGCAGCTCTACATGCCAAGAACAGATGCATACTGGTAAGTAGCATTTTCCCTCACCCCCATATCTATACTCAGTCAGGCTGTGCTCAGCTAAAACCTCTAGGAGAAGTAATGCATATTACTTCTCCACAGAGGAGGAGATAACTTGAGGGGGCAATGCCTTTATTGTATATGTGATTGGAGTGCAAGAAGAAACAGAAGATAAATGTATATTCAAGGTGCAAGGATTTTGGAAGTATTGGTATTGCCATCAGACTAAGAGGTACCAGTTTTAACAAAGTTTTTTTTTTAATGTAGATTCTTTCTGCCAGACCGGAAGATGCTGGTTCCTATTCCTGCATTGCCCGAAATACTTATGGTTCTGTACAGGTCCAAGTGGAAGTACACGTAGAAGGCAGTATAGTGAACCCAGCAGCACCAAACGTGACCCCAGAAGAAGCAGCAGTGATTGTGGTGTCTGGAGGAACTGCCACTCTGCGCTGCTCGGCAGCAGGTAAAGACCTGGTTTCCACAGCAAGTCTTTAGTTAAAGCGTTTTGAGAATCTTTATGAAGGAAGTTAACTCTGACAAAACTTCAGCGTGTTATGGTCCATTGTGCAGACCCCCCAGGATATTGCGGCATGGATTAGCAAATTTAGCGGCACAAATATGGAAATTTAGCGGTACAAATATTGAAATTTAGCAGCATTTTTGCGGCGCTTTATTTTACAAATAATCATTCATTTTCAGCCTGAAATCAATGGAAACTGTTTTAGCAGAGTATTCCACTTTGAAATAGGCATGTTTAAAGTGTCTGCAGCTCTACGGAAGCACAGCTCCAGTCCTAACCTCGCTGTATTTCTCCCTGGGATGTTCTAGTGCCCATGTATGCACCCCTGTAGGGGTAACAAGCGCTATATAAATGCAAACCTTTTCCCCTCTTCTATCCTTCTGCTATCCTTCTGAATCCAAATAACTGACTAACCTATCCACCACTCAAATTACTTTCATATTTCACTATACTAATTCAACACTAATCCTTCTTGGGTTCCGGAGTAGCGTCCTACTCGCCGAAAAAGCGCTTTGACGCCTCGTCAGGGGTAGTAAGCGCTATATAAATGCAATTATAATACTATGACCTCCCTTGCGTAAGGTTTTGAAGGAGACAAACCTAAGGTTACTGTAGACATACCCCCTGTTGTAAATCACAGCAGCTGTTGGTCTGTCCAGTAAGAGGGATTACTCGTACCCCTTCCAAATGACTGTAACCTCATGGTCCTAGTCTACTGAACCTTTTTTGCACAGACAGTAACCCAAAGTTTCAGGAAGATTGAGACAATATCTACAACCATATAGTACTAACCACATTTGACACAATCACAGAGAACCACAAAATATCATCTTAAAATCAAGGAGCTAGCCAAAAATAAAATACAGGGGCATGTTTGGGGAGGGTTTTAGAAAGGTGTGAGCTTTATTCAGAAATGAAAAGGAGCATGTAATGGTGTAACCAGCGTCCTCCGAGATCTGTAAAGTCGGGTACAAGTCCCAGGAAAGGCGAAAGAAGGCGTAGAGGCCAAAAATTTAAAGTCTACGGGAAACAGAGTTCCAAATAATTTGAACAAACCCTTCGGTTGCACTGGTATGAAGCTTTACTTTAAACCAATGCTACACAGCCAATTGGGCTTTCATGCATGCACATCCACACACACGTACATATGTTGTACACTCTTACTTTTTCTCAAAACAATGCAACTTTTATTCATACACCATACCCAAGATAGGCAGTGCAGGCTTTAAATGAAAGCTCACCTGCCAAATCCCAGCACAAGCCATCCCTCGGTGTCTACACCAACTATCCTGCTACTACAACCCGGTCAAGTCCCAGACAGACAGCCCATACAGGCAACCTCTTGCGCCAGTCACCCCAGCACTGAGCACTCTGCCAAGAACCCCATTCTATGCCAGCGGGGGGGCTTCATTAGCACCCACCAGTGTCCTGTTCCCAAGAGCCCTAGATATGACACTACTGGGACATTCACTCAGACCATCACATCAGCAGTGTCTTGAGCTAAACACCCCACTGGGGCCTCAGTCCCACTATCCTTCCTGGTTCTCATCCTAGCAGCACACAAAGGAAACCCCTTTCATGGAGATGGCCCAGCAGGCACGTCGGTGAAAGGTTCTCCCTCCCACTTACATTAAAATACATGGATTGTGGATCCATAAAATTATAAAATAAATATTAAGAACAGTTTATAAAAAATGCTGTAGCGTAAACATCATCCCGACTGCACAGTCTTACCCCGCTTATCTGAAAGAGACACGTTAGTGACAGATTCCTTACCTTAGAATATCCCCAGGCGTCAGGCTGGATCCGGAAAGTTTTTTGCGTAGCAGTACCCTTGCGCGTCGGTAGGCGGCGTCGTGCGGCTCCGCGTCCGTCGTCGGCGTCGTGATCGCCGGGATGACGTCGCGGGCAGTACTTAGGCGCCGCCCCTGCGCGCTGACGTCAGTTCTTCTTTTCCGCGCCAGTAAGCGCAGATCCGGGAAGAGCAGTGCCCTAGTCACTTTTTGACTATCTTTTTTGGTGAATTTTTTCACTGTTTCTTCAACGAGTCTTCACGACTCCTAAGGTGTCGTAGGGATGCCCGGCTTTAAGCCCTGCGAGGAATGTGGTCGCATGATGTCGATCACGGACCCGCACCTCGAGTGTCTCTTTTGTCTCGGCCGAGACCACGACACGAAGTCGTGTCCTGACTGCCGGAAACTTCATCCTAAGGCTTTGCGAGAGCGGTCTCGAAAGCTCCTTGAAGTCCGGCATTCGGCTCCGCGCCGCACCAAGCCCCGGTCCCGGGAGAGGTCGAGGGGCCGGACGCGGAGTCCCCGCCGTTCGTCGGATTCAAAGTCTTCGCGCTCCTCCGGTAAGTCGAAGAACAAGAAGTCTAAGCGGCGTCATCGCTCTAAGACTTCGCCTCGCCGGTCTCGCGACTCGGCTGAGGTCCCTGTCGGCACCGTCCCCGCGGCCCCGGACGTGCCTGTCGAGTTACCCCCGCAGTACCCGCCCTACCCGGGCTCGGGGCGACTCAGGCCGATATACAGGAATTCCTGTCGGCCATGGCCCGCCCTCTTCGGGCCTCAAGGTCCCTCCGATGCGCCTCCGGGCCCCGCGGGCCCTGATTGGGTTGCTCCGGCGTCGCCGTCGACTCCGGTCCCGGCGTCGCCTGTCCCACCAGCCTTCGTCCCGGCCTCGGCTCCGGTCCCGGCCTCGACCCCGGCTCCGGTGGGGCCGCAACCCCCATCGACGCCGGTTGACCTAACCACGCCTCCGCCGACGCCGATGTCCCCAGTGCCGTTTCCGACGCCGTCCGGGGCTCCGGGCGGCGTCGTTCCCCGGTTCTCTCCGGGTCCGGACATGGTGCCGGAACGGCGTCGCCCGACGCCGTATCCGGCGCCGATGAGACCTTGGGTCCCTGATGTCCCTCCTCCTCCATATTTTCAACCTGAGGAGGACCAGGAGAGCTGGGAGGGTCTGACGACCCTCTCACACAACAGTGCGAGTTTGACCCGGACTGGGTTGAGGAACTTGGGGATGCCAGTGGTCTGGATACCTCCCTGACTCTGGCATGCTGTCTCCTCCCGTGGCAACGGAGGAGGGGCTAATTTTGCAACGGTGTTGCGTAGAGCTGCTGGAGCCTTGAATCTCCAGTTGCCTACAGTGGTCGTCAGGTCTAACATCCTGACTGAAGTGCTTCAGCCGGCGGCCTCCTCTTCGGAGACTGTGCTACCGTTCAACGAGGCACTGACTGACGTTCTTTTGGGTGCCTGGTCCAAACCCACCACAGGGGCTCCTGTGGATAGGAACGTGGCCCGACGCCATCGCCCTGCTCCGGGCGACCCCCTGTTTCTCTCTCAACACCCCACCCCTGAGAGCTTGGTTGTCCAAGCCTCTGCCTCCCAAACCGCCTTCCCTACCGCCCCTCCGGATAGGGAATCCAAGCGCCTGGATCACTTTGGGAAGAAGACTTTCTCTTCCTCCAGTGCTGGCTTGCGGTCTGTTAATACCGCTTGCCTCTTGGGCCGATACACCCACTCCCTGTGGGATTCGGTGGCAACTGTTTTGCCGCAGTGTTCTGAGGAGGTCCAGACACTGCTTACCCGCGCCATTGCGGAAGGGCGTGATGCGGCTAAATATACCATCCGCTGTGGCCTTGATACCGCCGACTCGCTGGGCAGATCGCTTGCAACGACGGTGGCGCTGCGTCGCCACGCCTGGCTGAGAACCACTGGTTTTTCGGGAGATGTCCAGAATACACTCATGGACATGCCCTTTGATGGTGTCGGTCTTTTTGGTTCGAAGGCAGACCATGCGCTGGAGCGTTTCAAGGACTCTCGGGCTACTGCTAAGTCCCTGGGCCTTGCTGTTGTGCGCCCTCCGCTCACGTCTGCTTTTCGCCCCTTTCGTGGCCACGGAAGGGGCGCCCAGTCACGTCCGCAGCCCCGCCAACGGCCCGCGCAGCAAGCGCCTTCGCGTGGCCGAGGACGTGGATACCGCCGTGGCGGTTCGGGCAACCAGCGTGCGGGTCAGGCCACCACCTCCAACCCGTCCGCGGCCTCCAAGCCCTCCTAGTCCCTCCTTTCAGGTGCACAGTACGCCAGTCGGGGCAGGGTCCGCCATCACCTTCACCTCTGGCGTCCCATCACCTCGGACAGGTGGGTCTTGGACATTGTCCGAAGGGGCTACTCCCTCCCCTTCGAGACCACCCCCAGCCATGCCACCTCAATTCCACCGCATGTCAGGGGATCACTTGGCGCTTCTACAGAAGGAAGTCACGGCCCTCTTGGCCAAGAGGGCCATCGAGCATGTTCCGACCCCAGAAGTAGGGCGTGGTTGCTACTCCCACTACTTTCTGGTGCCCAAAAGGACAAGGAGGACATGCGTCCTATCTTGGACCTCCGGAACGTCAATCGCTTCCTCCGGAAGGAGAAGTTCAAGATGCTCACCCTAGCTCAGGTCTTGACTGCCCTCGACCCCGGAGACTGGTTGGTAGCGTTGGACTTGCAGGACGCCTATTTCCACATCCCCGTCCTGCCGGCCCACCGGCGTTACCTTCGGTTCACGGTAGGCCTCGAGCATTTTCAGTTCACCGTGCTCCCCTTTGGCCTTACCAGTGCCCCTCGGGTGTTCACGAAAGTGATGGCGGTGGTCGCAGCTCATCTGCGCCGGGCAGGGGTTTCAGTCTTCCCCTACCTCGACTGGCTGCTGAAGGCGGGCTCGTCCCAGGCAGTCGTCTCCCACCTCCAGACTACGGCCGAACTCCTGCACTCGCTGGGGTTCTCCATCAATGTGCCAAAGTCGCATCTGATTCCTTCTCCACAGCTCCTTTTCATCGGAGCAGTTCTGGACACGACGCAGTTTCGGGCCTATCCTCCCGAACGGCGAGTCCGGGATATTCAGGCTATGATTCCGATCTTTCAGCCTTTATCCTGGGTTTCGGTACGGATGACCCTGAGGCTGCTGGGCCTCATGGCCTCCTGCATCCTGCTGGTCACTCATGCCAGATGGCATATGCGGGCTCTGCAGTGGGACCTGAAGTTCCAGTGGGCGCAGCACCAGGGCGACCTGTCCGATCACGTCCAGATCTCGGAGGGGACTGCAAAACAGTTGCAGTGGTGGCTCTCGAACCGGCAATGGGTCATGGGCAGATCCCTCTCCCTTCCCCAGCCAGAGCACACAGTTGTGACGGACGCGTCCCTTCTGGGATGGGGCGGTCACATGGGAGAGGCGGAGATCAGAGGCCTCTGGTCTCCGGCGGAGTCCCGGCTCCATATCAACTTTCTGGAGCTCCGGGCGATCCGACTTGCACTCAAGGCATTCCTTCCCTCTGTCAAAGGGAAGGTAGTGCAGGTGTTCACAGACAACACCACCGCCATGTGGTACTGCAACAAACAAGGCGGGGTGGGGTCGTGGACCCTTTGTCAGGAGGCTCTGCGCCTCTGGACATGGCTGGAACATCAGGGCATGTTCCTGGTGGTTCAACACCTGGCAGGTTCCCTGAACGCCAGGGCGGACGAACTCAGCCGCAGATGCATGATGGATCACGAATGGCGTCTTCACTCGGAAGTGGCGCAAGGACTCTTTCTACAGTGGGGAGAGCCTTGGTTAGATCTATTCGCCACCGAAGAGAATGCGCAATGTCATCAGTTCTGCGCGTTGGAATTTCCAAGGCGGCACTCGCTCGGCGACGCTTTTCGTCACGAGTGGAGTTGCGGTCTATTGTACGCCTTTCCGCCTATACCACTTCTACCCAGAGTGTTGAAGAAGATTCGGCACGACCGGGCCCAAGTCATTCTTGTGGCTCCGGACTGGGCTCGAAGAGTTTGGTATCCCGAGCTACTCAATATGAGCGTAGATCCCCCGATCCGTCTGCCTCTTCGGGAGGATCTTCTGTCGCAGCAGCAGGGGACGGTCCTCCACCCGAACCTGTCCAGTCTACACCTGCTTGCGTGGAGATTGAGCGGCGGCAGTTGATTCCTTTCGACTCTGCCTCCCGAAGTTTGTGATGTGATTCTGGCAGCCAGGCGTCCCTCCACTAAGGTGGTATACGCCTGCAGGTGGAACAAATTTGTGGCATGGTGCACAGCAAAGGCTGTGAATCCCCTTTCTGCCCCTCTTTCTGAGGTCCTTCTGTTCCTTCTCTCTCTGGCCCAACAGGGTTCTGCCCTGGGTACCATCAAGGGTTATCTTTGTGCTATCTCGGCCTTCCTCAGGCTCCCTGATCAGCCCTCCCTTTTCAAGTCCCCTGTTGTTAACAGGTTCTTAAAAGGCATTACTCACCTCTTCCCTCCTGTTCCGTTTGTGATGCCTCAGTGGGACTTGAACTTGGTTCTTACCTTTTTAATGTGCGCTCCCTTTGAGCCTCTACATAACTGTCCTCTTCGTCTTCTGACTCTGAAGACAGCCTTTCTGGTGGCCATCACCTCCGCTCGGCGGGTGAGTGAGCTCCAGGCTCTATCTTGCAAACCTCCCTTTCTGTCTGTTCATCCAGACAAGGTTGTTCTTCGGACGCGTCCGTCCTTCTTGCCAAAGGTGGTTACTGCTTTCCACATTGGGCAGACCATCACTTTGCCCACCTTCTTTCCGCCTCCGCATCCTTCCAGAGAGGAAGAGAGGCTCCACCGTCTGGACCCAAAACGTGCGCTCTCTTTCTATATTGACCGCACAAAACACTTCCGGGTGGATGACCAGCTCTTTGTTGGCTACGTGGGCGCCAAAAAGGTCGGGCGGTGCACAAGAGGACCATCTCCCGCTGGGTTACCTTGTGCATCAAGACCTGCTATTCTTTGGCTAAAAGGAGCCTCCTGTTGGGCTGCGTGCCCATTCCACCAGGGCAACGGCTGCTACCACGGCCTTGGGCCGCGGTGTTCTGCTGCCGGTTATCTGTCAGGCAGCTACGTGGGCCTCGCTGCACACGTTTACAAAGCATTACTGCCTTGACAGTCCGGTCCGGAGGGACGGCTTCTTTGGCCGTTCTGTCCTCCAGGACTTCCTTGTCTGATCTTTGTTCGCAGACCCACCACCGGGGTTGGTATTGCTGGGGTATCTATTCTAAGGTAAGGAATCTGTCACTAACGTGTCTCTTTCAGATGCACAACTTACTAACTTGTGTAACGATATATCTGTAAGAGACAGTAGTTAGTGACAGATTCCTTACCGCCCCACCCATCCTCCCCGTTCTGCGAACTGATTTCTAGGGTTAAGGACATCCCTTTCAGGGCCCTAGTATTTTTCAGACACCTATGTCAGCTTCTTGCATGGCTCTGCGTTCCTGGCGCGGAAAGTCGTGTACAGAACTGACGTCAGCGCGCAGGGGCGGCGCCTAAGTACTGCCCGCGACGTCATCCCGGCGATCACGACGCCGACGACGGACGCGGAGCCGCACGACGCCGCCTACCGACGCGCAAGAGGTACTGCTACGCAAAAACTTTTCCGGATCCAGCCTGACGCCTGGGGATATTCTAAGGTAAGGAATCTGTCACTAACTACTGTCTCTTACAGATATATCGTTACACAAGTTAGTAACTTGTGCATTTATACAGCTGGGGGTGGTCCTGGCCACCTTGCTCACAGTTATTGCTATCAATGTTCATTGCCAACTCTTTTCAACTTTCTCTCTTGGCCCTACACTTCTTCACCAAGTGTTTCCGGTGCTGGCAACATGTGACGAACTGCACTGCCTTCAATAGAAGTATCCCAGCATGGTCCCACTCAGCACTGGCATTGGTTTGCAGTTTTTTCTTTCTTGGGAGTTGTTATGGACCCTAAAAACCACCTTCACTCCATCCCAGCCTTCGGACGGGGCCACCATACCACGGTCTACAGCCCCGTGGGTGACCGCATCATAGATTTTGGTGGCAAGGGTGTGGAATAGGTGATCTACTTTGAAGTTGCTCTTGGCTGATGTTTCGATGTAGGTCATGCCCAGATGAGCCGCCCAGGCTGCAGCCTCTTCACTAGGTACAAGATATCCTGAATCCCGGTCGCTTTTCTGTCCCACCAGCACAAAGACTCATTATATACCAGTCATCCAAGGACAGGAAGGTGGACCGATTACACCGCTATTCACCACTTCGCCATGGGGTGGCAGGCTTAGCCTATTTGCTTAACCATAGATTATTATTGTATGAAATACCACAAAAAGTGGTATTTCATACGATAATAATCTATTCCAGACGCATTCCTTCAATTTCGCGGGCACTTTTGTAAAAATCGCGGCATTTTTACAAAAGTGCCGATTTCGCGAAACCGCGAACTTCTGGAGGGTCTGATTGTGTTAGATTGCTTATAATCGGTCTAATAATAACTGTTTACAGATTGAGTCCGATTGTGTCCTAGTGTTCTATTCCTTCCCCTTGTCCCTCTCCTAAGCACCTTGTTAGATTGCTTTCGTGTGTCAAAGTTTTGAGAAATGGCCCCAGAAAAAGAACCTGACAAATGATAGGCATACTCTTCCTTTCTTATTTCTTTCCTTCCTGACGCCCTTGCCTAAAGCCTCTTTCACTACATCACTTGCTCCCCTTCCACTTTTCCTTTCGCTTCCCTATTATCTTGCTTCCATAGCCCGTTTTAATTTCCCTCCTTCCTTCCACTGTTGCCACCTTCCCTGGCTCCCTCTTGTCCCCTTTTCCTCTTTCCTTCTCTGGCATCTTCCCTTCCTTAAATCTTCATTCAGCTCTTTCTCCCCCTTCCTTCACTTTACAGCCAATTACAAGAATATCAGCCATTAAAATACTGACCCAAGACAATTCAGTAACACCAAAAGAAATACTAAGTTGGCACCCAGTGAAATGTTCTCATTCTGACTTTGGGTCGACCTATGTTTTTCTGAACCTCAGGATTTTGGATTATTCTTCCAGTCGCTCTGTAATGTATTACTTCCATTTCCTTCAGTTTGAATCACTATTACAGACTGTGTAATACATAAAAATATATATGTGTGTGTATATATATGTGTGTGTATATATATATGTGTGTGTATATATATATATATGTGTGTGTATATATATGTGTGTGTATATATGTGTGTGTGTATATATATATATATATATATATATATATGTGTGTCTATATATGTGTGTATATATATGTGTGTGTGTATATATGTGTGTGTATATATATGTGTGTGCTTGTGTATTTATGTGTGTATATGCGTATTTATATATGTGTATATGCGTATTTATATATGTGTATATGCGTATTTATATATGTGTATATGCGTATTTATATATGTGTATATATGCATATTTATGTGTATTTGTGTATATTTGTGTGTAATTGTGTATATTTGTGTGAATTTGTGTATATATGTGTATTTGTGTATGTGTATTTATATATGTGTGTATGTGTGTATATATGTGTGTATTTATATATATATGTGTGTATATATATATATATATATATATATATATATATATATATGTGTGTGTATATCTCACACATATGCGCAGGGACCACACCAACGGAGTAGGAGTCGCCATCGTCCACAGGAACACTCTCAGAGTCTCGACCAACACCGACGACACCCTCAGCACCGCCGAACACCTGCACTTCCAGGTCCACACCGACCCCAACACCACCCTCAGAGGAACCCTCGTCTACAGACCCCCCGGACCCCGACCACAGTTCAGCGACTCCATCGCCGACTTTGTCAGCACACACGCCCTCGCTTCCACGGACTACATCCTCCTTGGGGACCTGATCTTCCACCTCGAGAACAACAACGACACCAACTCCACCACCCTGATCGACAACCTCGCCAACCTCTGACTCAGACAACTCGTCACAACACCCACCCACTCCGCAGGCCACACGCTTGACCCCATCTTCTCTGCAAGCTCCCACGTCTCCTTCAACCACACCACCGAACTCCACTGGACCGACCATCGCTGCATCCACTTCACCTTCCGGAAACCCACCACGCACCACCGCACCCAACAGATCCCCCGCCGCTGCTGGAGCAAAGTCACCAAAGACCAGCTAACCACCAACCTCGCCCGGAGCCCACCCGCCGACCCCACCGACACCGCCGCCCGCAACCTCAGACAGTGGATTGACGACTGCGCCAACACCCTCGCCCCGATCAAGAAACCCTCCAACAGCCACACCAGCAAGAAAGCCAGCTGGTTCACTGAAGACCTCCAGGCCTCCAAGCAAACCTGCCGAAAGCTTGAGAAGAAATGGTAGCGTGAACGAACACCGGACAGCTACGCAGCCCACAAGAACGCCACCCGCAGACACCATCACCTCATCAGATCCGCCAAAAGGACCTCCCTCAAAGACCGCCTAGACAACAACGCACACAACAGCAAAGAGCTCTTCAACATCGTGAAGGAACTCTCCAACCCCAGCTCCAACACCAACGACATCCCACCTTCGCTAGACCTGTGCGACTCCCTTGCCACCTTCTTCCATCGCAAGATCACAGACATCCACGACAGCTTCAACACCACAACCGCCCCGACAACCACTGAGACCTCCGGCCCCACGACCACCATCCGCACCGACCGCCTGCTCTTTTGGACCAACATAGACGACGACAGCATCAAAATCATGAACACCATCCACTCCGGATCTCCATCAGACCCATGCCCACACCACATCTTCAACAAGGCCAGCACCACCATCGCACCCCATCTCCGGAAAGCCATCAACATCTCCTTCGAGACAGCAACCTTCCCGGAGAGCTGGAAGCACGCCGAGATCAACGCCTTACTCAAGAAACCCAAGGCGGACCCCCAGGACCTCAAGAACTTCCGGCCCATCTCCCTGCTCCCGTTCCCGGCGAAGGTCATCGAGAAGACCGTCAACAAACAACTGACCCGCTACCTCGAGGAGAACAGCATCCTGGACCCGTCCCAGTCCGGGTTCCACAGCACCGAAACTGCCCTCGTCGCTGCCACCAACGACATCAGGGCCCTGCTCGACAACAGAGAAACCGCAGCCCTCATCCTCCTGGACCTGTCAGCCGCCTTCGACACGGTCTGCCACCGCACTCTACGCACACGCCTCCACGACGCCGGGATCCAAGAGAAGGCCCAGGACCGGACCACCTCCTTCCTCTCCGGCAGAACACAGAGCGTCCGCCTCCCCCCCCTTTCCGCTCTGAAGCCACCGAGATCATCTGCGGCTTACCCCAGGGCTCATCCCTCAGCCCAACTCTGTTTAACATCTACATGGCACCGCTCGCCCATGTCGCCCGACTGCATGACCTCAACATCATCTCCTACGCCGATGACACCCAACTGATCCTCTCCCTCACCAAGGACCCCCACACCGCCAAAACCAACCTCCACGAAGGAATGAAAGCCGTCGCCGAGTGGATGAAGTATAGCCGACTGAAGCTGAACTCGGACAAGACGGAAGTCCTCATCCTCGGCTCCACCCCCTCGGCCTGGGACGACTCCTGGTGGCCGACCGCACTGGGAACAGCTCCAACACCCACCGACCACGCACGCAACCTAGGGTTCATCCTCGACTCTACCCTCTCCATGTCAAAGCAGGTCAACGCCGTCTCGTCGTCCTGCTTCAACACCCTCCGCATGCTCCGCAAGATCTACAAGTGGATCCCCACCGAAACGAGAAGAACGGTCACCCAGGCCTCGTCAGCAGCAGGTTGGACTACGGAAACGCCCTCTACGCAGGAGCCTCGGCCAAACTCCTGAAACGACTTCAACGCATTCAGAACGCCTCCGCACGCCTGATCCTCGACATCCCTCGCCGCAGCCACATCACACCCCACCTGAGAGACCTGCACTGGGTTCCCCGTCAACAAGAGGATCACCTTCAAGCTCCTCACCCACGCACACAAGGCACTCCACAACACCGGACCAGCGTACCTCAACAGACGACTCAGCTTCTACACCCCCACCCGCCAGCTTCGCTCCGCCGACCTCGCCCTCGCCACAGTCCCCCGCATCCGAAGAGCGACCTCCGGCGGCAGATCGTTTTCCCACCTCGCCGCCAAGACCTGGAACACCCTCCCCATCCACCTACGGCAGACCCAAGACCTGCTGACCTTCAGAAGACTCCTCAAGACCTGGCTTTTCGAGCAGTAGCAGCATTCCACCGCCCCCCCACCCACCGCCATCGCCTTGAGACCCTCACGGGTATGTAGCGCGCTTTACAAATGCTCTGATTGATTGATATATGTGTATATATGTGTGTGTATATGTGTATATATGTGTGTGTATATGTGTATATGTGTGTATTTATATATACATGTGTATTTATATATACATGTGTATTTATATATACATGTGTGTATATATGTGTATCTATATATACATGTGTATATGTGTATCTATATATACATGTGTATCTATATATACATGTGTATCTATATATATATATATGTGTATCTATATATACATGTGTATCTAAATATACATGTGTATCTATATATACATGTGTGTATATATGTGCATCTATATATACATGTGTGTATATATGTGCATCTATATATACATGTGTGTGTATATGTGCATCTATATATACATGTGTGTATATGTGCATCTATATATACATGTGTGTGTATATGTGCATCTATATATACATGTGTGTATGTGTGTGTATCTATATATACATGTGTGTATGTGTGTGTATCTATATATACATGTGTGTATGTGTGTGTATCTATATATACATGTGTGGATATATGTGTATCTATATGGTTTTGGATAACCAAATGGAGATGGTCACTCCAGGTTGTAAGTCGGCAAAACATCTTTATTGTGCAATCAGGTCTGACGCGTTTCGACTCCCATGAGTGTTTGTCAAGGTAGCAAGGCCCACCACCCTTCAAAATAAATACTCCTCGTCCATAGAAACTGGAAAGTGACATTTCATGATCACAAAACGGCATCGCCCAAACAGAAATTCATAGTAAATTCTTATATTTGAAAGGTCATCACTAATAAATCAAGAATTCATATGTCACAGATAATCAAGGTAATACAATCAATAATTCTTTAAGCAAATATAGGAAAAATTGTCCAATATAAATACATTATCAGGAATGTAATATGATGACATTTCTAGAAACTTCTTACAGATAAAGAAAAAACGTTCAATCACAAATAAAAAAGTGGGGGCTAAAAAAGTTTGTACAGAAAATGATTGGGAAGTGCGTGCAGGATAATAAATGCCGGACAGTGTATGAGTGCAAATCAAAAGGGCCCAAGTGGGTTATACCATGATTGGAATTATCTCTTCCCCAAGCATTTCAGTGACAATGTAATTTTTTAAACTAAAAAAGCCACTGAAATTCACCAGTTATAGTTATCTCAAGTAACTATAACTCGTGCCCTAAGGTGGTAATACCTCGCGCCTCCGCCACACACTGTTTTGTTATCAAAGATGCCATTTTAGATGTTGCAGTGATGTTATCAATGATATCATAAAAGATGTTATGAATGATGCAGTATGTGGGGTAATTAACAGTGCATGGCGAGGGCGCGAGTTGTAGTTCCCTTACGGCAAGAATTAGTTATTTTAGAACTATAAATGGCAGGTTTTTTTTTAAACATTGCATTGCCACTGAAATTGTCACCTAACTATAACATTACCTTAACCTTTGTTTTTTCAGTTAATTTTTAGAGGTTTTTTTTAGTGTAAAGTAGTATTTTATTACCATATGTGATTGCGACCAGGCCTTGCTCCACATCCCTTTGGACAACCAACCCCACACCGCTACCTCCAACCGATTAGCGCTGTTCCCCCAAGCCTTTGGGCCCCGGGGACCGCATCCACAAGGCTTTTTTTAATTTAAAAGGGGTGGGGGATCACTGCCTGGTTTTTTAAAATAGAGGAACTGCTCCCTCTTCCCGCCCTGTTTAAAAATGACTGTAGTGCAAACCTCTCTGTGCCCTTACATACTCTGCAGTAATTAATCTGCAGTGGTTTTTTAACATAGAGGGACTGCTCCCTCTTCCCACCCTGTTTAAAAATCACTGCAATGCATACCCCTCGGCACCCTTACATGCTCTGTAATTACTGCAGAGTATGTAAGGGCACTTAAGGATATGCACTGCAGTGGTACTTTCTAAACAAGGCCACAAGAGGGAGCAGTGCCTTTAGGTTAAAAAAACCACGGCAGATTAAACTTTAATCTGCAGCGATTTTTAAACCTAGATGGACTGTTCCCTCTTCTAGCCTTTTTAATTAATTCCGCTGGCAGAGCAGTAGAATTTAAAAGTAATTCCTCGTTACAAGACTAATGCAGAATTACCAAATTCCTCTGATTCCATCGGCAGAATTAATTGACCCTCCCAGGCCTAATGCCCACCTTACAAGACATCATCTCATCACTTCAGAAAGGGGACTTCATGGCTGGCTTAGACTTCAAGGACGCTTATTTCCACATACCAGTCCATCTTGCGCGCCAATTATACCTGCAGTTCATGGTAAGCAGACAACATTACCAATTCGAAGTTCTTTCCTTTGGAGTAAAAGACACACAATTGATGGACGGAATGCAGAACAAATCAAAACATTCACCCCCAGTCGAGAGAACTGTGTTAAATCCATCATTCTTTAGCTCACCATGCCACCCGAGTTCAGACCTGGCCATATGCAAATCTGTCTTGACCCTGTGCCTCATGGGAACAGTCCAGCCTGAACTGCCAAGCCAGGTCCTCTCTGGACCGGAAACAAGCATCCTAGGACCGGTTTCGGGGTTTCACCCCTCATCAGCCAGGATAGCTTGAATCCAGTGGCACAGTGAGCCCGGAACCCACGTCTGGGCATACCCGGCACACTTAGGGCGAGGAAGCAAAAGAGACACGATTGATAGATGGAATGCAGAACAAATCAAAACATTCACCCCCAGTCTAGAGATCTGGGTTAAATCCATCATTCTTTTGCTCACCATGCCACCCCAGTTCAGACCCAGCCATATGCAAATCAGTCTTGACCCTCTGCCTCATGGGAACAGTCCAGCCTGAACTACCAAGCCAGGTCCTCCTTGGACCGGAAACAAGCATCCTAGGACTGGTTTCTGGGTGTCACCCCTCATCAGCCAGGATAGCTTGAATCCAGTGGCACAGTGAGCCCAGAACCCACGTCTGGGCATACCCGGCACACTTAGGGCTTGGAAGCAAAAGAAACACAATTGATGGACGTAATGCAGAACAAAACAAAACATTCACAACCAGTCAAGAGATCTGGGTTAAATCCATCATTCTTTTGCTCACCATGCCACCCTAGTTCAGACCTGGCCATATGCAAATCAGTCTTGACCCTGTGCCTCATGGGAACAGTCCAGCCCGAACTGCCAAGCCAGGTCCTCCCGTGATCGGAAACAAGCATCCTAGGACTGGTTTCGGGGTATCACCCCTCATCAGCCAGGATAGCTTGAATCCAGTGGCACAGTGAGCCCCGGGACCCTTTGGAGTAACCACAGTCCCAAGGGTTTTTACCAAGTGTTTGGCAGTTATCGCAGCTCATATTCACAGATATGCCTTAAACGTATCTGATCGAGACTTCTTGCCGCAGAATCTTTACCTTAGAATATACCCCAGGTGTCATGTTGGATCTAGAAAATCTTTGAGCAGCACCTTTGTGCGCAGATAGGTGGCATCGAACTGCTCTACGTCGGCATTGTAGGCATCGCCCTCACCAGATGTGACATGCGTGATGCCTATATAGGTGCCACTCCACAACCTGACATCAGTTCCTTTATTTCCGTGCCAACTGCATGCATCTGGAAGAGCTACACCGGCCATTCATTGGACACCTTTTTGGCATTTTTGTCACCTTTTTGAGAAGTTCTGCTCCCAGTGTGCTAGGGATGTCCCCTCAAAAAACAGTTGGTTTTAAATCCTACGGGGCAAATGTCTGTGATGGATCCCCATATAGTTTCTGGGGTGTTTGGAGCAGGACCACGACTCCAGGAATTGTTCCGACTGCCGCCCCATGAATCTAAAGGTGATTTAGGAGTGAGAAATTGAAGCTCCTAGCGGCCCGTCATCGGAAGACTCCACACCTCTCCAGGTCCCGATTGTGTGGAAGGTCCTAGGCCCACCCTCGGAGTCATTCCCGTCAGTCATGGTCGAAGTCGTTGTCGAGCAAGTCCCACAAGCACAAGAAGTTGAAGCACTCTTAGGCTTTGCTGTGCCTGTCCAATCTTTCGGACGCAGTGCGGGAACGACACCACAAGTTGAGCGATGCCCTACTCCTGCACTCTACACACGGACCCTGGGTTCACTGTGCACCTCCCTGTGTTTCCTGGAGCCGGAGTGACCCCCACTCACTTTTATGAGGCTATACACCTCATTTTTGTGCGGCTTGACCACTCTGGAGTGCCTTCACGAACTACAGGTCTGGGACATGCACTGAATGGATTCCTGCTGCCAGGTTTGCCCTCTGCACCTGTGTGGCTCTCTGGATTTATTTCTGGATTCGGGACAACTTCAGTCGTAAATCCATGACCTTTGCTGGAATTTGGGCCTGTGGCACTGTTCCCGGCACCACTGATGTTGAGCCCATAGTCATTCCTCACTCAAACACGGAGCTGGACCAGCGTCATTCAACGTCAACACTGGTGCCGCCCGGACCTCTGCATTTGCCAGAGTTGGAGACCGTGCCTCCTTTATTTGACAGGCCCTGTGGGAATTCTGGCTGGGGTCGATCTGAGGATCCTTACGGCTACCCTGACCCTCCAGGATGATCCTTTGGCCCGGTTGGATGATAACTGGTATGAGTACCTGGCAGATGGCAGTGGTCTGAACACCTCACCAGACGTTGGCCTTGTCTCTCCTCCTAGTGTGGCTATGGAGGAGGAGGAATCTTTTGCTATTGTGGTGAGGAGAGAAGATTAAGTCCTCAAACTCTAGCTGCACTTCGTGGAAGTCAAGACCAATGTCTTGACAGAGATGCCTTAGCTGTGGGAACATCCCACACAGAACCTCTTCAGCCCTTCAGTGAAGCCTTCTCTGATGTCCTGCTTGGGGCCTGGGCCAAGCCCAGCACAGGACGATTGTACTTTGCCACCAGCCTGCCCCTGGGGACCCAGCTTTTTTCACCCAGCACCCCAACCCTGAGAGCCTGGTGGGGCAGGCCTCAACGTCTAAAATGAAACCTGGCGCGTTTCCCTACCACTCCACCAGACAAGTAATTAAAGAGACTGGATACCTTTGGGAAGAGGATTTTCTCTTCCATCATTCTGGCAAGCAGTCGGTGAACAACAGCATAACTCTTGGGCCATTATAGCATCAGGTTTCCCATCAATGTGAAAAATTACATTACCAACCCCAGCAAATTAAACCATTCTTAGGATCCTTAATGAACGCACACAAAGGCAAGGTGTAGTACACAAACTCGCAGAGGGTGATGGCATAACAGCAACTGCTGCCTCTTTTTCAGACATCACGCCTCATTACTGTTCGAAATTTAATGGCCATGATTGCTTCCTGCATAGCAATAGTACATTATGCCAGACTACATATGCGCCCTCTACAGAAATGTCTACCAAAACAGTGGGAAGAAGCAGCAGGGAATTGGGAGGATGTTGTGCTGGTATCAGCAAACACCGAGCATTCTCTCTGCTAGTGGAATACAAACAAGCTTCTTCCTTGCAGGCCCTTTGTGGACCTCCTTCCACAATTGACCATTACCACAGATGCTTCCATCAGGCTGGGGAGCCCACGTTCATCACATAACACCCCTGGGAACTTGGCCTGCACAGTACCAGGGGCACCACATCAACTACCCGGAACAGCTAGCTATCAAGAGAGCCCTCAAAGCTTTTCTTCCAATGCTTTAAGACTGTCCTCATCAAAAAGGCCAACATGACGGCCCTGTTCTATATTCAAAACAGGGAGGGACACTTTCCCCTCAGTTTTCACACTTCATACAGAAGATTTGGCATTTCTTGTTCAAAGAAAAACAAGTTGCAAACATCTGGGCCCAGCACTACATGGCAAGAGTATGCAGAACATGTGAATCTACAGCATTACACACTATGGAGAGATGATTACAGAGTCAGTAACATTTTATATCTTTCAGACACACATCTCTGTGTGTAAATGTATGTGTGTTTGCATGAAACATACGGACTCCCAGCCTATCTGGCCGAGGCTCGGGCGCAGGCGTCTCCAGTTGCTTCACATTGACCAGATTTCCCCTCTCCATTACAAAAAGGAGATTGATTACGAGGCAGTCCAGCCAGTTGTTATTCACAAAGTTTATTTCAGCAAAGAAACTTAGGATGCATTTCGACCCTACTCGGGTCTTGCTCACCTGACCAGTGACAAATGTGCATACGATTGAAGTGAACTTTAAGTGACAAACCTAAAAGACAGACTATGTTCTCAGTTCTGTGAAAACACCCAAAGGCTCCATAATAATGTGAATACACTCAATATTGAACCGAACGGTGCCAGTTTTACATATAGTTTGTATTTACTTTATACCATGATTTCATTTTATTTTCCTTTATCTTTTCCTTTACATTATACACTGATTTTTTTAATCTTTTAAGATTCTAGGTCTTAATGGCCCTGTTGTTTTCATGAAAATTGATGCATCAGACATCAGAGTCGTTCAATACGGCCGACCAGCAAATGCCGGGTCTCACACCCAGCGCCGCAATTGGATCCAGCGGCCAGATAATCCCTAGTCCCGGTTAGGAGAAAGCAGCACAAAGGTCTAGCTGTGTTTAGTCTTGTCCCGTCCGGCGAGGAGACGGCCTCAGGCAGGGATATCCATGTTGTGAATGAACTTGGCTGCAGTCTTGGGATCTGTGGACTGGTGGGTTTTCTCTTTATGGAGGATCATAAGTTTGGCCGGATATATTAAAGAGTACCTGGCGCCACCTTTCTGCAGTGTACATTTCACTGGGAGGTCTTCACGGCGCACTGCCTGCACCGCTAACGTGAAGTCTGGGAAGAGGGAGATGGCATTTCCCTGGGCAGTGCTCCAGTGCAAGGAGTAATGTGGTGTCCCTTTAATTCATGAGGCAGGCGATTATGAATCTCGCTGGAGCTCCAGGGGGTGGGCACGGCGCGCCTGCTCCACTATGAACATTATTTATAAAAGTTTTATATATCGCGAACATGACCCATGAGGGTATCCGAGCTCTTTACAAATGGTCATGTGGAACAATACAATTAAAGCAAACAACACCAATTCATAGACAATATAGGATGTAGCAGCTCCTAGGATGCGGAGAGTTGCGATCACAAGGCCCAAAGTGACAGATATACATACAAGATAGTAACGGTCAAGTGTCTTAAGACAGCTGTGTTAGAGAGGTTTAAAGTGTGCATGTGTGGCTGGACATCGCAAGACAGCCGGCCAAACAGACATGCACACTTTTAAAAAGTGCAAAAGGCACCCCGCCCACCTCCCTGCTGCCATTCAGCCCCACCCCCGTCCTGACACTCCGTTCGGGACGGGGTGACGAAAAATAAAATGGTAATGAATGAACTTAATTACCATTTTATTGTTCCATCTATGGGGGCATTTCAGTGGGGCTACGCTCCTCCTCAATAACGGAGCCCCTGTGTATGCTGTTTCGTTCAGGGTGCAAGCTTATGAGATCAGGAAGTACATTTCCTGCAAAACAGATTGTGGTTTACTGCATCAAATGTACCTGTCAGTGAAGGTATGTTGGCAGCACAAACTTCCAGGTCAGAAAACACATGTTGAGGCACATACAGGCCAGTGATAATGACTTGAAATATCCAGTAGCCTGCCACTTTCAAGAGAAGCATTGGTGGGGGGGGGGGGGGATTTGATGGTGATGCAATTCTTTGGCCTGGGTAGGGTAATAAACAGCAAATAGAGGGTGATAGGTGTCTTAGAACTCCGCATGTTGGAATCAGAGTGCATCATCACTCTGAAGACCTGTGAACTGTTAGTTTTATATATGATTGAAGAATTAGCTGTACATCTGAAACATGCACTTGCCCAAGTCTTTCTCTTTTTCCTTTTTTTTTTATATACTCCTCTTATCACACATTTTCCTCTCCTTCCATAGTTTCTAATTGAAGCAGTTACCTGAATATGAGCAATTTGTTTTGAAGAAATTAGTTTTTTTATTTCTACCTTTATTTTTCTATTTTCACCCTTTTTTATCCTTCTGTTTTTGAATGAGTCTCATAGTTTATCTCATGCTAACAAAAGAATCACACAACATGGGCATGCTCAAGGATTCTACTTATGCTCTACATTGAATCCTTTGAATACAGCTACTTAAATACAACAAGGCAAAGCTGTAAGGAAATGCCTCTTTGTATGGTCACCCCCAAGTTTTTCAACTGATGCTGCTGGTGTTTGGACTTTGAGTGCACTGAGGCTTGCTAACCAGTCCTTCGTTCCAGTGCCCTGACCCTAAAGTATATGTTGAATTGGCTATACCCAATTGGGAATAGCTAACTTACCTATACGTTCCTAGCAAATGGTATCATGTACCCAGGGCATGTATGTTAGAGGGGTACCCCAGGGCTTGTAGCACTGATTGTGCCACCCTAGATGCCCCCCAGGTAAAACCAGTCCCCCAGTGTGCCAATACAGACTGGTAGAGCAGTCGTACACTTCTAGCCCGACTTTGCTATTGAAAGCAATGGCAAAGCCACTGCTTCCCTTGGACATGTGTGTAAGTCACCTCTCTGGCAGGCCTACTGAGCCCTAAAGACCGGGTGAGACATATGACACAGGAAGGACGTGTACTTTGCATGTCCTGACAGTAAAACACGCAAAACAACAGTTTTTACTGTGGACAGACTTGGTCGCCCAATTGGTGAGTACAGGGTTACACGCTGACCCCTTCAACTGTGCTAACTCCTGAACGGTGCGACCAAAGTGGGCACTCCAAGCTATCAGACATCTCGTCACATTAAGCCCGGCTTGCATCTCAAGTCGAAATTAATGTAACTTGTTGCATGCAGTGTGCAGCTTTAGCAAAGCTGCCACTTTGTTGCCTTTAAAACTCCTGTTCCTTCCTGGGCACACATGGAGCCTACTCCATGAGACTGCTCTCTGCCCTCCTGGAGCGACATGCTAACAACTCTCAGAAAGGAGAACAATAAGGGATTGCAGGCCAGGGAGGTGTCATGTCCCTCCTGCAGGAAGACACTTTGGGTGTTAGTCCCAAAAGGCAGGCTTCAAAGGTGAAGCTGCCTTTGAAGGGCACATGGAGGGGAGGGCTGCCCCATTGTTGAGGTATACAGGCTGGCACAGGCGACAAAGGGGGAAGCTAGTTGCCAAACTGGTATTCCCAGGGGCATATAGGCCTAGGTAGCCACACCTCGGGCTGGGCTAATGAGGTCTGAACACCAAGAGAGGGGTCTTGCCATCTTGGAAGTGGGCAGAATGGTGCATCCGGGGAGGCCCTGCAAAGCCCCAGGGAAGTTGCAATAAGCTCCAGTTTCCGCCTAATTCAATTGAAGGTTCTCCACAGAGTGTACTGCTCCCGGAACTTCTGAGCCGACTGGGCAAGGCAGACTCAGCCCTATGCCACAGGGGGTGCAGCCAAGAGGGCACATTCTATCATCTCATCTCAGTGTCATGAAACTCAGAAATATTGGGGCAGAGTTAGAGACATCATGTCACAAGTGACTGGGCTGTCGATCCCTTGGTGCCGCAATGGTTCTTACTGGGTATAGTCGGAGGAGGACTGGCCTAGATACACCAAAATATGGCTGGCTTTGGGAGGTGTGGTGGCTAAGTGTAACCTGGCCAGGTGCTGGGGGGCAAGGGCACTACCATGAGTCAAGGACTGGCAAACCGATATGGACTGGTGCTGGCTAGCGGAGAGTACAATCTACCAAATTAGGGGTTGTCCTAAAAAATGGGAGAAAATCTGGGATCTGAAAGAGACACGTTAGTGACAGATTCCTTACCTTACAATATCCCCAGGCGTCAGGCTGGATCCGGAAAGTTTTTGCGTAGCAGTACCCTTGCACGTCGGTAGGCGGCGTCGTGCGGCTCCGCGTCCGTCGTCGGCGTTGGGACCGCCGGGATGACGTCGCGGTCAGTACTTAGACGCCGCCCCTGCGCGCTGACGTCAGTTCTTTCTTTTTCCGCGCCAGTAAGCGCAGATCCGGGAAGAGCAGTGCCCTAGTCATTTCTTGACTAAGTTTTTTGGTGATTTTTCACTGTTTTCTCGAAGTCTCTCGACTCCGAAGGTGTCGGTAGGGATGCCCGGCTTCAAGCCATGCGACACCTGTGGTCGAATGATGTCGATCACAGACCCGCATCAGGATTGTCTCTACTGCCTCGGCCGCGACCACGACACGAAGTTGTGCTCCGACTGCCGGGCCTTGCACCCGAAGGCTTTGCGAGAGCGGTCTCGAAAGCTCCTCGAGGTCCGGCAGTCGGCTCCGCGCCACGCCAAGCCCCGGTCACGTGAGAGGTCGAGGGGCCGGTCGCGGAGTCCTCATCGGTCGTCGGGGTCCAAGTCTTCGCACTCCTCCGGTAAGTCGAAGCATAGAAGTCGAAGAAACGTCATCGCTCGGCGACTTCCCCTCGCCGGTCTCGCGACTCGGCTGAGGGTCCTGTCGGCACCGTCCCCGCGGCTCCGGGAGTGCCTGTGGAGCCGCCCCCGCATTACCCGTCCTTCCCGGGTTCGGGGGCGACTCCGGCCGAGATACAGGAGTTCCTGTCGGCCATGGCCCGCCTCTTCGGGCCTCAAGGTCCCCCCGGTGTGCCTTCGGGCCCCGCGGGCCCTGATGGGGTTTCTCCGGCGACTCCGGTCCCGGCACCGCCTGTCACACCAGCCTCGGTCCCGGCCCCGGCCTCGACCCCGGCTCCAGTGCTGCCACAACCCCGATCGACGCCGGTTGACCTGACGACACCTCCACCGGCGCCGATCTCTCCGGTGCCGTTCCCGACGCCGCCCGGTGCTCCGGGCGGCGTCGTTCCCCGGTTCTCTCCGGATCCGGACATGGCGCCGGACCGGCGTCACTCGACGCCGGCTCCGATGCCGATGGGTCCTTGGGTCCCACATGTCCCTCCTCCTTATTTTGAACAAGAATTGGAGGACGCAGAGGACTGGGAGGGGTCGGATGACCCTCTCACACAGCAATGTGAGTTTGATCAGGACTGGGCTGAGGAGCTTGGGGATGCCAGTGGTCTGGACACCTCTCCTGACTCTGGCATGCTGTCTCCTCCTTCCGTGGCAACGGAGGAGGGAGCAAACTCTGCAACGGTGTTGCGTAGAGCAGCTGGGGCCTTACACCTCCAGTTGCCTACAGTGGCTGTCAGGACTAACATCCTGACGGAAGTGCTTCAGCCGGCAGCTACCTCCTCGGAGCCACTGCTGCCGTTTAACGAGGCGCTTTCAGACGTTCTTTTGGGCACCTGGTCCAAGCCCACCACAGGGGCTCCTGTGGATAGGAACGTGGCCCGACGCCATCGCCCTGCTCCGGGCAACCCCCTGTTCCTCTCCCAACACCCCACCCCTGAGAGCTTGGTGGTCCAAGCCTCTGCTTCCCAAAGCGCCTTCCCTACCGCTCCCCTGGATAGGGAATCCAAACGCCTGGATCAATTTGGGAAGAAGGTCTTTTCTTCCTCCAGTGCTGGCTTGCGGTCCGTCAACACCACTTGCCTCTTGGGCCGATATTCCCACTCCTTGTGGGACTCGGTGGCGCAAGTTCTGCCCCAGTGTCCTGAGGAGGTCCAGACACTGCTTTCCCGCACCATTGCGGAGGGAAGAGATGCAGCAAAATACACCATCAGATGTGGCCTTGATACCGCCGACTCGCTGGGCAGATCGCTTGCGACGACAATGGCGCTGCGCCGTCACGCCTGGCTGAGAACCACTGGTTTCTCGGGTGATGTCCAAAACACTCTTATGGACATTACCTTTGATGGGATCGGTCTTTTTGGGAACAAGGCAGACCATGCGCTGGAGCGCTTTAAGGACTCACGGGCCACGGCCAAGTCCCTGGGCCTTTCTGCTGTACGCCCTCCGCAGCCGTCTGCTTTTTGCCCCTTTCGTGGCCACGGAAGGGGCGCCCAGTCACGTCCGCTGCCCAGCCACCGGCCCGTGCAGCAAACGTCTTCGCGTGGCCGAGGACGTGGCTCCCGCCGTGGCGGGTCAGGCAACCAGCGTGCGGGTCAGCCACCAACCCCGCCCCGTCCGCGGCCTCCAAGCCCTCCTAGTCCTTCTTTTCAGGTGCACAGCACGCCAGTAGGGGGCAGGGTCCGCCATCACCTTCACCACTGGCGTGCCATCACCTCGGACAAGTGGGTCTTGGACATTGTCCGAAGGGGCTACTCCCTCCCCTTCGAGACCATCCCCCCAGCCATGCCACCTCAATTCCACCGCATGTCAGGGGATCACTTGGTGCTTCTTCAAAAGGAAGTTGCGGCCCTCTTAGCCAAGGGGGCCATCGAGCGCGTTCCGACCCCAGAAGTCGGACGTGGTTGCTACTCCCACTACTTTCTGGTGCCCAAAAAGGACAAGGAGGACATGCGTCCTATCTTGGACCTCCGGAACGTCAATCGCTTCCTCCGGAAGGAGAAGTTCAAGATGCTTACCCTAGCTCAGGTCTTGACTGCCCTCGACCCTGGAGACTGGATGGTAGCGTTGGACTTGCAGGACGCATATTTCCACATCCCCGTCCTGCTGGCCCACCGGCGTTACCTGCGGTTCACGGTAGGCCTCGAGCATTTTCAGTTCACCGTGCTCCCTTTCGGCCTTACCAGCGCCCCTCGGGTGTTCACGAAAGTGATGGCGGTGGTCGCAGCTCATCTGCGCCGGGCAGGGGTTCCAGTCTTCCCCCTACCTCGACGACTGGCTGCTGAAGGCGGGCTCGTCCCAGGCAGTCGTCTCCCACCTCCAGACTACGGCCGAACTCCTGCACTCGCTGGGGTTTTCCATCAACGTGCCGAAGTCGCACATGACTCCTTCTCCACAGCTCCTTTTCATCGGAGCAGTTCTGGACACGACGCAGTTTCGGGTTTATCCTCCCGAACGGCGAGTCCGGGATATTCAGGCTATGATTCCGATCTTTCAGCCTCTATCCTGGGTTTCGGTACGGATGACCCTGAGGCTCCTGGGCCTCATGGCCTCCTGCATCCTGCTGGTCGCTCATGCCAGATGGCATATGCGAGCTCTGCAGTGGGACCTGAAGTTCCAGTGGGCGCAGCACCAGGGCAACCTGTCCGATCACGTCCAGATCTCGGAGGGGACTGCAAAACAGTTGCAGTGGTGGCTCTCGAACCGGCAATGGGTCATGGGCAGATCCCTCTCCCTTCCCCAGCCAGAGCACACAGTTGTGACGGACGCGTCCCTTCTGGGATGGGGCGGTCACATGGGAGAGGCGGAGATCAGAGGCCTCTGGTCTCCGGCGGAGTCCCGGCTCCATATCAACATTCTGGAGCTCCGGGCGATCCGACTTGCACTCAAGGCATTCCTTCCCTCTGTCAAAGGGACGGTAGTGCAGGTGTTCACAGACAACACCACCGCCATGTGGTACTGCAACAAACAGGGCGGGGTGGGGTCGTGGACCCTATGTCAGGAGGCTCTGCGTCTCTGGACATGGCTGGAACATCAGGGCATATTCCTGATGGTTCAACACCTGGCAGGTTCCCTGAACGCCAGGGCGGACGAACTCAGCCGCAGGTGCATGATGGATCACCAATTGCGTCTTCACTCGGAGGTGGCGCGAGGTCTCTTTCAACAGTGGGGAAAGCCTTGGTTAGATCTGTTCGCCACCGAAGAGAACGCGCAATGTCAGCAGTTCTGCGCGTTGGAATTTCCAAGGCGGCACTCGCTCGGCTACGCTTTTTGTCGCGAGTGGAGTTGCGGTCTGTTGTACGCCTTTCCGCCTATACCACTTCTACCCAGAGTGTTGAAGATTCGGCGCGACCGGGCCCAAGTCATTCTTGTGGCTCCGGACTGGGCTCGAAGAGTTTGGTATCCCGAGCTACTCAGTATGAGCGTCGATCCCCCGATCCGTCTGCCTCTTCGGGAGGATCTTCTGTCGCAGCAGCAGGGGACGGTCCTCCACCCGAACCTGTCCAGTCTCCACCTCCTTGAATGGAGATTGAGCGGCGGCAGTTGATTCCTTTCGACTTGCCTCCCGAAGTTTGTGATGTGATTCTGGCAGCCAGGCGTCCCTCCACTAAGGTGGTATACGCCTGCAGGTGGAACAAGTTTGTGGCATGGTGCACAGCAAAGGCTGTGGATCCCCTTTCAGCCCCTCTTTCTGAGGTTCTTCTGTTCCTTCTTTCTCTGGCCCAACAGGGTTCTGCCCTGGGTACCATCAAGGGCTATCTTTGTGCAATCTCGGCCTTTCTCAGGCTTCCTGATCAGCCCTCTCTTTTTAAGTCCCCTGTTGTTAACAGGTTTCTTAAAGGCATTACACACCTCTTCCCTCCTGTTCCGTTTGTAATGCCTCAGTGGGACTTGAACTTGGTTCTTACTTTCTTAATGTGCGCTCCCTTTGAGCCTTTGCATAACTGTCCTCTTCGTCTTCTTACTCTGAAGACAGCCTTTCTGGTGGCCATCACCTCCGCTCGGCGGGTGAGTGAGCTCCAGGCTCTTTCATGCAAACCCCCCTTTCTGTCTGTTCATCCAGACAAGGTTGTTCTTAGGACGCGTCCGTCCTTCTTGCCAAAGGTGGTTACTGCCTTCCACATTGGGCAGACCATCACTTTGCCCACCTTCTTTCCGCCTCCGCATCCTTCCAGAGATGAAGAGATGCTCCACCGTCTGGACCCAAAACGTGCGCTTTCCTTTTACATCAACCGCACACACCAGTTCCGGGTGGATGACCAGCTCTTTGTTGGCTACGTGGGCGCCAAAAAAGGTCGGGCGGTACACAAAAGGACCATCTCACGCTGGGTCACCTTGTGTATCAAAGCCTGCTATTCTTTGGCTAAGAAGGAGCCTCCTGTTGGGCTGCGTGCCCATTCCACCAGGGCAACGGCTGCTACCACGGCTTTAGGCCGCGGTGTTCCGGTGCAGGATATATGTCAGGCAGCTACGTGGGCCTCGCTGCACACGTTTACCAAACATTACTGCCTTGACAGCCAGGTCCGGAGGGACGGCTTCTTTGGCCGTTCTGTCCTCCGGGACTTCCTTGTCTGAATCTGTTCGCAGACCCACCACCGGGGTTGGTATTGTTGGGGTATCTATTCTAAGGTAAGGAATCTGTCACTAACTTGTCTCTTTCAGATGCACAAGTTACTAACTTGTAGTAACGATATATCTGTAAGAGACAGTAGTTAGTGACCGATTCCTACCGCCCACCCATCCTCCCCGTTCTGCGAACTGATTTCTAGGGTTAAGGACATCCCTTTCATGGCCCTAGTATTTTCAGACACCTATGTCAGCTTCTTGCATGGCTCTGCGTTCCTGGCGCGGAAAGTCGTGTACAGAACTGACGCCAGCGCGCAGGGGCGGCGTCTAAGTACTGCCCGCGACGTCATCCCAGCGGTCCCGACGACGGACGCGGAGCCGCACGACGCCGCCAACTGACGCGCAAGGGTACTGCTACGCAAAAACTTTCCGGATCCAGCCTGACACCTGGGGATATTCTAAGGTAAGGAATCTGTCACTAACTAATGTCTCTTACAGATATATCGTTACACAAGTTAGTAACTTGTGCATCAATGGCGGGGCTTCCGAGAGCTGCAATGGGGTCCTGAACTTGTGTGCTGAGCACTGTATCTCTAATGTAATACCCTCCAAGATAACAAAAAGATAAGAATGTAAACAACTGGTCAACATATCACTATTGTAACCTGCATCACTGATGTACTGCTGGTTTTTAGTTGTTGTTGCAATAAAAAGATTTAAAAATTTACACTTGTGCACCATGTTAAGTACTGACTTTTGTAAATGGTTCCCATCCATGAACAAGGTTTGGGAAGGTCAGCCGAAATGCGTTTGGTCCGTGGACCTAGAAAAGATTAAATAAAGCACTTCTTCACTAGTATCTGACTCATGGTATCATATCCTTTCTTGGGTGAAAGGAACTGAGTGGCAGCATGTATGTGTGTGTATGTTTATATAATAAATAAATTTCATGTTTTCCTGTGAAATATGGATTTCAGCATCATAATGATGTCCTAAACCCCTCTGCGGAGCTTTATCATTGTCAGAGCTACTAGGATTATGTGGCATGAAGGACAAAATTATGCTGCAAGCCAATATAAATTATGCAGCTAAAAATACAAATTATGCACACATTCTCTAGCAGTTATATTTTCATTCATTTGAGATTGAAACTATTTTTTTACATCTGCAAATTATGTGCCAAACACGTTGAATCCACAATTATGCAAAAAAGGTTGCAACCACACAATCACATAAATCTACTGGCTTCTCACCATTGTCCATTGTTTTGAAAAAATTTCAAGAACATTTTAATTCTAATAAGGGCCCGTTGTTAGCTTCACTTTTACGAAATGGCTCTTTCAAGTCAACTAGCCCAAAATAAACATGTAAAATGAGAAGTACATAACTGGAAATGTGTGATATGGTGAGATATTGCCATCTTGGGGTTCTAGTGGCATTGTGGTTTGATGTCACCAGAACCCATCAGTGGCAATATTGGATCATATAAAACAGTTACCCATTATGTATCCTTTATGTATTACTTGACATTTCTTCCTTCATGGCTCTGCTGTGTGGGAGGCTTTACATCTCTATCTCTGACTAGCATGAGTCTGGACAAGGTCCCTAGAGCTGAAATACCAGTACTCTAAATCACACTAAGTTTTTGCTTTTTAGAAGTTAGAATGGTTGCATAGAGGTTAAGGAAGATTTGAGTTCTGGAGCAAATATAACTGCAAGAGACTGTCGCTTGTACATACATATTTTTTGTAGATTTTTTATGTAGTGAGATATTGTCACAAACAGTACATTAACACATTCTTGCCCAGACTAAATATGACATTATTTCAGTTGCATAGTGAGTTGTTATAAAAAGGAAACTCCAAATGAGAGGTTCGGTGAGTTTGAAAGAACCCAGGGGTTTTTAGTGCAGGTAGGGGTTGAAAGTTAATTGAGTGCATGATCGAAATATGCTGTGATATAACTGTCGGCTTTCTGTTTCCAGGGAACCCAACTCCAACTATCACATGGTCCAAACTGCGCGCACCCTTACCATGGCAGCACCAGGTGGTCAATAATACCCTCATCATTCCAAGAGTGGCTCAGCAGGACTCTGGCCAGTACATCTGCAATGCTTCCAGTCCGGCTGGTTACTCTGAGGCTTTCATCGCCTTGGACGTGGAGAGTATGTCACCTTCATTACCAGCAAATTTGTCACCACTTTTTTTTTTTAACCATCTTCTCCACCTTTAAGTTTCACATCTAACATTCTGAGACATGTATCTACATGAAGTTGCTTCACCAGTTAAAATCTATTATCTTAAATTGTCCTTTGTGTTCCCTGTTAGCGCCCCCTTATGCAACCAGCCTGCCCGATGAAGTGTCTCTGCGTTTAGGGGATATGATCCAGTTGCAGTGCCTAGCCCATGGGACACCACCACTTCGCTTTCAATGGGCCAAAGTCAACGGCACCCTTTCTGAGAAAGCTACCGTCCAGGATGGTGTGCTGCATATCAATGTGGCCACGGCAGAAGATGCTGGCATGTACCGTTGCCATGTGACCAATAAAGTGGGCACAGCAGAGGCATTTGCCAGCGTCAGCTTACAGAGTAAGTGATTGTTATTTTCATTATAGTAATAATTATGAAAAAGCTTAGTAGGTGTGCATATGTGACCTGGAAAAATTATATTATTTACAAGTGTGCAAATAATTGTGCTTATATATCTGAAGATTTGCACTCTTCTATTATTCGAGCATGAAGTTGTCTATTATGATGAACATGGTATCTGAAAGAGACACGTTAGTGATAGATTCCTTACCTTAGAATATCCCCAGGCGTCAGGCTGGATCCGGAAAGTTTTGCGTAGCAGTACCCTTGCGCGTCGGTAGGCGGCGTCGTGCGGCTCCGCGTCCGTCGTCGGCGTCGTGATCGCCGGGATGACGTCGCGGGCAGTACTTAGGCGCCGCCCCTGCGCGCTGACGTCAGTTCTTCTTTTCCGCGCCAGTAAGCGCAGATCCGGGAAGAGCAGTGCCCTGGTCAATTTTTGACCATACTTTTTGGTGATTTTTTCACTGTCTTTTTCCACCTTCAGGTGTCGTAGGGATGCCCGGCTTCAAGCGATGCGGCGCCTGTGCGCGGATGATGTCCGTCACCGAACCGCATTGGGAGTGTCTCTTCTGCCTCGGCCGAGGCCACGACACCGAGTCTTGTCCCGAATGCCAGGCCCTCAACCCGAAGGCTTTGCGAGAGCGGTCTCGAAAGCTCCTCGAGGCCCGGCATTCGGCTCCGCGGAAGCCCCGGTCGCGTGAGAGGTCCAGGGGTCGCTCGCGGAGTGCACACCGGTCGTCGGCGTCGAAGTCTTCTTCGTCCGGTAAGTCTCGACACAAGAAGTCCAAGAAGCATCGTCGCTCTCGGACTTCGCCTCGCCGGTCTCGCGACTCGGCTGAGGCCCCTCCCGGCACCGTCCCCGCCCCGCGGCCCCGGACTTGCCTGTGGAGTCGCCCCGTCATACCCGCCCTTCCCGGGTTCGGGGGCGGATCCGGCCAAGGTACAGGAGTTCCTGTCGGCCATGGCCCGCCTCTTCGGGCCTTCAGGCCCCTCCGGTGCGCCTTCGGGCCCCGCGGGCCCTGATGGGGTTGATCCGGCGTCGCCGGCGGCTCCGGCCCCGGCGTCGCCCGAGCCTCCAGCCTCGATCCCGGCTCCGGCTCCGGCCCCGGCCTCGATCCCGGCTCCACAACTCCCATCGACGCCGGTCGACCTTACGACACCTCCGCCGGCGCCGATGTCTCCGGTGCCGTTCTCGACGCCGCCCTGGGCTCCGGGCGGCGTCGTCCCCGGTTCCTTCCGGCTCCGGACATGGACCCGGAGCGACGTCGCTCGACGCCGGCTCCGGCGCCGATGGGACCTTGGGTCCCAAATGTCCCTCCTCCTCCTTATTTTGAACCAGAGGAGGACCAGGAGGACTGGGAGGGGTCTGATGACCCTCTGACACGCAACTGTCAGTATGATGAGGACTGGACAGAGAGTCTAGGGAGGCCAGTGGTCTGGATACTTCTCCTGACACTGGCATGCTGTCTCCTCCCGTGGCTACGGAGGAGGGGGCCAATTTTGGTACGGTGTTGCGTAGGGCTGCTGGGGCCTTACGTCTCCAGCTCCCTACTTTGACGGTCAAGACTAACATCTTGACAGAGGTGCTTCAGCCGGCAGCCTCCTCTGCGGAGACTGTGCTGCCGTTTAACGACGCCCTCACGGACGTTCTTTTGGGCGCCTGGTCCAAGCCCAACACAGGGGCTCCTGTGGATCGGAACGTGTCACGACGCCATCGCCCCGCTCCGGGCGACCCCCTGTTTCTTTCTGTCCACCCCACTCCTGAGAGCTTGGTTGTCCAAGCCTCCGCTTCCCAAACCGCCTTCCCTACCGCTCCTCCGGATAGGGAATCCAAACGCCTGGATCAGTTTGGGAAGAAAGGTTTTTCTTCCTCCAGTGCTGGCTTGCGGTCCGTTAACACCGCTTGTCTTTTGGGCCGATATACCCACTCCCTGTGGGATTCGGTGGCGGATGTTTTGCCCCAGTGCCCTGAGGAGGTCCAGGCACTGCTTTCCCGCGCCATTGCGGAAGGAAGGGATGCGGCCAAATACACTATCCGTTGTGGCCTTGACACCGCCGACTCGCTGGGCAGGTCGATTGCAACGACGGTGGCGCTCCGGCGCCACGCCTGGCTGAGAACCACTGGTTTTTCAGGGGATGTCCAGAATACTCTCATGGACATGCCCTTTGATGGAGTCGGTCTTTTTGGGTCCAAAGCAGACCATGCGTTGGAGCGCTTTAAGGACTCACGGGCTACTGCAAAGTCCCTGGGCCTTTCTGCTACACGCCCTCCGCTGCCTTCTGCTTTTCGCCCCTATCGTGGCCACGGTAGGGCGCCCCTTCACGTCAGCAGCCCAGCCACCGGCCCGCGCAGCAGGCGTCTTCGCGTGGCCGAGGACGTGGATTCCGCCGTGGCGGATCGGGCAACCAGCGTGCGGGTCAGGCCACCACCTCCAACCCGTCCCGCGGCCTCCAAGCCCTCCTAGTCCCTCCTTTCAGGTGCACGGCACGCCAGTAGGGGGCAGGGTCCGCCATCACCTTCCCCACTGGCGCACCATCACCTCGGACAGGTGGGTCTTGGACATTGTCCGAAGGGGCTACTCCCTCCCCTTCGAGGCCACCCCCCAGCCATGCCACCTCAATTCCACCGCATGTCAGGGGATCACTTGGTGCTTCTACAGAAGGAAGTCACGGCCCTCTTGACCAAGAGGGCCATCGAGCATGTTCCGACCCCAGAAGTAGGGCGTGGTTGCTACTCCCACTACTTTCTGGTGCCCAAAAAGGACAAGGAGGACATGCGTCCTATCTTGGACCTCCGGAACGTCAATCGCTTCCTCCGGAAGGAGAAGTTCAAGATGCTCACCCTAGCTCAGGTCTTGACTGCCCTCGACCCTGGAGACTGGTTGGTAGCGTTGGACTTGCAGGACGCGTATTTCCACATCCCCGTCCTGCCGGCCCACCGGCGTTACCTTCGGTTCACGGTAGGCCCCGAGCATTTTCAGTTCACCGTGCTCCCCTTTGGCCTTACCAGTGCCCCTCGGGTGTTCACGAAAGTGATGGCGGTGGTCGCAGCTCATCTGCGCCGGGCAGGGGTTTCAGTCTTCCCCTACCTCGACGACTGGCTGCTGAAGGCGGGCTCGTCCCAGGCAGTCGTCTCCCACCTCCAGACTACGGCCGAACTCCTGCACTCGCTGGGGTTCTCCATCAATGTGCCGAAGTCGCATCTAATTCCTTCTCCACAGCTCCTTTTCATCGGAGCAGTTCTGGACACGACGCAGTTTCGGGCCTATCCTCCCGCACGGCGAGTCCGGGATATTCAGGCTATGATTCCGATCTTTCGGCCTTTATCCTGGGTTTCGGTACGGATGACCCTGAGGCTGCTGGGCCTCATGGCCTCCTGCATCCTGCTGGTCAATCATGCCAGATGGCATATGCGGGCTCTGCAGTGGGACCTGAAGTTCCAGTGGGCGCAGCACCAGGGCAACCTGTCCGATCACGTCCAGATCTCGGAGGGGACTGCAAAACAGTTGCAGTGGTGGCTCTCGAACCGGCAATGGGTCATGGGCAGATCCCTCTCCCTTCCCCAGCCAGAGCATACAGTTGTGACGGACGCGTCCCTTCTGGGATGGGGCGGTCACATGGGAGAGGCGGAGATCAGAGGCCTCTGGTCTCCGGCGGAGTCCCGGCTCCATATCAACCTTCTGGAGCTCCGGGCGATCCGGCTTGCACTCAAGGCATTCCTTCCCTCTGTCAAAGGGAAGGTAGTGCAGGTGTTCACAGACAACACCACCGCCATGTGGTACTGCAACAAACAGGGCGGGGTGGGGTCTTGGACCCTTTGTCAGGAGGCTCTGCGCCTCTGGACATGGCTGGAACATCAGGGCATGTTCCTGATGGTTCAACACCTGGCAGGTTCTCTGAACGCCAGGGCGGACGAACTCAGCCGCAGGTGCATGATGGATCACGAATGGCGTCTTCACTCGGAAGTGGCGCAAGGACTCTTTCTACAGTGGGGAGAGCCTTGGTTAGATCTATTCGCCACCGAAGAGAACGCGCAATGTCATCAGTTCTGCGCGTTGGAATTTCCAAGGCGGCACTCGCTCGGCGACGCTTTTCGTCGCGAGTGGAGTTGCGGTCTGTTGTACGCCTTTCCGCCTATACCACTTCTACCCAGAGTGTTGAAGAAGATTCGGCACGACCGGGCCCAAGTCATTCTTGTGGCTCCGGACTGGGCTCGAAGAGTTTGGTATCCCGAGCTACTCAATATGAGCATAGATCCCCCGATCCGTCTGCCTCTTCGGGAGGATCTTCTGTCGCAGCACCAGGGGACGGTCCTCCACCCGAACCTGTCCAGTCTACACCTGCTTGCGTGGAGATTGAGCGGCGGCAGTTGATTCCTTTCAACTTGCCTCCCGAAGTTTGTGATGTGATTCTGGCAGCCAGGCGTCCCTCCACTAAGGTGGTATACGCCTGCAGGTGGAACAAATTTGTGGCATGGTGCACAGCAAAGGCTGTGGATCCCCTTTCTGCCCCTCTTTCTGAGGTCCTTCTGTTCCTTCTCTCTCTGGCCCAACAGGGTTCTGCCCTGGGTACCATCAAGGGTTATCTTTGTGCTATCTCGGCCTTCCTCAGGCTCCCTGATCAGCCCTCCTTTTCAAGTCCCCTGTTGTTAACAGGTTCTTAAAAGGCATTACTCACCTCTTCCCTCCTGTTCCGTTTGTAATGCCTCAGTGGGACTTGAACTTGGTTCTTACCTTTTAATGTGCGCTCCCTTTGAGCCTCTGCATAACTGTCCTCTTCGTCTTCTGACTCTAAAGGCAGCCTTTCTGGTGGCCATCACCTCCGCTCGGCGGGTGAGTGAGCTCCAGGCTCTTTCTTGCAAACCTCCCTTTCTGTCTGTTCATCCAGACAAGGTTGTTCTTCGGACGCGTCCGTCCTTCTTGCCAAAGGTGGTTACTGCTTTCCACATTGGGCAGACCATCACTTTGCCCACCTTCTTTCCGCCTCCGCATCCTTCCAGAGAGGAAGAGAGGCTCCACCGTCTGGACCCAAAACGTGCGCTCTCCTTCTATATCGACCGCACGAAACACTTCCGGGTGGATGACCAGCTCTTTGTTGGCTACGTGGGCGCCAAAAAGGTCGGGCGGTGCACAAGAGGACCATCTCCCGCTGGGTTACCCTGTGCATCAAGACCTGCTATTCTTTGGCTAAAAGGAGCCTCCTGTTGGGCTGCGTGCCCATTCCACCAGGGCGACGGCTGCTACCACGGCCTTGGGCCGCGGTGTTCCGCTGCCGGTTATCTGTCAGGCAGCTACGTGGGCCTCGCTGCACACGTTTACTAAGCATTACTGCCTTGACAGTCAGGTCCGGAGGGACGGCTTCTTTGGCCGTTCTGTCCTCCAGGACTTCCTTGTCTGATCTTTGTTCGCAGACCCACCACCGGGGTTGGTATTGCTGGGGTATCTATTCTAAGGTAAGGAATCTATCACTAACGTGTCTCTTTCAGATGCACAAGTTACTAACTTGTGTAACGATATATCTGTAAGAGACAGTAGTTAGTGATAGATTCCTTACCGCCCACCCATCCTCCCCGTTCTGCGAACTGATTTCTAGGGTTAAGGACATCCCTTTCAGGGCCCTAGTATTTTTCAGACACCTGTGTCAGCTTCTTGCATGGCTCTGCGTTCCTGGCGCGGAAAGTCGTGTACAGAACTGACGTCAGCGCGCAGGGGCGGCGCCTAAGTACTGCCCGCGACGTCATCCCGGCGATCACGACGCCGACGACGGACGCGGAGCCGCACGACGCCGCCTACCGACGCGCAAGGGTACTGCTACGCAAAACTTTCCGGATCCAGCCTGACGCCTGGGGATATTCTAAGGTAAGGAATCTATCACTAACTACTGTCTCTTACAGATATATTGTTACACAAGTTAGTAACTTGTGCGATAGACACTCAATTTCCAATCTGTTACCAGCGCCCCATGCCACAGTTCATCCTTCAGTGATGATGCTTTTTATAGTGTTTCCACTTGTACCATCCCAGAGCCGCACAGACCACCATTCCTACCACACTCCCAGTGCCCTGTTCAAAACAGGGACCGCATCAGAGCAGTTCTGAATGAGAAAGTGAAGAGGTCTTTCACACATCCCTCTTGGCATGGAGAGCGCTGCTTCCGCTGCATTCTCATTCAAGCTTCTTTAATGCTCTGCCTTTGTTAATTGAGTCCTGCTCTCTGTTTCTGAAATGGGTGAATACAGCTTTATTTCACATAATACCATTTTCTCCTGGCACCCACTTTAATGAGCTTGGTTGAGGTTAACATTTTTTTGGCATATAGACTCATGGGTTAAATGTTAAATAAGTTACTATATTAATGCTGTGATTTCATAGCACCTAAAATGTGTTTGGAAATTTTCAAAAAGTACAATGCTGCTTAAAGGAGGTCACTGCCGGCATGATCTGCTCTTGCCACCTTTCTGATACATTTATCAGAGGTGAATCTAATGCCACTCTCCAAAGTTTTACCATTTATCACTAGTAAGATCAGAGTAGCCCACTTACCCCTAAAGGCCTTCATTCGTTATCTCAATAATTGATTATTCTCTGTCTCAAGGCCCCAGAATACTTAATACAGAAGTAGAATACAATGACCTGCACCTTGATGCTCCTGATGATGATGTATGAAAGTGTAGGGCACGGATTTGGGGAGCAGACACTAGGGAATAGATCAGTTTCACAAGAGATGATCAGCCTTTAGAAATAGTTTTTCTTGGATGCCTCTTCAAACTGTCATTGTAGTAGTAAGTATATGCAGTACTATCGGAAATTAATCACATTGCCATCTGGGTGAGTACTGCACCTTGGATCTGAAAGAGACACGTTAGTGACAGATTCCTTACCTTAGAATATCCCCAGGCTGGATCCGGAAAGTTTTCGCGTAGCAGTACCCTTGCGCGTCGGTAGGCGGCGTCGTGCGGCTCCGCGTCCGTCGTAGGCGTCGTGATCGCCGTGATGACGTCGCGGGCAGTACTTAGACGCCGCCCCTGCGCGCTGACGTCAGTTCTTCTTTTTCCGCGCCAGTAAGCGCAGATCCGGGAAGAGCAGTGCCCTAGTCAATTTTTGACTACATATTTTGGTGATTTTTTCACTGTTTCTTTTCGAGTCTTCTCGACTCCTAGGTGTCGGTAGGGATGCCCGGCTTCAAGCCATGCGACGTCTGTGGTCGAATGATGTCGATCACAGACCCGCACTTAGAGTGTCTCTACTGTCTTGGCCGAGACCACGACACGAAGTCGTGCCCTGACTGCCGGGCCTTACACCCGAAGGCTTTGCGAGAGCGATCTCGAAAGCTCCTCGAGGTCCGGCAGTCGGCTCCGCGCCGTACCAAGCCCCGGTCCCGTGAGAGGTCGAGGGGCCGGTCGCGGAGCCCCCGCCGGTCGTCGGAGTCCAAGTCTTCGCACTCCTCGGGTAAGTCGAAGCATAAAAAGTCTAAGAAGCATCATCGCTCTAAGACTTCGCCTCGCCGGTCTCGCGACTCGGCTGAGGCCCCTGTCGGCACCGTCCGCGGCCTCGGACGTGCCTGTGGAGCCGCCCCGCATTACCCGTCCTTTCCGGGTTCGGGGGCGACTCTGGCCCTAATACAGGAATTCCTGTCGGCCATGGCCCGCCTCTTCGGGCCTCAAGGGTCCCTCCGGTGCGCCTTCGGGCCCCGCGGGCCCTGATGGGGTTGCTCCGGCGTCGCCGACGACTCCGGTCCCGGCATCGCCCGTCCCACGAGCCTTGATCTCGGCTCCGGCCCCGGCCTCGACCCCGGCCCCGGCCTCGACCCCGGCTCCGGTGGTACCGCAACCCCGATCGACGCCGGTTGACCTAACCACGCCGGCGCCGATGTCCCCGGTGCCGTTCCTGACGCCGCCCGGGGCTCCGGGCGGCTTCGTTCCCCGGTTCTCTCCGGTTCCGGACATGGAGCCGGACCGACGTCGCTCGACGCCGATGAGACCTTGGGTCCCAGATGTCCCTCCTCCTCCATATTTTGAGCCAGAGGAGGACCAGGAGAGCTGGGAGGGGTCGGAAGACCCTCTCACACAGCAGTGTGAGTATGATCAGGACTGGGCAGAGGAACTTGGGGATGCCAGTGGTCTAGACACTTCCCCTGACACTGGCATGCTGTCTCCTCCCGTGGCTACGTAGGAGGGGGCGAATTTCGCAACGGTGTTGCGTAGAGCAGCTGGAGCCTTGCACCTCCAATTGCCTACTGTGGCTGTCAGGACTAACCTCCTGACGGAAGTGCTTCAGCCGGCAGCTACCTCCCCGGAGCCATTGCTGCCGTTTAATGATGCACTGTCTGACGTTCTTTTGGGCACCTGGTCCAAGCCCAACACAGGGGCTCCTGTGGATAGGAACGTGGCCCGACGCCATCGCCCTGCTCCGGGCGACCCCTTGTTTCTCCCCCAACATCCCACCCCCGAGAGCTTGGTTGTCGAAGCCTCTGCCTCCCAAACCGCCTTCCCTACCGCCCCTCCGGATAGGGAATCCAAACGCCTGGATCAATTTGGGAAGAAGGCCTTTTCTTCCTCCAGTGCTGGCTTGCGGTCCGTCAACACCGCTTGCCTTTTGGGCCGATATTCCCACTCTCTGTGGGATTCGGTGGCGGCCGTTTTGCCCCAGTGTTCTGAGGAGGTCCAGACACTGCTTACCCGCACCATTGCGGAAGGTAGGGATGCGGCAAAGTTCACCATACGTTGTGGCCTTGATACCGCCGACTCGCTGGGCAGATCGCTTGCAACGACGGTGGCGCTGCGTCGCCACGCCTTGCTGAGAACAACTGGTTTCTCGGGTGATGTCCAGAATACACTCATGGACATGCCCTTTGATGGAGTCGGTCTTTTTGGTTCCAAAGCAGACCATGCGCTGGAGCGTTTTAAGGACTCACGGGCTACTGCCAAGTCCCTGGGCCTTTCTGTTGTGCGCCCTCCGCTGACCTCTGTTTTTCGCCCCTTTCGTGGCCACGGAAGAGGCGCCCAGTCACGTCCGCTGCCCAGCCAACGGCCCGCGCAGCAAGCGTCTTCGCGTGGCCGAGGACGTGGCTCCCGCCGTGGCGGGTCGGGCAACCAGCGTGCGGGTCAGGCCACCAACTCCGCCCCGTCCTCCAAGCCCTCCTAGTCCTTCCTTTCCGGTGCACAGCACGCCAGTAGGGGGCAGGGTCCGCCATCACCTTCACCACTGGCGTGCCATCACCTCGGACAGGTGGGTCTTGGACATTGTCCGAAGGGGCTACTCCCTCCCCTTCGAGACCACCCCCCCAGCCATGCCACCTCAATTCCACCGCATGTCAGGGGATCACTTGGTGCTTCTGCAGAAGGAAGTCACGGCCCTCTTGGCCAAGAGGGCCATCGAGCATGTTCCGACCCCAGAAGTAGGACGTGGTTGCTACTCCCACTAATTTCTGGTGCCCAAAAAGGACAAGGAGGACATGCGTCCTATCTTGGACCTCCGGAACGTCAATCGATTCCTCCGGAAGGAGAAGTTCAAGATGCTCACCCTAGCTCAGGTCTTGACTGCCCTCGACCCTGGAGACTGGTTGGTAGCGTTGGACTTGCAGGACGCTTATTTTCACATCCTCGTCCTGTCGGCCCACCGGCGTTACCTGCGGTTCACGGTAGGCCTCGAGCATTTTCAGTTCACCGTGCTCCCCTTTGGCCTTACAAGTGCCCCTCGGGTGTTCACGAAAGTGATGGCGGTGGTCGCAGCTCATCTGCGCCGGTCAGGGGTTCCAGTCTTCCCCTACCTCGACGACTGGCTGCTGAAGGCGGGCTCGTCCCAGGCAGTCGTCTCCCACCTCCAGACTACGGCCGAACTCCTGCACTCGCTGGGGTTCTCCATCAATGTGCCGAAGTCGCATCTAATTCCTTCTCCACAGCTCCTTTTCATCGGAGCAGTTCTGGACACGACGCAGATCTGAAAGAGACGTTAGTGACAGATTCCTTACCTTAGAATATCCCCAGGCGTCAGGCTGGATCCGGAAAGTTTTTTGCGTAACAGTACCCTTGCGCGTCGGTAGGCGGCGTCGTGCGGCTCCGCGTCCGTCGTCGGCGTCGTGATCGCCGGGATGACGTCGCGGGCAGTACTTAGACGCCGCCCCTGCGCGCTGACATCAGTTCTTCTTTTCCGCGCCAGCAAGCGCAGATCCGGGAAGAGCAGTGCCCTAGTCATTTTTTGACTAACTTTTTTGGTGAATTTTTTCACTGTTTCTTCGAATCGACTCCAAGGTGTCGTAGGGATGCCCGGCTTTAAACGTTGCGACGCCTGTGCTTGGATGATGTCCATCACAGACCCGCATCTGGAGTGTCTCTTCTGCCTCGGCCGAGGCCACGACACGAAGTCGTGTTCCGACTGCCGGGCCCTCAACCCGAAAGCTTTGCGAGAGCGGTCTCGAAAGCTCCTCGAGGCCCGGCAGTCGGCTCCGCGCCATACCAAGCCCCGGTCGCGTGAGAGGTCGAGGGGTCGGTCGCGGAGTCCTCACCGGTCGTCGGGATCCAAGTCTTCGTCGTCCGGTAAGTCTAAGCACAAGAAGTCCAAAAAGCATCATCGCTCTAGGACTTCGCCTCGCCGGTCTCGCGACTCGGCTGAGGCCCCTCCCGGCACCGTCCCCGCCCCCGCGGCCCCGGACATGCCTGTGGAGTCGCCCCCGCAATACCCGTCCTTCCCGGGTTCGGGGGCGGATCCGGCCCAAGTACAGGAATTCCTGTCGGCCATGGCCCGCCTCTTCGGGCCTCAAGGTCCCTCCGGTGCGCCTTCGGGCCCTGCGGGCCCTGATGGGGTTGCCCCGGCGTCGCCGACGGCTCCGGCCCCGGCGTCGCCCGTGCCTCCAGCCTCGATTCCGGCCCCGGCCTCGATCCCGGCTCCGGTGGTACCGCAACCCCCATCGACGCCGGTCGACCTGACCACGCCTCCGCCGGCGCCGATGTCTCCGGTGCCGTTCCTGACGCCGCCCGGGGCTCCGGGCGGCGTCGTCCCCATGTACTCTCCGGCTCCGGACATGGAGCCGGACCGAGCGTGGCTCGACGCCGGTTCCGGCGCCGATGGGACCTTGGGTCCCCAATGTCCCTCCTCCTCCTTATTTTGAACCGGAGGAGGACCAGGAGGACTGGGAGGGGTCTGAGGACCCTCTGGCACAGCAGTGTCAGTATGATGAGGACTGGGCAGAGGAACTAGGGGATGCCAGTGGTCTAGATACTTCCCCTGACACTGGCATGATGTCTCCTCCCGTGGCTACGGAGGAGGGAGCCAATTTTGCAACGGTGTTGCGTAGGGCAGCTGGAGCCTTACATCTCCGACTCCCTACGGTGACGGTCAAGACTAATCTCTTGACAGAAGTGCTTCAGCCGGCGGCCTCCTCCTTGGAGACTGTGCTGCCGTTTAACGATGCACTTACTGACGTTCTTTTGGGCGCCTGGTCCAAGCCCAACACAGGGGCTCCTGTGGATAGGAACGTGTCCCGACGCCATCGCCCAGCTCCGGGCGACCCCTTGTTTCTCTCTGTCCACCCCACTCCTGAGAGCTTGGTTGTCCAAGCCTCCGCTTCCCAAACCGCCTTCCCTACCGCCCCTCCGGATAGGGAATCCAAACGCCTGGATCAATTTGGGAAGAAGGGTTTTTCTTCCTCCAGTGCTGGCTTGCGGTCCATCAACACCGCTTGCCTTTTGGGCCGATATACCCACTCCTTGTGGGATTCGGTGGCGACTGTTTTGCCCCAGTGTTCTGAGGAGGTCCAGACACTGCTTTCCCGCGCCATTGCGGAAGGAAGGGATGCGGCCAAATACACCATACGATGTGGCCTTGATACCGCCGACTCGCTGGGCAGATCTATTGCAACGACGGTGGCGCTGCGTCGCCACGCCTGGCTGAGAACCACTGGTTTTTCAGGGGATGTCCAGAATACTCTCATGGACATGCCCTTTGATGGAGTCGGTCTTTTTGGTTCCAAAGCAGACCATGCGTTGGAGCGCTTCAAGGACTCACGGGCTACTGCCAAGTCCCTGGGCCTTTCTGCTACACGCCCTCCGCTACCTTCTGCTTTTCGCCCCTATCGTGGCCACTGAAGGGGCGCCCAGTCACGTCAGCAGCCCAGCCACCGGCCCGCGCAGCAGGTGTCTTCGCGTGGCCGAGGACGTGGATACCGCCGTGGCGGTTCGGGCAACCAGCGTGCGGGTCAGGCCACCACCTCCAACCCGTCCGCGGCCTCCAAGCCCTCCTAGTCCCTCCTTTCAGGTGCACAGCACGCCAGTAGGGGGCAGGGTCCGCCATCACCTTCACCACTGGCGTCCCATCACCTCGGACAGGTGGGTCTTGGACATTGTCCGAAGGGGCTACTCCCTCCCCTTCGAGACCACCCCCCCAGCCATGCCACCTCAATTCCACCGCATGTCAGGGGATCACTTGGTGCTTCTACAGAAGGAAGTCACGGCCCTCTTGGCCAAGAGGGCCATCGAGTATGTTCCGACCCCAGAAGTAGGGCGTGGTTGCTACTCACACTACTTTCTGGTGCCCAAAAAGGACAAGGAGGACATGCGTCCTATCTTGGACCTCCGGAACGTCAATCGCTTCCTCCGGAAGGAGAAGTTCAAGATGCTCACCCTAGCTCAGGTCTTGACTGCCCTAGACCCTGGAGACTGGTTGGTAGCGTTGGACTTGCAGGACGCCTATTTCCACATCCCCGTCCTGCCGGCCCACCGGCGTTACCTTCGGTTCACGGTAGGCCTCGAGCATTTTCAGTTCACTGTGCTCCCTTTGGCCTTACCAGTGCCCCTCGGGTGTTCACGAAAGTGATGGCGGTGGTCGCAGCTCATCTGCGCCTGGCAGGGGTTTCAGTCTTCCCCTACCTCGACGACTGGCTGCTGAAGGCGGGCTCGTCCCAGGCAGTCGTCTCCCACCTCCAGACTACGGCCGAACTCCTGCACTCGCTGGGGTTCTCCATCAATGTGCCGAAGTCACATCTGATTCCTTCTCCACAGCTCCTTTTCATCGGAGCAGTTCTGGACACGATGCAGTTTCGGGCCTATCCTCCCGAACGGCGAGTCCGGGATATTCAGGCTATGATTCCGATCTTTCAGCCTTTATCCTGGGTTTCGGTACGGATGACCCTGAGGCTGCTGGGCCTCATGGCCTCCTGCATCCTGCTGGTCAATCATGCCAGATGGCATATGCGGGCTCTGCAGTGGGACCTGAAGTTCCAGTGGGCGCAGCACCAGGACAACCTGTCCGATCACGTCCAGATCTCGGAGGGGACTGCAAAACAGTTGCAGTGGTGGCTCTCGAACCGGCAATGGGTCATGGGCAGATCCCTCTCCCTTCCCCAGCCAGAGCACACAGTTATGACGGACGCGTCCCTTCTGGGATGGGGCGGTCACATGGGAGAGGCGGAGATCAGAGGCCTCTGGTCTCCGGGCGGAGTCCCGGCTCCATATCAACCTTCTGGAGCTCCGGGCGATCCGACTTGCACTCAAGGCATTCCTTCCCTCTGTCAAAGGGAAGGTAGTGCAGGTGTTCACCGACAACACCACCGCCATGTGGTACTGCAACAAACAGGGCGGGGTGGGGTCGTGGACCCTCTGTCAGGAGGCTCTGCGCCTCTGGACATGGCTGGAACATCAGGGCATTTTCCTAATGGTTCAACACCTGGCAGGTTCCCTGAACGCCAGGGCGGACGAACTCAGCCGCAGGTGCATGATGGATCACGAATGGCGTCTTCACTCGGAGGTGGCGCAAGGACTCTTTCTACAGTGGGGAGAGCCTTGGTTAGATCTATTCGCCACCGAAGAGAACGCGCAATGTCGTCAGTTCTGCGCGTTGGAATTTCCAAGGCGGCACTCGCTCGGCGACGCTTTTCGTCCCGAGTGGAGTTGCGGTCTATTGTACGACTTTCCGCCTATACCACTTCTACCCAGAGTGTTGAAGAAGATTCGGCACGACCGGGCCCAAGTTATTCTTGTGGCTCCGGACTGGGCTCGAAGAGTTTGGTATCCCGAGCTACTCAGTATGAGCATGGATCCCCCGATCCGTCTGCCTCTTCGGGAGGATCTTCTGTCGCAGCAGCAGGGGACGGTCCTCCACCCGAACCTGTCCAGTGTACACCTGCTTGCGTGGAGATTGAGCGGCGGCAGTTGATTCCTTTCGACTTGCCTCCCGAAGTTTGTGATGTGATTCTGGCAGCCAGGCGTCCCTCCACTAAGGTGGTATACGCCTGCAGGTGGGACAAATTTGTGGCATGGTGCACAGCAAAGGCTGTGAATCCCCTTTCTGCCCCTCTTTCTGAGGTCCTTCTGTTCCTTCTTTCTCTGGCCCAACAGGGTTCTGCCCTGGGTACCATCAAGGGTTATCTTTGTGCTATCTCGGCCTTCCTCAGGCTCCCTGATCAGCCCTCCCTTTTCAAGTCCCCTGTTGTTAACAGGTTCTTAAAAGGCATTACACACCTCTTCCCTCCTGTTCCGTTTGTAATGCCTCAGTGGGACTTGAACTTGGTTCTTACCTTTCTCATGTGCCCTCCCTTTGAGCCTCTACATAACTGTCCTCTTCGTCTTCTGACTCTGAAGACAGCCTTTCTGGTGGCCATCACCTCCGCTCGGCGGGTGAGTGAGCTCCAGGCTCTATCTTACAAACCTCCCTTTCTGTCTGTTCATCCAGACAAGGTTGTTCTTCGGACGCGTCCGTCCTTCTTGCCAAAGGTGGTTACTGCCTTCCACATTGGGCAGACCATCACTTTGCCTACCTTCTTTCCGCCTCCGCATCCTTCCAGAGAGGAAGAGAGGCTCCACCGTCTGGACCCAAAACGTGTGCTCTCCTTCTATATCGACCGCACAAAACACTTCCGGGTGGATGACCAGCTCTTTGTTGGCTACGTGGGCGCCAAGAAAGGTCGGGCGGTGCACAAACGTACCATCTCCCGCTGGGTTACCTTGTGCATCAAGACCTGCTATTCTTTGGCTAAGAAGGAGCCTCCTGTTGGGCTGCGTGCCCATTCCACCAGGGCAACGGCTGCTACCACGGCCTTGGGCCGCGGTGTTCCGCTGCCGGTTATCTGTCAGGCAGCTACGTGGGCCTCGCTGCACACGTTTACAAAGCATTACTGCCTTGACAGTCAGGTCCGGAGGGACGGCTTCTTTGGCCGTTCTGTCCTCCAGGACTTCCTTGTCTGATCTTTGTTCGCAGACCCACCACCGGGGTTGGTATTGCTGGGGTATCTATTCTAAGGTAAGGAATCTGTCACTAACGTGTCTCTTTCAGATGCACAAGTTACTAACTTGTGTAACGATATATCTGTAAGAGACAGTAGTTAGTGACAGATTCCTTACCGCCCACCCATCCTCCCCGTTCTGCGAACTGATTTCTAGGGTTAAGGACATCCCTTTCAGGGCCCTAGTATTTTTCAGACACCTATGTCAGCTTCTTGCATGGCTCTGCGTTCCTGGCGCGGAAAGTCGTGTACAGAACTGACGTCAGCGCGCAGGGGCGGCGTCTAAGTACTGCCCGCGACGTCATCCCGGCGGTCCCGACGCCGACGACGGACGCGGAGCCGCACGACGCCGCCTACCGACGCGCAAGGGTACTGCTACGCAAAAATTTTCCGGATCCAGCCTGACGCCTGGGGATATTCTAAGGTAAGGAATCTGTCACTAACTACTGTCTCTTACAGATATATCGTTACACAAGTTAGTAACTTGTGCATTAATCTCTATTTGAAATACAGAAGGAGGTGCTAAGGGAATTCGGATGGTTGAACTGACTCCTGCAAAGGGAATTACTACAAGATCCCATGAGATCCCACTAGCTGGAGCTAACTCCGGGCACTGTTTGAATCACCTTGCACCCTTCCTGAAGAAGTGTGGTAGACCACAGTTTAGTCTGCCAAACCCCTAATATCGGCAAAGAATGATCCCAACCAGAAGCGCTGCCATGGTATGTGGCATAGAGTTAAGAGTCCTTGGTGATGAAATTTGTGGAAACTGCAAACGGGTCTCTGGCTAGGGCCTGCCATCTGGTCTATAAAATCTTGTGGTGGGGATAGCTGAATTGTTTTATTTATTGCTGTTATACTTCCAAAACACATAAACATTTGAACACTGTTCAAGTGCATTACTAGAGGCTCTCCGCTCTCAATGTTCATTGGCACCAGAAGTAAAATATCTGAAAGAGACACGTTAGTGATAGATTCCTTACCTTAGAATATCCCCAGGCGTCAGGCTGGATCCGGAAAGTTTTGCGTAGCAGTACCCTTGCGCGTCGGTAGGCGGCGTCGTGCGGCTCCGCGTCCGTCGTCGGCGTCGTGATCGCCGGGATGACGTCGCGGGCAGTACTTAGGCGCCGCCCCTGCGCGCTGACGTCAGTTCTTCTTTTTCCGCGCCAGTAAGCGCAGATCCGGGAAGAGCAGTGCCCTGGTCAATTTTTGACCATACTTTTTGGTGATTTTTCACTGTTTTTTTCCAGCCTTCAGGTGTCGTAGGGATGCCCGGCTTCAAGCGATGCGGCGCCTGTGCGCGGATGATGTCCGTCACCGACCCGCATTGGGAGTGTCTCTTCTGCCTCGGCCGAGGCCACGACACCGAGTCTTGTCCCGAATGCCAGGCCCTCAACCCGAAGGCTTTGCGAGAGCGGTCTCGAAAGCTCCTCGAGGCCCGGCATTCGGCTCCGCGGAAGCCCCGGTCGCGTGAGAGGTCCAGGGGTCGCTCGCGGAGTGCACACCGGTCGTCGGCGTCGAAGTCTTCTTCGTCCGGTAAGTCTCGACACAAGAAGTCCAAGAAGCATCGTCGCTCTCGGACTTCGCCTCGCCGGTCTCGCGACTCGGCTGAGGCCCCTCCCGGCACCGTCCCCGCCCCGCGGCCCCGGACTTGCCTGTGGAGTCGCCCCCGTCATACCCGCCCTTCCCGGGTTCGGGGGCGGATCCGGCCAAGGTACAGGAGTTCCTGTCGGCCATGGCCCGCCTCTTCGGGCCTTCAGGCCCCTCCGGTGCGCCTTCGGGCCCCGCGGGCCCTGATGGGGTTGATCCGGCGTCGCCGGCGGCTCCGGCCCCGGCGTCGCCCGAGCCTCCAGCCTCGATCCCGGCTCCGGCTCCGGCCCCGGCCTCGATCCCGGCTCCACAACCCCCATCGACGCCGGTCGACCTCACGACACCTCCGCCGGCGCCCGATGTCTCCGGTGCCGTTCTCGACGCCGCCCTGGGCTCCGGGCGGCGTCGTCCCCAGTTCCTTCCGGCTCCGGACTTGGACCCGGAGCGACGTCGCTCGGCGCCGGCTCCGGCGCCGATGGGACCTTGGGTCCCAACTGTCCCTCCTCCTCCTTATTTTGAACCAGAGGAGGACCAGGAGGACTGGGAGGGTCTGATGACCCTCTGACACGCAACTGTCAGTATGATGAGGACTGGACAGAGAGTCTAGGGAGGCCAGTGGTCTGGATACTTCTCCTGACACTGGCATGCTGTCTCCTCCCGTGGCTACGGAGGAGGGGGCCAATTTTGGTACGGTGTTGCGTAGGGCTGCTGGGGCCTTACGTCTCCAGCTCCCTACTTTGACGGTCAAGCCTAACATCTTGACAGAGGTGCTTCAGCCGGCAGCCTCCTCTGCGGAGACTGTGCTGCCGTTTAACGACGCCCTCACGGACGTTCTTTTGGGCGCCTGGTCCAAGCCCAACACAGGGGCTCCTGTGGATCGGAACGTGTCACGACGCCATCGCCCCGCTCCGGGCGACCCCCTGTTTCTTTCTGTCCACCCCACTCCTGAGAGCTTGGTTGTCCAAGCCTCCGCTTCCCAAACCGCCTTCCCTACCGCTCCTCCGGATAGGGAATCCAAACGCCTGGATCAGTTTGGGAAGAAAGGTTTTTCTTCCTCCAGTGCTGGCTTGCGGTCCGTTAACACCGCTTGTCTTTTGGGCCGATATACCCACTCTCTGTGGGATTCGGTGGCGGATGTTTTGCCCCAGTGCCCTGAGGAGGTCCAGGCACTGCTTTCCCGCGCCATTGCGGAAGGAAGGGATGCGGCCAAATACACTATCCGTTGTGGCCTTGACACCGCCGACTCGCTGGGCAGGTCGATTGCAACGACGGTGGCGCTCCGACGCCACGCCTGGCTCAGAACCACTGGTTTTCAGGGGATGTCCAGAATACTCTCATGGACATGCCCTTTGATGGAGTCGGTCTTTTTGGGTCCAAAGCAGACCATGCGTTGGAGCGCTTTAAGGACTCACGGGCTACTGCAAAGTCCCTGGGCCTTTCTGCTACACGCCCTCCGCTACCTTCTGCTTTTCGCCCCTATCGTGGCCACGGTAGGGCGCCCCTTCACGTCAGCAGCCCAGCCACCGGCCCGCGCAGCAGGCGTCTTCGCGTGGCCGAGGACGTGGATTCCGCCGTGGCGGATCGGGCAACCAGCGTGCGGGTCAGGCCACCACCTCCAACCCGTCCGCGGCCTCCAAGCCCTCCTAGTCCCTCCTTTCAGGTGCACGGCACGCCAGTAGGGGGCAGGGTCCGCCATCACCTTCCCCACTGGCGCACCATCACCTCGGACAGGTGGGTCTTGGACATTGTCCGAAGGGGCTACTCCCTCCCCTTCGAGACCACCCCCCAGCCATGCCACCTCAATTCCACCGCATGTCAGGGGATCACTTGGTGCTTCTACAGAAGGAAGTCACGGCCCTCTTGACCAAGAGGGCCATCGAGCATGTTCCGACCCCAGAAGTAGGGCGTGGTTGCTACTCCCACTACTTTCTGGTGCCCAAAAAGGACAAGGAGGACATGCGTCCTATCTTGGACCTCCGGAACGTCAATCGCTTCCTCCGGAAGGAGAAGTTCAAGATGCTCACCCTAGCTCAGGTCTTGACTGCCCTCGACCCTGGAGACTGGTTGGTAGCGTTGGACTTGCAGGACGCGTATTTCCACATCCCCGTCCTACCGGCCCACCGGCGTTACCTTCGGTTCACGGTAGGCCCCGAGCATTTTCAGTTCACCGTGCTCCCCTTTGGCCTTACCAGTGCCCCTCGGGTGTTCACGAAAGTGATGGCGGTGGTCGCAGCTCATCTGCGCCGGGCAGGGGTTTCAGTCTTCCCCTACCTCGACGACTGGCTGCTGAAGGCGGGCTCGTCCCAGGCAGTCGTCTCCCACCTCCAGACTACGGCCGAACTCCTGCACTCGCTGGGGTTCTCCATCAATGTGCCGAAGTCGCATCTGATTCCTTCTCCACAGCTCCTTTTCATCGGAGCAGTTCTGGACACGACGCGGTTTCGGGCCTATCCTCCCGAACGGCGAGTCCGGGATATTCAGGCTATGATTCCGATCTTTCGGCCTTTATCCTGGGTTTCGGTAAGGATGACCCTGAGGCTGCTGGGCCTCATGGCCTCCTGCATCCTGCTGGTCAATCATGCCAGATGGCATATGCGGGCTCTGCAGTGGGACCTGAAGTTCCAGTGGGCGCAGCACCAGGGCAACCTGTCCGATCACGTCCAGATCTCGGAGGGGACTGCAAAACAGTTGCAGTGGTGGCTCTCGAACCGGCAATGGGTCATGGGCAGATCCCTCTCCCTTCCCCAGCCAGAGCATACAGTTGTGACGGACGCGTCCCTTCTGGGATGGGGCGGTCACATGGGAGAGGCGGAGATCAGAGGCCTCTGGTCTCCGGCGGAGTCCCGGCTCCATATCAACCTTCTGGAGCTCCGGGCGATCCGGCTTGCACTCAAGGCATTCCTTCCCTCTGTCAAAGGGAAGGTAGTGCAGGTGTTCACAGACAACACCACCGCCATGTGGTACTGCAACAAACAGGGCGGGGTGGGGTCTTGGACCCTTTGTCAGGAGGCTCTGCGCCTCTGGACATGGCTGGAACATCAGGGCATGTTCCTGATGGTTCAACACCTGGCAGGTTCTCTGAACGCCAGGGCGGACGAACTCAGCCGCAGGTGCATGATGGATCACGAATGGCGTCTTCACTCGGAAGTGGCGCAAGGACTCTTTCTACAGTGGGGAGAGCCTTGGTTAGATCTATTCGCCTCCGAAGAGAACGCGCAATGTCATCAGTTCTGCGCGTTGGAATTTCCAAGGCGGCACTCGCTCGGCGACGCTTTTCGTCGCGAGTGGAGTTGCGGTCTGTTATACGCCTTTCCGCCTATACCACTTCTACCCAGAGTGTTGAAGAAGATTCGGCACGACCGGGCCCAAGTCATTCTTGTGGCTCCGGACTGGGCTCGAAGAGTTTGGTATCCCGAGCTACTCAATATGAGCATAGATCCCCCGATCCGTCTGCCTCTTCGGGAGGATCTTCTGTCGCAGCAGCAGGGGACGGTCCTCCACCCGAACCTGTCCAGTCTACACCTGCTTGCGTGGAGATTGAGCGGCGGCAGTTGATTCCTTTCGACTTGCCTCCCGAAGTTTGTGATGTGATTCTGGCAGCCAGGCGTCCCTCCACTAAGGTGGTATACGCCTGCAGGTGGAACAAATTTGTGGCATGGTGCACAGCAAAGGCTGTGAATCCCCTTTCTGCCCCTCTTTCTGAGGTCCTTCTGTTCCTTCTTTCTCTGGCCCAACAGGGTTCTGCCCTGGGTACCATCAAGGGTTATCTTTGTGCTATCTCGGCCTTCCTCAGGCTCCCTGATCAGCCCTCCCTTTTCAAGTCCCCTGTTGTTAACAGGTTCTTAAAAGGCATTACTCACCTCTTCCCTCCTGTTCCGTTTGTAATGCCTCAGTGGGACTTGAACTTGGTTCTTACCTTTTTAATGTGCGCTCCCTTTGAGCCTCTGCATAACTGTCCTCTTCGTCTTCTGACTCTAAAGGCAGCCTTTCTGGTGGCCATCACCTCCGCTCGGCGGGTGAGTGAGCTCCAGGCTCTTTCTTGCAAACCTCCCTTTCTGTCTGTTCATCCAGACAAGGTTGTTCTTCGGACGCGTCCGTCCTTCTTGCCAAAGGTGGTTACTGCTTTCCACATTGGGCAGACCATCACTTTGCCCACCTTCTTTCCGCCTCCGCATCCTTCCAGAGAGGAAGAGAGGCTCCACCGTCTGGACCCAAAACGTGCGCTCTCCTTCTATATCGACCGCACGAAACACTTCCGGGTGGATGACCAGCTCTTTGTTGGCTACGTGGGCGCCAAAAAGGTCGGGCGGTGCACAAGAGGACCATCTCCCGCTGGGTTACCTTGTGCATCAAGACCTGCTATTCTTTGGCTAAGAAGGAGCCTCCTGTTGGGCTGCGTGCCCATTCCACCAGGGCAACGGCTGCTACCACGGCCTTGGGCCGCGGTGTTCCGCTGCCGGTTATCTGTCAGGCAGCTACGTGGGCCTCGCTGCACACGTTTACTAAGCATTACTGCCTTGACAGTCAGGTCCGGAGGGACGGCTTCTTTGGCCGTTCTGTCCTCCAGGACTTCCTTGTCTGATCTTTGTTCGCAGACCCACCACCGGGGTTGGTATTGCTGGGGTATCTATTCTAAGGTAAGGAATCTATCACTAACGTGTCTCTTTCAGATGCACAAGTTACTAACTTGTGTAACGATATATCTGTAAGAGACAGTAGTTAGTGATAGATTCCTACCGCCCACCCATCCTCCCCGTTCTGCGAACTGATTTCTAGGGTTAAGGACATCCCTTTCAGGGCCCTAGTATTTTTCAGACACCTGTGTCAGCTTCTTGCATGGCTCTGCGTTCCTGGCGCGGAAAGTCGTGTACAGAACTGACGTCAGCGCGCAGGGCGGCGCCTAAGTACTGCCCGCGACGTCATCCCGGCGATCACGACGCCCGACGACGGACGCGGAGCCGCACGACGCCGCCTACCGACGCGCAAGGGTACTGCTACGCAAAACTTTCCGGATCCAGCCTGACGCCTGGGGATATTCTAAGGTAAGGAATCTATCACTAACTACTGTCTCTTACAGATATATCGTTACACAAGTTAGTAACTTGTGCAATAAGATATTAACTGGAAATAGAGCTCCATTTATTATGGTAACCAGTTGCCTCCATGTTACAGTACAGTACTTTTTCATAGTGTGCTTACCTGCAAAACAAATTTTAGGTGCATTTGGCGTATTGGTTTTATTGAAGAGAATAAAGACTGCACCTCTCACAATACACTGATTTGTTACCTGGATGTCATGGACTAGAAAGGTGGTGTCTAATAGCAAATTCCTTTGATCAGCCATATCTCAAGGCATTTTGGCTGGTTGTGGTTAGCTCATGTAAACTTTACATGCAGTTGTGGTGGTCTTAATCTGAAAGAGACACGTTAGTGATAGATTCCTTACCTTAGAATATCCCCAGGCGTCAGACTGGATCCGGAAAGTTTTGCTAGCAGTACCCCTGCGCGCCAGTGGGTGGCGTCGTGCGGCTCCGCGTCAGTCGCTGGCGTCGTAAGCGCCGAGATGACGTCACGGAGACTACTTAGGCGCAACCCATGCGCGCTGACGTCAGTTCTTTCTTTTTCCGCGCCAGAAAGCGCAGATCCGGTTAGAGCACGTACCCTAGTCACTTTTTGACTATCTTTTGAGACTTTTGTCTCCCGTTTTCCAGTTGGTTTCCTGGTGCACGTTGGGATGCCTGGATTTAAGTCTTGTGGGGCCTGCCGTCGCAACATGTCGGTGGCGGACCCCCACGATGTCTGCCTCTACTGCCTGGAGACCGACCACGACTCTCGGTCTTGTCGAGCCATGGCCCCGAAGGCCTTGCGGGAGCGGCGCCGGAAACTGCTGGAGGTCCGGCACTCGTCCTCGCGCCGTTCCCGGTCCAGAGGCCATTCCAGGGAACGCTCGCGGGGCCACAGCCATCGCTCCTCGGGCTCCAGGTCTTCACCCTCGAATTCGGGTAAGAGACGACACAAAAAGAAGTCGAAGAAGCGTGTTCGCTCTCCGACGTCCCCCCGCCGCTCCTCGGATGCGGCTGAGGGGGACAGGGGCCTTGCCCCTGCGGCTCCTTTGGAGCTCGAGAGTCCCGCGGCCTACCCGCCTTACCCGGGCCCGTCGGCGACTCCCGCACAGCTGCAAGAATTTCTTGCTACCATGGACCGCCTTTTTAGGCCTCGGGCTCCCGCCGGCGCGCCCTCGGGCCCTGCGGTCCCGTGTCTGGATCCTGTTGGACCGCCAGTGCCGCCTGCGGATCCAGCTTCGGCGCCACAGGATCGTGCCGCCAGCGGATCCAGCTTCGGCGCCACAGGATCCTGCGCCGCTGGCTCTGGCCACGGCGCCACAAGGTCCAACACTGCCGGCTCCGGCCCCAGCGCCGCCCTTGGCTCCGCCTCCGGCGCCGCAGTGGGTGCCTTTCGTCCCGCCATTACCCAGGTTCCAGGACCATTTTGTTCCTACCTGGGCTCCGCATTGGGACGCAGCGCCGGTTCGGCCCCGATCGGTGCCGTTTCCGACGCCGTCCCCGACGCCGTATGTTCCCTCTCCGGCTCCTGCCCCGCCGCCGCGGTTGGTACCACCGGCGGCGGAGGTGGAGGACGACTGGGAGGGGTCCGAGGACCCTCTCGCCCGTCAGTGTGACTCCGAGCAGGACTGGGCGGACGACTTGGAGGACGCCGGCGACCTCGACGTCTCTTCTGACCCGGGGTTTGCCTCTCCCCCACCTACTATGGAGGAGGGCGCCTCCTACACGATGGTGCTCCGTCGGGCAGCTGAGGTCCTCAACCTTGATCTCCCTATGGTGGCCCTCAAAACTAACCTCCTTACTGAGGTGCTCCAGATGGCGACCACCTCGTCGGAGCCCCTGCTCCCGTTTAACGACGCCCTTACCCACGTCTTGCTGGGCACTTGGTCGCGGCCATCCACTGGGGCCCCTGTGGATAAGAATGTCGCCAGGCATCATCGCCCAGCGCCGGGTGACCCCGCTTTTTTGACCACTCATCCTACCACGCGGTGTGGGACACAGTTTCGCAGGTGTTACCTCAGTGTCCTGAGGAGGCCCAAGCTGTATTGTCCCAAGCCATTGCAGAAGGTAAAGATGCGGCTAAGTTCGCCATTCGGTGTGGTTTAGACACCGCGGACTCCTTAGGTAGAGCGATTTCTACGACTGTGGCGCTTCGTCGCCACGCCTGGCTCAGATCTACCGGGTTCTCGCCAGATGTCCAAAACTCACTCATGGACATGCCCTTTGATGGCACTCGCCTGTTTGGCGATAAGGCCGACAGTGCGCTGGAGCGTTTTAAGGACTCGCGGGCCACGGCCAAGTCCTTAGGTCTTTCCACGAAAAGCCCGGCCACTCCTGGGTTTCGTTCCTTTCGTGGCAACGGGAGGGGCGCCCAGGCATGTTCTTTCAACAAGCCTGTGCAGAACCAGCCTCCGCGCGGTCGCGGTTTCCGCAGGGGCGGATCTGGGAATCAGCGTGGGGGTCCGTCCACCTCCGCCCCCGCCGCTTCGGCCTCCAAACCTTCCTAATCCGAGCCTTGTGGGGCATTCCACGCCAGTGGGTGGCAGGGTCCGCCTTCATCTCTCCCACTGGCACGCTATCACTTCGGACAAGTGGGTGTTGCAGATCATCGGCAAGGGTTACTCCCTTCCCTTTCAGTCTGCCCCTCCAGCCATGCCACCTCGGTTCCACCGCATGTCGGGGGACCACTTGGCACTTCTCCTGCAGGAAGTCACGGCCCTCTTGGCCAAGGGGGCCATCGAACGTGTTCCTGGGCCAGAAGTAGGGAGTGGTTGTTATTCCCACTACTTTCTGGTCCCCAAGAAGGACAAGGGGGGCCTGTGCCCCATCCTGGACCTCAGGAACGTCAATCGCTTCCTTCGGAAGGAGAAGTTCAAGATGTTGACTCTGGCTCAGGTCCTGGCTGCCCTCGACCCTGGAGACTGGATGGTAGCGTTGGACTTGCAGGACGCATATTTTCACATCCCCGTCCTGCAGGCCCATCGGCGTTACCTGCGGTTCACGGTAGGCCAGGAGCATTTTCAGTTTGCAGTGCTCCCCTTCGGCCTTACCAGCGCCCCTCGGGTGTTCACGAAGGTGATGACGGTGGTCGCAGCTCATCTGCGCCGGTCAGGGGTGTCAGTCTTCCCCTACCTCGACGACTGGTTGTTGAAGGCGGACTCGCCCCAGGCAGTCGTCACCCACCTTCAGACTACGGCCGACCTCCTGCATTTGCTGGGGTTCTCCATCAACGTGCCGAAGTCGCACCTGTGTCCCTCTCAGCAGCTCCCCTTCATCGGAGCGGTTCTGGATTCGTCGCTGTTTCGGGTTTATCCTCCCGAGCAGCGAGTCCGGGATATTCAGGCTATGATTCCGATCTTTCAGCCTCTATCCCGGGTTTCAGTCCGGATGACCCTCCGGCTCCTGGGCCTGATGGCATCCTGCTGGTGCAACATGCCAGATGGCACATGCGAGCTCTGCAGTGGGACCTGAAGTTCCAGTGGGCACAGCATCAGGGCAACCTGTCCGATCATGTCCAGATCTCGGAGGGCGCTGCACGACATTTGCAGTGGTGGCTCACGAATCGCGATTGGGTCAATGGCAGATCCCTCTCCCTTCCCCAACCGGAGCACACAGTGGTGACGGATGCGTCCCTCCTGGGATGGGGCGGCCACTTGGGAGAGGCGGAGATCAGAGGCCTCTGGTCTCCGGCGGAGTCCTGGCTCCATATCAACCTTTTGGAGCTTCGGGCGATCCGACTTGCACTGAAGGTCTTCCTTCCCTCTGTCCGGGGAAGTGTAGTGCAGGTGTTCACGGACAACACCACCGCCATGTGGTATTGCAACAAACAGGGCGGGGTGGGGTCATGGACCCTATGTCAGGAGGCTCTGCGCCTCTGGACATGGCTGGAACATCAAGGCGTTACCTTGGTGGTTCAACACCTGGCAGGTTCTCTGAACGCCAGGGCGGACGAACTCAGCCGCCGGTGCTTGATGGATCACGAATGGCGTCTGAACTCGGACGTGGCGCAAGGTCTCTTTCTGCAGTGGGGAGAGCCTTGGTTAGATCTATTCGCCACCGAAGAGAACGCGCAATGTCCTCAGTTCTGCGCGTTGGAATTTCCAAGGCGGCACTCGCTCGGCGACGCTTTTCGTCGCGAGTGGAGCTGCGGTCTGTTGTACGCCTTTCCGCCTATACCACTTCTGCCCAGAGTGCTGAAGAAGATTTGGCGCGACCGGGCCCAAGTCATCCTTGTGGCTCCGGATTGGGCGCGAAGATACTGGTATCCCGAGGTACTCAACATGGCGATCGATCCCCCGATCCGACTGCCTCTTCGGGAGGATCTTCTGTCGCAGCAGCAGGGGACGGTCCTCCACCCGAACCTGTCCAGCCGCCACCTCCATGCGTGGAGATTGAGCGGCAGCAGTTGACAGCTTTCGATCTTCCTCCCGAAGTCTGTGATGTCATTCTGGCAGCCAGGCGTCCCTCCACTAAAACGGTATACGCCTGCAGGTGGAACAAGTTTGTGGCATGGTGCACAGCTAAGGCTGTGGATCCCCTTTCTGCCCCTCTTTCCGAGGTCCTTCTGTTCCTTCTTTCTTTGGCCCAGCAGGGCTCTGCTCTGGGCACTATCAAGTGTTATCTTTCGGCCATCTCCGCCTTTCTCCGGCTTCCAGATCAGCCTTCTCTTTTAAGTCCCCGGTTGTTACCCGTTTCCTGAAAGGCATTACGCACACGTTTCCTCCCGTGCCGTTCATTATGCCTCAATGGGACTTAAACCTTGTCTTGACATATCTGATGTGCGCTCCCTTCGAGCCCCTTCATACCTGTCCTTTGCGTCTTCTCACTCTCAAGATGGCTTTCCTGGTAGCTATCACCTCTGCCAGAAGAGTGAGTGAGCTCCAGGCTCTTTCTTCCAAACCTCCTTTCCTTTCTGTTCATCCGGACAAGGTGGTTTTAAGGACTTGTCCTTCTTTCTTGCCAAAGGTTGTTACGCCTCTTCCACATCGGGCAGACCATCACTTTGCCCACCTTCTTTCCGCCTCCGCATCTTTCAAAAGAGGAGGAGAGGCTCCACCGTCTGGACCCAAAACGTGCGCTCTCGTTCTACCTGATGCGCACGCGACAGTTCCGGGTGGATGACCAGCTCTTTGTTGGCTACATGGGCGCCAAAAAAGGTCGGGCCGTGCACAAACGGACCATCTCTCGGTGGGTCGTTCTCTGCATCAAAGCCTGTTACTCGTTGGCTAAGAAGGAGCCTCCTGTGGGGCTGCGTGCCCATTCCACCAGGGCGACGGCAGCCACTACTGCCTTGGGACGCGGCGTTCCCTTTCAGGACATTTGTCAGGCAGCTACGTGGGCTTTGCTGCACACGTTTACCAAGCATTACTGCCTTGACAGTCAAGTCCGGAGAGACGGCTTCTTTGGCCTTTCTGTTCTCCGTGACTTTCTGGTGTAATCTTGTTCGCAGACCCACCACCGGGGTTGGTATTGCTGGGGTATCTATTCTAAGGTAAGGAATCTATCACTAACGTGTCTCTTTCAGATGCACAAGTTACTACTTGTGTAACGATATATCTGTAAGAGACATTAGTTAGTGATAGATTCCTTACCGCCTCACCCATCCTCCCCGTTCTGCGAACTGATTTCTAGGGTTAAGGTCATCCCTTTTAGGGCCCTAGTTTCATGGCACCAGTGGTCAATTTCTTGCATGGCTCTGCGTTCCTGGCGCGGAAAGTCGTGTACAGAACTGACGTCAGCGCGCATGGGTGGCGCCTAAGTAGTCTCCGTGACGTCATCTTGGCGCTTACGACGCCAGCGACGGACGCGGAGCCGCACGACGCCACCTACTGGCGCGCAGGGGTACTGCTAGCAAAACTTTCCGGATCCAGTCTGACGCCTGGGGATATTCTAAGGTAAGGAATCTATCACTAACTAATGTCTCTTACAGATATATCGTTACACAAGTAGTAACTTGTGCGTTATGAAGTGGAACTCTGCCAAGGAGTGGGGACCAGCCACTCTGTGTTGGATCTTTCATAGATTCATATGCTTGATCATCCCAGTCGACCTTGGGAGTGCCACAGTAACATTACAAAATGAATACAGTTTCAGTCATTCAGAGATAGTTATAGGGCCGGACTGTGGAAACAGAGGCAGACCTGGCATAAATGCCCAAACCAGCCTTCCTCCCATCCTCTCCTTGCGCAATCTTTCAATCCATCCACCCATTCTCTTTCTCCTTCTCTCACCCTTCCTCTCTGATTGCTTCCTTCTATTTCTCTCTCTTAAAATCTTGTGCCTGCTTCAATTACCTCAGGAAACTAGGCAAAGTGACAGAGGCACCAGAAGAAACCTGGGCTTTCAAAACCAGTCTGCAGTGGCTCCAGCCCACCCAAGAAATTCCCTTTGGAATAAAAGGTCTGTCTGGCTCAAGGAATTAGACTGAAGATCATACCCTAAGAGGCCATTATAATTTAGAACTACTACTCGTCATATGTGAAGGGAGTCCCCTTGGGCTCCAGTCAAATCATCTGAGATAAGATATTCTTTCAAGTTTTTTGACATTTAAAAGGCATCGTTCAGAATACCAGCTACTACTAAGACTAGCCATTTTAGACTTTGTGGCAAAAAGAGGTTGTATTCTGATTGCCCTCATAAGGACTGTATCTGATAGAAACTTATGGCCACAGATTCCTTATCTTAGAATGATTCCCAGGTCATATTGGATTTGGAAAGTTTTCGAGCAGTTACCTCTGAGCACTGATAGGTGACATTGTTTGGCTCAGCAGTGGCATCTATGCTAGAAGTTAAGAGCGCAGTACCGCTCGAGGTGCCACCCCAGCACATTGATATCCGGGTTTTTTCTTTCTGTGTCAGCCAGTGCAGATCCGGAGAGAGCTACCTCCAGTCAATTTTTTCTGACTTTTTTTTCAATGTTTTGTCGAGCCATTTTTCAAGCCCAGTGTGACAAGGATGTCCCCCAAAAAAACTGTGGGGTTTAAGCTCTGTGGTTCTTGTCACAGACAGATGTCTGTGACAGACCCTCATTTGGTTTGCCTTTGGTTCATGGAGTCGGACCACTACACCAAGACTTGTGAGGACTTCCATGCCATGTACCCTATGCTGAAGGAGCTCACCTTGAAGCTCCTTGTCACCCGATGCTGGTCACCTCCACGATGTTCCAGGTCCTGGTCGCGAGGAAGGTCTCTGGCTTGTTCGCAGAGTCATTCTACGCATTAGTCATCTCACTCCCAGTATTCTGGTAAGTCCCACAAAAAATCTACGTTGAAGCGCTCTTTGATGTCACTGTGCTGGTCAAAATCTTCGGATGAGGCATGGAAACGAAATCACTCTAGGCCCCGCTCCCACGTGGAGCCTGTCTCTCTTTACTCAGCGCCTCCCTGAAGTTCCTGGAGCTGGAGTGGCCCCCACCTAACTCTAAGAATATTATGAGGCCATGCACCTCATTTTTCGGAGGACCGACCCCTCTGGAACGCCTTTGAGCCCCCACTGGATTTCTGCTGGCGGGTTCGCCCTCGGCAACAGTGGGGCCTGTTGGATCCGGTTCTGGATCTAGGATGACTCCGGCTGCGACCTTCCCTGTCGCCCGTTCCAGTGACTTCATTCCTGGCACTACTGACGCTGACCCCATAATCATACCCTACTCCAATGCATATCTGGATCGGTGCCATCCGAGTCCGAACCAGTGCCTTCTATATTCGACGGGTCTGGAGAGGAGTATGATTGGGGAGGGTCTGAGGATCCTTATGGTAACCATACCAACATCCTTGATGAGGCCGAAGACAAATGGTATGAGGAACTGGTGTATGCAGGCGGTCTGGATACCTTCCCAGACACTGTCCTGGTCTCTCCTTCTAGTGTGGCTATGGAGGAAGTTGCTTCATTTGCTACGGTGGTGAGAACATAGGCTGAGGTCCAGGACCTTACACTGCCCTTGGTGGCAGTCAAGACAAATGTCTTGACCGAGGTGCTTCAACCAGGAGTCACCCCCTCAGAACCCCTTCTCTCTTTTAACAAAGCCCTCTCTGATGTCCTGCTCAGGGGCCTGGGCCAAGCCCTGCACAGAGGCCCTCTGCAGAAGACAATTGCCCGCTGCCATGCCCCGCTCCCCAGCTTTCCTCACACAGCATCCCATCCGGAGAGTCTGGTTGTCCAGGCCTCCAAATCCAAAGTCAACTCTGGAGTGTTCCCTACCACTCCACCGGATAGGGAATCCAAGAGGCTGGACACTTTTGGCAAGAGGATGTTCTCTTCCGCCAGCCTTGAACTGCGGTCAGTGAGAACCATATGCCTTTTGGGCCGATACACCCAAACAGTTTGAGATTCGGTTGCACATGTGCTGCCCATGGTCTCAGAGGAGGTGCGAGCGATACTGTCACAGGCTATTGCACATATCAGGAGTGCAGCAAAGTTAACCATTTGACACAGCATGGATACAACGGACTCTCTAGGCAGAGAGCAGTTGCATCTTCAGTTGCACTCAGACGCCACACCTGGCTGAGATTGACTAGATATTCCTGGGCGGTCCAGGGACCCCTTATGGACATACTCTTTGATGGCCCCTGTCTCTTCGAGTACAAGGCAGATTCAGCATTGGAGCACTCTAAAGACAGCTAACCCACTGCCAGGTCCTTCGACATCTCCATGGCCCCACACCAACCCTATTCTGCCTTTCGTCCCTTCCATGGCTACGGTAGGGGCTACCATCTGCGTCTATTCCTGCACAGCCACCAAGGCAAACAGACTCCCCAGTCCTTTCCTGGCCACAGGCGCAGTTACCACAAGCCTCGTCAAACACACAGACAGAGGTCCATTCAGTCCGCCACCTCCAGCAGCCACAGCCTTAAAACCACTTTAGTTTGCCCTTATACTATCACAAAGCGATACCAAAGGGGATGATGGACGGAGTGTTAGAGCAAATCAAACACTCACCCCCAGTCAACTGATCTGGGTTTAATCCATCATCATTCTTTAGCTCACTCCACCACCCCAGTTCAGACATGGCCATATGCAAATCAGTCTGACCCTGTGCTTCATGGGAACAGTCCAGCCCGAACTGCCAAGCCATGTCTTCTCTGTCCATCAATTGTGTGTCTTTTGCTTATACTATCACAGGCATCCAGTTGGTGGCAGGATCCATCATCAACTGCCCCGCTGGTAGTACATCACATTGAACAAGTGGGTACTACAAATTGTTCTTCGGGGTTACTCCATCCCTCCGCTGGAAACCCAGCTACCCATGCCATCATCCCCACGCCAGCTGACGAGGACCACCTCTCCCTGCTCAGTCAGGAAGTTCAGGCTCTTTTGGCTAAAGGAGCCATCAAGAGGATGCCGGCATCAGTAGTAGGTCATGATTGCTATTCCAGCTACTTCCCTGTGCTCAAGATGTACGGAGTCCTCTTCCCAATTTTAGACCTGTGCCATTGCAGTTTCTTCCTGAAGAAGGGGAAATTCAAGATGCTCAAGTTAGCTTAGGTTCTATCTGCCCTAAATCCTGGAGCCTGGATTGTAGTATTGAACTGCAGTGCGCATACTCCCACATTCACGTCATGCCTGCCCACAGGTGCTGCCTTCAGTTCACAGTGGGCCACGAGTATTACCAGTTCGCTGTGCTCCTTTTTGGCCTCGCCAATGCCCTTCAGATGTTCACCAAGGTGATGGCAGGGTTGCAGCACCTGCAGAGGTTGGGGATTCTAGTCTTCCGTTCCGTCAGTGATTGGCTGTTGAAGGTGGGTTCTCCCCAAGCAGTCATCTTCCACCTCCAGACTACTGCGGACCTCTTGCATTTGCTGGTATTCATAAAGGTGCCAAAGTCACACCTGACTCCCTCTCAGATGCTCCCTTTTTTCGGAGCTGTTCTGGATACAGTGCAGTTTTGGGCCTATCCTCCAGAACTGCGGGTTCAGGATATTACGGCTATGATTCTGATGTTTCAGCCTCCAATCTGGATTTCTGTGTGACTGACTCTGTGGTTGCTGAGGCTCATGGCCTCCTGCATCCTGCTTGTGACTCATGCCAGCTGGCATATGCTGGCTCTGCATTGGGACCTGAAGTGCCAGTGGGTGCAGCATTAGGGGAGTCTCTCTGACGTGCTCCAGCTATCAGAGGGAACTGCAAAAGACCTGCTGTGTGGTGGCTGATGAACCTCGATTGGGTCAGCGGCAAACCCCTACCACTTACCCATTCTGAGCTGACTGTAATGAGAGATGCGTCACTCCTGGGCTGGGGCTGCCATCTGGTAGAGGTGGCGATCAGAGCACTCTGGTCTCCGGTGGAGTCTCAGCTCCACGAAAACCTGTTGAAGTTGAGAACAATATGAATGGTACTGAAAGCCTTTTTTCCTTCAATCAAGGGTAGGCTGGCTCAGGTGCTCATGGACAACACCACCGCCATGTGGTATTGCAACAAGCAGAGCGGGGTGGGATCATGGACCCTGTGTCAGGAGGCTGTACACCTCTGGGCATGGCTGGAATGTCAGGACGTTTTCCTGATGGTTCAACATCTAGCAGGCACTCTGAACGCCAGAGCGGACAAATCCAGCCATTGATGCCTAGCAGGTCACGAATGGCTGCTCCATCCGGAGCTGGTACAGGGTCCCTTCAAAGATTTGGGAGTACCTTGGTTAGATCCATTCGCCACCACAGAGAACGCGCAATGTCACCACTTCTACGTGCTAGAGTTCCCAAGGCTACTCTCGCTCTGAGACACTTTTCGTCTTGAGTGGAGCTCAAGCTTCCTTTATTCTTTCCTGTCAATACCACTCCTGCCCAGAGTTTTTCTCTTCGATCAGGAACGACCATGCCCACTTTATTCTTGTGGCCCTGGATAGTGCACAGAGAGTATGGTATTCTGATCTCCTGAGCATGAGCATCAGTCCTTCAATCAGACTGCCTACTTGGGAGGATCTATTGTCACAGCAACATGGCAAGATCTTGCAACCAAACATGTGCACACTTAACCTTCACGCATGGAGATTGAGTGGTGGCAATTGACAGTTTTCGACCTCCCTACTGGGGTTTGCGATGTCATTCTGGCAGCCAGGTGTCCTTTAACCAAGACTATATACGCTTGCCATTGGTATTAATTTGTGGCTTGGTGTACTACTAAAAAAGTTGATCCCCACTCTCCACCTCTGTCAGAGGTTTTGTTATTTTTTCTTTTATTAGTCCTGCAAGACTTAGCTTTGGGCACTGTTAAAAGGGTATCTTTCAGCCATATCGGCGTTTTTATCCGCGTTCTTGCGGTTTCCAGATCAGCCCTCCTTGTTTAAATGACCTATCTGAAAGAGACACGTTAGTGACAGATTCCTTACCTTAGAATATCCCCAGGCGTCAGGCTGGATCCGGAAAGTTTTTGCGTAGCAGTACCCTTGCGCGTCCGTCGTCGGCGTCGTGATCGCCGGGATGACGTCGCGGGCAGTACTTAGGCGCCGCCCCTGCGCGCTGACGTCAGTTCTTCTTTTTCCGCGCCAGCAAGCGCAGATCCGGGAAGAGCAGTGCCTTAGTCATTTTTTGACTAACTTTTTTGGTGAATTTTTTCACTGTATTTCTTCGAATCGACTTCAAGGTGTCGTAGGGATGCCCGGGTTTAAACGTTGCGGCGCCTGTGCTCGGATGATGTCCATCACAGACCCGCATCGGGAGTGTCTCTTCTGCCTCGGCCGAGGCCACGACACGGAGTCTTGTTCCGACTGCCGGGCCCTCAACTCGAAAGCTTTGCGAGAGCGGTCTCGAAAGCTCCTCGAGGCCCGGCATTCGGCTCCGCGCAAGCCCCGGTCGCGTGAGAGGTCCAGGGGTCGATCGCGGAGTCCACACCGGTCGTCGGCATCGAAGTCTTCTTCGTCCGGTAAGTCCAAACACAAAAAGTCCAAAAAGCATCGTCGCTCTAGGACTTCGCCTCGCCGGTCTCGCGACTCGGCTGAGGCCCTTCCCGGCACCGTCCCCGCCCCCGCGGCCCCGGACATGCCTGTGGAGTCGCCCCAGCAATACCCGTCCTTCCCGGGTTCGGGGGCGGATCCGGCCCAAGTACAGGAATTCCTGTCGGCCATGGCCCGCCTCTTCGGGCCTCAAGGTCCCTCCGGTGCACCTTCGGGCCCGCGGGCCCTGATGGGGTTGCTCCGGCGCCGCCGACGGCTCCGGCCCCGGCGTCGCCCGTGCCTCCAGCCTCGATCCCGGCTCCGGCCTCGATCCCGGCTCCACAACCCCCATCGACGCCGGTCGACCTAACGACACCTCCGCCGGCGCCGATGTCTCCGGTGCCGCTCTCGACGCCGCCTGGGGCTCCAGGCGGCGTCGTCCCCCAGTTCCTTCCGGCTCCGGACATGGACCCGGACCGACGTCGCTCGACGCCGGTTCCGGCGCCGATGGGACCTTGGGTCCCAAATGTCCCTCCTCCTCCTTATTTTGAACCAGAGGAGGACCAGGAGGACTGGGAGGGGTCTGATGACCCTCTGACACAACAGTGTCAGTACGATGAGGACTGGACAGAGGGTCTAGGGGATGCCAGTGGTCTAGATACTTCCCCTGACACTGGTATGCTGTCTCCTCCCGTGGCTACGGAGGAGGGAGCCAATTTTGGTACGGTGTTGCGTAGGGCTGCTGGGGCCTTACGTCTCCAGCTCCCTACTTTGACGGTCAAGCCTAACATCTTGACAGAGGTGCTTCAGCCGGCAGCCTCCTCTTCGGAGACTGTGCTGCCGTTTAACAACGCCCTCACTGACGTTCTTTTGGGCGCCTGGTCCAAGCCCAACACAGGGGCTCCTGTGGATAGGAACGTGTCCCGACGCCATCGCCCAGCTCCGGGCGACCCCCTGTTTCTCTCTGTCCACCCCACTCCTGAGAGCTTGGTTGTCCAAGCCTCCGCTTCCCAAACCGCCTTCCCTACCGCCCTCCGGATAGGGAATCCAAACGCCTGGATCAATTTGGGAAGAAGGGTTTTTCTTCCTCCAGTGCTGGCTTGCGGTCCATCAACACCGCTTGTCTTTTGGGCCGATATACCCACTCCTTGTGGGATTCGGTGGCGAATGTTTTGCCCCAGTGTTCTGAGGAGGTCCAGACACTGCTTTCCCGCGCCATTGCGGAAGGAAGGGATGCGGCCAAATACACGATATGATGTGGCCTTGATACCGCCGACTCGCTGGGCAGGTCTATTGCAACGACGGTGGCGCTGCGACGCCACGCCTGGCTGAGAACCACTGGTTTTTCAGGGGATGTCCAGAATACTCTCATGGACATGCCCTTTGATGGAGTCGGTCTTTTTGGGTCCAAAGCAGACCATGCGTTGGAGCGCTTTAAGGACTCACGGGCTACTGCCAAGTCCCTGGGCCTTTCTGCTACACGCCCTCCGCTGACTTCTGCTTTTCGCCCCTATCGTGGCCACGGTAGGGGCGCCCCTTCACGTCAGCAGCCCAGCCACCGGCCCGCGCAGCAGGCGTCTTCGCGTGGCCGAGGACGTGGATTCCGCCGTGGCGGATCGGGCAACCAGCGTGCGGGTCAGGCCACCACCTCCAACCCGCCGCGGCCTCCAAGCCCTCCTAGTCCCTCCTTTCAGGTGCACAGCACGCCAGTAGAGGGCAGGGTCCGCCATCACCTTCCCCACTGGCGTACCATCACCTCGGACAGGTGGGTCTTGGACATTGTCCGAAGGGGCTACTCCCTCCCCTTCGAGACCACCCCCCAGCCATGCCACCTCAATTCCACCGCATGTCAGGGGATCACTTGGTACTTCTGCAGAAGGAAGTCACGGCCCTCTTGGCCAAGAGGGCCATCGAGCATGTTCCGACCCCAGAAGTAGGGCGTGGTTGCTACTCCCACTACTTCCTGGTGCCCAAAAGGACAAGGAGGACATGCGTCCTATCTTGGACCTCCGGAACGTCAATCGCTTCCTCCGGAAGGAGAAGTTCAAGATGCTCACCCTAGCTCAGGTCTTGACTGCCCTCGACCCTGGAGACTGGTTAGTAGCGTTGGACTTGCAGGACGCATATTTCCACATCCCCGTCCTGCCGGCCCACCGGCGTTACCTTCGGTTCACGGTAGGCCCCGAGCATTTTCAGTTCACCGTGCTCCCCTTTGGCCTTACCAGTGCCCCTCGGGTGTTCACGAAAGTGATGGCGGTGGTCGCAGCTCATCTGCGCCGGACAGGGGTTTCAGTCTTCCCCTACCTCGACGACTGGCTGCTGAAGGCGGGCTCGTCCCAGGCAGTCGTCTCCCACCTCCAGACTACGGCCGAACTCCTGCACTCGCTGGGGTTCTCCATCAATGTGCCGAAGTCGCATCTGATTCCTTCTCCACAGCTCCTTTTCATCGGAGCAGTTCTGGACACGACGCAGTTTCGGGCCTATCCTCCCGAACGGCGAGTCCGGGATATTCAGGCTATGATTCCGATCTTTCAGCCTTTATCCTGGGTTTCGGTACGGATGACCCTGAGGCTGCTGGGCCTCATGGCCTCCTGCATCCTGTTGGTCAATCATGCCAGATGGCATATGCGGGCTCTGCAGTGGGACCTGAAGTTCCAGTGGGCGCAGCACCAGGGCAACCTGTCCGATCACGTCCAGATCTCGGAGGGGACTGCAAAACAGTTGCAGTGGTGGCTCTCGAACCGGCAATGGGTCATGGGCAGATCCTCTCCCTTCCCCAACCAGAGCATACAGTTGTGATGGACGCATCCCTTCTGGGATTGGGCGGTCACATGGGAGAGGCGGAGATCAGAGGCCTCTGGTCTCCGGCGGAGTCCCGGCTCCATATCAACCTTCTGGAGCTCCGGGCGATCCGACTTGCACTCAAGGCATTCCTTCCCTCTGTCAAAGGGAAGGTAGTGCAGGTGTTCACAGACAACACCACCGCCATGTGGTACTGCAACAAACAGGGCGGGGTGGGGTCTTGGACCCTTTGTCAGGAGGCTCTGCGCCTCTGGACATGGCTGGAACATCAGGGCATGTTCCTGATGGTTCAACACCTGGCAGGTTCCCTGAACGCCAGGGCGGACGAACTCAGCCGCAGGTGCATGATGGATCACGAATGGCGTCTTCACTCGGAAGTGGCGCAAGGACTCTTTCTACAATGGGGAGAGCCTTGGTTAGATCTATTCGCCACCGAAGAGAACGCGCAATGTCATCAGTTCTGCGCGTTGGAATTTCCAAGGCGGCACTCGCTCGGCGACGCTTTTCGTCGCGAGTGGAGTTGCGGTCTGTTGTACGCCTTTCCGCCTATACCACTTCTACCCAGAGTGTTGAAGAAGATTCGGCACGACCGGACCCAAGTCATTCTTGTGGCTCCGGACTGGGCTCGAAGAGTTTGGTATCCCGAGCTACTCAATATGAGCGTAGATCCCCCGATCCGTCTGCCTCTTCGGGAGGATCTTCTGTCGCAGCAGCAGGGGACGGTCCTCCACCCGAACCTGTCCAGTCTACACCTGCTTGCGTGGAGATTGAGCGGCGGCAGTTGATTCCTTTCGACTTGCCTCCCGAAGTTTGTGATGTGATTCTGGCAGCCAGGCGTCCCTCCACTAAGGTGGTATACCCCTGCAGGTGGAACAAATTTGTGGCATGGTGCACAGCAAAGGCTGTGAATCCCCTTTCTGCCCCTCTTTCTGAGGTCCTTCTGTTCCTTCTCTCTCTGGCCCAACAGGGTTCTGCCCTGGGTACCATCAAGGGTTATCTTTGTGCTATCTCGGCCTTCCTCAGGCTCCCTGATCATCCCTCTTTTTTCAAGTCCCCTGTTGTTCTTAAAAGGCATTACACACCTCTTCCCTCCTGTTCCGTTTGTGATGCCTCAGTGGGACTTGAACTTGGTTCTTACCTTTTTAATGTGCGCTCCCTTTGAGCCTCTACATAACTGTCCTCTTCGTCTTCTGACTCTGAAGACAGCCTTTCTGGTGGCCATCACCTCCGCTCGGCGGGTGAGTGAGCTCCAGGCTCTATCTTGCAAACCTCCCTTTCTGTCTGTTCATCCAGACAAGGTTGTTCTTCGGACGCGTCCGTCCTTCTTGCCAAAGGTGGTTACTGCTTTCCACATTGGGCAGACCTTCACTTTGCCCACCTTCTTTCCGCCTCCGCATCCTTCCAGAGAGGAAGAGAGGCTCCACCGTCTGGACCCAAAACGTGCGCTCTCCTTCTATATCGACCGCACAAAACACTTCCGGGTGGATGACCAGCTCTTTGTTGGCTACGTGGGCGCCAAAAAAGGTCGGGCGGTGCACAAGAGGACCATCTCCCGCTGGGTTACCTTGTGCATCAAGACCTGCTATTCTTTGGCTAAGAAGGAGCCTCCTGTTGGGCTGCGTGCCCATTCCACCAGGGCAACGGCTGCTACCACGGCCTTGGGCCGCGGTGTTCCGCTGCCGGTTATCTGTCAGGCAGCTACGTGGGCCTCACTGCACACGTTTACAAAGCATTACTGCCTTGACAGTCAGGTCCGGAGGGACGGCTTCTTTGTCTGATCTTTGTTCGCAGACCCACCACCGGGGTTGGTATTGCTGGGGTATCTATTCTAAGGTAAGGAATCTGTCACTAACGTGTCTCTTTCAGATGCACAAGTTACTAACTTGTGTAACGATATATCTGTAAGAGACAGTAGTTAGTGACAGATTCCTACCGCCCACCCATCCTCCCCGTTCTGCGAACTGATTTCTAGGGTTAAGGACATCCCTTTCAGGGCCCTAGTATTTTTCAGACACCTATGTCAGCTTCTTGCATGGCTCTGCGTTCCTGGCGCGGAAAGTCGTGTACAGAACTGACGTCAGCGCGCAGGGGCGGCGCCTAAGTACTGCCCGCGACGTCATCCCGGCGATCACGACGCCGACGACGGACGCGGAGCCGCACGACGCCGCCTACCGACGCGCAAGGGTACTGCTACGCAAAAACTTTCCGGATCCAGCCTGACGCCTGGGGATATTCTAAGGTAAGGAATCTGTCACTAACTACTGTCTCTTACAGATATATCGTTACACAAGTTAGTAACTTGTGCGTTGTGACTCTTTTCCGAAAAGGTCTAAACATCTGTTCCCTCCAAAACCCTTCAGTGTGCCCTAATGGAATTTGAATCTGGTTTAAACATTCTTGATGTGCTCGCCCTTCAAACCTGTCCACAACTGCAATTTACCACTTCTGACCATAAAAACTGCATTTCTAATGGCCATTACATCAGCCAGGAGGGTTAGCGAACTGCAGGCACTGTCCGTGCATGCTCCATACACAACATTCTTTCCAGACAAACTGGTTCTGAAAACACATGCTTTGTTTCTGCTGAAAGTGGTGACACTCTTCTACGTCTGACAGACCATAACACTGCTGACTTTCTTTGCTCCTCCTCACCCTTCCTTCCAAAGAGGAAGAGAGACTCCATTGACTGGACCCAAAAAGAGCATTATCCTTCTACATTGATCATCCTAAGGAATACCGGGTGGACAATCACCTTGCCGTTTGGTTCGCCGGCGCAAAGAAAGGAAAGACCATTCAGAAAAAGACCATCTTACGATGGATTGTACTCTGTATTAAAATCTGATACGCACTGGCCGGGACGCAAGCCCCTGAGGGCTTGCGTGCTCATTCCGCCAAAGCTGCGACCACTATGTTAGTTCTTGGAGGCCCGGTCCTGGACATCTCGTAGGCTGCGACCTGGGCATAACTACACACGTTTACCAAGCACTACTGCCTGGACAGTTTGCTTCTATCGTGACTGCACTTTGCCCGTTCGGTCCTCCATAATTTCTTGGTCTAACTCTGTGCGCAGACCCACTCCGGAGATGTATTGCTTGGGTATCTATTCTAAGGAAAGAAATCTGCAGCTAGAAGTCTATATCAGATGAACAAGTTACTTACCTTCGGTAAAGACTTATCTGGTAGAGACTATATCTAGCTGCAGGTTCCTTACCGACCCTCCCATCCTTCCTGCTCTGAGAATAGATTTCTCAATATAGGGTAACCCTTATGAGGTCCTTAGTATCTTGTAAATGGCGCATCAGCAGCCTTTATGGCTCCACACTTCTGGCATGGAAAGGTTGCAAAAAACAAACCTATGTCCGTGCTCTGGGGTGGCGCATATATAGGGACCATGCACTTCACTTCTGGCATGGATGGTGTCGAAATGAAGCAGAGCTGCTCCACCTACTGGTGTGCAATGATACTGCTTGAAAAGTTTCAGGATTCAGTTTGATGTCTGGGGTTTATTCTATAGTAAGGAATCTGTGGCTATATAGAGTCATAGGGGTAATTGCCTCAGATGAAGAGTCCGATTCAACAAAGAAAGGCCCACAAGAGGTCTCACTCTTTCGGCGAAAAACCCTCCCTGAAACTGTTCCAGGTGAAGAGGATCTATGTACCTCAAAATAGGCTGTTAATAAATCTAAGCAGTGCCGCAAATCTGCTGCGGTTGCTCACACTTGAAAAAGCCAAGCCTTCAACTAGAATCATCCTCTCCAAAAAGCTAAACACTCATGCAAGACCTGTTGGCGTCAATATTTTTTATAGATGTTGCACAGCCGAGCAGACTGCTGTGCAACATGGTTCAAAATGAGTCAAAGTAAAAAAAAAAACTAAGCGCTATGGCCCAGCCAGCGTTTGCCGAACCATAACACTAGGTTTACTTTGTCATGTTGCACAGCAGCTCGTGCTGCTGTGCCACATCTTTAAAAAACATAAATATAGCCAAATAGTTCTGTGCAAGCTATTTGAATTTGTTAATGTTTTTTTAAGAGGATGTGGTGTCCCGGCCGGAACTGCCACTTGTGGAACTGGGGAACCAGGTTCGAGTCTTGGTGTCGGCTTAACAGCCTGTGATTCTGTGCAAATCACTTAATCTCCCTGTGGCTAACAAAAATTAATGTGTCCTTGTGTAATGTAACTGGTGCTTATGTAAAGCACCGAAAAGATAATAATAAAGAGTGGCCAGTGGAAGGACACTGGGCACAGGAAGCAGTACTTGGTCAATGCTCCACAGCAGGAACGAACGCTGAAGCCCAGGAGAAAGCTGGAGGCGAGGAGGCGGCGCCAACCAATAGGAAGCAAGGAAAAAAGAGTGACCTGGGATCCAACCAATGGCCAGTAAAGATACTTAATGGGCAAGCTCTAAGCCCCCTTTTAAGCTTTTTCTTTATTTTTAAAGAATAGTTTTTGCTGACAGCGCATGGTTGTTGTAAGCGAAACCTAAATGCAAGGAGACCACTTTGCCCTTAACTAAAATCTCATTGACTACCCCGTCTATGAAGGACTAATCAATAAAACCTTTTTGTCGATGAGGCACCCACCGACAACCTCTCTGTCAACAAGAATCCTTGCACCACACATTCCGTCTGAGACTGATAAGCCTTCCTTAGCTCAAATAATGTACATTTCAGAATTTGGGGGAATTTCTCCAGTAAAATTATCTGAAAATCCACCTGCGAGACTCTTGGACATGGAAGAGTCAGAGGAAGAAGGATCATTTGGCCTAGCATACAGTGTTGGCCAGCTAAAAGGTAAATGCCAGGAATACGATAATAACCAAGGGTATCCTTTATCAGTACCACTTGCAGGAGAATGTCAAGAGCAGCTTTATTTAAGGTCATACTAAACTTTTGTAGAAGACTCTCACCCATCAAACTTGCAATCTCACCGAGAATATGACTCCTACTATGAGGACCAACAGTGTCATGATCCACAGTTAAAATCCCAATAGCCCTGGTGCAGGATCTCAAAATGATGATGATAGATTATTATAGGTAATTTCCAGATAAGGGCCAACTCCAAGTTACGCCAAGTCATGAAACCCCACAAAGGGTACCACCAAGAGTTACTCCTGGACTGTAGCATGCAGAACCAGTTTCCCAGCCTATATTTCCAACATGAACACCACAACCAGCTACTTTGACTATTTCTCTAGGTCAGACTGGTTTCACAACAGATTATTGAAGACACTTCTCTCCAATACTTCATATTGAAATGATATTCAAACGTTTCGATGGGTCAGCGGTTGTTGACTGTTTCCTTTATGGCTTCAAAGATGAACCAGAGAAGTCAGTGATGTCATTAACAATTATCAATCACTTATGCAAGGAGGACCTCACATGAAACCCAGCCACAGTGTCAGCAGTTGTCCATCAGCTGGATGAGAAGTATATGGCTCTGGGTACCACTCCAGCCTGTTTAATAGGTCATCCATAAGCAGATAAAGTTGTTATGCAAGTGGCATAAAGAAGGTCTAGAAATCAGCCTACCCAATGCACCTATGGAGAGAGAAAGATGGTAGGTGCTTAGATAGCATCGCCAAAAGAGTCTGCCCAATGGCTGCAACTACAGTCAGACATGCTACCTCTCTGGCTATTCTAGGCCATTTTGACAGGCCCATGTCGTCTGCTCTGGTAACACTGTTAGAAGATAAAAAGAATGAGGTGATAGCCATTTTAAAGTATAGAGAGCAGCTATTATTGTTGCATCTATTGATGTAGCAGCTGCAGGTTCCATATAGTTTGTTAGAGCTGCTGAAGACGGGGGTGGCTCCGTTGTACATCCTTTAGACCAGAGGTGCAGAGTAAAATTAATAGATACGTCATTTGAGGCTGAATTACTTTTTTGGGAAACATGAAGACAAGGCGTTGCAAGGTATACAGAAGAATACTGAAACTGCAGAATCACTGTGAGCACTTCAGCAGCCTAGACAGCAGCTCTTTCTGCCTTATTGGGGAAGAGGACAGCCAGCCGAGAGGTGTGTATACCAGCAATACAGGTATCATATATACCCCGTACATACCAGCAGTGTTTGCCTCATTACAGGCCATCATCCATGGTATATTCTCCAAAGAGAATCATTACACGGTCCATGTCACAAGACACTGGAGGAAGCGCTGAAGAATTACAGGCAAATTACTGCCCCTTCCCCAAGTAGGTAGAAAATTTCCTCTTGCATAGAATGTTTGAGCATCATCACAACAGACAGATGGGGCTCGATTTCGTAGAGACTGGCCATATTTTTTATTTTACTGAGACACCTTCAAGAACACCATCACCCAGAATGCAACATCTGCGTAGATTGAAAGAGGAAATTCGCTCCCTGATGAAGAAAAGTGCTATAGATGAGGTCCCCGAACCCAGCTAAATTCAAGATTCTATTCTCATTTGTTTTTAATAAGGAAAAAAGTCAGGAGAAAGGAGACCATTTGTGTATCTGCACCAGCTCAATGTTTTACTAAAAAATAACGTTCCGCATGGTATCCTTACAGGATATTCTCCATCTGCTAGGGAATCTGAATTAATGACCACCCTAGACCTACAGGATGGATACTTTACATCCATGTTCACCCCCACCATAGAAAATATTTGCTTTTCCAAATGGCCGGTTGCCACTATTGTTTCAGGGTGCTGTCATTTGGAATAGTCCGCCCCAAGGATATTTACTAAATGGATTTTACCAGTAGCAGCACATTTAAGGAAACTGAGTTATCAATGTTTCCCTGTTTGGATGGCTGGCTGATAAAATGCCCAACAGACACTTTCATCAGGAATTCAATGCAGTCTTGTCTGAACCTGTTCAGAACATTGGGCCTAGCAATCAGTACTCCAGAATCGTCAGAAAATTTTCTCGGGCAATATTGGGCCCACAAGAAAAGGAAAATTATTTCTTTCCCAAGAGGAATTGCAAAATTTAGCAGTTTGATGTAGTCAAAAAATGGGTCACTGCGTGTCAATTCAAATGCCTTTTAGGCTTTAAATCTTTCCGTATGCCTTTCATTCCATTTCATAGTCTACAGATGAGACTACCCCAAGGGGGTGTAGACCATCAATGGGTTTAAATAGAGGGATCCGTCAAAGACAAGGTCAGGATAACAACATTGATGAGAAGTGTTGTTCTGGTGGACACAGATGATCAATGCAGCAAAGAGCCTTAGTTTCTTAGTACAACCCAAAAGGTTTATTATGACAACAAACACATCCATGGAAGGATGGGTGCTCATTTTCAATGGGAAGTTGAAAGCAAATTATCTTTAACAGCAGGATATCTACCTGGGTAGGGCAACAGCTGGGCAGGTGCCTGGAGTCTCAGCGCACAGGAATGTCACGAATGGGAACAGCATCAATCCCAAGTCGGCAGTGTTCAAAATCTGGTGTGAGCCAAACATCGATCTTTTCATAACGAACATGAATCGCAAATGCGAGTTCTATGCAAGCAGGTGGGTTGTTACCAGGGGTGGGGGGGGAAACGTCTGTCAAAAGCATGGTCAGGGACATTTTTGTACAGACTTCTGCCTGTTCCTCTGGTCCCTCAAGTACTGTGGTAAATAAGAAGGGAACTATGCCAAGTAATTCTTATTTCATCAGCATGGCTGAGACCATTTTGGTTTATGGAATTCCTGCTACTCTTCGAAGCTCCACAGAACCTGTTTTGTCCCACAGCAGGAACTTCTGATCGGAGCGGCCAGTCAAATCCAACATCCTGACCCAACATCTCTGAAGTTGCACGCTTGGTACCGGAACACTATACATTTTCTAATCTGAACATATCATGAGACTGCAGAAAAATGTTGGCACAGGTGCGATCTCTTTCAGTAAATAGAACCTACTGTGCTAAATGGAAAATATGTTGTTCCTAATGTGATTTGCAGGATTTATATCCTATGTCTGCAATGAGACATCAAATCTTTCCTATTTACTTAGTCCCGCTCTGTCTGAACTGGATCATGCATCAGAGTGCATGTAGCCGCTCTTTCAAGTTTCAGGAGAGAACTTGTCTAACCTTCTCAGAGTATTAATACACTGATTAAGGAGTTCATGAAAGAAAATTTCAGGTTTTTCCCTGCGCTTCTTTGGAAACTCAACACTGTCCTTTTGGAGCTTGTGAGAGCACCATTTAAATCTATTCACAGGGCAGGAAGACATTTCCTTTTATGGAAGGTAGCCTTATTTCTAGCATTGACATTAGCGTGGAGGGTCAGGCCTTCATAAAATAGGATAGCTCCGATTTTGCAATGAGAGGAAGACATTGAGAACTAAGCCAAAGTTTATGCCTAAAGTGCATTTGGGCTTCCATTTAAATGAGCCATTTATACTAAGGAAGTTGTTTGCAAATCCGAACTCAGTTCCAGAGACATATAAAAGATGTCATTGTATTTGGACATGATTTCTATTTTTTAGAAGTCAGATCAGCTTTTTATTGCTTTTGGGAATACACTTGGGGGAGAAGCCATTTGTAAACCCAATGGGGTGCATCTGCCATTTCATTTGCCATGCAAAGCAGGTTCACCACTGCACAACAACATGACCGCTCATTCTACCAGGAGTGTCACGGCATCCACTGCTCTGTTTGCAGGAGTGCCATTAACAGTCATATGCAGTGCGGCTGCATGGAAGAACGTATACAGCTTTGCACAACGCTGCTGTCTAGAAGAGGCAGTACGGAAGAATGCAGCACTAGGCCAAGCAGTATTACGTCATTGTTTTTATTGAGGTGAGCTATACTTAAATTTTTCTCCATCCATTGTTATAGTTTATTCTGAATGTTATGTACTGCTTGGTGCTATGATTCAAGCAGGTGAAACTATTAAAGATCCAATCTGATAGAGACCTCTAGCTGCAGATTCCTTACCTTTGAATTTCCCAGGCGTCGGGCTGATTCCAGAAACTTATGCTGAGCAATACCCCGTGCATGCGCCATCTGTTGGCTCCATTCAGCGCCGCGTGACGTCGTCGGCGTCGGTTATGACGTTGCGGTACCTAAATAGGCACCACCCAGGTGCGCGGAGGTCAGTTCTTTTCTTTCCGTGCCAGTTAAGCGCCGATCCGGGAAGAGCTACCCCTCTGTTGCTTTTTGACAGGCTTTTTCTCGACTTTTTGTCGACTTCCAAGACTTTTTCCATCGTGTGCGGAAAAAATTTCATTGAGGAAGACAGGATTTAACCGTGCGGGGCCTGTCCCCGCACGTTGTCGGTCACCGATCCTCACCTCGTCTGCCTCTGGTGTCTTGATTGCGACCACGATCCAAAGTCGTGCTCGGACTGTTGGACCATGGCTCCTAAGACTTTACGGAAGTGGGCTTTGAAGCTCCTTGCGGTCCGACAGCCGACACCGTCAAGCGAGACTCCCCGGAGGTTCCTGTCCCGATCGAGGAAGAGGAGGTCGCGGGATCTCTCTCGGAGCCCAAAATCCTCTTCGTCCCACTCGAGGTCGTCGGAACACTGGGAAGAGCCACAAGAAGAAGAAGAAATCCAAGCGGACTTCATCTTCACCTCGACTGTCATCCGTCGACGAAGCAGGTGAGGAGCACCCATGCTCTAGGTATGGTTCCACGGAGCCAGGGTCGACTTTGCGCCTCCCTCCTTTTCCAGGAGCCGGAGCGACCCCCGCTCAGATCCAGGAGTTCTACGAGGCCATGCGCCGCATATTTGAGCGGGCCGACCCCACAAGTGGTCGCTGTCCAGTACTGATGTCTGTCATAGTTTCAATGCAAACCAACACACCTCCCCACGAGGGGCTCACTAACATTATTGGTTCTTCACACAAATGCTTTGAAATCTTAAGGATGGTGACCTCTCATGTTGTTTTCTGGATTCACATGCTGTGCATTAAAACATGTTTTTCTTTTTTGTTGTTGTTGTGGGCATTGTCAACCACGATTTGGTGGCAAGTCCATCCCTCGTGTGACGTCAGCCGCCGCCCATGAAGTTCCTGTGCGTGGTCGCCATCTTCAGATTCTTTCTTCCTCCGTTGGGTCTTGAAGCACATCGGAGGAGCTCCGAAGAATTTCAGAGAAGAGAGGAAAAGAGACGAAAAACACTGAAGGCCACTACAAGCTCTTAGGAACAGAGAAGGGGACCAGTTGCGACCCGGACGGGGGACCCCGACGATAATATCCACGTGGCCAGCGAATGAAGAGGAGGGCAGAGGCGGTAAAGGGTTATGGAAAATACCCCCTTTCAGTTCTGCCCTAACTGCCACCACAAATTCGCACAGAGACCCCCATGAGGTATGCAACCTTTGCCTTCTGAGGGACCACAAGGACGAAGATTGTGAGGCCTACGCCGCATTGGTACAAAAGACACTTAAGGTATGACGCCAACACAGGCTAGAACACCATGCTATGGCTAGCACTCACAAGATGCAGGAATCCCTGAGAGACCTTGGGTTAGCAAGCTGCAAAGAGGAAAACGTCGAGGAGGCTGAACCAGCGAGAGGAGCCGGACATCTAAGACTCCGCAACCGATGCCTAAAGAAGACAAGAGGCAAAGAACGCGCGGAGGACGCCAAGAAGAAATGGCTAAAGGTAAGGAAACCACCGAAAGGCATGGACGCTAAGCCTTCAAAGGCAGCCTCGACGTCGAAACATTCAGCAACTGAAGGTCAGCACAAAACGAGAGCCACATGGGTCCTTACCAAAGGACTCCGATGGGGGAAAGTCGTTGACAAAGCCATCTGAAAGAGACACGTTAGTGACAGATTCCTTACCTTAGAATATCCCCAGGCGTCAGGCTGGATCCGGAAAGTTTTTGCGTAGCAGTACCCTTGCGCGTCGGTAGGCGGCGTCGTGCGGCTCCGTCGTCGGCGTCGGGACCGCCGGGATGACGTCGCGGGCAGTACTTAGACGCCGCCCCTGCGCGCTGACGTCAGTTCTTTCTTTTTCCGCGCCAGTAAGCGCAGATCCGGGAAGAGCAGTGCCCTAGTCATTTTTTGACTAACTTTTTGGTGTTTTTTCACTGTTTTTTTCCAAGTGTCTCGACTCCGTAGGTGTCGGTAGGGATACCCGGCTTCAAGCCATGCGACGCCTGTGGTCGAATGATGTCGATCACAGACCCGCATCAGGAGTGTCTTTACTGCCTCGGCCGCGACCACGACACAGTCGTGCCCCGACTGCCGGGCCTTGCACCCGAAGGCTTTGCGAGAGCGGTCTCAAAAGCTCCTCGAGGTCCGGCAGTCGGCTCCGCGCCAACCCAAGCCCCGGTCACGTGAGAGGTCGAGGGGCCGGTCGCGGAGTCCTCATCGGTCGTCGGGATCCAAGTCTTTGCACTCCTCCGGTAAGTCGAAGCATAAGAAGTCTAAGAAGCGTCATCGCTCGACGACTTCCCCTCGCCGGTCTCGCGACTCGGCTGAGGGTCCTGTCGGCACCGTCCCCGCGGCGCCGGGAGTGCCTGTGGGAGTGCGCATTACCCGTCCTTCCCGGGTTCGGGGGCGACTCCGGCCGAAATACAGGAGTTCCTGTCGGCCATGGCCCGCCTCTTCGGGCCTCAAGGTCCCCCCGGTGCGCCTTCGGGCCCCGTGGGCCCTAGTGGGGTTCCTACGGCGCCGCCGGCGACTCCGGTCCCGGCGACACCAGCCCCGGCCTCGGCCCCGACCCCGGCTCCGGTGCTGCCACAACCCCGATCGATGCCGGTTGACCTGACGACACCTCCACCGGCGCCGATCTCTCCGGTGCCGTTCACGACGCCGCCCGGGGCTCCGGGCGACGTTGTTCCCCGGTTATCTCCGGATCCGGACATGACGCCGGCTCCGACGCTGATGGGACCTTGGGTCCCGCATGTCCCTCCTCCATATTTTGAACCAGAATTGGAGGACGCAGAGGACTGGGAAGGGTCTGATGACCCTCTCACACAGCAGTGTGAGTTTGATCAGGACTGGGCTGAGGAGCTTGGGGATGCCAGTGGTTTGGACACCTCCCCTGACCCTGGCATGCTGTCTCCTCCTTCCGTGGCAACGGAGGAGGGAGCAAACTTTGCAACGGTGTTGCGTAGAGCAGCTGGAGCCTTACACCTCCAGTTGCCTACAGTGGCTGTCAGGACTAACATCCTGACGGAAGTGCTTCAGCCGGCGGCTACCTCCTCGGAGCCACTGCTGCCGTTTAACGAGGCGCTTTCCGATGTTCTTTTGGGCACCTGGTCCAAGCCCACCACAGGGGCTCCTGTGGATAGGAACGTGGCCCGGCGCCATCGCCCTGCTCCGGGCGACCCCCTGTTCCTCTCCCAACACCCCACCCCTGAGAGCTTGGTGGTCCAAGCCTCTGCTTCCCAAAGCGCCTTCCCTACCGCTCCCCCGGATAGGGAATCCAAATGCCTGGATCAATTTGGGAAGAAGGTCTTTTCTTCCTCCAGTGCTGGCTTGCGGTCTGTCAACACCACTTGCCTCTTGGGCCGATATTCCCACTCCTTGTGGGACTCGGCGGCGCAAGTTCTGCCCCAGTGTTCTGAGGAGGCCCAGACACTGCTTACTCGCATCATTGCTGAGGGAAGAGATGCGGCAAAGTACACCATTCGATGTGGCCTTGATACCGCCGACTCGCTAGGCAGATCGCTTGCGACGACAGTGGCGCTGCGCCGTCACGCCTGGCTGAGAACCACTGGTTTCTCGGGTGATGTCCAAAACACTCTTATGGACATGCCCTTTGATGGGGTCGGTCTTTTTGGGAACAAGGCAGACCATGCGCTGGAGCGTTTTAAGGACTCGCGGGCTACGGCTAAGTCCCTGGGCCTTTCTGCTGTACGCCCTCTGCAGCCATCTGCTTTTCGCCCCTTTCGTGGACACGGAAGGGGCGCCCAGTCACGTCCGCTGCCATGCCACCGGCCCGCGCAGCAAGCATCTTCGTGTGGCCGAGGACGTGGCTCCCGCCGTGGCGGGTAAGGCAACCAGCGTGCGGGTCAGGCCACACATCCCGCCCCGTCCGCGGCCTCCAAGCCCTCCTAGTCCTTCCTTTCAGGTGCACAGCACGCCAGTAGGGGGCAGGGTCCGCCATCACCTTCACCACTGGCGTGCCATCACCTCGGACAGGTGGGTCTTGGACATTGTCCGAAGGGGCTACTCCCTCCCCTTCGTGACCATCCCCCAGCCATGCCACCTCAATTCCACCGCATGTCAGGGGATCACTTGGTGCTTCTTCAAAAGGAAGTTGCGGCCCTCTTGGCCAAGAGGGCCATCGAGCGCGTTCCGACCCCAGAAGTAGGACGTGGTTGCTACTCCCACTACTTTCTGGTGCCCAAAAGGGACAAGGAGGACATGCGTCCTATCTTGGACCTCCGGAACGTCAATCGCTTCCCCCGGAAGGAGAAGTTCAAGATGCTCACCCTAGCTCAGGTCTTGACTGCTCTCGACCCTTGAGACTGGATGGTAGCGTTGGACTTGCAGGACGGATATTTCCATATCCCCGTCCTGCCGGCCCACCGGCGTTACCTGCAGTTCACGGTAGGCCTCGAGCATTTTCAGTTCACCGTGCTCCCTTTTGGCCTTACCAGCGCCCCTCGGGTGTTCACGAAAGTGATGGCGGTGGTCGCAGCCCATCTGCGCCGGGCAGGGGTTCCAGTCTTCCCCTACCTCGACGACTGGCTGCTGAAGGCGGGCTCGTCCCAGGCAGTCGTCTCCCACCTCCAGACAACGGCCGCACTCCTGCACTCGCTGGGGTTCTCCATCAACGTGCCGAAGTCGCACCTGATTCCTTCTCCACAGCTCCTTTTCATCTGAGCAGTTCTGGACACGACCCAGTTTCGGGCCTATCCTCCCGAACGGCGAATCCGGGATATTCAGGCTATGATTCCGATCTTTCGGCCTTTATCCTGGGTTTCGGTACGGATGACCCTGAGGCTGCTGGGCCTCATGGCCTCCTGCATCCTGCTGGTCAATCATGCCAGATGGCATATGCGGGCTCTGCAGTGGGACCTGAAGTTCCAGTGGGCGCAGCACCAGGGCAACCTGTCCGATCACGTCCAGATCTCGGAGGGGACTGCAAAACAGTTGCAGTGGTGGCTCTCGAACCGGCAATGGGTCATGGGCAGATCCCTCTCCCTTCCCCAGCCAGAGCACACAGTTGTGACGGACGCGTCCATTCTGGGATGGGGCGGTCACATGGGAGAGGCGGAGATCAGAGGACTCTGGTCTCCGGCGGAGTCCCGGCTCCATATCAACCTTCTGGAGCTCCGGGCGATCCGTCTTGCACTAAAGGCATTCCTTCCCTCTGTCAAAGGGACGGTAGTGCAGGTGTTCACAGACAACACCACCGCCATGTGGTACTGCAACAAACAGGGCGGGTGGGGTCGTGGACCCTATGTCAGGAGGCTCTGCGCCTCTGGACATGGCTGGAACATCAGGGCATAGTCCTGATGGTTCAACACCTGGCAGGTTCCCTGAATGCCAGAGCGGACGAACTCAGCCGCAGGTGCATGATGGATCACGAATGGCGTCTTCACTCGGAGGTGGCGCAAGGTCTCTTTCAGCAGTGGGGAGAGCCTTGGTTAGATCTGTTCGCCGCCGAAGAGAACGCGCAATGTCAGCAGTTCTGCGCGTTGGAATTTCCAAGGCGGCACTCGCTCGGCGACGCTTTTCATCGCGAGTGGAGTTGCGGTCTGTTGTACGCCTTTCCGCCTATACCACTTCTACCCAGAGTGTTGAAGAAGATTCGGCGCGACCGGGCCCAAGTCATTCTTGTGGCTCCGGACTGGGCTCGAAGAGTTTGGTATCCCGAGCTACTCAGTATGAGTGTCGATCCCCCGATCCGTCTGCCTCTTCGGGAGGATCTTCTGTCGCAGCAGCAGGGGACGGTCCTCCACCCGAACCTGTCCAGTCTGCACCTGCTTGCGTGGAGATTGAGCGGCGACAGTTGATTCCTTTCGACTTGCCTCCCGAAGTTTGTGATGTGATTCTGGCAGCCAGGCGTCCCTCCACTAAGGTGGTATACGCCTGCAGGTGGAACAAGTTTGTGGCATGGTGCACAGCAAAGGCTGTGAATCCCCTTTCTGCCCCTCTTTCGGAGGTTCTTCTGTTCCTTTTTTCTCTGGCCCAACTGGGTTCTGCCCTGGGTACCATCAAGGGCTATCTTTGTGCACTCTCGGCCTTTCTCAGGCTTCCTGATCAGGCTTCCTGATCAGCCCTCTCTTTTAAGTCCCCTGTTGTTAACAGGTTTCTTAAAGGCATTACACACCTCTTCCCTCCTGTTCCGTTTGTAATGCCTCAGTGGGACTTGAACTTGGTTCTTACTTTCTTAATGTGCGCTCCCTTTGAGCCTCTGCATAACTGTCCTCTTCGTCTTCTTACTCTGAAGACAGCCTTTCTGGTGGCCATCACCTCCGCTCGGCGGGTGAGTGAGCTCCAGGCTCTTTCATGCAAACCCCCTTTCTGTCTGTTCATCCAGACAAGGTTGTTCTTAGGACGCGTCCGTCCTTCTTGCCAAAGGTGGTTACTGCCTTCCACATTGGGCAGACCATCACTTTGCCCACCTTCTTTCCGCCTCCGCATCCTTCCAGAGAGGAAGAGAGGCTCCACCGTCTGGACCCAAAACGTGCGCTTTCCTTTTACATCAACCGCACACAACAGTTCCGGGTGGATGATCAGCTCTTTGTTGGCTACGTGGGCGCCAAAAAAGGTCGGGCGGTACACAAAAGGACCATCTCCCGCTGGGTCACCTTGTGTATCAAAGCCTGCTATTCTTTGGCTAAGAAAGAGCCTCCTGTTGGGCTGCGTGCCCATTCCACCAGGGCTACGGCTGCTACCACGGCTTTAGGCCGCGGTGTTCCGTTACAGGATATATGTCAGGCAGCTACGTGGGCCTCGCTGCACACGTTTACCAAACATTACTGCCTTGACAGTCGGGTCCGGAGGGACGGCTTCTTTGGCCGTTCTGTCCTCCGGGACTTCCTTGTCTGAATCTGTTCGCAGACCCACCACCGGGGTTGGTATTGCTGGGGTATCTATTCTAAGGTAAGGAATCTGTCACTAACGTGTCTCTTTCAGATGCACAAGTTACTAACTTGTGTAACGATATATCTGTAAGAGACAGTAGTTAGTGACAGGTTCCTTACCGCCCCACCCATCCTCCCCGTTCTGCGAACTGATTTCTAGGGTTAAGGACATCCCTTTCAGGGCCCTAGTATTTTTCAGACACCTATGTCAGCTTCTTGCATGGCTCTGCGTTCCTGGCGCGGTAAGTCGTGTACAGAACTGACGTCAGCGCGCAGGGGCGGCGTCTAAGTACTGCCCGCGACGTCATCCCGGCGGTCCCGACGCCGACGACGGACGCGGAGCCGCACAACGCCGCCTACCGACGCGCAAGGGTACTGCTACGCAAAAACTTTCCGGATCCAGCCTGACGCCTGGGGATATTCTAAGGTAAGGAATCTGTCACTAACTACTGTCTCTTACAGATATATCGTTACACAAGTTAGTAACTTGTGCGTCAGCGCAAGCAAGTGCTCACGAGGGAAAAGGGCAAGCTTCGGGGCCAGGAGAGCCATCTAAGCCAAAAAAGAAAAACACCGCCCATGGTCGACACTGAACAGAGCGCTCGAGGTCAAGCGGAAGAAACAAAGGTTCGGACCAGAGGGTTCGGTCTCCGACAGTGAGGACTGTCATGAAGTTGATAGGCATGATGGCATCATGCATCCCAGTTATACCGAATGCAAGACTGCATAGGTGCCACATACTCACATGGGCCTGCAATGGATGGCCATAAGCCATGGGGAGCTGGGAAGATCTAGTGGTTCTCACAGCAAAAGTACAAAATAAAATAAAATGGTGGAACGCAACAAATGTGCCCGTAGGGAGACCTTTCAAAACACCATCACTCATGGTGAACATAACGGGTGCATCTCACAAGGGTTTGGGAGCCACACAGGCAACCTGAAGGTCAGAGGACTCTGAAACCACACGGATACTGTGAGACACGTAAACTGTCTAGATGAAGACAGTTTTTCTTGCCTTGAAAGCTTTCCAGGTGCATATAATAGGATACACAGTACTGATCCAAATGGACTACACAACTATGTTCTACCTCAACTAACAAGGGGGAACAAAGTCCTTCTCTTTGTTCAACTGGCACATGACATATGGAGGTGGGCAATCCTAAGGGACATCACGCTGCAAACAATCCACCTACCAGGGAAGCAGAACACAGAGGCATACTGACTGAGCAAGCAAGACAGCACCTCCCTCGAATGGGACAACGTCTTCAAAATCTGGGACACAACAAAATATAGACCTCTTCGCAAATCCGCAAATGCAAAAAGCCAAGATTTAGCCTCCAGGTTCCCACACCACCAATCCAAGATGAATGCCCTGTCAATAAACTGGTCAGGGAAATTTGCATACTCCTTTCTGCCGATTCCCCTGATCCCAAGGGTACTGGACAAAGCAAGAACGCCAGACACCGTTCATCCTCATAGCCCCACAATGGGCAAAGCGCATCTAGTAATCGGACCTACTGGAGATGTCCAGGGGGCAAATGATCCCAATCAGGGCAGAGCAGGATCTGCTAACCATGCAAAATGAAAGTGTACCACCCGGAACTAGCCACTCTGAGTCTAGCAGCATTGCTCCTAAATACCTAGAATTCTGCCATCGACAGCTACCCCCAGGACGATGGAAATTCTTAGAGAGGCTAGGAAGCCAAGCACAAGAAAATGCTACACGGAGATGTTTAACAGGTACATCCACTGGTGCACAGACAACAAGAGGATGCAAACAAGAACAGAACAGGAAACTGTACTAACATACCTCACACACCTGTTAGATAACGGCCTGACCTACGCATCGCTAAAGTTTCACTTAGCCACAATAGTAGCTTATACTAGAGGTACAACATAGAGCAGTCTCTTCACATTCCCAGTGGTAAAAAGATTCCTGGAAGGGTCAAAGAGGGTAGCGCCCTGGGGAACCTAAACACAGTACTAACACAATTGATGACAGAGTCTTTTGAGCCAATGCACAAGACGGATTTAAAGACAACCTTCTTAATAGCAATCACATCCCTACTCCGGGTCAGCGAGCTACAGGCACTGAACACAAGAACCATACCTGAAATCCACAAGGAGAAGGTAGTCCTCCGTACGAACCCACAGTTCCTATCAAAGGTTGTATCTCAATTCCACGTCAACTAATGCATGCAACTACCTGCTTTCTTCCAAGAACCACAAACACAAGCAGAGAAAGCCCTTCACACACTGTACATGCTAAGAGCAATGATGTCATACCTACAGGAAACAAAGGGTTTTCACAAGGGAAACCAATTATTTGTCTCCTTTGCCAGAACAAGCAAGGGATCACCAGTGACCACGGGAGCAATCTCATGATGGATAGCAGAGACTATAGAAACCTGATACAACCGGGTGGAAAGAAATTTAACTGTGCGCTAACACTACTGCGTGGACATCCAAATGAACAAGGAAGCACAGGTGGGACAGAAAGTACTCCAACACCTGTTTGCCAACACTTCCACTCTTCAACCTAACCTACCCAAGAAATGGGATACCGCTACATAATCTGATGCACAGCATGCGAATTCAGAAAAGAATTCATGCTGAAAAACGAAATGGCTACTTACCAGTAGGAGTAGTTTTGCAGCTTGAAGAATTCACATGCGACCCACCCATCTCCCCAGAAGTGGGAGATGAAGCAAACAGGTAGGAAGGAAAATATCATTTCATTACAGACTATGTGCTATGTTTAACATGGGCCTGCTATTGCAATGTTTCCGTGGGAGCCCTAACTCCGCGACGGTGATGATTCAAGCATGTGAATCTATGGAAGACATCAATACTGGAGAACTACCACTACAGATAGGTAACTTTTTTTTCTTTTGCTGGCTAGTGGACATAGAAAAGATCATGTAGAGAACTATACTTACTAATGAGAAGGTAATTCTGATGTTGTATTTGGTAGATAAAGGGAAAACAATTGATACTAAGGGATATAGATGACAAATAAAAAATAGCTCACATCATTAATTTTTCCTCTTAGCTCCATTGATAGTTCGCATCACACCCCAGATTGACGTGAAAGGCATTGGTGGAACTGCAGAGTTTAACTGTGCTTTTAGTGGACTTTCCGAGGCCAGGATAGAGTGGTTCAAGGACGGAGGACAGCTGTCGCCCAGCCACAGCGTGCACAATGGGGTATTAAGGTAAGAATTTGGTTGTGGGATTTCAGAGGAGCAGATATATAAGGCTAATTCAAAATGACCTGTAGTGTAGAGCATAAGGTTGCTGGATGTTGTACATAGCTAGATTTGGCCCTTATATGACCAATGTGAAGCATGTTCATTTGTAAAGAGAATTGGTGGTTTGTCTCTTGAACCTCCCATCCTAATAATTTCTCCTCATTGTCACTAACCTTATATTTGTTTATAAGATTCAAGGAAATGTTTTGTCAGAGGCTTAAGAGACTAAAAAGATATTTTAAAATTAAGTCTGAGGTTTCAATGGTATTTACTGTGAAAGAAAGGGGGTTGACTCCCTACTTGAAGGCAGTTTGATCCTTAATTAGTGAAACCTGTGTTTACGCAGCATCATCCTCTGATATATGGCACATGACTGTGGACCTATGTTTACTAAGTCACTTTGTAAGATATGCATTTGGCTATAGGGACCTCTAAATGGGACTGGGTGATTAAATAGCCTTCTTTTCACTATGCCTGATTTCTCAGTTGATGCTGGTGTGCGACAACTGACTATACCTATCTAGGGAGGACACCGTGTATTCTGTTTTGAAGTCTGTAAAGGTAATTGGCATAGGATCTAGACTCTGTGAAGTATGGATGTTATGACTATTGGGCACTTAAGGCTTAGGGAAACAATAAATGCACCCATGTGATTTTTTTTTTTTTTTTAAATTTGTGCCATCTGTTGCCCTGCAGGATTCCAAATCTGAATCGTGCAAGCGAAGGAGTCTACACCTGCAGAGTGACCGGCTTCTCTGGACAAGCCCAAGACAGCGCTAAGCTGGTCATCCAGGGTAAGGCATGAGCTGATGGATATGCAGTGCTGTCATTCAGTCAGTCAAATAGTGCCATTAGAGTCTTTGTAACTGGAGCTCCCTGAACCTTCCACGACCAATGAGGATGGCCTCCTGACAAATGCATCCATTGCCATAAAAATAATATGCACAAGCAGTGCTGGAATGGTAAAAACTGATGAGATTGTAAATGTAGGAAGACCAAATATGAGTCATAGCTATTTAGAGAGATCATGAAAACATGCACATCTCAGGACACTCATAATATCCCTTGAGAAAAGTTGAAAGGTGGCGCATGTCAAGTGCATGCCAAGCAAATAGAACAACTTCATATTTCATTGTGTGTACCTTTTAAAACCAACAATTTTAAGTGAAATCCCTTGGAAATTGATTGTAGCATGTTCTGTTGAAAATGTCATGGTCTGAACACTCCTGCCACCTAGTGTTGGGCACTTGCACTTTTCCTATGTGAAGGAGGGAGAACACTCTGGGGCAACCACAACCACCACCACAGACCAAGCTGCATTCCCTTAGAAGCCTTGGTGCCAAGAGCCGTCCTCTGCTCCGGAAAGGCCTTGAGGCAAGGGTGCTGTGCCTCAAATTGAAAAGACTCCAGCCAAGCAGCGGAGCTCTGAACCATCGCCCTTGGTACCAAAACCCTCCATGCCAGACTCCCACTGAGCAAGCCCCTTGTGCCTATAGAGTTGCCAGATACCCCGGACATAAAACAAAGAAAAGTCTACATCCACCCCAATTGTAGAAGAAAAAAAATCCTGACTCTTGCTACCACCACAGGAGCCAGACCCACTCCAAATGTCAGAACCCCATTTGGAAATTCACTGAGCAAGCAGGAGTTAAAGGGCTCAACCATGGGGGTTGGGTCCTTTTACTCCTGATATCCTGGGGCCTGACCTACTATAGGTACTGAGTAACTGGGCCAAGTACTCTCCCTTTCAGCACGTCACTCTCAGTGGCAGCACGGGTCAAGCAGTCCTAAGCTCTTGGAGGGGGAGGCATGTGAGAGGCGTATACAGGCTCAGGACTCAAAGTACACATAGTAACGACAATAAGATGTTTGTCCAGCCCAATGCTTGCTTTTATGAAAAAAGGAATATTTTAATGTGGTTGCACAAAGCATTGAATCAACACACTAAATCATCTCCACAGCCCCTTAAGGTCCGCATGCTAACGCCATCCTGGGTGGAATCCCAGAGTCTCTCTGTCCTGTCTAGAGAGGTTTGTACTCCCCATTCTATACTGGAGGAGACTCCCAGATGCGGCCCCCATGCAACAAAGTCTGTCTCACCGTAAGAGTAAATATTAGCAGTGTTTAGGTGCTAAGTTTGTGCAGGTCCCTAGTAGGCCCAAAGGCCTGGAACAGTCTTATCTGGCCCGACGGCAGCTGGTAATCCTGGTAGAACCAGGGCTGTCCTTTGCAATCTCTGGTTTCCTGATACTGAGGGCCCGTGACCTCTCATGGTCTTACCCCAATGATTTGTCGGCCTCCTCAGTCTTTGGACAGCCTGCATGTGTGGTGGACATTCTTGTCCAGCTCCTGAGGCAATCAGTAAGAGTTTCTCCTGGCTTTCTCTGCATGACAAATCAGGACAGCCGGTCTGACTCATGGTTTCGCCCCCCTTCTTGGTCACACAGGGTTTGATGACCTAAATGGTCGACTGCCTGCCCTTCAAGGTGGCCCCCTTCGTGGTTGCTTGGGGGTCGCCAACTTTGGTGCTTACACGGGTGCTGGCCTGCACATCCCGGTTGCCACCTCACCCCACTTTCTGGTCACACTGAGGTCGCCAACTTTGGTGTTTACACTGGTGACGGCCCCCACTTCAAGGTGGCCCCATTCACGGTAACACATGGGTCTTTGACTACAGCAACATCGAGTGAGCAGCCCACACTCCTGCAACTGTCCCAACCAGACCAGGCATCTCACTCTTCACTCACTAGCACTGGGATCCACTCGCCAGGGCCTCGCTCCTCTCAGGTGCTCTCCTCCTCCTCCAAAGGTCCATTGGTCTTGGCAGACTGAAGGCCTGTGATCCAGGCTCAGGACAAGTCGTCTTGGCTTCCTGGGTGATGGCCCTTCGCCAACCACGGAGACTAGCAGACTTGTTACAACCGCTAGAAGTCTTGGCAATTTTCGCCTAATGAACATTGCTGTTGAACAACTTGTGGGCCCCTGCTCCGTCCTTTATAGTCCAACTCCTGACACAAATTGTATTTAATGCTGATCCTTTGGAATTCAGGTTGTGGATGCCCGCTCCTTTGAAGTGCTCTCTCCTCTGTCCTTTGTCAAAGAGACAGGCTGCCACAGCAGGAGTGGCTCTATTTCTGACTGACCCACAACACAGTCAAAGCTAGTAACTGGGGATTACACCTGGCTGTCAGCCTCCACTGAAATATGCTTCATGAAGGATCAAAGGCCTAAACCTTCCTCTCTATCAAGATTCCCTGGTGCACATTGCCAACCTTATAAGCCCCACCATCGCCAGGCCCCACTGACCAGTACACTTACTGGAGTGCTTATGTCACTTATCTCCTAGTAAGGGCAGTAGCCCCCTGCCATCACGCAGGCAGCACTTGCTGCACCCCCTCCCAGTCCATCATGTCCACCTTAACATGAGACAGGCCTAGGTCATGGCGCGCGCATGATTTGTGTCCGCCCATGGCCAAAAATCATTATCAAGGTCCAGATATCCATGTAGCTGGGGCATTCAGGCCAAAGGTGTATGTCAGTCACTGTGCACTGGACTTTTCCATCCCAGCACATTCCCTTGAAAAGGAGGCTTGCCGTCAAGGAGTCAAACTACAAGAAACTTGAGGGATACCCCATACCTAAGAAGCCCAAACAACCAGTGCTTAGTCCACTGTCTACCCCACCACAGCCTTAACCACCACTCCCAGCCCCAGGCCACCCCCAGTACAATCACCATGTAGATCCCCATCACAAAGGGGTTGCCCCTCACATTTTCTGGCTCCAGTCTTCGACCATGGAATAGATACCCAAGCAATACCTCCTCTGAAGTGGGTCTGCTAAACTGTTCCACAATAAAAAGTCCTGCAGCACCAAACAAGCAAAGTGCCTGTTCCGATGGACCTGACTGTCCAGGCAGTAATGCTTTGTGAAAGTGTGTAGAGAAGCAGTGGCGACTCCTCCGCTAAGGTGGAGGAGCGTCACCCCACTGCTATTCAGCAGTGTAAGAAAAAATATTATAATAACTCAATGTTATTATCATTTTATTTTTTCTTGTTGCGGGCGCGGCAGCTTTGGGAAACAGGTGGGGCTGCTCTGCTGAAGGAGCAGCGGAGTAGCGGTTTTCTCTCACTACCTGCGCATGAATGTTTGGCCGGCCATCTTGCAGCGTTGTGATCGGCTCAGGGGAGCCTGGGCGTTTCCGGTGTCGTCCTGTTCCGGCCAGAAGAAGGAGTGGAGAGAGGCGACGAGGAGGACGCGGGGACGCAGGCGGGAGGTAAGTTTAAAAAATTTTATTAAAGCGAGGGGAGCAGAAACAGGGTCAACCTGTTTGTCTGCACACCATGCCACAAACTTGCCCCAACAGCAGGCATATACTGTCTTGGTAGAGGGATGCCTGGCTTGCAAGATAACAGTGCATATTTCAGGCAGAAGGTCAAACGCCGTCAACTGTCGCCACTCAGGCCCACACATGAAGGTGGAGCATTGACAGATCAGGGTGTATAACTCTCCCCTGCTGCTGCAACAGAAGATCCTCCTGAAGGGGGTGGGCAGTACGATTGAAGGACCGAAGGCCATGCTCAAAAGCTAGGGATACCAAACTCTCTGAGCCCAGTCCAGAGCAACAAGGATGACTCTGGATGTTCACGATTTTCTTGAGAACTCTGGGCAGGAGTGGTATGGGCAGAAAGGCGTCCAGGAGGCCTGAGCTCCACTCATGATGAAAAGCGTCTCCGAGCGAGAGCCGTCTTGGAAACTCCAGCACGCAGAACCACAAACATTGCGCGTTCTCGGTGGTGGAGAACAGATCTAACCAAGGCTCTCCCTACTGCTGAAGAGACCTTGCACTGCTTCCAGATTGAGATGCCATTCATGATCTGCTAGGCATTTTCGGCTGATTTTGTCTGCACTGGCATTCAAAGAGCCCGCCAGGTGTTGAACCACCAGGGATATGCCCTGGCGTTCCGGCCATGTCCAGGGCCTCAGGGCCTCTTGACAGAGGGGCCAAGACCCCACCCGGCCCTCTTTGTTGCAGTACCACATGGCGCTGGTGTTGTCAGTGAACACCTGCACTAGCCTTTTTCCCTTGATGGATGGTAGAAAGGCTTTCAATGCCTGCCGGATCACCCGCAGCTCCAGAAGGTTGATGTGCAGTCCGGATTCTGCCGGACACCAGAGACCTGATCTCCTCCTCTCTCAGATGGCCGCCCCATCCATCGGTGACGCATCTGTCACTACTTTCAGATCCGGTTTGGGAAGGGAGAGGGATCTGCCACTGACCCAGTCATAGTTCATTAACCACTACTGCAGATCTTTTGCAGTTCCCTCCGAGATCTGGACCATGACTGAGACATTCCCCTGATGCTGCACCCACTGGAGATGCAGAAGTCCATGAGTCCCAGCAGCCCCCAACTCAGTCTCACCAAAACCTAGGACAGAAGCTCAAACATCTGTATCATAGCTTGAATATTCTGGACTCGCCATTCAGGAGGATAAGCTGGAAACTGCAGTGTCCACAACAGTTCCAATGAAAGGGAGCGTCCGAGAGGGAGTCGGGTGTCACTTCGGCACATTGATAGTTGTTGGAAAGTGGATTATTGGTAGGGGCAAATGTAGGTCTGCCACTGGCAATAAGGCCACTAACACAGTATAGGGCTCAGAATAGGTCTTAGAAAATTATTCCTATGCTCAACTCTTGGTAACGTACATGGCTGCGAGCAGGCAGGCTTAACTTCAAAGACAGGTATGTAAAGCATTTAAAAACACCAATTCAGTAAATAATTAAGACACCACACAAAATAAAAATCCAACACCAATTTATAAAAATAGGAAATATTTTTATCTTTTAAATGACACCAAAACTAAAAAAAATATCCACTGTAGGGAACCAGAGAGATGAATTTTTAAAGATTAGCCACTTTCTAGTGCTTAGAAACCAACAGTGTCCCTTTTAGTCATTTCGTTGCCTCTGACAGGGACACATTCACCTTTAGCAATTGTTCTGGAGGATCTCTCACCAGTCTTGTGCAGCCCCCTCCAGCAGGCTGGGTCCAGTTAGAACTCCTTCCTGAAGTTCGTCTTGCGGGTCCCAAAGAATCCAACACACAATCCAAGGTTCTGGAATCTCCAAGAGGGTCCTTGAAAGTGTGAGACTTCAATTCCCATCATCCACTTGGACAAAACCCTTACAAATCTACTGGTAGTACTCCAGGCTGGGGATTCTTTGTGGTGATGGTCCAGGTGAGCTCTGTTAACCTGTAGCTTGCAGGGAGTCCACTCTTTAGGCCTTTTGAAGCAGGTTTGATCCACAGGGCTGTAGTTTCAAATGGTGCAAAAAGGCGCAATCTTTAGAGTCCAGGCCTTTGGAAATGCACATCAAACTCCTCAGCGCAGACCCTTCTGATTCTCTTAAGTTTCAAGCAGCAGATCTGAGAGGCACCGCCCCTCTCAGATACTTATTCAGTGTTCTCTGGGGTCAAGCAGGAGGGCACTCCTGTCCAATGAGCTGCAGGGTTCCACCCAAAGGTCTGACCACTTCCTGCAGTGTGTGGCAAAATGCTAACCCAGAAACCACTATTCTTCCAAAATTCAATATGTCAGAATTTTCAGCAGGGAGAGAAGAGCTGGCTAAACACACCCCTAGGATGGCTAATCTCCATAGTCTCTCCCCCTTGCATCTGTTCATTCCTTTCTTAAGCCTAGCATCTGCCTTGGGTCAAAGAGGAGAGTTGTAAATGAAACTGATGTCTTTAGCTTTTCTTCCCCTTCCCTTGAAGTGCATTATTTACTGACCCTCCCCCTGGCTCTGGCATTCCTATGTCCATCAGCCTCTCCTCCTCCGAGGCTTCCTAACCCCAGGGGTCATTTATCACCTTTTCACATCAGCCAGGCGCACCCACTTATCTCTGACCAATCAGGGCAGAGCAGTACAGGGTTGAATTTTGGCTTACAGACAAAAAAGATCTTATACCTTCTTGTCTGTACATTTACAATACATTTAACAATACATATTGTTGGATTTATCATTACCATTCTACTGAGTCCTTTAATCCTAGTTTTATGGCTTTTCTTTCTCCAGTTATTAACTAATAACCTTTTCCAATGTTCACCTATGGCATGGGATTTGCAATGGGAAAAGTGACTTGGGCCATTTTTCCAGCTCCAGGGCTTACAAAAACATATGTTATAAGTATTCTACATATATCTACAAGAACCCCCACCCCAGGAACACCTAGGGGAGACTAGGGGTTCTGAATATGTAAAAATATTGCAGATCCTCCCTCCACAGTGCTCCTACCACCAAAGTCGATTTTGGGCAGCACTTTATCACAATGTGGAGAGTGAAATGTGCAATTTCACTTTACCCAGGGCATATAAAACTCATTTTATAAGGGTCCACCTTATAGATACCTGACCCCCAACCCCTGGGACACCTAGGGGAGACCCTGGGGTACCCAATATGCCCAAACATTGTAGGTTAACCATTTTTAAGTGCCCCAAACACAAAAGTCGAGTTTGGGCACAATTTACTTTTTAAAAGCAGTCCTGTAGCACAGAGCCACTTTAAAAAAGACCTCGGGCTTCAGCAGTGCACACATGCAAGTGCAGAAAGGGCTGCTGGCCTCTAAACTGCCATGCCCTATTATTATACTAGGGACTGATGGGTAGTTTCAATCCCCCTGCCCTATTATGTACTAGGGCCCTATGGGATAGGTCATACCAATCACAAGGGGACCCCAACCCTTAGTCTACCCTAGTGTATGTAGGTGTTTTCACTGTATTCTAAGTGTCTTTCAGCATAGCACTGGGCCTGGTTAGGCAGAGCCCAGGGTCAGTCAGAGTCAGTTACCACCAGTACCAGTCAGCAAAAGGTTGGGGGGTGCCCAGGGCACAGGATGACTTTGCAACAATAGTGAACCCCAGTGATTGCAGAAGGTCCGCCATAGTCTGGAGGTGGGAGATGACTGCCTGTGCTGAGCCCACCTTCAACAGCCAGTCATCGAGATCGGGAAAGACTGATGCCCCTAATCTAGGCAGATAAACTGCAACCACGCCATCACCTTGATAAACACTCGAGGGGCTCTAGTAAAGCCAAAGGGGAGCACTGCAAACTTAAAGTGCTTGTGTCCCACTGTAAACAGCAGGTAACATCTGTGGGCAGGCAGAACTGGAATGTGGAAATATGCGTTCTGCAAATCCAATGCTACCATCCAGTCTTCCCAGTCCAGGGCAGACAGGTCTTTAAACGAGCATGACCATTTTGAACTTCTCCTTGAAGAAGAAATTGAGAGGGCACAGGTCTAGGATAGGACAAGGCCTCCATCTTTCTTAGACACCAGAAAGTAGCAGGAAAGCAGCCACGACCTACTTCTGGCGTTGGCACCCTCTCTATGGCTCCCTTGGCCAAGAAAGTCATCACTTCCTGGCGGAGTAAGGAGATATGGTCATCTGTCAGCCTGTCCCAAATGAGTGGCTTGGATGGGGGGGTAGTCACTTAGGGGAAGGAATAGCCCCTTCAGACAATCTGGAGAACACATCGGTCTGATGTTATCGACCTCTGGTGATGCAGGTGATGACGTATCCTGCCTCCCACTGGTTGCCTATGATGGCTGGAGGGCTAACTAAAGGGATTTGGAGGCTGCTGCTGTCAGGTGGGGGGGTGATGGGGTGAACTGGTCAGACCTCTTGCTGCTCAACCCATGGGATCTGGGTGGGGTACAGTGTCCTCGGCCACGCAGAGGCTGGGGAGCTTGTGTGCTGTGGTGACTGAGCGGGTAAGGACGCCACTAGAAACCCCTTCTGTGGCCCTGAGAGGATCGAAAGGCAGACCGGGGTTGGCAGGGGGCCTTGGAAAGGTCCGAGGACCTGGCCGTCGCTCTGCTATTCTTGAAGTGCTCCAGCTCTGAGTCCGCCTTGTCTCCAAAGAGATGGGCACCATCAAAGGGCATGTCCATAAGCGAGGCTTGGACATCCTCTGAAAAGCCAGTCGTTTTCAGTCAGGCGTGACGCCATAAGGCCACCGACGAAGACACCACTCTGCCTAGCTAGTCGGTCGTGTTCAGCCCACATCTGATTGTTAAATTGACTGCACCTCTCCCGTCTGCCATAGCTTGGGAGAGTATGGCCTGGGCCTCTTTCGGGATCATGGGCAGCACGTGCGCAACCAAATCCCATAGTAAATGGGAGTAACGGCCCAAAAGGTAAGCTGTGTTCATGGATCACAGTGCCAGGCTAGTGGGAGAAAACATTTTCTTGCCTAAGGTGTCCAACCTCTTGGATTGGTGCCTGGTTACTAGTCAAACCAGTCCGGTCAGGAGAGTTGGGGCCAAATGATCTTTCAAAGGGTAGGATCCCGAGAAACGGCTGAGGCAACTGCAGATGCAGTTCCAGTAGGGATGTCTCCACCACCAAGTAATGATTTTCCTAATATTTCCCCGGCTCATACAGCACCGTTCAGGGAAAGAACTGGGCTATTTCTTCCACAATGGGCGAAAATAACCTTAGACAAGTGGGGCGGATCTGTGGTGCAGCAAGATACAGTTTGAAGTTACACACTACCAAACATACCACCATGACAGCATGCAGTCAGCTTAGAGCACTAGCAGCTGGTCATGGCGTAGGTACAAGCTCTCCTGAGCAAGAAAGCCATCGTACCTGTTGCCCCACACCAGAGGGACTTGTAGTGTATGTCTTGACGTCAAATTATTCGCTGCTGTATGGTGTCTCAACATCGATGTACACTCGATGTCAACAGTGTTCTATTTCTGGATGTCGAACCAGCTCCTGACGTCGAGCAAGTAGATGCTGTACCTCTTCTCAGTGTCAAGAGGGTAGAGGGGACAGTCTCTCCTCGTCCTTCAGAACTCTCGCCAGCCAGGGAATTTTTCCTTCTGCGGTGCTCTACTTGGCCATGGAGGTGAATCCTCCCTCTCCCTCTCTCTCCCCCCTGGAGAGGGTTGTGCAGTGACAACTTGTCTTGGGGTCATGAGAGTCTGGCAAACAGAGGATATGGATCCTGTGCAGGTTCTTTTTTGCCACATTTCTGCCATATTCTGGGCAGGTTGCAAAAATGTCATTTTGCGAAAAAGCAGATACATTTCTTGTCAGAAAAGTATCTAAAAATAATCTACGCCCTAAAAGAAGTAGAGTGAATCACTTTTTAAAGCAACATATGAAACTTTATTAGAGAAAAAAACCTTAAAAAAGACAGAGCTCTGCTCCAGGATCCTGTCAGTAGGAGCCATAAAAAAGGACTGAGTAAACCGTCACCTACAGGGAGTGAAGGGGCACTGGAGTTCAAGGTGCTGTGTCCTATTTTCATTGTTTTCAATGCTGCAGCCTGTACTGCTACATTTCCATACATTTCCCCTTTTCTTACTTTAAAGAGAAGTAAAAAGAGTTTGTGAAGGACTTTTTTTTAAAAGGTCACTTTTTAATCTTCCAGTGACTTTTAAAAGGTTTAAGCCTTTTTTCTTCCAAGTTTAAATGTATTCAATAGAATTGGCAGTATAGCCTGTTTTAAGGCTGCAAAATTTAACATTTGTGTCACACATGCCTCCTGGCTTTTCCAAAGTAAGCTGAGCTAAATGGGTCCCCGCACATGGGCGGGACAAATCAGTGCTTATGATTGCAATGGAGGTTCCCCTGAGAGAGAACTAGGATTGCATGTAAGAAACCATTCCTTTCTCATTCCCAAAAAGGAAGGTACCATTTGGCCTGTCCTTGATCTCAAGCCTCTTGACCGCTACATCCTTTTGGAACACTTTCAAATGACAACTCTGCAGGATGTCATCCCTCTGCTCACTGCAGGAGACCAAATAGCAATCCTCGACGGTTTCGACATCCCCATTCATCCGTTGCATCACAACTACCTAAGATTTGTGGTAAGTTCAATTTGCTGGTTTTCATGGCCACAACATCATCAAAAATATTCACTGTCTAGAAGTAGTTGCAGCGCCTGTAGGAAGCTGGGTTTCTGTTGCAGTAACTCCCCCACTTTTTGCCAGATTTCTGATGCATTTTGACTTGATGTGCCCTGGGTTCCTGCCAATCAGGTTCCCAGGGCCTGTGTTCGTTCCCAAAACTGTACCTTTGTACCCCCAATTGGCACCTCTCTGGCCACATGCAAGTCCCTTGTAAAAGGTACCATGGGTACCGTGACCAGGGAAGGCCTCTAAGGGCTGCAGCACATATTGTGCCACCCTTAGAGGCCCTGTACGTGTGTGTTTATATATATATATATATATATATATATATATATATATATATATATATATATATACATATACATATATATATATATATATATATATATATATACACACACACACACACACACACACACACACCCAATCCCCCCCCCAATCCCTTCCAGGCTGCGTGTTTTGGTGCAGGGAAGAGTGAAGAGTCGACATGGCACACATTCCTGTGTGCTATGCCTGCAACCCACTGCCTATGGTATAGGTAAGACACCCCTCTAGCTGGGTGCACTATACCACTGGTGAGGGTACAGTTGCATGAGCACTGTACCCCTACAGTGTCTAAGTCCATTCTTATACATTGTAAGTGCAGTAAAGCCATAAAGAGTATATGGTCTGGGATGTTTGTCATTACGAACTCCACAGCATAATGGCTTTACTGAATTTTGGGAAGTTTGGTAGCAAACGTCTCCGCATAATAAACCCATACTGTGGGATTTATTATACCATGCACTCAGAGGGCATCTTAGAGATGTCCCCTGAAAAACGACCAGCCTCTGGTGGGTTCCTTGACTGGTAAACACCAGCCTGCCACCACGAGACGTGTTTCTGGACCCCTGGGATGGAAGCCTTCGCTCCCTGAGCCCAGAAACAAAGCCTTTCCTGGGCGGAGGTGTTCACACCTCCCCCAGGTCAGGAAGAGCCATCTGTGGCAAGAGAGCTTCAAAGGCCTTGTCGCCTTTGTAATGCAACCCCCAGCCTCTCTTGCTGCCAGGAGCAGGCCCCCTTCCTGTCTCCCCTCCTTTTTGGCGGGAAGACAGGCGGGAAAAATTTGAACAGCCCAGAAGTGTGCCCACCTCTGCCAACCCCACCCCTCAGGTGGGGGAGGCGAGGTGAAGCCCACTCTTCAGTGCCCGCCATCTTGTAGATGGCAGGCACTCTCCAATCAGAATTAGGGATTGTGCCCACTACCCCACGTGGGGTGCGCTCACCAAGGGTGTAGGCACCCTAAGGTCAGTAGCCCATTAACTACTGACCTAGAGACCCCTGAAATGCCCCCCAAATACAGTATTTAGGGGGCAGCCCTGAACCAAGGAGACAGATTCCCGTAACCTACGAAGGAAGACGTATAGCAGAGGAGACTGCAGAGAAGAACTGACTTGGCCCCAGTCCTACCGGCCCGTCTGCAGTTTACAGAGAGCCTGCCCCAAAAGTCGCCTTGTCCTGCAGTCAGCGACCTCCAGAACCCTTGGGAGGACTGACTGCCGTAAACAAAAGCCGGATCTCCTGTGAACAGCAGCTCTGTTCAAAAGAAACTCCCAAGACAGACTCTGAGCCTGCTGAGGACAAAGAAAACCGACGCTTGGAACCACCACTGCACCCAACGCCTACGGCCTGAATCAGAGTGGGCCACCGGTCCCAGCGAGGTCCCCCAGCGCTCCAGAGTCCAAGTCCACTGTGGGTTGACACCTCCAGGACTCCCCGACGTCGCCTGCAGCCTCTGCACGGAGACCCCCCCAAACCGTGAGTGGCCCAGTAAGGTGAACTCTGACCTCAAAAGACACCTCTGCATCCAGCCGCCCTGCGCCCTGGAGAAGAGGACCTGAGGTGCTCCTATGTCCGCGATCCCTCCAACTTACCTGCCCAGCTGTTGGTTCCTCCTGGAAGACTTCCTGGACCGAGCCTGCAGCTAAAAATCAAAACCGGCACTCCCCATTGAAAACAACATGGCACCCGACGCCAAAACAGCACCCTGCACCCGACCGCCCCTGTGCTGCTGTGGGCGCATCTTGTGTGCTAACTCGGATCCCCCTTTGCCCTGTGCTTAAGTCCAGGAGCTTTACTCCCACACCCTTGTGGCCTGCTCGTGAGCAGCCACCAACCGGAGGCCCCCTATCCCACATTGGATAACATTGGGCCTCAGCACTCTGCACCAGCCGCCCTAGTGCCGCTGAGGGTGCTTTGAGAGTGCATCCTCGACCCTGGGGGAACCCCGTTTCTAACCCCAGAATACCAACTCCAAAGCACTTACCGATAAACCGATAACACTGGTTTCTCCCATAGGACTGCATTGACCGCTTTTCAGTGAAAAATCTTCCAAGTGTGGAGTTGGTTTGTATGAAACCCTAAGAAACTGCTAATGTACAAAAACTGAATTACTTACCTTTTCTCTAGGAAATGTCCCAGTGTGATATCTAGGCATATCACACTGAGTAGAAAAAGTCATCTAAAAAGTAACGTACAAAGTAACCTCAAAAGTAACTGTAAAGTAATTTTGACTGTTGGCTTACCTGTAATCAAACGAATTGCATCCAACTGCATTTCAATTGTATTCAACTGCATTATACCTGCAAAGTATTATTTCACTTACCATCACCAGGCCTGGCTTGGTTCTAGAAATAAAATACAACTAAATATTTTTATACAAATAAATTGGTCTGAGTTCAGTCTTTGAGTGTGTAACATCATTTCTTGCCTGGGTGTGTATAATAAATGCTTGACACTACCCTCTGATAAAGCCTTACTGCTCGCCCACCCTACCACAAATAGACAGTAAGGTGTTATCTACTTTAACCTCTGCCTACCTTTAGGGTTCCACTGGACTCTGTGCACACTATACCTTACTTTGGTATAGTAAGCATTTGTTGTACAAACTCAGGCAGCAAATGATGTCACACACTCAGACTGAACTCAGACCACTTTGTTTGTATCAAAAATATTAAGTTATTGTCTGTATTGTTCCCTAAGGTGCTATTTGTACATGGCATTGTACCGTATGGTCTTATGAGCATTGTTAAAATAAAAAGATTTCCCCCCCAAAAAAATATTAAGTTATTTTATTTCTAGAACCAAGCCAAGCCTGGTGCAGGTAAGTGAAATAATACTTTGCAAACTCTTATGCTATGTTTTACAGTAGAATGCAGGTTCAAATGCAGTTGGGTGAATTACAGGTAAGTCAATATTTTGAAATTACGTTTCAGTTACTTAACAGATTACTTTGTACGTTACTTTTTAGATTACATTTTAAGTTACTTTTTCTACTCAGTGTGATATGCTTAGATACCACACTGGGACGTTTCCTAGAGAAAAGGGTAAGTAAATCAGTTTTTGTACATTTGCAGTTTTTTAGTGTTTCATACAAACCAACTCCACACAGAAGAATTTTCAAGGAAAACAGTCAATGCAGTCCTATGGGAGGAAAAGAAGTTATTGGTTTGCAGGTAAGTACAAGTTTGTTGGAGTTGGTATTCTGGGGTTAGAACCAGGGTTCCCCCAGGGTCGAGGATGCACTCTCAAAGCACCCTCAGCCGCACTAGGGCGGCCGGGTGCAGAGTGCTGAGGCCCAATGTTATCCAATGGGGGATAGGGGCCCTCCGGTTGGTGGCTGCTGACAAGCAGGCCACAAGGTTGTGGGAGGAAAGCTCCTGGTGTTAGGCTCAGGGCAAAGGGGGATCCGAGTTAGCACCCAAAGTACACCCGCAGCGGCGCAGGGGCGGCTGGGTACAGGGTGCTGTTTTGGCATCGGGTGCCCTGTTGATTTCAATGTAAATTCTCCGGTTGCAACAAAGACTGCAGGCTCGGGGACGAAGACCTTCTGGAGGTGACCACCGGTTGGAGAGGTAAGTTGGGATGCTGGCATACCGTCGGTTGGGCCACCCAAGGCTGTGGGACGTCGGGTGCAGGATTGTCTTTAGGCGTCGGGTTTTCTTACCAGCTCCAGTCGCGGTCGGGGGGATCCTCCAGAAAGATACTACAGGCGTCATTTGGAGACTCGAGGCAGGTCAGAGATCACCAGATCTCAGGTCAGGATCGCCAGAGAGACCTCCTCGTGGTGTTGGGCCACTCGAACTCTGGCTGTGGGCTTCGGGTGCAGAATCGCGGTTTTGGCCAGAGTCTGTGGGTGAGCAAATCCGGTGCTCACGGGAGACAAAGTCTTGGGTTTGGAAGGCTGGGCAGGTCCTCCGGGTTCTTGAGGGCTGCTGGCTGCAGGACACACCGGGATTTTGCTGGAGCAGGTTGGGAGTGGGGACAGGCCGGTAGGGCTGGAGCCAAGTCAGTGGGCGTCGTCCTCTTCTTAGTTCAGCACTGCTTCTTCGGTCCTTCTTCTTCTCTTCTTGTTGATTCTTGTCTGCGGGGGCAAGGTTCAGGGGTGCCCCTAAATACTAGATTTAGGGGTGTTACAGGTAAGTAAAGGTTGGGACCAATGGGTCCCTTCCTTGGGGTGGGTACACCCCCTATCATGCCACACTCCAGTGGGCAGGGGGCATATGCCTCACTCTGGTTGGCTGGGTCCACCCATCTGCAAGATGGGACTGAGAGTTGTGCTTCACCTCGCCTCCCCCAACTGAGAGGTGGGGTTGGCAAAGGTGGGCACACCTCCTTTCCTCACTTGGTGTTCCTGCCGATTCTCCCACCCAAAGTGGGGGTCAGAAACGGTGGGAGCCAGTTGCTGGAAGCAGCAAAGAGCTGGGGTAGCTCACAAAGGTGGCAAGCCTTTGAAACTTCCCCTTTGTGGACCCTGCCCATCCTGGGGGAGGAGGCTTTGCACCTCGTCCCAGGATGTGCATTGTTTCAGACCCCCGAGAGCAGCAGGCTCTCGAACCAGGGGTCCAGAAACATGTCTGGGGGTGGCAGCTGGCGAGCAGCCACTCAGCCTAGACACTAGTGTTAGGTCGTTTTTCAGGGGGTATCTCTAAGATGCCCTCTGAGTGCATTTTTCATTAAATCCCACAGTGGCATCAGTGTGGGTTTAATGTGCTGAGAAGTTTGATACCAAGCTTCCCAGTTTTCAGTAAAGCCATTATGATGCTGTGGAGTTCGTAATGACAAACTCCTAGCACAATAGTCTCTTAATGGCATTACTGCACTTACAAAGTCTAAAACATGGCTTAGACACTGTAGGGGTGCAGGGCTCATGCACCTGTACCCTCACCACTGGTATAGTGCACCCAGCTAGAGGTGTGGCTGACCTATACCAGGGCAGGGGGTTGTAGGCATGGCACACAGGGATGTGTGCCATGCCGACTCTTCACTTTATTGTGCACCAAAACACAAAGGGGGGGTGGGGGGAGGGGGGGGGAGAGGAGAGGGAGAGAGAGATACACACACAGGGCCTCTAAGGGTGGCACAATAAGTGCTGCAGCCCTTAGATGCCTTCCCTGGCCACATTGCCTGTGGTACCATTTACAAGGGACTGACCTGTGGCTCAAGAGTGCCAATTTGGTTTTGTCTCAATGCAGTTTTAGGGAAAGAACATAGTCCCTGGGTACCTGTTTGGCAGGAACCCAGGGCACACTGAGTCAAAGTACATCAGCAAAAAGTGGGGGCAACCATGCAAAAAGAGGGCACTTTCATACACATAAGCGTCCTCCCACCTCCTTGCATGCGAGCCAGTGCTCCTGATGGTTTTTTTTCAGTTTCATTATGCACTAGCACCCCATAACTTTCAGCTACACCAACTCCACCTACTACCCTTACCCATTGGGGGTATGTGTGTGTGTGGTGTTAACACAATCTAAGGTGGAGCCTTTTCCATGGTACATTGTGGACTAAGAGGCGGGGGAAAGGGGGTCAAAAAATATTTGGGGACCCAACACTACTTCGAACAAAAACAAATTGCAACACCCATGCCCAGCAATGGTGTAGAAGATCATGCTTAAATTACAAACTCTGGTTTTAAGATTGGAAGTAGTCTTGTGTTATAGGGGAATGTTAATTGTACACTGATGTATAGTTCCCATTAAGTCTCTTCAGGATTGCATTTCTTGTGGCCCTGTTTAGGTGTCATGGGTAATACAGTTAATGGTCTTTGCTGTCTACTTCCAGGAGTTTTTTTTTTTTTTTAGGAATGCGTGACTCTTGGTTTAGTCCAATTGGGACCTCCCTCTTGTTTAGCTAGGAATGAATTACAGTGATGACAGATGTTGCAGTGTTCAGATGTTTCACATCATTTATTTCCCACCAGTTCATATTGTGTGATAGACACTTAACACAGCGATGTTACAACTTGCTTGAAACAAGGTGTACACATTCTCTCAATGTAACCAGGATTAATGTTTGTCTGACATTCTACGTTGTGTATAAACTAAAAGCTCTGAACAAGATGAATAACATAGAGTGATGGTCTTTCACTGTGAAGCCCTGCAGCCACTCCCTAATTTGTAATACAGATAAAAGCAGGTAGTCTTTAACTTTTGTTCTAAGGCTCTTCTAGAAACTCAAAATAACCTGCTAGATAAACAATAGGGGAAAGTTCCTCTTTTAGGGTTAAAGTAAGGTTAAAACAGAGGAGAGACACTGCTACGTGAACACAGAATATGTTGGTCTTGGAATAATGTCTTTGAGTGCTGATCTCTGCTGATACACTGTAAGAAATCTGGTATAAGCTGCAATCCTGCTTCCTCCTCTCTGCTACAGCACTCCCCAAGGTGATGATAAATGTTCGGACTTCGGTGCAGACCGTGCTCGCAGGCAATGCAGTGGAATTTGAATGCTTGGCCATTGGGGACCCTCAGCCCAGTGTCACGTGGAGCAAGGTGGGAACCCGGTTGCCCTCTGATGTGGTCATACAGGGAGGAATGCTGAAGATTGAGCAGGTGAAGCAGTCAGATGCCGGACAGTACCGCTGCACTGCCACCAACGACGTGGGCACTGTGCATTCGCAGGTCATCCTTCATGTGCAGTGTGAGTTTCTCAAGTGTATGCGGCAAATTTAATTTATAGTTGTTGGTAGGCTGTGGCATGACCTCTTAGCCCTTTATGTATGAAAAGAATCCCCACTGTCAATAGCATTGTTCTAACTTATAGTATCGGATTCAGTAAGCACCTTACTGTCTGTTATTTCATACCTTAGTAACCCTAGTTCAGAGGCACTTCTGCATTGGCTTTTGGAGTTTCAGGGTGTGCTGCACTAGCTGAAAGCTTCAGCTAAACAGTACTTGCAGAAAATAAATGGCCAAAGGTACAACCAAGAAAACTGTAAGAGCTGAGGGGCTTATTCATGTAAGGTCTCTATTTATCACTTCTGATTTTGAATCAGTTAAATACTGTCTCTAAGCTGAGTACTGCATTAAACCTAAATGCCAGTCCTAATGAAGCGTTAATTTCAATTACTTTTCTGAGTATCTTCAAAACTGGTAACTTCTCTGTAGTTGCCGTAGTAACCTCCTGCAGAGCGGAATGAGTGTTGCTAAAAAAAGAAACAACGAGCCCAGAGTCCAACACAGTTGCTATTAGGAACACTGAGGGCGTGGGCAATGCAATTACCGGAAGAATAGTTACATTAAGGTAAATACGCTTTCCAGTCCCCTGACAGGATTCTTGAAAGCAATTTCTGGCAATTACTGCTGGGATGGTATGGCACCTGCCTGCAGGCTCCTCTTGGCTGTCTAGCAGACAAGCAGCATACACCGGTTTCTCTGATCAGAGACTTGCTTTCGTGCACTTTGAATGAGTGGACAGTGTAATGAACTTAACTGAATTCCCATTCAGGTAATTACATTGGTCAGTCCCTGACACTGCTGGACACGGCACAAGTATTCCTCATTTCTCATTGTGCAGAATGAGAACTACTTATGCTGCAGGCAGTGTGCCTGCGTTCCGCCTTCTTTTTTCATTTGGGGAAGGTAGATGCGAAAACAGTGGGGAAATGGGCGTAGTTGCCCAATGATTTCCATCTGCGTACTGTAGCTTAAAGAAAAACCAATTTGTCCAGTCCTTGTGACAACCTCTCAGAAGTGTGCTGCCTTTCTTGCCTTCCTAATTCTTATCCCTGTCCACGGCTGCCGTTGAATTGTTACTTGTTTCCATAATAAATCTTTTGCCCAGCCGCGTGGTCCTTGTTGATTTACAAGAACAATACATTATAGAGGACCATACAGAATAATGTAGTGTTGGCTGTTTCCCACCTATTGTATCTAATCTTTAATTCTTTGAATCTACCATGCTTTCCGATAGGCTGTGCGGAAGAGAAGGTATGTTGTTCTGCATTCTTTAGTACAATCTTAATGGGATGTTAGAAACTCGTTTTTAGCTCTTCCCCTGAATGATTGTTCTGTTGTTTGTATTACTCTTGTGCAGCTGTGCCCCAGATTGCTGCCCATCCGGAAGTCAAGGAGATCACGACTGGATCGACGGCTGTGTTCCCATGCATGGCCTCTGGCTTTCCTGTCCCAAATATCACGTGGACCAAGGTAAATCTACCAGAACATCTTTTGATTGTCCTAAGTGACTTCGCTTAATGGCAGAAGACCATCTGAGCTTCAGAAGTCAATCTCTCATTGGACATTGGAGTAATTTCATAAAGAGCACAAAAAAAAAAACCTTAATTTTTTTAATTCTTTTGTTATATATCTGCCTTACCCCCTGAGTGCTATGTGACTCTAGTCCTATTGCTCCTGTCACTCCGCTTTGCATATTATGTTTACTTGATTCATTCCTTGTTGCAATATGTCTTGTATTGTTGATATAACATATATAAAGACTTCACTAAAAAATTCGGATAAATAGGTTTATTTTGAATCTGCTAGGAAACCTCAGGTGCAGCAGACTGTTATTTGTTTATATTGCTTATACTGATAACGACGGATCTTCAGTCCTTATAACCCTTGTTTTTTTATGTAAGGCTAGCATTCATCTAGCCATTTCCTCATGCCAGTGCACTAACATCTAACACTTATTGGCACCTCAGGGTCCCTCTTATACGATTAGACCTTATTGAGAGATGTAGTTGAGATCATTGACTGGATAATCAGGACAGCCCCCACCCCCCTAAATCAAGTGATGAAAGCAATGTACATAGACGTCAAAAAAGCTTCCGTACTTACAGTTAGACGTCTTGTTATAATCTGGATTGACTTGTGACGAAGCTACAATAGCCTAAGTGGTCTGGTTCTGTGTATCATAGAGGTTACTGGTAAATGGAAGTCATCTTATGGAAACAGAAGTACTGTGCCGCAGAGGTCGGGAACATGACTAACCCATACCCCTTTATAAGAGCAATTGTTCCTTGTACTGGAAATGCATGTTCTTCCTATTTTCCCATGAGGTATTGTGTTACATTCTCCTATTAAGCACAAGATCAAAGGCGCATCTTACAATTATAAAAAAAATAATTACTTGCACAGTTCGCACTCTGGCATCAGTTTTGATGAACCCTGAAAGTCTCTTCTGAAATATGTCCTGGCTACTAATGGTGCGCCCCTATGAGAAAGGCTTTTTTCTATTTTCATTGAGTGGAAAGGATCATGCAAGTTTCTTCTAGGGAGTTTCCTATTGCGTCTTTAAATAAGTTAATTTTCTATTCAGAGGAAAACATTCAAGACGTCAGTCTATTCTCCATTAAGGCTATCCTCATGGTATATATGTCTTCCATGCAAACACGTTCTATGCTTCACCAAAATACCTGTTAGATTGTGGCAACTATGTGCTTTCCACTCACACAACTAGAAAGTTAGGGAATTGTTCCATATTCATCTTGTAGCAGCCCACATATTGGCTGTGGAGAAGGTTTAGACTGGACTGAGCTGACTCCATGATGTATTCATGAGCTTGCTCCTGTCATTGAATTCTCCTAACGGACCACCAACTCTGAAGGACTTTTACAGATTTAGTTTTTGTGCCACTTGAAGCAGCTCAGCAGTGAAAGTTCTGGACTGGCAGTGACTAAGTTGGGGGTCAGTGAATTTCTGAACAGTCCTGTATGGAAACTCATGTGTACCTTTTCCTGTGCCACCTTAATGGTCCTTAAAGTGATCCAATAGTTAATCCTCCTTTAACCCTCAGCTTGGCCATTCATTTTTGTACTTTGATTACCTATTAAAGGTCATTGCTTGGACCCTGACCTATCCCTGTGACAAGGCAGACACTCCACATCACCATTCCATTGATAACCTGAACCTTCCACATCTCCGATCCATTCAGAACCTGAATCTTGCGTTCCTGTTGAAGTGGACTTTGGTATTTAGTATCTTTCAGGGTCCTATCCGGCTCTTCAGTAGATGCCAAATGAGAACTGGAACGTATTTATGAATCTTCGCAAACATCACCAATTAGTTCTTAGTGTAAAAAAATAGCCCCACTGATTACCTGTTGCCGTTATAGTATTTCTAAATAATTTGTCTTTATCTGTAGTAAAATATGGTGCCTGTAAAAATTGTTTGCCACCTGGTTAAGCTTCCAAACTGATCCCAGAAGAGTTGTGTTCACTGTTCTATTTCACCTTTGAAGAAGATTAATATGGTCAGGGATGTCAGGCACTGTAAGCCTCTACGAATTCAGGCTCTTGTTCTCATTATAATTTTGTCTGTGAGCAGAAGATGCGCAACATAACTTTAATTGTGCACCCACTGTATACAATTAAATGTGAAATAGTGTATCTGATAGAGACGTCTAGCCGCAGATTCCTTAACTTAGAATATCCCCAGGCGTCAGACTGGATCCGGGAAATTTTGCGTAGCAGCAACTCTGCGCGCCGGGGGGCGGCGCCGCACGGCTACGCCCTGACGTCGTCCATGGACGTGACGTCAGCGGAGCCATATATGCCCCGCCCCGGCGCGCCAACATCAGTTTTCTTCTTTTCCGCGTCACGACGCGGATCCTGGAAACCAGCAGTTTCTGGCCTAGTTTTGGGCCTTCTCGGCACCGTTGGTGTCGTACCGGAACAGTGTGCAATGCCCTCCGGGTTTAAAGCATGTGAGGCCTGTGCGCGTCAGATGTCTGGCACTGACCCGCACCTTATTTGCATGTGGTGCCTTGGTGTGCACCACGATTCCAAAGAATGCGGCGACTGTCAACAGATGAAGCCGAAGTCCCTACGGGAACGCCGTATGAAGCTGTTGGCCGCACGGCTGTCCGGCCCAGCTTCCTCTCGTCGCCGCTCTCCCTCTCCAGAGGGGCTCGTTCCCGAGGCCGCTCCCGCGACCGGCGCCCTAAAAAAGGTAAGCGGAGCCACAAGCGTCCACTGAGGTCCACATCCCGTAGGCGAGCCGCTGGCGCCCATTCCACTCATAAGGGGCCAGCTAAGGGCGCCCGGATGTCACCTCCTCCATACCCTCCTTTCCCAGGAGTTGGAGCGACGCGCGCCCAAATGGAGGCCTACTCCCGGGCTCTTCAGGCCTACTTCGAGTCCCCCTCTCTCCCTGGCGCGCCTTCGGGCCCCACAGAGGCGGAGGGTACTCAGGCCGGACCCTCGTTGGCGGATCCTTCCCCGACCAGGGCTGTGTGCACCGACTCCGGGGCCGAGGCGACGACGTTGGGCCGTGGCCCAGACCGTCCTGGTCGCTCTAGCACACACCGCCAGTCAACGCATAGCCCTGTGCGGCTTCCTGCGCGGACGGCGGAAGCGGCGTCAGCGACGCCAGGCTCGGTGCCGGGCTCGACACACCACCAGTCGACGCATAGCCCTGTGCGGCTTCCTGTGCGGACGGCGAAAGCGGCATCGGTGGCGCCGGGCTCCACGCCGGGCTCCAAGTCGGACCCAAAGCCGGGCTCGACGCCACCCACACCCGGGTCTAAGCCTGATCCCACGTCTGGAGCAGCGCATAATCCGACGCCTGTCGAGGTAGCGTCCCCAGTGGAGGCCGTCGACGTCCAGTCTACTCCGACACGGCGCCTACCGACGCCGCTGTCGACTCATCCATCGCCGCCGGTGTCCATACGTTCATCGACACCAGCGTCCATGCCTGAGGTTGACCCCCCTCCGGATTCATCGCTTCTGACTCCTCCGCGGTGTCAGGCGACACTGGTATCCGCTGCAGCCCTTATGGAAGCTGCTGCTTCCCCTGGTCGGGGGCCACTGGTGCAGGTTCCTAGTGTGGCTTGACCTTCGGGTCGTTCCCCAGTCCCGCTCTTTATGGCAACTGGGAGGATTAGTCTCCAGCCGTCTCCTACAGACTGCCTCTTGTCCCCTCCTAGGGTGACTACTGAGCTAGGGGCCGCCTATGCGTGGACTATCAACAGGGCAGCTGCTATCCTCGGCTTTCAGCCTCCTGTGGTACCCCTCATTCCCGATCCCTTAATGGATCTGCTTCATCTCGAGCCCATTACCATGGAGCCCTTGCTACCCCTTGGGGGTGCTTTATTAGAAGTCCTGCGTAGCGCATGGGCACGGCCCTATTCCGGAGCCCCTGTTGATCGGGCCATTGCGGATAGGCACCGTCCTGCCCCGGGGGATCCACTTTGCCTGTCCCTCCACCCTACTACTCAGAGCCTGGTGATTCAGGCGGCTTTTGGGTTACAAGACTCCTCCACTTTGCCTTTGTTTCCTCCCACCCGGGAATCCCGGTGGCTGGAGGTGTCTTGTGGCTCATGGCCTCCTGGCAGGTCTGGCCACGTTCCGCAGGCCTGGCTGCCATGATGACTTTTGCGCACGTTATTAATGGATGTTGTTCTGCCGCCCTCTGTTATTGCCAAGTTATTCTACAACTGTCTGCATATTCTGTTTCTCACCTTTTCTCCTGTTCCCTTTTGGGCTCAGTCTGAACAACAGTTACAAGGTCGAATAACAACTCCCTGGTTCCTACTGATTTGGCCCGTCCCTCGCACCTAGACATAACACATGTACAGCTGCCATTGAGAAAATAATGTGCTTTTAATAATGCGAGCGCTTGTTCTAGAAAGCACTTGGAGACGACCTTTCCAGAGAGAAGAGCTGTGATTGTTTGCTGATGTAGTTTTGCATCAAGAGACTGAGGTATGGGGTTCGCTAGTCAAAGCCCAAGGTCTTCTATTATAATAATAAACTGGCTTCCAGCACGGGGAGGGTGGTAAAGTTAGCTAGACATATCTCCACTGCTTTATGAGATGCTTTCCCGTTTGTATTCTATGGAGTAGTAACTATGCTGATTATATTGTTCTTATGTATTATGCTACTAGTACTGACACGTGTACTGTATCTTAGAGCACGTAAGTTGAAATAAACATTTTAACCTATACAGTGTCTCTTCATACGCATGTTGTGGACAGGTACGAATGTGACGAAAGAGTGTTCTTGCCTCTGCGTGTCCTGAGAGAGAGATACCGTGTTCTGGGTTGTCTAAGCATTGGTACATTGGTGCCAATGGGACGCTAAGGCTAGTTGGGTTGGGGTTTTGGGAGCTAAGGTTTATGGTTGGCTCACCACTATATTCCGAGGTCCTATTATCCTGTGCATAGCTTTGTATGTGCAGAAACCCTATAGGGTTTCTGCACATACAGAGCTATGCACAGGATAATAGGATGTGAGCCAATATAGTGGTGAGCCAACCATAAACCTTAGCTCCCAAAACCCCAACCCAACTAGCCTTAGCGTCCCATTGGCACCAATGTACCAATGCTTAGACAACCCAGAACACGGTATCTCTCTCTCAGGACACGCAGAGGCAAGAACACTCTTTCGTCACATTCGTACCTGTCCACAACATGCGTATGAAGAGACACTGTATAGGTTAAAATGTTTATTTCAACTTACGTGCTCTAAGATACAGTACACGTGTCAGTACTAGTAGCATAATACATAAGAACAATATAATCAGCATAGTTACTACTCCATAGAATACAAACGGGAAAGCATCTCATAAAGCAGTGGAGATATGTCTAGCTAACATTACCACCCTCCCGTGCTGGAAGCCAGTTTATTATTATAATAGAAGACCTTTGGGCTTTGACTAGCGAACCCCCATACCTCAGTCTCTTGATGCAAAACTACATCAGCAAACAATCACAGCTCTTCCTCTGGAAAGGTCGTCTCCAAGTGCTTTCTTAGAACAAGCGCTCGCATTATTAAAAGCACATTATTTTCTCAATGGCAGCTGTACATGTGTTATGTCTAGGTGCGAGGACGGGCCAAATCAGTAGGAACCAGGGAGTTGTTATTCGACCTTGTAACTGTTGTTCAGACTGAGCCCAAAAGGGAACAGGAGAAAAGGTGAGAAACAGAATATGCAGACAGTTGTAGAATAACTTGGCAATAACAGAGGGCGGCAGAACAACATCCATTAATAACGTGCGCAAAAGTCATCATGGCAGCCAGGCCTGCGGAACGTGGCCAGACCTGCCAGGAGGCCATGAGCCACAAGACACCCTCCCCTGGACAGTCCATCGGCCTAAATGAAAATGAAGACAGAGTTCCAAACACCTGAGCAGAATTGAGGCTGTCTACTGAGAACTAACGGCAAGTCAATCAATCCAAAAATGTGGAAGAGCAAAAAAACGCTATACCGTCCAACAGGACATCATTGGAATCGTCAAAAAATGTAGACGCCATCCAGTCCAACAGGTCAAAGCTGCAGGAATGTTCTTCAGAATACGGAGCATCCAAAAGCAATGCGGGACAGCTTGCGTGGTATTCAATATAACTTTGTTGTAGGAGATCCTGAGCAGCCGCCCAGATATCCCATTGTGCCAAAATCCCCAGTGCAGCCGCACGCATCATAAAGCCAGCAGCGGAACAGTCCCGTTCATGGGCCTCTAAGGGACCCACCAACCGAACAAAATCCGGGACGACAATGACGAATTGGAGAGGCAATAATCCATGGTCCATGTAAACGGACAGCGGATGCAAGACATCACAGGTTGCACGCAAGTGAAATACGCAAAGCGAAAGGAAAGGGTGTAGGACACACTGATAGTTGCCAAGGGCAGAACATCGAAGCCAACCAGGAGTCGCTCACGGAGCAGCTGGAGGCGTTCGGGATCGAGAAGGGCCCAGTGGAGTGCAGCCATTGCGCAGAAAACAGACCAACAGCAAGACACCGGCCGCCAAAGCGAGGATTAATGGGAATCCACCAAAGACGCTAGAAAAAATAGAATGAATGAATGCCGGTATCACACCGAAAATAGTTTGAAAGGTGGACACGAGGCCAGACCCCACAACCTTAAAAAAGTGCACCAGACCCTCAGTGTTTGATGCGTTAAAAATACGATGAATTAACTCCCCAAAATGTTGGGGGAGGTCAGTGTTCAAAAGGGCCTGAATTTCACTGTGGGTGCTCGCCACCTGGAGAATGAATGTCTCCCGGGCGGATGTGAGCATAACCTCCTCATTCAATAATAGGGCCTTTATTCTGCTCAACTTATTGAAATCTGCCTCCATGGTAGGAATGGAAGGCCAAATAGAGCTATCAACGATGTCGTGAGGGGGAGGAAAAAGCACATTCTTGCAGCAGACAACTCTGTGCGAGACTGTAACAATATACGGAATGCCGGCCTGCAGGCCACAACAATTTTCGTTATTTAAAAGCAAATAGCTACCGTTGGTAAGCAAAGTAAAAGTAGGAGAAATAGCAGGAGCAGGAATACCCTTCAGGACACATGCAAGATTTGGAACTGAAACGCTACAAGCCCCGTGCAATTTAATATGTTTACAAATAAGCGAATGACCCACAGTTGAATCACAAGACTCCCCGTGAGAAATACTTCCTTGCCATCTCTAAGGCATTTATACATGAAAGGCAAGGACCAAAGTTCATGCAGGAAAGCACCACCCAAAGGCTGGAAACGGCCCACAGGATAATGCTTCATGCACGAACTGAACTCAAATAGGGAAAAAGGTAAAGCTATAACCCCATGAACTAGCCACACCGCAGAATCTAGTTCTGCTACAGAGAACGGTAAAGGATCCACTTTTTCAATATGTAACAAAGTGTAGGATGCATCTTTCATGGACATGAACTGCTGTTTGTCAGTCAAATTAAAAGGCAGAAAGAGGGCAGTGGTGTTTAACAAATTCCAAGGAACTTTACCCAACTTAAGAGTTTGCAAAGTCCATGCAAACTGCATCACTGAGCGCAACTGATTCTGACCATGATACAACATAGAGACATCATCTTGTACAATATCAACAACAGAGGATACAATATTGTCCAATGTGTAAATGCGGGAAGACAGGGTATTTATACTATTGTCAACAACAGCAAGCACCTTTTCCAAATTGGCTTGGTCAATTTCCCTAAGACGGGAAGCAGCTTCCATGTGTGACAGTTTCCAGAGTTCATTATATGCCTCATAAATGAATCTCTTCGGTCGGGGACCACGAGGTCCCAAGATAAAGTCAGATAAGTCAATAGTGCCTGATAGGAGGGATAAATGGTTCTTAACAGAGTCTAAGGACGAATGTTGTAACCATTGTTTACATAATTTACCAACCGAATACGTGGTCACAGTACGAGTTTCAGTAAATCTTGGATCAGGCTTGTCCTGTATGTAGCCAGGAACTGTGCCATGAAAACGCAGTTGGCATGCATTAGATGATATGGGCCATGCCAACCAGGGTGACTGTATCAGTGCAGAAACATTAAAGGAATTGTTCTGAAACTGAGCCTGTAACGCCATAAGGGACATATTAAAATGCAAACTATCATTTGGAAGACTCGACAAGGATGGGATGGTTGGCGCATTTAGTTGTTTAACGGTAGCCAACCCCCAACACGTGGTCTGATAAATGGAAGCATTTAGAAATAGAATTTGGGCTGGGATAAGGCAAGCGCGGTGCAAGGCCTCAGTGCCTTGCACCTGCCATGGCTTCGAATCCCAAATTGATTTTAAATCCACTGTGTCTTTCCAATATTTATAACCACCCACCGCCAAGGCGCTCAAAAAGGAACCCGAATACAGTAATTTTGTGTGGGTCAACATTATTTTTTGAGTCAATGGAGTTTTTAATTTAAAATAATATGACCCAGGGTTCGATCGATTAAAATCAGTAAAATAGGTGAATTTGTTTCGAAGAGTTTGGGAACTACCTGGTACGGGGTTTGGGCAGTGTTCCCATTGGGTGTAAGTAACAGGGCTGCGTAGTGCACTTGGTTTGTGGAGAAAATGATTTCCCCAATGTTGGTAACAATACAAATCGGCATAATTCGCAGAATTCATATACAAGTCTTCAGCATTAAAAGAGGCATAATATTTTAAATCAGCAAACAATGCTTCAACTGCATGCACATCCCAATCATCAGAATGAATATTACTTTTTACTACATCACCCATCGAGACTCGAAGAACATTTGGTACATTAATAATTTCTGTTGGGCCATGTATTTGAAAGTTTACCGCATCCCATACTATGCCATCAGCAACTGGAAACGCTGAAATGTTCACAAATGTGTGGTCACGCTTCATGATGTGTGAAGAGGAATGTGGAGCCAAAGTTCCAGCAACACTGTTCACAGCAGAGCGTTCAGGTAAATAGTGACCATTGATGAGTAGAAAAAACACTGTGACAAAGCCAATAGACATGAACAAAAAAACCAAGAAAAGTACCATCCAAATGTATGTCCAAGGTGGAATCAAAAAATTGTCTCTAAACCACGATACAAAAAGACTAAACTTGGACGGGACTTGTGATGAATTGGATTCCGAGGCAAAAGAATAACGTGTCGGGCTCAGTGGCGTTGTTGGTTGGTGTGCCACCGACTCTGTGGCGGGATAAGTATATTCGTCCTCATCTATGCAGGGTGACGCAGAGGGTTCAAATATATTTTCAGGCAAATCAACCATCTCCATGGTAACATCAGTGACTGTTCGTGCAGGCGTACCTCGAACGCTTGTCCGATAAATGGCAGGACAAGAGACCGCTGGTGTGACACTATTTAAGATCGGCCAGATGTTGTAGCTTGACATTTTCCACTGATATGTATCTGTTTTCCTTGCGACCGGGAAGCGGTGGTAGGATGACTGTACGTGTTCCCTTCAAGCCCAGTACTGGAACCGGTGCACGAAAAGAGGGGCCGAATTCTTTTTTGTTCTCCACCTTCTCTCGTACCAGGTCGCCAATCTTCGGAAGCCAGCCGGCAACCGGAATCTGCAAAGCAGGGTCTGTGGCTGAAGGCAAATGTGCAATTGCTAGTTTGTCTCGGGCTTCTTGTAAGTCCTGTAACATAGTAGAATGATTATCTACATCAAACTTGGCGGATTGCGCCGCCATGTCTAGACCATCAAGGTCAGGCACAAACATTCGTATGCCAAAGAGCATTTCGTAAGGGGTCCGCCCACCCAGAGGCCTTCTAGGGAGATTATTAAGTGCACGCTGAACGGTATACAAGTGGGCCAGCCAGTTCCTGCCAGTACCTAAGACTCTAGCTGTCAAGGATTGCTTTAAGTCACGGTTCATTCGTTCAACGATAGAGTTGCCCTCAGGCCTATACGGAGACGAAAATTTCACCCGCACCCCTAAGGAGCCCATTGCGTCCTTGTAAGCCTTAGAGGCAAACGCCAGACCTTGGTCAGAATGGAAGGTGCCGCATGCAAAAATTCCCACAAAGACTCGCAAATCCCTAATGACATTTCGTGCGTCAGCACTCCGTTGTGGCCAGACCCAGATGAACCGTGTGCACGAGTCCACTGCCACTAAGATATATTTATAGGCAGTGTCTGAAGAAAATGGACCGCAGTGATCCAAGTAAACACACCCAAAGGGTCTGTTCGAAATTGCAAGCGAGGTCTGCGGTGGTCTTGTAACTGTTGAAGGCTTAATCTGTTGACAAACGTCACAGGAAAGCACATAAGTACGTGTATCTTTGTATAAACCACGCCACCAGTAACGCTGCTGCAAGATGGAAATTGTCGCAGACACACCAGCGTGTGCCGAAGCCATGCCTTCGTGTGCTGCTGCCATCAAGGAAAGTCTGCGGTCCGCGTTGGGGATCAGCCGAACCCCAACGTTAGGTATTGTTACATAAGGAGCCTGATCGGGACCTATCTGGTAAGAATATTTAGAAGGGAAACCTCTAGGGTAATTCACTCCTTCTCTTGTTGCAGCAATAGCTGCCAAGATATCAGTGTCTATTTTAGACATGGATCTAGTAACTGCTGCTACTGAACACGTGTGTACTGCTGATCTGGCAGCTTCATCTGCCAGACTGTTACCAACAGCGTGTGCGCCCACCCGCTGATGGCCTAGGGTGTGAACCACCTGTGTGAGTGGCAGACGTCTTTGTAAATCTGCCACCCTAACCCAAAGCATTTTATGCTTAATTGTGTTGCCTTTAGCGTCTCTATAGTCGTTTTGCGACCAAAAGAACAAATTGTCATTGTATGATTGAACACAGTAGTAAGAATCGCACACGATTAAAGTGGTCACATCAGGATTTACGAACTCAAGTGCAAGCACCAAAGCACGCAACTCGGCCAATTGTGCGGTACTATCCCCGAGTGCCTGCGTATGCACCACAGTGGATTTGAACTTTCCATTCACAAACGTACCTGCAACAATAGCACATGCGGCTGAATAAGCATGCTTGGACCCAGTGGCCGGTTGTGCCGAGCCATCGGTGTAGATCACACAGTCGTAATCCTCAAGCGGCAATAAGGACAAAGGAGGAGGATGAATAAATTCATACTGTAAGAACTCCTGAGTCTGAAGAGAAGAGTCGAAAATGAAAGTGACATCCGGAGACGTCAAAGATGTTGCCCATTGAATCCAACGGGGGTGCAAAGCTTTAGAGTTCGGTACACTTGCTTTAGTCACTGCCTCTAGGGCAGGATAGGGTGTCACCACCAGAATGCGTTTTCCCTGTGCCAGTGCGCGCTCCTTCAGGATCGCCATTTGTACTGCTGTTGGCACTTTCTCCACAGATGAGAACCGCATTTCTGCAGAGGTGTATAGATGTGACTTGTATGCGATGGGTACTGTGTCACCTTCATTAAAGGTTAAATACGTGAAACCCACTGCCCCTGGAATGATTCTAATCACCAAGTTTGTGTGGTTATCACGCGTCAAAAGGTATTTAGACTCAAGAAGGTCTGTCTGCAGTGATTGCAGAATGGAGGTATGCTCCAGAAGCCAAGAAGACTTCGAAAAGGTAGGCTGTATCAAGGCATACAGTGGCTTGATACGCTGGGCATATTCGGGAATGTATGTTCGTCCGAAACGCAGAAAACCCAGCAAAGACTGTAGCTTCTTCAGATTTGTAGGAGGGCACAGAAGTGCACATTTCTCCAGAAAATGGGGGGCTAAACCCTTACCTTCATTGTTGAGCTCATAGCCCAAGAACAAAACGGTAAATTCAGCAATATGGGATTTGGCAAAGTTAATTTTGTATCCCTGAACCGCAAATTCAAGAATAATGCGGTCCACTCGGGTCAGATGCGGAAACAATTCATCGTCTGTCAGATAAATGTCATCCACATACGAACAGGCATCTGGATCTATGCCGTCTAACAAAGAGACAACACGAGCGGCAAACACTCCTGGACTATTTTTGGACCCCATAGGAAGACGCCTGAATTTGAACATTTTGCCACCGGAAGTAAAGGCACACCATTGGCCACTCTCCGGGGCTAAGTTGTGCGTGTAGAATCCATTTGAAAGGTCAAGAGTCGTTTTGTATTTTTTACGAACAAGACTGTCTACAAGCGCAGAACTATGGGTATTTTGCACCGCAAAGGTCCGACAATGAGTTCAAATGCCGGTAATCCAATACTAAACGGTACGATCCATCGGGTTTAGAAACCGCGAAAAGGGGATTGTTCATAGGTGATACACAGGGTTCAATTACTCCCTGATATTCCAACTGTGTCAGAATTTCGGAAACTGGGCCTTTTGCTTCACGTTTTATGGGATATTGGGGTTGTGGCTGCGGCAACGATCGCAAAGGTATTTCATGGGGGGGAGATTCTTCATCCCAACCCACGTGATTGCGGAATAACGCTGGAGCCAGGGACACAGCCCATTCTGCTGCAAGAGCCTTTGCTTTGTCCTTTGGGACATGTCTAGAAAAGCTCGGAAGGATTACCTCCTCCCCTTTACGCGCTGTAAGTACGAATGGGGGTGGCCAATCCGCCTCTGCCAATAAAATATCATATGAAGAGGTCAGATTTTCCCAAAAAATCCCTTTAATTACACGCTGTATATCACCTTCAATTTGGAGGACTATATTAAATAGTCTGTCAGGGGGTGCCACTCTGGTGTCTGCTGTTTCAACAGTAATGAATGTTTCAGTTGCTGTCGCCTCCATATGAGGACGTAGCGCCTCCCGCACTATGGTTACTTCCGCGGCGCTGTCTAGGAGGGTTACTGCCCACGTCCAATTCAGGAGTCTCGTTCTCACCGTCTGTGGCATATTTCGCTGTTACAGCGGCAACTTTCTTCTTCTGAAATTGGGGTCGAAAACGTTGAGCGTCTTCTTCTTTTCCTCTGACCTGTTGTCGAGGCTGGTCTCGTCCCTGTGGGGCCTCACGGGCCCTTCCTCTATCCTGGCGGTCTCCTCCACCGGCTTGTGACGAAGTCTGTGCCTGTAAAGAACGAGGAGAACGCGTATCAGGGATCTGAAACCTATCCGGAGACTTAATTCTCGCTCTATCGCGTAAATCATAAGTACGTTCAGAAGAAACTGAAACCGGGGATGCGCCTCGCGATCCCGGCTTTGTCTGTTGCTTACCCTCTTTTTCAGCCTCCAGCTCTTTTTAGTGAAGACTGGTTTCTCATCCTTCTCAGATTGAGATTTGGTTTGTTGCTGTTGTGGTTGCGATTGTGTTTGCTGTTTTGCAAAAGGCTTGTTACCCAGGCTGTTTCTACCAATAGTTTTGTAAGCCTGGGTAATAATTTTCGGTAATTCGCGAGGCTTGTCCAATTCTGGGACCAAAGCCAAAGCGTTCGCTACTTGAAAGTTCACTGCATCGCCCTTGACATTTGCAAGGATCAGTTCAGCTACTACTTCAAACACTCCCACTAGTCTCATCCCTAATTCCACAGCCGCTTCAGGGCCGTGTTCATCCTGTACTTTTTAATTACAGAGGGGAGAACTGTCATGGAAGGCGTACCAAAACATTTAGAATATACTGCTGCGAATACTCTACCCCAGTTGTCACATGCTGTCAATTCGGGAATTAAGTCTTTTGGCAAACTAATCGTCAAAATACGATGTTTATCCACTGGAGATGTATGTGGAAAAACTGCCTCCAACTGATCAAATTTTTCTGCAAGCCAATAAGGAAAATCATCCTTATGTTGTGGACGTTTGCCCATCACAGAATTCACCATGACAGGACTTATGGTTACTCCGGCTGCACCAGCTGGATGGCCTGCAACTCCAGGAGGGGCTCCCTGGATGTTGCCTGTAACATATTGCACTAAGGCTCGATGCACTCGTACCAAAGCCGAATACATGTTGCGCAGTTCCGCGACTGGTATTGTCATATATCGCGGATGTGGGGTGTACCCGGCCAAAACAGGCCAAGTGGCCCCATCAATAGATAAGGGGCCTAAACGAACCGTGGTAGTCGGTTGTGGGAGGGCGCCATTAAACCAAACACGGTGCTGCCAAGCCGTGAGCGGTACCTCAAGACAAGAATAAGGTATATAGTTATTAGGAACTGCGGTGGCTGTATATTCATGGAACAAATCGTCAGTCCCATCCACTGCAGGAAAAGTTACCCATGAGTAGAACACCTCAAAGTGGTAAGCCGGATCGGCTTGTACCACAAAGATCAGTTCGACTCCAGCATCTGGCACTCCATACACCCGTAAGTGTGTCCGAAGTGCTCCGCGGCTATGCGCCGCAATTTGAACAGCCATTTACGGCTAAAATACTTCGACAAACTAACAGGAGGCAGCACAAGTAGGGTTTTAATCAAGAAAAACCTTTTTAATAACTTCAAGCTTGAAAGAACCTACAATAACTGTAATATAGGAGGTATCACCATCACACACGCTTCCGGAAGCGTACGTGAGGGGTTTGTGGACAAGCACAAGTACTACTGAAGCGTCTCGCTAGTAAGCTGCCCCACTCGTTGGTCGCGCCATGTCATAGGGTTTCTGCACATACAGAGCTATGCACAGGATAATAGGACCTCGGAATATAGTGGTGAGCCAACCATAAACCTTAGCTCCCAAAACCCCAACCCAACTAGCCTTAGCGTCCCATTGGCACCAATGTACCAATGCTTAGACAACCCAGAACACGGTATCTCTCTCTCAGGACACGCAGAGGCAAGAACACTCTTTCGTCACATTCGTACCTGTCCACAACATGCGTATGAAGAGACACTGTATAGGTTAAAATGTTTATTTCAACTTACGTGCTCTAAGATACAGTACACGTGTCAGTACTAGTAGCATAATACATAAGAACAATATAATCAGCATAGTTACTACTCCATAGAATACAAACGGGGAAAGCATCTCATAAAGCAGTGGAGATATGTCTAGCTAACTTTACCACCCTCCCCGTGCTGGAAGCCAGTTTATTATTATAATAGAAGACCTTTGGGCTTTGACTAGCGAACCCCCATACCTCAGTCTCTTGATGCAAAACTACATCAGCAAACAATCACAGCTCTTCTCTCTGGAAAGGTCGTCTCCAAGTGCTTTCTTAGAACAAGCGCTCGCATTATTAAAAGCACATTATTTTCTCAATGGCAGCTGTACATGTGTTATGTCTAGGTGCGAGGGACGGGCCAAATCAGTAGGAACCAGGGAGTTGTTATTCGACCTTGTAACTGTTGTTCAGACTGAGCCCAAAAGGGAACAGGAGAAAAGGTGAGAAACAGAATATGCAGACAGTTGTAGAATAACTTGGCAATAACAGAGGGCGGCAGAACAACATCCATTAATAACGTGTGCAAAAGTCATCATGGCAGCCAGGCCTGCGGAACGTGGCCAGACCTGCCAGGAGGCCATGAGCCACAAGACAGAGGCATGTGGAAGACAGCTTTTTGCTTCTTCTAGCGCGGCCATCCGCGCTTTAAACACTACATGCATGTTTGCACGTGCGTCCTCCGCACTCTGGGACTCCGTGGCTAACCGTCTTCCTTCCCTTCCGGAGGCATTGCGCCCGGAGCTTCTCCGTCTTGTCCTTCACGGCAAGGAGATGGCACATTTTTCAATACGCACCTCCCTGGATACCACAGACTCCGTGGGCCGTGCTCTTGCACGGTCGGTGGCTTTGCGCCGCCATGCCTGGATGCGCGACAGTCGCTTCCCTGATAACATTCGGGAGAGCCTCCAAGACATGCCATTTAACGGAATAGACCTTTTTGGGTCCCACGTGGACTCGGCGATCGCCAGGCTTCTGTCAGGGCTACTGTAATTCTGCTGTGCCACTGACTGACTTTCTTCCTGGTTGCGGGTCTTCCTTTACGGCCCGGTTTTTATCAGAGACCGGTTGTTGTCTCTCTATTGTCTGTATAGCCGTATGGCTGGGTTGTTTTTGCTTTTGTTTTCAGTCCTCTGACTGTCTCTTTTGCCAAGAGGACCCCCCCCCCCCCTTCTTGCCAGGGGTTGACCCTCGCCCTATGTGGGGTATTGGCTGGTGGCAGGTGTCTGCATTTGCATTTGTAAGCTCCTGTGGAGTTTTCATTAGGGGTATCCCTCTGGGACTCATATACTCCTTTACTGCGTCCCGCAGGGTCGCATCGCTCTGTTGTATGTGGTGCTTCCACTCCTGGTCTAGGCCTATGCTATGTAGTATCTACTTCGCATGGCCTGGCATCCTGCTTTTTGTCACATGGTCCGTCTTTTGGCGCCAGCCCCTTCTGGGTTGTCCTCGCCAGTAAGGAGTTGCCGTGGACCTCTCTGTTGTACGTTGTTATGGCCTTTCGGCTTATTCCCCAGCAGTTTTCTCCACATCCCCGCTGCTTCCGCGCAGGGATTTCTACATTTTGCTGGCATTCTTACTGTGGCGGCCTCGTGGGGCCGGTTCTCCTTGAACTCCGCTCTTCCTGGTGTCTAGGACCCGTGAGTTGGTCCTGAGTACTCCCTTGTTAGGCTCGTCTCTTCTTCTACTTGTCCTGCGAGGGGACTGTTCTCTCTTCCGGACCGGAAGCAGACGCGGCTTAGAGCCTGGCCTAGTTCCACTTTCTGTATAAATGCGGGTACTTTTGAGCGTCCCCTAGTCCCTGGGTTTGGCCAAGTTTCGGCATCCTCTTGAGGCTGTTTCTGCGCCATTATCTTCCTAATGGCTTGTGCGGGCTTTCCTACCTTGTTCTTGGCCCGGCCCTCTTCCATCACCAGATCTTCTCTGGTGTTTGTGGCCCGTTGCCTTCTTGCTATTGTGCGCATCTGTTGTTCCTGCTGTCTTGCTTCCTGGTGCTCTTCTGTTATGATACTACAGGCACCCTCTGGCCGCGTATGGGCGTCCTTCTGGTGGTGTATGGGCATCCTTTCAATGCTCTCGCACATGTCCGGCTGGTGAGGGTCTCAGCAGTACTCTTCCTCTGTGGTACATGCGGGGGCAGTACGCGCTCTCTCCCCATCCCACTTAGCAGTCTTTTGGGCCCATAGGTTCAGTTCTACTTCTTGCGAGGTACTGAACTCCCTTTTCACGCCGGTTTCTTTACTGAGTGTGTTTTTGTTCCATATCGGCCCTTGCTGGGCAGGGGTCGGTAACCTGCTGCCTTCGTCTCTTTACAGGAGCAGATTCGACAGTGTTTTACGCTGTTCTAGTGTTTAGCTGGGGCTAGCTCGGTCTTCTTGTCGACACCTTGGATCCTGCGGATCCTTCATGCCCCTTTGCTCGTCTTCTTTCGCAGTCTGGCATTTTTCGCTCAGGCACCAGCGTTCTGGCTTGGTGTTTTCCTTCTCTCATCCCCTCTACATATAGGGGTTTTCGTGTTATCCTGGATGGGCTGTGGTGCCCTAGCCTCCCCTTGATTCCCGCTCTCTTCAGAGCATAGGGGTCTGGTGGTTGGCTGCGCTGTCATTTCTGTCCCCACTGTGTTTCGCCCTTGGTTGGCGGCACTCTTTTGGTCATGTTATTGACGACTAGGTTCTCTCTGGACCTTAGTGGGGTTCAGTCGCAGTCCCGCCTCCTCTAGGGGTATGGCTTTGGTATCTATTCTAAGTTAAGGAATCTCCGGCTAGACGTCTCTATCAGATGAACAAATTACTTACCTTCGGTAACGATGTATCTGGTAGAGACATAGTCTAGCCGCAGATTCCTTAACGCCCGCCCGTCCTCCCCGTCCTGCGACAACCTTTTCAGGTTGGGCTTCTTGCCTTCGCCTCCCTTTGGGTGGCTTTATTCCTCTGTGGGGTGACGTCTTATCCTCACTCCGACTCACAAGCCTACAGTCGGTTTCGTGGCTCTGCTCTACCCATCCTTGTGCTTGGACGGTATGCTCATATGCCGTGTGTCCTTTACAACCCTTACCCTGGGTTGTCCGATGTGAGTCTAAATTCTTCAACCCCCCCCCCCCCGTCCTTCCCTTCTATCTTCTTCAACCGCTTGAGGTCTCTTGCCTCCCCTGCACTCTAGCGGTTGCAGTCTCTCACATTGCTGCATTCGGTAGGTCCCTTATTCGGATCTGCCGTCTCCTTTTGGGTGACGCCTTATAGTAGTTTGCCCTTACTCCTGGGTTCGGGACTGGTTGACCTTCACTGTCATATATTATGGTTGCAGCCTTTCTGCCGGCTGCTGTGATAGTTCCCCAAGGAGCTATTGCTCAATGGTAAGTCTTGTGCCTCTGGTGGCACAGGCTCACACAAGCCAAGGGTTCGAATCCTGCCTATGCTCTGCATCTTCTTCTGCCTCCGGGGAGGTTTTTGACTTAACAATTGCGGGGTCCCTCCCAGAGTGGTGCTCTGTTCGTTTCCCTCCCTCAGTTTACAGTGTACAGTGCCTGGCACTGTCCTTCTATGGTGATGTTTTTCACCATACCTTGTTTTTTCTTTTTCTGCACACTGTTCCCATATTTTCACAGTTTTTGGTGGTGGCTTCGCGTTCTGACGCGGAAAAGTCTTCTGACAAAAACTGATGTTGGCGCGCCGGGGCATATATGGCTCCGCTGACGTCACGTCCATGGACGACGTCAGGGTGTAGCCGTGCGGCGCCGCCCCCCGGCGCGCAGAGTTGCTGCTACGCAAAATTTTCCGGATCCAGTCTGACGCCTGGGGATATTCTAAGTTAAGGCATCTGCGGCTAGACTATGTCTCTGCCAGATACATCGTTACCGAAGGTAAGTAACTTGTTCGTTACTTCCTTAAAAGGAAGGGACTTGAACCTAACATGAAGCTAATGCATTAAATTGTGCATGTCATGTCTTTCTAGGATCTGTTCTGTAGGCACTAATACAACCCTGTTAATCTTAACTTCCTTTAACTTGAATTCTTCAGTTAATTTCATTGGCTTTTATAGAGGTATTGCTCTTAGAATGTTTTGCAACAAGCTTTTAAAATAGGCCCTGCTTGCTATTGTGAACAAGGTGTTGCAGGACCTCTGCCGGCTAAGCTAGTACCCTATTCACGATTGAATGCATGGCAGAGGAGGGACATGGGCGGGATCATTTGCCACATGTAACCCCCTTGCATTGAACAAGAGTGGAGGTATATTGTTCGAACACTGTGCTCATCCAGGGGTTGGGGGAGTTGTCTCCTCCCAACTGCCTTTGCTAAGGATGAAGGGCTCTTATATTGATTCTTCCCACCTTGCAGAAGGTATTGGGAGGGGGTATTAAGCTCCCTCTCTCCACCTTGCCTTTGGGGAGGATTCATTATTTCAACAGCCCCCTACTGCCAAGTATGAGGTGGGAAGCTCTAACATATCCTGCTAAGCCCCTGGGTTGTTGGCTTGACACTTGCAGTAAATGTGTGTGGAGATTTCAGGTCACATATTTGAGTGCCAGCAGAGAGCACACTCCACTTTTATTTTCCATGGAGAGAAAAAAAAAGTGTTTTTGACCTGAGCAATAAACGTGCCATTTTTGTTTTTGTCGCACTACATAAATGATTGACTTACTGTATGCACATTATTATTTTAGCTGGAAGGCGATCTCCCAAAAGAAGCCGCCATAGAGGACAATGTGCTGACCATTCCATCAGTCAAACTTGAGGATACAGGCACTTACGTTTGCACGGCATCCAATCGTCAAGGACGGGTGACTGCCTTCTCCATGCTGAAAGTTAGAGGTGAGTGAACCTTGGTGTTACATGAAGTCTTCCTGAAGAAGTTGACAAATGCAAGACATGTGCTGACTGCTCTGCATTCTATGACAATCCTCATCAGTAGAGAGCAACAATTTTTTTGGGGTGCTGGAAATGCTGCCCAAAGTCTTTTCAGATCTCTCTACCAGTCACTGGGTGTAGGTGCATCAACATAAGCTCGTCAGTTCAAAAGCTCAAGGGGGCCTTTTCAAACAGGAGAGTGGGAGCACACTGCCTCACATCCCAGCACTCAATTTGCCCCAATGCAACATAGTAAATGCAGTGTATGATAACATTTACTTCAGTAGTAGTCTTTAATTTTTCACCCTTGTTGGTGCAGCCTGCATACCATTTTTTTGAGCGGAATGGCGTCTGTGCGAATCTGCACGTGCCACCTTGCAGCACGCCAAAGTCCTGCTGAAATGTTTTAGGATCTAGTCTGATGCCTGGGGAATATTCAAAAGATGAGGAATCTGCAACTAGATAATCTCTACAAGAAAAAACTTTACCAAAGGTGTGTCACTTGTTATTCTCTGACTGCGCAGCCCTCAACAATTTTGTGTGTGTGTGTGTATTACAGGAAGTTGCAATTCTGTCTGCCCTGGTGATTTATTTTAATCTCTATATTAATGGGCATGCTTGTGTAGTTGTTGAGTGGTTGGTTAGCTCAAGATGAGTTGATATCACTCCCTCAGTCTGGTCAGGGCAATAGCGCACTGTGTTTTTTGCAGGGTACAAACTGATGGGTAATTAATTTGAACATGCAGCTCTTATCTAGATTTATTTGAAATGAAATGAAAAAAACATTTATATAGCGCGATAGCTACCCTGAGGCATCCCAGCGCTGCAGACGGACGTGGACAAAAGGGGAGTACAGATGTTTATAGGGGGTTGTTGAATAGTAGGGTTTTTAGCAGTTTGCGGAAGGGTAGGAGTTTGGGTTCCGCCCGCATACGGAGGGGAAGGGTGTTCCATAGCTTAGATGAATTATAGGCAAAGGAGCGACCGCCACATCTCTCTCTCTTTATTTTGGGGACTAGGGCGAGGGCGGAGGATGCTGATCGGAGCTGTCTGTTAGGTTGGTAGGATGTGATCAGTGATTGGCTGACAGCCGGGCCACTCTTCCCGAGTGCCTTGTGGGCAATGCACAGGGCCTTGAATTGGATTCTCTCCCTGACCGGTAGCCAGTGCAGGCTCCTTAGTCCCAGGTTGGCTGAGTGTCAACGGGGGGTCTGGAGGAGTGTGCGGGCTGTGCAGTTTTGGATAATCTGAAGCTTGCGTATCGTGGATTGGGGGGCCCCTAGATATAGGGCGTTCCCGTAGTCCAGGCGTGACAGGATAAGGCCCTGGACCATGATTTTTCTTGCCTGGAACGGGAGAAAGGGGAGTATTTTACGTAGCAGCCTAAGTAACCCGTAGCAGGAGGCCGAGAGTTTTGCCGCTTGATGGTTAAAATTAAGGGGATGGTCCAGCCAGATGCCAAGGCTTTTAATCTGGTTTTTGGGTACTGGGGCGGGGCCAAGGCAATTTGGCCAAAGTAATTCAGAGTCGAAGGAGGGAGTGTTTCCTAAGAGCATGAGCTCGGTTTTGTCCCCATTGAGTTTTAAGCAGGAGAGTGCCATCCAGTTGGAAACCTCCTCTAGGCAACTTCTTAGGTTACTTGGTGTCTTGTCTGGCTGGTTTAGGGCCACCACAAGCTGAGTATCGTCGGCATAGGTGATGATTTTTTGAGGAGTGAATCTCTTGGTGTATGTACTTCCAGAGTTTCATGTGTCCCCCAACATGTTGGTAAATAGTAATTGTAGGAAAGTGGCTCTGTATATACTGCACCAAAGTAAGGTTCAGTGTGCACAGAGTCCCCAGTCCCCCAGAGGTTTGGCAGAGGCTAAAGTTAGATATAACCTTACTCTCTAAAGTGGTAGCTTGGTCGAGCAGTAAGGCAGTATCAGAGGACAGTGTAAAGCATTTGTTGTACGCACTCAGTCAGCAAATGGAGCCACACACTCAAGAACTGAACTCTAGGCCAATGGTTTGTATATAAAAAAATATATGCTTGTTTTATTTCAGAACCAATAATAGGGTCAAAATATACTTTCGCAGTATGAGATGTTCTGGTTAGCCACCTTACAAATAGGTAATAGACTTGTTGGTGGTAATAATCACAGTTGGTGCAAGAGGCAACACAGGGTCAAATACAATGCAACATTGAGCTTAATGGAAAATTGTGATTAATTACAATTAATGACTTTGTAGGTTACTTTTCTAACCACAGGACTGGATCCTGGATTCAGTCCTGGGACACTTCCTGGAAACAGGTAAGAAAAAGCGTTTTGGTTATTGTAGTGATTTTTGAGGAATATTACTGTATTTCAAAAGTCGACACTTAGAAACTTTTCTGGGTAAAATTACCAATGTTATCCTATGGAAGGAAATGCAGTTTGCAAGCAAAGCAGGTTTACGTTACTTTTGTAATCCAGTGCTGGGTTCTCGGGTTCAGCACTGGGGTATCTAGCTAAAACAGGTAAGTAATTACGTTTGTATCGTTGGCACGATTTTTAAAGAATATTTGTAAATTGCAGAAATCGACACTTAGAAACTTTTTCAACAAAAGCAGGCAATGATATCCTATGAGAGGAATTTCGAGTTACTGGTAAGTACGGTAAAAATTACTTTTCATGGTTGGTACTAGTCTAAAAGAGGCAGTACTGACGTCTCTCCTGATAGCAGGTGAGTAGTTCGGAATTCGTTACTGTTGTGATTTTTAAACAATATTTTAGTATTTCAAAAGTAGACACTTAGAAGAAATTTCACAGAAAACCAGTCAATGGATCCCTATGGAAGAAAATGGAGTTAGCGGTAAGTAACGTTGGGATTACTTTTTAGGGCCAGTGTTGGGCACCCCGGTCCAGCACTGGGGCCTCTTCTAATGCCAGGTGAGTATTTTCGTTTTCGTGACTCGGTTGAGTTTAGGTGAATATTTTAAAGTTCCAAAACTCCACACTTAGAAGAAATTCCAGGTGCGAGCCAGTCAGTGTTACCCTATGGAAGAAAAGTGAGTTATCGGTCTTTGGGTAAGTACTCGACTGGCAGAGTTAAGGTTCTGGGCCTAGACTCCGGGGTCCCCCAGTATCAGGTAAGTACAGTTGTTACACCCTCAGCGGCACAGGGGCGGCCGGGTGCAGAGTGAGTAGGCCTAATGTTATCCTATGGCAGGCAGGGGTCTCGGGTTGGTGGCTGCTGGCAAGCAGGCCACGCGGCTGTGGGAGCTGGGCTCCTGGTCACTTGCCCAGGGCAAATGGGGAAGTAGGTTAGGGTAGAGGTTGCACTTCCAGGGGCACTCGGGCGGCTGGGTGCAGGGTGCTTTTGAGCCGTCGGGCGCTCAATGTTAACCAATGGAGATCTTGGACGGTGAAAAAAGGCTGCAGGCTCGGGGACGGTGATTCTTCAGGGGCGACCAACACTTTGGGAGGTAAGTTGGGGTCTTGGAGGATAGGTAGACACCCAGGAGTTGGGCACAGGGGGCCGTGGGGCGCCGGGTGCAGGGGTGTCTTTTGAGGTCGGGAAATCTTACCCCTGCTGGTCGCGGTTGGAGGGGTCCCTTGTCCTGAGGCTGCAGGCGTCGTCTGGGTCGTCGAGGAGGGTCCTTGGGCACTGGATTCCAGGTTAGAATCGCCGGGGGGACGTCCTCAGAGTCTTGGTTCACTCAGGCACAGGCCGGGCTCGGCGGGTGCAGAGGCTGCAGGTTTTGCGGTTCCGTGCCAGGGCTGGGTCTTTTGTAGTTTGTTCTTTTGAGCAGTACCACTGCTCGTGGGAGTCCCTGGGTTGAAGGCTGTGGCACAGAAGTCAGGTCCTCCGGGGTTTCTGAGGTTGCTGAGGCCGGGGTTCCGCAGGAGCAGGTTCAGAGGTCGACAGGCCGGTAGGGCTGGGGCCAAGTCAGTTGTCGTCGCCTCCTGGTTAGCAGCTGCACCGCTGGTCTTCTTGCTTCGCCTTCTCTTCTTGTTTTCGGATTCGGGAACTGAGGAAGGAAGGTTCAGGGAGCCCCTAAATACTAAATTTAGGGGTGGTTACAGGTAGGTAAGGGCAGGGGCCAATGGGTCCCTTCCCTGGGGTGGGTACACCCCTATTCTGCTCCTCTCCAGTGGGAGGGGGCAGGAGCCTGTCCCTGGTTGGCTGGGTCCCCCATCCTCAAGATGGCGGGGACTCGAGTTTGGGCTTCACCTCGTCTCCCCCACCTTAGGGGTGGAGTTGGCAGAGGTGGGCACAACCCATTTCCTGCCTCTGGTTTTCCCGCCGGTTCTCCCGCCAGAAGTGGGGGTAGAACCAGTGGGGACCAGTTTGCTGGAAGCAGCAAGTGGTCTGGGGAAGCTCAAAGGCGGCAGGCCTTGAAGCTCCCCTGCCCATCCTGGGGGAGGAGGCTTTGGCACCTCGCCCCAGGATGCGCATTCTTTCAGGCCCCTGAGAGCAGAGGCTCTCGACCCAGGGGTCAGAAACATGTCTGGTGGTGGCAGCCTGGGCAGCCACTCAGTCCGGACACTGGAGGTCGGGTTGGTTTCAGGGGGCATCTCTAAGATGCCCTCTGAGTGCGTTTACATTAAATCCCACACTGGCATCAGTGGGGGTTTAATGGGCTAAGAAGTTTGATACCAAACTTCTTAGTTTTCAGTGGGGCCATTATGGTGCTGTGGAGTTCGTAATGACAGACTCCCAGCACCATATACTCTTAATGGCAGCACTGCACTTACAATGCCCAAGAATGGACTTGGGCACTGTAGGAGCACAGGGCTCATGCCTCTATGCCCTCACCACTGGCATAGTGCACCCAGCTAGAGGGGTGGCTGACCTAGGCCAGGGCAGTGGCTTGTAGGCATGGCACACAGGGATGTGTGCCATGTCGACTCTTCGCTTTGTTCTGCACCAAGACACGCAGCCTGCAAAGGCAGTGTGTGTGTGTAAGGTACAGGGTCCCTAAGGGTGGCACAACAAGTGCTGCAGCCCTTAGGGGCCTTCCCTGGTCACAGTGCCCTGGGTACCCATGGTACCATTTACCAGGGGCTGACCTGTGGCCAGGGATGCCAATTGGGTGTAGGTATCAATGCAGTTTTAGGGAAGGAACACAGGCCCTGGGTACCTGGTTGGCAGGAGCCCAGGGCACACTCAGTCAAAGCACATCAGCATTTCAGCAAAAAGTGGGGGCATACCATGCAAGAAAGATGGCACTTTCTCACAGTAATAAATTTGAGGTGTTCGATATAGCGCAAACCTAACTCCCAGCAGCCACAAAGCATCTTATGAACACCATTTTTATTGTAGTTTGAACATCGGGAAAATGTGGTGCTGTCCATCAAACAGTGCTGTAAATGTCTAATATAGACTTGATGACAAAAAACAGGATGAGAAATGGGGGTGTGATTCAAGCAGCAATAGAGAGCACACTGTGCCATTGTAAATAGCATATTTACTGTGCACAAAAGTAGAGTTTGAGACACAGCAAGATAAAGTGACATGCCCAGAATTCCTCCAGGTTTATTATGTTCTGGTGACGGAATTAAAACCCAGGTGTCTGAGTCCCTGGGTAATCAGCATAGCAACTGAACAATATCTCTTCGTCCTCATTTAAGATAGGAGTTTTGCAGCGTGAATCTTTTCTGGATTCACATGCTGTGCATTATTCCGCCATCTAGTGGTTTGGTCCGGAATTGTAGTATTTCTTTCCTTTTTTTTTTTTTGGTTGTTAGTGGGCGTAGACATACCACCATTTGGTGTCCTTCTGTGACGTCGACGGGCTTCCTCCGGAAGCTTCCACCTTTGGTCGCCATCTTCAGATTCTTTTTTTCTGCCGTGGGGTCTGGATCGATACAGAAGGAGCTCCCAAGATTGGAGAGAAGAATCGACGAAATAAGGAAAAACCTCAAGGAAAACACCGGTAGAACGTTTTCAACTTTCAATTTCAATCCAAAATGACCGGAGATCGACGAAAATCAAGATCTTCGACGACGAACGGAGAATGCGCATGCAGGGGGCTCCCTGTGCGCGGTAATGGACAACGCACCGTTCAAGTTTTGCAAGAACTGCCACCACAAGTACGCTCAAAAGGATCAGCACCTGGTCTGCAGCCTTTGCCTACCGCTGGATCATCGAAGCGACGACTGTAACACGTGCTCCGTCTTCACCCCGAAGACGTTGAGGGTGAGAGAAAGGCAGCGACGAGCCAACTACAACATGCAAGGCCAAGGACCTGCGCCTTCGCTGCGAGACCTGGGCCTCTCCAGTGAGGAGGAAGATAACGTCGCCAAAGGGCCAGAAGGCGACGAGGACAGATATTCCGGTCGTGAAGGTCGAGAAGAAGCCTTCGAAGGAGGTAAGAGTCGTCGACCTCGAAAAAACTAGAAGAGTCTCAAATCAGAGTCTAGACTTACAAAGGGAGCCTCGGCGTCGAAGCACTCGGCGACCGCAGCTGCATCCAAGCAAAAACACACCGTAGGATCTTTGGATAAGGACTCCGTAACAGCAAAGACCCTCGAAAAAACAAAGACGTCGAAAGACAGTCTCGAAAAGGACGCCTCGACGTCGAAAAAAGAGAGGTCCAAGCAATCGTTGACGACCGCAACGGCGTCAACGAGTGCAAAGCGAAATGCCGAAAGTCTCGACTCCGAAACACACGCTGCTGAGATGGAGAAGAAAAGGAAGAGGCTCGAAGCCGAAATGGCTAATATTTTACAACGCAAAAAAGACTTTGACGAAAGCTTGAAACAATTCAAGATACCGCCGAAAACAACTAGTACTGAAGGCGAAAAGGTCGTAGAGGAGCTACTACCGCCAACACCTGAGCCGATCGAAGAAGAAGAGGAAGAATCCTTCTTCTTCAGAGAAGACGTCGAAGATGACGAACAGACATATGCCGAATCGGCTATTTCGGAGAATCAAGACCTCCAATGGCAAGATCTCGACGCCAAATCACCTGAAGAGGCTGTGGAAACATATCCTTCGAGGCCAACACCCCCAGATGACATTGGCATGTATAACCAGGTGATTAAAAAAGCAGCAGAGACTTATGGAGTTCAGCTGGAGGAAGAAAAACCGCAATCATGTTTTTTATTAGAGACTTTGATGCCTACACAATCAAGGAATCAATTCCTTCCAATGCTGCCAAGTGTACTGTACCAGGGAAAAGAGGCATTCAAGGAGCCCGCAACATGCAAGGCTATCACACCAAGAGCAGAAACGAAATATAAGCACTCCTCTAAGGACCCCATATACATCAGAGGGTCTGTACCAGCTGACTCTATTATTACTTCCACAGCAAGGAAAAGAGCAAATATACCATCAACAGTGGGACCACCTCCAGACAAAGAAAGCAAGAGGATGGACCTGGTAGGGAGGAAGGTAGAAAGAAGTGCAGCAAATCAATGGCGCATAGCAAATTCCAATGCATTGCTAAAGAGACATGCTTATCAACATTGGGAGGAGGTAGGAGAATTGTTAAAGAATCTACCTGAACAATTTCAAAGAAGAGCTAGCCACTTGGTAGAAGAGGGTAAAAACATTGCTAATACATGTTTAAAATCAGCCCTAGATGCTGCAGAAACATCAAGCAGGCAAATGATGATTGGTATCACAGAAAGAAGACACACATGGCTGAGAATATCAGGCTTCAAGCCAGAAGTGCAAGGCAACATCATTAACTCACCATTCAATGGGGAACAACTGTTTGGAAGTGTGGCTGATGAAAAACTAAATCAGTTAAAGAAGGACAACGAGACGGCTAGATCCATGGGTGCTCTACAATTCAGAGGCATGCGTAGAGGCACACCATCAAGGAGACCAGCAGGGAGAGGTACACACCAACCTGCTACCTCACATCAAAGTTATCAGCAAACATACCAAGGGGCAAGCCAGAGTCCGCAGCAGGGACAGTAGCAGAATTGGCAATACCAACAAGGAAGGCAAACCTTTCGAGGGCGTCCCCGTGGCAGAGGACAGCTACAAAGAGGTGGACAACAAACTTCTAATAAGTGACTGCACTCCAAAAAAGGTACACTCACCAAGAACAGCAGTGATGGTACACACAAAAACAGCGTAAACAAAAACCAGTCAATTAACAGTTCCTCCAACATACCACTCCAGTAGGAGGCAGACTAAGATTTTTCCTGCAAAAATGGAAGGAAATAACCTCAGACAAATGGATCTTAAACATAATACAGTATGGGTACTGCATAGAGCTAACGAAACAACCTCCAAACAGGAGACCAAAGCAAAAGATACATTCAAAAGCAGAATTATCACACCTAGTCAAAGAGGTGCAGGAACTTCAGGGGAAAAATGCTATAGAGCACATACCACACAAGGAAAAGAACAAGAGCGTCTATTCAACATACTTCCTAATTCCAAAAGTAGACGGGACATTACGACCAATATTAGATCTAAGGTTTCTAAACAAATTCATAAAAACACAAAGATTCAAAATGACTACACTGCAAGAGGTGCTACCTCAATTGCAAGAAGGAGATTACATGGCCACAATAGACTTGAAAGATGCATACTTACACATCCCGATGAACAAAAGACACAAGAGACTGTTAAGATTTGTGGTGAACAAAAGACACTACCAATTCAAAGTACTGGCTTTCGGTCTAAAATCTGCACTAAGAGTGTTTACAAAGTGCCTAGCAGCAGTAGCAGCACATCTCAGAAGGCAGGGGATTCATGTTTACCCCTACTTGGACGACTGGTTAGTAAGAGCAAACTCTTACAGTCTACGCAAACAGCATATACAACAGGTAATAGAGACACTAGTTCAACTGGGGTTCACCATACATTGGGAGAAATCATCACCAGAGCCAGAACTCATAAAGGTGTTCTTAGGTGCAGAGATAAATACAGTGTTAAGGAGAGCATTCCCAAGCGAAAAGAGGAGATCAGCCTTATTGAAGGAGAGTCATCTATACCAGAAGGGGCATCATTTGACAGTGGGGAAATTACTAGGATGCATTCATTTAATTCCAAACATTCGTCACATGAGACCATTTCAGGAATGGCTCCAGACACAATGGTCACAGGCAACAGGGAGTTGGGAGGATCTAGTGGTTGTCACACAGACAGTTCATCAGGAGATGGCATGGTGGAACAATACAAACATAGCACAGGGGAGACTTTTCACACCACCAACTCCAACAGTGACCATAACAACAGATGCGTTCCTAAGAGGATGGAGAGCACACATGAACAACCTCAAAGTGAGGGGATTGTGGACACAGAAGGATGCAGTGAAACACATCAATATCTTGGAGCTGAAAACAGTGTTCTTCGCCTTAAAAGCCTTTCAGAAAGAGCTATGCGGGAAAAGGGTGTTTGATACAAACAGACAACACAACGACAATGTTTTACTTAAACAGACAAGGAGGTACTCAGTCTGTAACACTCTCGACGCTAGCTCAAGAGATTTGGAGATGGGCAATCCCAAGGGGAATAGACATATTAGCAATACACTTACCAGGGAAAGACAATATAGAAGCGGACAGACTGAGCAGACAAGCAACATCATCCCACGAGTGGCTAAATCAGTCAGAACTGCAGAGGATTTTCAGGAAATGGGGGACACCGCAAATAGACCTATTTGCAACACCCCACAATGCAAAATGCCAAAACTTCGCATCCAGGCGACCTTGCAAACAGTCCCTAGGGAATGCGCTATGGATAGACTGGTCAGGGATATTTGCTTATGCTTTTCCCCCAATACCACTACTGAACAAGGTGATCAGCAAATGCAGGATCAGCAAAATGACAATGATTCTCATCGCACCAAAGTGAGCCAGACAAACTTGGTTCTCAGGAATAATGGAGATGTCTCATGGAAAAAGTCACAAACTTCCAAAAAAGAAGGATTTGCTAACGATGCAAAATGGGAAAATACTTCACCCAGAACCAGAGAGCTTAGGCCTAGCGGCATGGCTCCTGAGGACTTACAATTTGCACATCTCAAACTACCAGAAAGCACAATGGCTGTTCTAAGGGAAGCTAGGAAACCAACAGCAAGAAAATGTTATACAGCTAAATGGAAAAGGTATACACAATGGTGCCTTAAAAAACGTCTTTCAAAGAAGATTACAAAAGAAAGAACTGTGCTAAAGTACTTGACACATTCACTTCAAAGTAAGTTATGCTATACATCACTAAAAGTACACTTAACAACAATTGTAGCGTATACAAGAGGCGAAACCGGGAAAAGTTTCTTCACTTCACATGTAGTCAAAAGGTTCCTAGAGGGGGCAAAAAGGATTGCACCTCCAAAAATGGTGCCAGCACCAACATGGAACCTGAACATAGTGCTAGCACAGATGATGAAAGCACCGTTCGAACCACTATACAAAGCAATGCCACAAATGCTCACGCTTAAGACTGCCTTTTTAGTGGCAATAACATCCCTTCAGTAGAGTTAGCGAACTGCAGGCACTAACACTACAGGAACCCTACTTCCAAATACATACTAACAGGATTGTCATGAGAACAGATCCTCAATTCCTACCAAAGGTGGTATCAAAATTCCACTTGAATCAGAGTACACAAATACCAAGTTTCTTTCAAAATCCAAAGACCAAAGCTGAAAAAGCTTTGCACACGCTAGACGCAAGAAGAGCGGTCATGTAGTACATTGAAAGAACTAAAGAATACAGGAAAACAAAACAGTTATTTGTATCCTTTGCAAACAGTTTTATGGGAAGAACAGTAACCAAAAACACTATTGCAAGATGGATAGCGCAAGCCATACAATTATGCCACAGGCAAGCAGGGCAAGCCTTACAAGGTGCCCCGCGGGCACATTCAATAAGAAAGAAAGGAGCAACGATTGCTTTTCTATCTAACACTCCAATTCAAGACATCTGCATGGCTGCAACGTGGTCTTCAGTGCACACATTTACAAAGCATTACTGTGTGGACATTCAAATGAACAAAGAAGCACAAGTAGGACAGAAGGTCTTACAACATCTATTCACAAACCAAAGCTCCTCTTCCACCCAGCCACCACAAGACTAGCAAACCGCTACAAAGTCTATGCACAGCATGTGAATCCAGAAAAGATTCACGCTGCAAAACGAATAGTTTCTTACCTGTCGGTGTAGTTTTGCAGCTTGAAGAATTTTCTGGATTCACTAGTGAACCCACCCTCCTCCGCCAAGGAATATGACAATAGGAAGAGAAAAAAAAAAAAGAAAGAATCTGAAGATGGCGACCAAAGGTGGGAGCTTCCCGAGGAAGCCCATCGACAGAAGGACACCAAATGGTGGTATGTCTACGCCCACCAACAAAAAAAAAAAAAAAGGAAAGAAATACTACAATTCTGGATCCAACCACTAGATGGCGGAATAATGCACAGCATGTGAATCCAGAAAATTCTTCAAGCTGCAAAACTACACCGACAGGTAAGAAACTATTCGTTCTCTATATTGATGTATGTCTTACTGGCCCTGCTCCCTATATTGATCTATGTCTTTCTGGCCCTGCATGCCCTGTGCCAGACCCTTAACTTGAAGCACTGTATTTTCTCAGGAATCCAAAGTATGATGTAAGAACTGTGGACTAGAAAAATAATTTTCTTGTCCAATGACTTTGCAATCACTGTTATAATAATATAGTTTCATATATCCACATGCTGTTCTGTGTTGGAAAATAAGCCCATACATTTTGAGTATTCAAAGATTACAACCCTAACATAGATATTACACACTTTTAATGTAAAGGCAGTAAACTGAAAGAGCTCATTTTCTACAGATGTCCAGTGTTTTGTTTAATAAGTTATGCAACATTATTTTTCAGAAATAATGCAATTGATAGCAGCAAAAAGAGTGAAGAAATAAAAGGCACATTACCTGACTGAGAGCAGTCCCACTGGACAAAGAAAGGGAAAAAATACATGCCACGGGTTGCTGGACTATGTCCTTGATGAACATGAATTTGTTTAGTTTGTTCCACATTTGATTATCTTTTAGACACATCTGAGAATGTTATTCCTCAGTAAAGATTGTCCTATTGGTAGTTTGGCAGACAAAGGTGTGAAGGCTCTCTGCTTTCCCAATTAGCGTACCTATGCTGTGTCCCTTCTGATGGTAGACTTTATGTAAAGTGCTATCCATCTGCTAGCCTGTTGTGCCACTTAGTGTTTAGTTCCCAGTTGAAGTCAGCTTGCTTCACTTGAACACTCCTTTAGTCCGCAATACAGCACCACCTGGAGAGTTATCTTAGGTTCTTTTAGCTCATCCAGGAAGGACGTTGATCAAACGAAGAAACTACTGAAGAACTAACAAGATGGTGTGTGGTCTGTGTGATAAGCAACAGAGGGAAATTCCGAGTGCCTTAGTACGTGAGACATGCATGCAGAGGTAATAATATAAATTTAGTAGTCACAGTGATGTATCAATGGCGCAATCATGTAGAGCATTAGGTGGGTACAATTTCCCCGAAGAAGCAATGCAACATGTGTTAAGAAGTGGTATGCAGGCACCCATAGAGGGGGAAAAAAGGAGCTCTTGTGATCAGACAAACAGAACCTCAAAAATGATTTTAGTGCCTTCCCCCATGCACTAACCAACCAAAGAACAATAAAAGGACAATATTTGAGGTCCGAAGGTGAAGTGATGTTTGTAATTATAATAGCTTCTTAAAGATTTCTTTCCAGTTCTTGACACAACACAGGACTACTTCTTTGTATGAAAGGTCCCAATATTCTTTATTTCTTAATTCCGATAAGTATGAGTCAATTTTGAAGACAAGAGGCCAACGCAGGTTTTGCTGCTATCCTGCCACTTCGTCAGGGCCAGCAAACTTGCTGACTGAATCTTTTCAAGTGATCAATATCCAACAGATTTCGCTTCATTCAGTGTAAAAGAATTATATCCAGCCCTCATGTTCAGCATTATGATGGTCCATTTTGGCTTTCTTATTTTTACAGAACGAGTGATGCCGTATTTTACCAACAATCCACAGTCCTACCTTCCCCTGCCAACCATCAAGGATGCTTACAAGAAATTTGAGATCCAGATTACTTTCCGCCCAGACACTGCTGATGGTAAGTTGGATGCCTTAAACATGCTCTTTTGTGTTGCTGTTCATTTGTTTATTCCTTCTAATGCTGCCATGGTGCCTCTAACATTTTATAGATATATAGATGTGTGCGTATAGATAGATAGAGAGATATATAGAGATAGAGAGAGATAGATAGATAGATAGATAGATAGAGAGAGAGAGAGAGATAGATTGTATATATGTAGCTATAAATAATGCTTACCCATAAATGCTTTTTACATTGCAAAACATTTTGCACAGTCTCACACAAGAGACACATCCGAAGTCAGCAGCCCATAGATCTGGACAACTAGGTATAATTTTACACAGAAAGGTTCTTTGTTGCCAAAAGCTGTACAGTCTACTTTCTCACCTCACCTTTGAACACATTGTCTCAAGAAGTAAGAGGGAGATGTAGTCTCAATTTTCATAACAGTCCATGTCCTCTTGTTCCAAGGAATTTCTTCACAGAGCATGGAATATCGACGAACATTATCCATCTCATCATTGCTACTTTTTTCACCTACTCAAGTCTCTGTGGCTAAGTATTTGTGTTCCCACAGAGCTCTCTGATAGCCAAACCTGTATCATTATAGGTCGAAATGAAACCTAGTTTGCTGTTGCCATTAACACATAGGTGAATGAGAAGTTGAGTCGAAGCCAGTCTTTCAGTGTTAAACAACCTAAATCCGAGGATTCAAAAGTTGGTAACTCTGCTTGTAATTTAATGGGGTATTCGCTGGTCCAGGTGCCTCTCACCATTGCTGAGCATGTGAAACATGTGATCACCACGACAGGCATTGGATTCTTTCACCTATAGTCATACATAATATAAAAATCTTTGTTATTGCTCTTGGCAATGTATACGACCATCAAGTTGAAAATTTTAATTGATCATAACTCAAGACCAGATAAAAGAAAATTCCCTATATTCATGTAGTCACTAAGGAAAACTCTACTTGTCAATAAAATTGAATTTGGATTACCACATAGTTGGTTACCGGCTGTGATGAAGGGAAATTGGTTCTCTCTCTTTTGAACAGAGAAGGTGTCACAATTTGCAGCAGTGTGTTGTAGTTCAGTTAAATGAGGATGTTGACGTTCTACTTGGATACCTGATGTTGGTGTACATTACCAAGGACGAGCCGTCCTGTATTAATTATTGTTCAGATTTACATAGACACAAATCTTGCATTTCTTAGTGGCTTTTTTTACTCTAATTGGCAATTTACTATTCCTTACATTGTTCTGATTTCTTTCTGCCAAATTATCATTGGGGGTTCTCTCTTCTCTCCTCTTGATACCTTGTTTGTTGCTCCCTTACTTTTTCTTCACCCTTTGTCCTCTTAAGGTATTCTCTCCCTTATTTCTTTTGTTTTTTTCTCATATTACTGTTGTTTCTCCTCGCATTTCTCTTGAACTCTTCTCACACTCTAGGAACCTTTTTCCACACTTCACCTTTTCTGGTCCAATTTGCCACACCCTGTTCTGCTTAATCTCATTATATTTGTTTCTGTCTTTCTTTATTTATTTTTATTTTTCCCCTTTTTCTTAAAAACCTTTTATCTCTAGCCCTCCTTCTATACTCTGGTAAGTGTATCTTTCTGTTCTTGCCTGTCTCTTTTGTTGTAATGCATTAACGGAATGTTTTGTAAACCATGTAAATTCTAACAGACAGATTTTTCTTTTGTGCATATTGTTGCCATTTTTGTTGCACACGGACACACACAGCGTGTATACTAAAACTATACTAATTTAGTTATGTGAGACAGAATATTGCTAATGGAGCTACCAAATTCCATTTCGATTAGAAGGAACCTTAGAGCTGGCACAATTGAACTTTGATGTCAAGGATACTTAAAATACTCTTTCCTGATGGCTACTGTTCCTCAGGGGACCTATAAAGAAAGCCATTGTCCAAGTGCTACATGTATGTTGCTTCTTTTCTTTCACAGCGCATTTCTCAGTATTACATTTTATAGTATTTTGAGATCCTGGCCTACTGAATCATTTGCACTCCTTATATTACCTGGCCCCACATTTCCAATACTTGTTTCAATTTACTACTTAATTGTAGCATAACTCCGACTCAAAATTGTCCTTGTGGTGGTTACAGTAGTAACCCATCCCCTGCGTTCTGCACAGATTTTCATTTCCCTAGGGATTCTTTTTTATGTTCATGTTCTTTGTTGAGATCTTTAAAAGGCCTTCCGATTTGTTAGTAGGTGACCCAGGGATGGACTTAGATAGCGACTGGATCCCAATTTTTTCTAAAATTCCATTTTAGCTATATACTTCATGGCATCTTAGCCTTGTATTGAATCAGTAGCCAGCAATTTAATAACAGTAATCAACATCATTTATTAATATGCTACAGCAATAAAACATTACAGGAATAAAAACCACAAGGAGTGTTTTTGTATGGATTTTAGAATTATTGAATGCATACATTCCAGTGGTCTAGAGTTCTAAATGACACTGCTAAACCTTTCTGAAGTGTTTGCCTGAAAATTTAGTAGCAAAGTGCAGCATTCCCTATATTGTGTAAAACATGATTTCCAACATTCTACAGGGTTCTAATATTCTGAAATTATCTAGATCCAAAGGCATGCGGTGTATTTTAAGCTGAATAGTCACCATGTATTTGTGGTGCTTCCAAATCCTCCTAGGCCAGGGTTTCAGGCAGCAGAACTATCTTTGCAGATACACAAACATCTAACCTGTAGAGTCGTCATTGCTAGAGATGTAAATCTTACTTAATCAATAAAACTGGTGGAATGCTCTACTTGGAACATTCTGCTCGTCACTCTGCCGCACTTTGGATCACAAAGCATCAAGCTGCAAACAAACAGTAGAATGTGCATTCCATCTGATGCATGATTTCTTACTCTGGGGATGGATTAGTCGCATTAGCTGACAGAGCTCATAAGCAGGCTATGAAATAAGAGAATTGCACACAAGTGTGTTCAGTCTTTCAACTGTTAGCAACTGTAAGAACACAGATAAACCCTTTAAACATTGTTTTTCACCCCTATTTATACAGTTTGGGCTCACCTGTTTTTTACGACAGAGCTATCCCTTTGGTTTATGTGCTGGATAGTGCTGGATATCTAGCGCTTGGTTGCACTGAACTGACATGCCTCAAAAGCCTGAGAGGGCTCAGCATCCAAGACTAGGACTCCTTTTAGGAGACTCGTGGCAATAAATTGGTGTAAGCCATGCATTGCAATCTGCCCAGACATTCATAATAGTTAAATCAACTCTTGGCGGGGTGTTGGGGGGAGGGAGCGGGTGGTAGTTAGATTGATTTGCGGGGAACAGGAGATTTAGGGTAATAGGGAAAGGTGGTGGGATGGCGAGTTAAATCTGGAAGAAATGGAGTTAATGATTTTATAAGCTGGTAATGTCCACCTTCAATGTTGTATATTTTCTGCCTCTCTAAAAAATACAAATACATTCTTTTGAAACATAAAATGTGGAGAAGAATGAAACTGATCTAGCCTCCTAGTTTTATGCATTAAGATTTGAGTAGAGGAAGATACTTCAACCGTCTTTGTGATGGATGGATGGATGGAGGTTGGAGGTGAAAGCCTTAAGTTCCCAGTAAATAAACATTATAATAGAATGAGAGAAATGAAGCACAGGGCACCATTAATTGTGATATGCTAAGTTATGCATGTATTTTGATTTTATTTAATTGAAATTGGGGCTCAATTCCTTGGTTGGGCATCCAAGACCTGATAAGTTGGGCCAATAAATTATGCTATAATGAGCGCCTAGGAAACAATATTTTCTATAAATGTGTGTTGATAACATATATCAATCGGATTGTCTGTTTGAGTCTATGGAGTGTCAAGTGACAGACGGTCCCTAGTCTCGTTATCTGAATCAGTACATCTTACCTTTGGACCGTCTCATTTGAGATATACTGTGTCAAGCGCAGAGTTCGTGAGAGGGTACAAAGAGCAGTAAACACTGGCTGATATACCTGGGGACCTCAATCCTCAATAGCTTTGTGCCAAAGAACACAATTTGAATATCTTACTGTTCACTATCACCATCAAGTTCAGTGTATGAGACAGACAAGATAAGGGCTCCCCTCAGATTTTTGGTTAACCTTCATGCTGACAAAAGGATACAAAGGCGCAATGTAACCAGCACGACAAAGTAAAATTATGTTCTAATTCTTTGTCAGCAAAAAAATAGGCTGGGACATTAGAAGTAAGTTATAGAGTTGGATTTGGCAATAGATGTTCTTCCGTGCTCTGCTGATGCTATGATACCTCCTGCTGTTTGGTATGTGGACATGTCTTGCTCGAGATGTGTCCTTTTGGTACTTTTCGTTTGTCCTAAGCTGGTGCTTGTCTGCACTGGTTCTCTAATCCTGTGAGAGCTGGAGAAAACTAGTTTGATAATTTTAATTTGACTCTTCTACTTTTGTCAGGTATGTTGGTGTACAATGGTCAGAAAAAGAACACAGGTGGAGATTTCATCTCCTTTGGTTTGGTGGGAGGCCGTCCAGAACTCAGGTAAGAAACCATAGCATATTAGAAGGCACTTAAATATTTATTTTAATTAAAAACAAGTATAGACAGCCTTGCATTTTAAGCACTTGTTCAGAGCATTGACCCTTTTATACTGCCTAGTAGATTGTAGTGGAGGCTCTTAAAATTGCTACATTTTGACTTGGAATCGCAGATTCACACTTTTGGTTGTAATTGTTTTGGCTGCTTTATTTGTTGGCCTGTTTATGCATTGAAAGTATTTTGACAAGTTGAATATATGAAGTACACCTGCGTGAAGGAATTCCACAGAACCGCTGTGCATTACTCTTATTACTTACCCTGGTCCTGTCAGTTGGGCTACGAGGTTACTCATTTGATTTAAACCTTTTGATGAATTTAGACATCATACGTAGGCACCTGGGTACCCAGCTTGCCTGTGGTCTCCAGTTTCTGCTTATTCCAGCCTGATCCAGTGACACCACCACTGCTCGGATTTTCCCAACCGGGTTTTTCCGCTCACCGTTCTTCCTGCTAACAGAAGCCCCGCCCACCCCAGGACCTTCTTAATGCAGGCTGAAGCGCGACCAAATTTGTAGGCACCTGGGCAGCCAGCTTGCCACTTAACTGTGGCCTCCAGCGCCTACTTGTTTCAGCCTGATCCAGTAACACTGCCTCTGCCTGGGTTTTCCCGCTCACCAATCTTCCCGTCAACAGAAACTCCGCCCACCCCAGAACCTACTTAATGCAGGCCATAGCGTGACCGCGTAGCGGGCGCACAGAAGGCAAGCCCGTCTGTGCCTATCCGTGCCTGGACCATACCCAGCGCCACCACACCTGTCCATCCCGCTCCCGCAGATGCACCATTGCCAAGCTCTACATCCTGGATGTCGCAACAAACACTGCCACTGCGCCAACCTGTTCTCCACAGTAGGACCTTTCACCTGCACCCACTGCCACTTCACCTGCGACAGCACACACAGCAGCCCACCAACTAGTCCCACCCAGAACACGCCACAAACACCACCTGAACAAATACACCAACTCGCATGTGCCCTTTTCAACACACGGTCACTATGTCAACATACCACCAAGATTTGGGACCTCATCTCCACCCTCCCGCCCAATGTCCTCTTCCTCACTGAGACCTGGCTCAACCCCACTTCTGCATCCAACATAACCACCACAATACCCAAAGGATACAAGATCACCCACCGCATCAACAAGCCTGGTGTAGGGATCACCCTCATACACCAGGAATTCATCCAATACACCACCACAAATGACATCACCCCAGCTGTGGAACACCTCAACATCTGACTCCAAACAGACTGCAAAACTACCATCAGGGGCACCCTTGCCTACCGTCCTCCAGCACCACGTCCAACCTTCTGCATCTTCATTGCTGACTCCATCGCCCCCTCACTCCGACAGCTACCTTTTCCTCAGTGACCGTTACTTCCATATCAACGACCACAATGACATCAACACTCCCAACCTCCTTGACAGCATGAACAACATCGGACTCACCCAAATCGTACATGACCCCATGCATACCGCAGGCCATACCCTAGACAAAATCTTCACCTCCAGCAGCCGCATCAGGTACAGACACCCCACGGAACTCACCTGGACCGACCACTCCATCGTCCACTTCAACATCACCAGCTCACGGACCTCCTCCCCCAGTCTGCCGAACACGCCCCCCACTGCAGCTTGAGAAAAGTCTCAGTACACTTGGATCAACGTCCTCAAGACCACCCACCCCCAACTCCTCCAATAACCTAGACCAGAATGTCAAACTTCAACAATTGGATCACCAACTGTGCCGATAGTATTGCTCCCATCGGCAACAACACCCACTAAAGGTTCACCAAGCAGGCTAGCTGGGACACTGAAGACCTTAGAACCGCTAAACGACACTGTAAACAACTGGAAAGGAGATGGCGCACCAGCAAGGACACGACCGACTAGAACACCTTCAAGACAGCCCTCAATCTTTACCACAGACAGTTAAGAGAATCGAAGAAAAAGGCCTTATCCTCACTCATCAAATCAAGCTCCAGTAACCGCAAAGAAACATTACCCCCTTACAGGAACTCTGATACAACCGTGAAACGTCTTCCACGACAAGATGGCCAACACCTACAGAAACTTCAAACCCCAGCCCAAGGCCACTGACTTCCTCAAGCAGCACTACGACCCCACTACCACCACAAACTTCCGACTAACCAAATGGAGGCAGCTCACCCCACAGGGCACCACCTCTACCATGAACTCGATCCACTGACCCATGCTCTCACCACATCTTCAATCTAGGCGAAGCCAGAATCAGCCACGTACTTACCACCTTGTTCACCACTTAATTGCCACAGCCACCTTCCCCAAGGACTGGAAACATGCAGAAGTCGTCGCCCTACTAAAGAGACCATTGGCAGACCCTAGCGAACTCAACAACTACCAAACGATCTCCATGCTCCCATTCCTGGCCAAAGTATTAGAAAAAACCATCTGCCAACAACTCTCCTCACATCTGGAACGGAACCTCCTACTCGACTCCTCTCAATGTGGATTCTGCAGCAACCACAGCATGAGACAGTCTTCATTGTGGCTACCCATTACATCCAAGCCCTACTCGACCAAGGAGTGCCTGTGGCTCTGATCCTCCTAGACCTCACTGCAGCTTTTAATATGGTCTCCCACCAGACACTCCTCACAAGGCTGTACAACATAGGCATCCAAGGATCCGCTTATAGACGGATCATCTCTTTCCTCACAGGGAGAACGCAAAAAGTCCACCTTCACCTCTGAACCCAAGGAAATCAACATCATATCCTACGCCAACGAGACATAACTCATCCTCTCCCTCGCCGAAGACACCACCAAGACCAAATTCCAGAACTGCATGACAGACGTTGCCAACTGGTTGAAGGAAAATTGCCTGAAGCTCGATTCGGAGAGGTACTGATTTTCAGAAACTAAAGCGCCCCATGGGATGCATCCTGGTGGCCCTCAGAACTCTGTCCTACTCCCACTGACCACGCTAGGAACCCAGACATCATTCTGGACAACAAGTTAACCATGACGACACAGGTCAGCTCAGTCTCCTCCTGCTTCTTCATCCTCCGCATGCTTTGTAAGATATTCAAATGGCTACCCCAAAGCTCAAGACGCACCATCACCCAGGCCGTCCTCTCCAGCCGACTGGACTACGGCAACGCTCTATTGTAGGAAAGTGGCTCTGTATATACTGTACCCAAGTAAGGTTCAGGGTGTACAGAGTCCACAGTCCCCCAGAGGGTTGACAGAGGCTAAAGTTAGATATAACCTTACTCTCCAAAGTGGTAGCTTGGTCGAGCAGTAAGGCAGTATCAGAGGACAGTGTAAAGCATTTGTTGTACACACTCAGTCAGCAAATGAAGCCACACACTCAAGAACTGAACTCTAGGCCAATGGTTTGTATATAAAAAAATATATGCTTGTTTTATTTTAGAACCAACAATAGGGTCAAAATATACTTTCTCAGTATGAGATGCTTTGGTTATTCACCTTACAGATAGGCAATAGACTTTTTAGATAGTGGTAATCACAGTTGGTGCAAGAGGCAACACAGGGTCAAATTCAATGCAACATTGAGCTCAATGGAAAATTATGCTTAATTACAATTGATTACTTTACAGAGCACTTTTCTAACCACAGGACTGGATCCTGGATTCAGTCCTGGGACACTTCCTGTAAACAGGTAAGAAAAAGCGTTTTGGTTATTGTAGTGATTTTTGAAGAATATTACTATATTTCAAAAGCTGACACTTAGAAACTTTTCTGGATAAAATTACCAATGTTATCCTATGAAAGGAAATACAGTGTGCAAGCAAAGTATGTTTACGTTACTTTTGTAATCCAGTGCTGGACTCCTAGGTTCAGCACTGGGACCTTTACTTAAAACAGGTAAGTAATTACGTTTTTGTAGTTTGTTCGATTTTTAAAGAATATTTGTAAAATACAGAAATCGACACTTAGAAGAAATTTCACAGAAAACCAGTCAATGGATCCCTATGAAGGAAAAGTGAGTTAACGGTAAGTAACGTTGCGATTACTTTTTAGGGCCAGTGTTGGGCACTCGGGTCCAGCACTGAGGCCCCTCCTAATACTAGGTGAGTATTTTCGTTTTCGTGACTCGGTTGATTTTTGGTGAATATTCTAAAGTTTCAGAACTCCACACTTAGAAGAAATTTCGCAGAAAATCAGTCAATGGAACCCTATGGAAGAAAAGTGAGTTATCGGATTTCGGGTAAGTACTTGACTGGCAGGGTTAAGGTTCTGGGTAAGACTCAGGGGTCCCCCAGGATCAGGTAAGTACAGTTTTTACACCCTCAGCGGCACAGGGGCGGCCGGGTGCAGAGTGAGAAGGCCCAATGTTATCCTATGGCAGGCGGGGGCCCCGGGTTGGTGGCTGCTGGCAAGCAGGCCACGCGACTGTGGGAGCTGGGCTCCTGGTCACTTGCTCAGGGCAAGTAGGGAAGTAGGTTAGGATAGAGGTTGCACTTCCAGGGGCACTCGGGCGGCTGGGTGCAGGGTGCTTTTGAGCCGTCGGGCGCTCAATGTTAAACAATAGAGGTCGTGAAAGGTGAAGAAAGGCTGCAGGCTCGGGGACGGTGATTCTTCAGGGACGACCAACACTTCAGGAGGTAAGTTGGGGTCTTGGAGGATAGGTAGACACCCAGGAGTTGGGCACAGGGGGCCGTGGGCGCCGGGTGCAGGGGTGTCTTTTGAGGTCGGGAAATCTTACCCCCTGCTGGTCGCGGTTGGAGGGGTCCCTTGTCCTGAGGCTGCAGGCGTCGTCTGGGTCGTCGAGGAGGGTCCTTGGCCACTGGATTCCAGGTCAGAATCGCCGGGGGTCGTCCTCGAGGTCTTTGGTCACTCAGGCACAGGCTGGACTCGGCGGGTGCAGAGTGTGCAGGTTTCGCGGCTCCGTGCCAGGGCCGGGTCTTTGGTAGGTTTTCTTTTGAGCAGTACCACTGCTCGTGGGAGTCCCTGGGTCGAAGGCTGTAGCACAGAAGTCAGGTCCTCCGGGGTTTGTGAGGTTGCTGAGGCCGGGATTCCGCAGGAGCAGGTTCAGAGGTCGACAGGCCGGTAGGGCTGGGGCCAAGTCAGTTGTTGTCGCCTCCTTTTTAGCAGCTGCACGGCTGGTCTTCTTGCTTCGTCTTCTCTTCTTGTTTTCGGATTTGGGAACTGCGGAAGGAAGGTTCAGGGAGCCCCTAAATACTAAATTTAGGGGTGGTTACAGGTAGGTAAGGGCAGGGACCAATGGGTCCCTTCCCTGGGGTGGGTACACCCCTATTCTGTTCCTCTCCAGTGGGAGGGGGACAGGAGCCTGTCCCTGGTTGGCCAGGTCCCCCCATCCTCAAGATGGCGGGGACTCGAGCTTGTGCTTCACCTCGCCTCCCCCACCTTAGGGGTGGAGTTGGCAGAGGTGGGCACAACCCATTTCCTGCTTCTGGTTTTCCCGCCGGTTCTCCCGCCAGGAGTGGGGGTAGAACCAGTGGGGACCAGTTTGCTGGAAGCAGCAAATGGTCTGGGGAAACTCCAAAGGCGGCAGGCCTTTGAAGCTCCCCTGCCCATCCTGGGGGAGGAGGCTTTGGCACCTCGTCCCGGGATGTGCATTGTTTCAGGCCCCTGAGAGCAGAGGCTCTCGACCCAGGGGTCCAGAAACATGTCTGGTGGTGGCAGCCTGGGCAGCCACTCAGTCCGGACACTGGAGGTCGGGTTGGTTTCAGGGGCATCTCTAAGATGCCCTCTGGAGTGCGTTTACATTAAATCCCACACTGGCATCAGTGGGGGTTTAATGTGCTGAGAAGTTTGATACCAAACTTCTTAGTCTTCAGTGGGGCCATTATGGTGCTGTGGAGTTCGTAATGACAGACTCCCAGCACCATATACTCTTAATGGCAGCACTGCACTTACAATGCCCAAGAATGGACTTGGGCACTGTAGGGGCACAGGGCTCATGCCTCTATGCCCTCACCACTGGCATAGTGCACCCAGCTAGAGGGGTGGCTGACCTAGGCCAGGGCAGTGGCTTGTAGGCATGGCACACAGGGATGTGAGCCATGTCGACTCTTCACTTTTGTTCTGCACCAAGACACGCAGCCTGCAAAGGCAGTGTGTGTGTGTAAAGGTGCAGGGTCCCTAAGGGTGGCACAACAAGTGCTGCAGCCCTTAGGGGCCTTCCCTGGTCACAGTGCCCTGGGTACCCATGGTACCATTTACCAGGGGCTGACCTGTGGCCAGGGATGTCAATTGGGTGTAGGTATCAATGCAATTTTAGGGAAGGAACACAGGCCCTGGGTACCTGGTTGGCAGGAGCCCAGGGCACACTCAGTCAAAGTACATCAGCCATTCAGCAAAAAGTGGGGGCATACCATGTAAGAAAGATGGCACTTTCTCACACAACTCCCCCAAACGAAAGATGATGAGACTAACCTTGCCCTATGGAGTCTTCATTGTCTAAGTGGAAGAACCTGGAAAGGCCATCTGCATTGGCATGGGCAGTGCCAGGTCTGTGTTCCACTTCAAAGTCCATTCCCTGTAGGGAGATGGACCACCTCAACAGTTTTGGGTTTTCTCCTTTCATTTGCATTAGCCACCTGAGAGGTCTGTGGTCAGTTTGAACTAGGAAGTGAGTTCCAAACAGGTAGGGCCTCAGCTTCTTCAGGGACCAGACCACAGCAAAGGCCTCCCTCTCAATGGCACTCCAACGCTGCTCCCTGGGGAGAAGCCTTCTGCTTATAAAAGCAACAGGTTGGTCTTGGCCTTCATCATTGGTCTGGGATAGGACCGCTCCTATCCCTAGCTCAGAGGCATCAGTCTGCACAATGAACTGCTTGGCATAATCTGGTGCTTTTAGAATTGGTGCTGAGCACATTGCTTCTTTCAGAGTGTCAAAAGCCTTTTGGCAACAAACTGTCCAGTTTACTTTCTTTGGCATCTTCTTGGAGGTGAGTTCTGTGAGGGAGTCACAATGGACCCATATCCCTTCACAAACCTCCTGTAGTACCCAGTCAAGCCAAGGAATGCCCTGACTTGGGTCTGAGTTGTTGGAGCTACCCAGTCCAGGATAGCCTGGATCTTGGGCTGTAAGGGTTGTACCTGGCCTCCACCAACCAGGTGGCCCAAGTACACCACAGTGCCCTGCCCTATCTGGCATTTGGATGCCTTGATAGTTAGGCCTGCAGTTTGCAGGGCCTTTAAAACCTTCCCAAGGTGGACCAGGTGATCCTGCCAGGTGGAACTGAAGACAGCAATATCATCAAGATAAGCTGCACTAAAGGACTCCAACCCAGCAAGGACTTGATTCACCAACCTCTGGAAGGTGGCAGGGGCATTCTTTAAACCAAAGGGCATAACAGTGAACTGAAAATGCCCATCAGGTGTGGAGAATGCTGTTTTCTGTTTGGCTCCTGGGGCCATGCCAATCTGCCAGTACCCTGCAGTTAAGTCAAAGGTACTCAGGTATTTGGCTGCACCCAATCTGTCTATCAGTTCATCAGCTCTTGGGATAGGGTGTGCATCTGTCTTGGTGACAGAGTTGAGACCCCTATAGTCCACACAAAACCTCATCTCTCTCTTTTCACCCTTTTGATGAGGTTTGGGGACCAGAACCACTGGGCTAGCCCAGGGGCTCTCAGAGGGCTCAATAACCCCTAGCTCCAGCATCTTGCTGACTTCAGCTCTGATGCTTTCCTTAACTTGGTCTGACTGACGATAGATCTTGTTTTTGACAGGTGCACTGTCACCAGTGTCCACATCATGGGTACACCAGTTTGTCAGACCAGGGGTCAAGGAAAGAGCCCAGCATACTGCTGCAAGACTTGCTTGCAGTCAGTCTGCTGTTGGGCAGTGAGGGTGTCTGAAAAGACAACTCCATCTACTGACCCATCTTTTGGGCTGTGGGAGAGGAGATCAGGGAGAGGTTCACTCTCAGCTTCCTGTTCCTCATCTGTCACCATCAGCATGGTGATGTCAGCCCTGTCATTGTAGAGTTTTAGGCGGTTCACATGGATAACCCTTTTGGGTGTCCTGCTGGTGCCCAGGTCAACCAGGTAGGTGACCTCACTCTTTTCTCTAGGATAGGGTAAGGGCCACTCCATCTGTCCTGGAGGGCCCTTGGTGCCACTGGCTCCAAAACCCATACCTGTTGCCCAGGTTGGAATTCAACCAGTGCAGCTTTTTGGTCATACCAGTGCTTCTGAAGCTCCTGGCTGGCCTCAAGGTTCTTGGATGCCTTTTCCATGTACTCAGCCATTCTGGACCTTAGGCCAAGCACATAGTCCACTATATCTTGTTTGGGTTCTTGGAGAGGTCTCTCCCAGCCCTCCTTTACAAGACAGAGTGGTCCCCTCACAGGATGGCCAAACAGAAGTTCAAAGGGTGAGAAACCTACCCCCTTCTGTGGCACTTCTCTGTAAGCGAAAAGCAGGCATGGTAGTAGGACATCCCATCTCCTTTTGAGTTTTTCAGGGAGCCCCATGATCATGCCTTTCAATGTCTTGTTGAACCTCTCAACAAGGCCATTGGTTTGTGGGTGGTAGGGTGTAGTAAACTTGTACTGCACCCCACACTCCTTCCACATGTGGGTCAGGTAAGCAGACATGAAGTTGGAACCTCTGTCTGAAACCACCTCCTTAGGAAACCCTACCCTGGTGAAGACACCAATGAGGGCTTTGGCTACTGCAGGAGCTGTAGTAGTCCTAAGGGGAATAGCCTCAGGATACCTAGTGGCATGATCCACTACCACCAGTATGAATTTGTTCCCTGAGGCTGTGGGAGGTTCCAGTGGACCCACTATGTCCACACCTACCCTTTCAAAGGGAACCCCACCACAGGTAGTGGTATCAGGGGGCCTTTGGATGGCCACCTGTCTTGCCACTGGCTTGACAGGTAACACAGGAGCTGACAAACTCCTTCACCTTTTGGTGCATCTGGGGCCAGTAAAAGTGGCTAACTAGCCTTTCCCAAGTTTTGGTTTGGCCCAGATGTCCAGCTAGGGGATGTCATGAGCCAAAGTTAGGAGGAACTCCCGGTACTTCTGGGGCACTACCACTCTCCTGGTGGTTCCAGGGTTGGGGTCTTTTGCCTCAGTGTACAGTAATCCCTCTTCCCAATAGACTCTGTGGGTACCACTGACATCTCCCTTGGCTTCTGAAACAGCTTGCTGCCTCAGGCTTTCAAGAGTGGGACAGTCTTGCTGTCCCTGGCACAGCTCTTCCCTAGAGGGTCCCCCTGGGCCCAAGAGTTCAACCTGGTAAGGGTCAAGCTCTAGGGGCTCAGTTCCCTCTGGGGCTTCCAGGTTCTCTCCCTGAGGAGAGGGGTCCTGCTCTTGTGACTGTGTAGAAGCTGGTCCGCCAGTCTTCTTTCCTTTTCTCTTGGTAGGCTGGGCCATCATTTCAGGCTCCAACACTATTTCTTCACCCTGCCTTTTGCTCTGTGCTCTTGTTTTTACACACACCAATTCAGGGATGCCCAGCATGGCTGCATGGGCCTTTAGCTCCACCTCTGCCCAGGCTGAGGTTTCCAGATCATTTCCTAGCAGACATGCAGCTGGTAACTTCGGAGAGACCACTACCTGCTTCAGGCCAGTAACCCCCCAGCCTAATGTCACCATGGCCATGGGATGACTAGTGGTGACACTGTCAGCATTGGTGACTGGGTAAGTTTTCCCAATCAAGTATTGCTCAGGGGAAACCAGTGTGTCCCTCACCATAGTGACACTGGCACCTGTATCCCTCAGAGCCTCTACTCTAGTTCCATTCACCCAGGGGTATTGCAAATACTTCTTTAAGTTGGGTGGCCACACAGCTACAGTGGCAAATTCCACTTCCCCTAGGGAGACCAGACTTGCCTCAGTGGGTTCCCAGATTTGCTCAGGGTACACTTCTGATCCCATCTGTAAACTTGCTGCCCCAGGAGTAGCTGTACTGGGTGCCTTAGGGGCTTTGTTGTGGGGGCAAGTTTTGTCTACAGTGAGGTGTCCTGACTTCTTACAGTTATTACACCAGGCCTTCAAGGGATCAAAGTTCTTCCCCCTATAGGGTTGAGGCACATAGGGAGTAGTTTGGGACCCACCCCCTGAACAGGTTTTTGGGGCCCTTTGGAAGACTCAGACTTTTTATCTTGGGGATTCTCACCACCTTTCCCCTGGGGGGTTTGGTGACCACCTTCTTTTGGTCACCCCCAGTGGTTGTCCTTGTCACCCTAGTCTTGACCCAGTGGTCTGCCTTCTTTCCCAATTCTTGGGGAGAAATTAGACCTAGGTCTACCAAATGCTGATGCAACTTTTCATTTGTGCAATTACTTAGTATGTGTTCCTTCATAAACAAATTGTAAAGTCCAGAAAAATCATGCACATTATGTCCAGCTAACCAGCCATCCAGTGTCTTTACTGAGTAGTCCACGAAGTCAATCCAGGACTGGGTCTGGGTTTTGTGAGCCCCCCTGAATCTAATTCTATACTCCTCAGTAGTGAGCCCAAATCCCTCAATCAGAGTACTCTTCATGAGGTCATAGGACCCTGCATCTGGCCCAGAGAGGGTCAGAAGCCTGTCTCTGCAGTTACCAGAGAACAGTTCCCACAGGAGTGCCCCCACAGAGGTTTCTTTACTCTTCTTATTTCACAAGCCCTCTCAAAGGCTGTGAACCATTTAGTGATGTCATCACCTTCCTCAAACTTAGGGACAATCCCTTTGGGGATTTTAGGTTCAGAAGTTTCCTCCCTATCCTTATTTTTAGTATTGCTGCCACCATTGATGGGTGCTAAACCCATCTCCTGTCTTTCCTTCTCTAGAGCCAGGAGTCTGGTCTCTAGGTCCAGTCGTTTGGCCAACCTGGCTAACAAGTTGTCCTCCTCACTGAGGGTATCCTCAGTGTCCTCTCTGGGACCAGGACCACCTAGGTGGCCCCTAGGTCCCCAGAGGTCTATTCTTGGAGTTAAGGGTGCAGGGACCCTATCTTCCCTAGGAAGTGATGGAGGTGGGTTACCATCCCCATCCTCCTCATTCCTTTCCTCCTCTGTTGGGTCATCACCATGCTCAGAGGGGTGGGCTTTAGCATACTCAGCCAGGAGCTCCTGGAGCCCTTGTTTGGTTGGATGCTGGCCCATTGGTATATCTTTAAGTTTGCATAAGGACCTTATCTCTTTGAAAGACAAATGAAGATAAGGGGTGAGGTCGAGCTCCTCAACCAGTTCCTGTATGTCATTATTATCTTCACTAGTAGCTGGGTTCTTGTCTTGAGACATTTTTTTAAAAAAATTCTAACCCCTCTAACCTTGGCTATAGTGACTTTTTATTTTCTAAGATGCTACAGGGACTTAAGCAAGGCCCTAACAAGACTTTTAGTAATTTGGTAAAAAAAAAATGCCAATTAAAAAAATCAGAATTCTAAAGGCAATTTAAGAGTTCTGTCGTGTGATCAGATGGTAACCAAGTAGTCCAACAAATGCAAGTTTGTATCCCACCGCTGATCCACCAATGTAGGAAAGTGGCTCTGTATATACTGTACCCAAGTAAGGTTCAGGGTGTACAGAGTCCACAATCCCCAGAGGGTTGACAGAGGCTAAAGTTAGATATAACCTTACTCTCCAAAGTGGTAGCTTGGTCGAGCAGTAAGGCAGTATCAGAGGACAGTGTAAAGCATTTGTTGTACACACTCAGTCAGCAAATGAAGCCACACACTCAAGAACTGAACTCTAGGCCAATGGTTTGTATATAAAAAAATATATGCTTGTTTTATTTTAGAACCAACAATAGGGTCAAAATATACTTTCTCAGTATGAGATGCTTTGGTTATTCACCTTACAGATAGGCAATAGACTTTTTAGATAGTGGTAATCACAGTTGGTGCAAGAGGCAACACAGGGTCAAATTCAATGCAACATTGAGCTCAATGGAAAATTATGCTTAATTACAATTGATTACTTTACAGAGCACTTTTCTAACCACAGGACTGGATCCTGGATTCAGTCCTGGGACACTTCCTGTAAACAGGTAAGAAAAAGCGTTTTGGTTATTGTAGTGATTTTTGAAGAATATTACTATATTTCAAAAGCTGACACTTAGAAACTTTTCTGGATAAAATTACCAATGTTATCCTATGAAAGGAAATACAGTGTGCAAGCAAAGTATGTTTACGTTACTTTTGTAATCCAGTGCTGGACTCCTAGGTTCAGCACTGGGACCTTTACTTAAAACAGGTAAGTAATTACGTTTTTGTAGTTTGTTCGATTTTTAAAGAATATTTGTAAAATACAGAAATCGACACTTAGAAGAAATTTCACAGAAAACCAGTCAATGGATCCCTATGAAGGAAAAGTGAGTTAACGGTAAGTAACGTTGCGATTACTTTTTAGGGCCAGTGTTGGGCACTCGGGTCCAGCACTGAGGCCCCTCCTAATACTAGGTGAGTATTTTCGTTTTCGTGACTCGGTTGATTTTTGGTGAATATTCTAAAGTTTCAGAACTCCACACTTAGAAGAAATTTCGCAGAAAATCAGTCAATGGAACCCTATGGAAGAAAAGTGAGTTATCGGATTTCGGGTAAGTACTTGACTGGCAGGGTTAAGGTTCTGGGTAAGACTCAGGGGTCCCCCAGGATCAGGTAAGTACAGTTTTTACACCCTCAGCGGCACAGGGGCGGCCGGGTGCAGAGTGAGAAGGCCCAATGTTATCCTATGGCAGGCGGGGGGCCCCGGGTTGGTGGCTGCTGGCAAGCAGGCCACGCGACTGTGGGAGCTGGGCTCCTGGTCACTTGCTCAGGGCAAGTAGGGAAGTAGGTTAGGATAGAGGTTGCACTTCCAGGGGCACTCGGGCGGCTGGGTGCAGGGTGCTTTGAGCCGTCGGGCGCTCAATGTTAAACAATAGAGGTCGTGAAAGGTGAAGAAAGGCTGCAGGCTCGGGGACGGTGATTCTTCAGGGACGACCAACACTTCAGGAGGTAAGTTGGGGTCTTGGAGGATAGGTAGACACCCAGGAGTTGGGCACAGGGGGCCGTGGGGCGCCGGGTGCAGGGGTGTCTTTTGAGGTCGGGAAATCTTACCCCCTGCTGGTCGCGGTTGGAGGGGTCCCTTGTCCTGAGGCTGCAGGCGTCGTCTGGGTCGTCGAGGAGGGTCCTTGGCCACTGGATTCCAGGTCAGAATCGCCGGGGGTCGTCCTCGAGGTCTTTGGTCACTCAGGCACAGGCTGGACTCGGCGGGTGCAGAGTGTGCAGGTTTCGCGGCTCCGTGCCAGGGCCGGGTCTTTGGTAGGTTTTCTTTTGAGCAGTACCACTGCTCGTGGGAGTCCCTGGGTCGAAGGCTGTAGCACAGAAGTCAGGTCCTCCGGGGTTTGTGAGGTTGCTGAGGCCGGGATTCCGCAGGAGCAGGTTCAGAGGTCGACAGGCCGGTAGGGCTGGGGCCAAGTCAGTTGTTGTCGCCTCCTTTTTAGCAGCTGCACGGCTGGTCTTCTTGCTTCGTCTTCTCTTCTTGTTTTCGGATTTGGGAACTGCGGAAGGAAGGTTCAGGGAGCCCCTAAATACTAAATTTAGGGGTGGTTACAGGTAGGTAAGGGCAGGGACCAATGGGTCCCTTCCCTGGGGTGGGTACACCCCTATTCTGTTCCTCTCCAGTGGGAGGGGGACAGGAGCCTGTCCCTGGTTGGCCAGGTCCCCCATCCTCAAGATGGCGGGGACTCGAGCTTGTGCTTCACCTCGCCTCCCCCACCTTAGGGGTGGAGTTGGCAGAGGTGGGCACAACCCATTTCCTGCTTCTGGTTTTCCCGCCGGTTCTCCCGCCAGGAGTGGGGGTAGAACCAGTGGGGACCAGTTTGCTGGAAGCAGCAAATGGTCTGGGGAAACTCCAAAGGCGGCAGGCCTTTGAAGCTCCCCCTGCCCATCCTGGGGAGGAGGCTTTGGCACCTCGTCCCGGGATGTGCATTGTTTCAGGCCCCTGAGAGCAGAGGCTCTCGACCCAGGGGTCCAGAAACATGTCTGGTGGTGGCAGCCTGGGCAGCCACTCAGTCCGGACACTGGAGGTCGGGTTGGTTTCAGGGGGCATCTCTAAGATGCCCTCTGGAGTGCGTTTACATTAAATCCCACACTGGCATCAGTGGGGGTTTAATGTGCTGAGAAGTTTGATACCAAACTTCTTAGTCTTCAGTGGGGCCATTATGGTGCTGTGGAGTTCGTAATGACAGACTCCCAGCACCATATACTCTTAATGGCAGCACTGCACTTACAATGCCCAAGAATGGACTTGGGCACTGTAGGGGCACAGGGCTCATGCCTCTATGCCCTCACCACTGGCATAGTGCACCCAGCTAGAGGGGTGGCTGACCTAGGCCAGGGCAGTGGCTTGTAGGCATGGCACACAGGGATGTGAGCCATGTCGACTCTTCACTTTTGTTCTGCACCAAGACACGCAGCCTGCAAAGGCAGTGTGTGTGTGTAAGGTGCAGGGTCCCTAAGGGTGGCACAACAAGTGCTGCAGCCCTTAGGGGCCTTCCCTGGTCACAGTGCCCTGGGTACCCATGGTACCATTTACCAGGGGCTGACCTGTGGCCAGGGATGTCAATTGGGTGTAGGTATCAATGCAATTTTAGGGAAGGAACACAGGCCCTGGGTACCTGGTTGGCAGGAGCCCAGGGCACACTCAGTCAAAGTACATCAGCCATTCAGCAAAAAGTGGGGGCATACCATGTAAGAAAGATGGCACTTTCTCACATCTATACACAGGGATTGATTCTCACCTCCGTGACTACAGACCATACAGAACACCGCAGCCAGACCCGTCCTGGATCTCCTCAGATGAACTCACATCACTCCCTACCTCAAGGAACTCCACTGGCTCCCTGTACAGAAAAGATGCCTCTTCAAGCTCCTGACCCATGCATACAAGGCCCTACACAACTGTGTACCCGCCTACTTAAACCACTACCTGAACTGCCATCAGCCCACCAAATACCTCTGCTCCGCATCCCTTTCTAAAAACCCTCACTCTCCCACATCCTATGTAGCAGATGTGGAGGTCGCTCCTTCTCCTATCTATCAGCAAAGACATGGAACGAGCTACCCTTTCATCTACGAACCTCCCCATCTCTTCCAGAGTTCCGAAAGTCCCTGAAAACCTGGCTATTCGGCTAATCAACTTGACCATGATAGCTCCTGAATGCCCTCACGGGTGACAAGAAGCTATCCACAAATCTACTGATTGATTGATGGATTGAAGTGTTCATAACCTCTTCTGACAGAATTAGTGAAATTGATATTGGTGTCTCTAAAAGATCTGTTGGCAGATCAATTGTGGTTGTAGCAAGCTGGCTCTTTATATAGTATACCAAAAAGAGGTATGCTGTGTAAAGAGTCCAGGTATCCCTTATGAGTGGACAGGGGCTTTGTCTAGCAATCCCAAGGTGCTCTATCTAAGGTAGTATGGTCAAGCAGCCTTAGGCTTATCAGAGAGGAGTGTTAGACATTTGTTGTTCACACATAGTCAATAAATGATGCACACACTCAAAAAGGAGATCCACACCAATTTAGAAAAAATATACTTCTTTATATATATATTTTTAACACCAAGAACTACGTAATTGGGTAAGTGCTTTGTTTTGAGATATCACTGTGTTGAAAGTATACAGAAATACACTTGCATTTGGTGAGTTATCACGGTTTTTCAGTATACAGAAATATACTAACATTTGTATCGGTAAAGCGGTAATGTTATCCTATGGGAAAGAAATATGTACTGCATACGGATACTTAGCAGTGACTCACAAAACTGTCCTTCTGGATTTTAGGTAAGTATGGCGCTAGGTCCAAAGCAACACTAACAGGTCACCTCGTCGGCTCTGGGGTGTCCTGGTCCAGAGGTGCAGTGCAGGTTTGGGTGCCCCGTTTAAATCAATGGGGAACGGTCTGGGTCAAAAGAGGCTGCAAGTAAGAACTGGGGAGCCAGTCCAGGTGAACTCACAGGGGGCTCAGTCTTTGAGGGTCTCGGCGACGCAGACACCATTGGTCCACTGGAACTCGTGCTGGGGGGCTCATGTGCAGTAGTGCTTTCTCCAGCGGGATTGCATTGTGAGAGGCACTTGCGGTTTTTGGTTGCCTTCAAACACAGTCTGCAGGTGGGAACTGGAGGACCAGTCTGGCCAAACCCAAAGGTGGGTTCAGCTGTGGAGGGTATCAGGACCCTGTGGGTACCGTTGGTCCACTTCTCAGGGTGGGGGGCTCAGTTGCAGTGGTGTCTTCAGGTGTCAGGTCGCGGCAATCCAAAGGCTCGGGTGGTTCCTGCTTTCCTGCAGGAAGAGACTGCAGGTGAGGACTTGGGGGGGGCCAGTCTGGTGGAGCACGGGGGGGATCAACTCTTGAGGGCCTCTATGGCACTGTTGGTTCATGACAACTCAGGCTGGGGTGGCTCGTGAGCAGAGAGGCTTTGTCTGACAGGGTCGCGCTGGCAGAGGCTCTCGATCCTTTTGGTGGCTGCAGAACGCAGGGGAGCAGCTAATCTGCTACAAGGTAGATGTTGCTGGCCAGTTGAAGTCATGGGTCACTCCTCCACAGCCTTTGTCCACGGCATATTGACACTATCCTGAACAGTGCGCCCCACAGCCACGCCCATTAGATTTTACAGCCCGCTCTGCCCCCACTGTGAAAGATCAAAGGTTAAGCGAATCACCCTGCAGCCACACCCCTGCCCTAATGACTTCCAGAGATGCACGCCCTGTGACCTGGTGACAAGAGCTGCTGTTCTGGCGCTCTTGTGCCATCTCAGCCCAGGCCAGGGGTCTTCAAACTGGGGGGCGGGCCCTAGGGGGGCCTCAAGTGATACAGCAGGGGCACCAGGCTCTGGTAAAAACAAGCATTATGCTGATAACAGTGCTTTGTTTTAAGCTGAAAAAAATGAGCGGCAGGTAGCTGCTCTGTAATGGGCAATCGCTAACTTCTTTTTACCATTTATATCCAAGCTGGGAGTATGTGTCAAAAGGAAAGGGACTCCAAATATTCTCCAAACCCCTCCCACCCCATTTCTAATAATCACATTGTGGATACTTTTACATGTTAGTAAGGCCCGCCTGACCAGAATAGTATGTTTGGCAATCATCTATTTGACTACATTTTTAAACAAGCATTTGCAATGCAATAGGTGTCGCATTTTCAAAACTTTGACCTATTGGTATTGTACATGACAATGCCTTTTATTATTGCAGGTTTTTTTAACACATCAATAAAAGGCATTGTCATTTACAATGCCAATAGCTCAAAATCTCGCAAATGCGAGACCTATTGCATTGCAAATTCTATTTTTTTGTTTGTTATTTAAACCTCTTACTATCTCCAGCTGTCCTAATTTCATTATCTCATTGTCTATCAGTTAAGCAATGGGATCCTTACTCTTTCCTCATTCTCCCTTGCTCCCAATCGCCGCTTTGTGCCTTCTTCTAATATAACTTTTGCTTGCTTCCCTTGTTATCCTCCACATTCCACCTCAGTGCCCTTCCTATCCTTACCGTGTTGCTTGATTCTTATCTTCCTTCATATCACATGAGCAATAGCACCATTGCCAACGCCTATGCTGCTTGTCTATATTTCAGGTTCGATGCTGGCTCTGGAATGGCAACAATACGTTACCCCACACCTCTCAAGATAGGAGAATTCCATACAGTGACCCTTTTCCGAGACCTGACCCAGGGTGCGCTGTCAGTGGATAACTACCCACCCGTAAATGGAACCTCTCAGGTAAGTACCTCAGTGACCAAGCTCATTCAGGCCTTCAGAGCATCTCCAGATACATGCTGTGTATTTACAAAAGGACAGAGTTATGCAAGAGCCGGTGTATTTGTCTGTCTCTCACATTCTGTTGTCTAGATGAGTGGTCCTTTGTCATACACTATGAGGAATGTGGCCATGTCTGTCTGTTATACAGCCCTGTTAATGCAGTGTTGTTTTCAGCCTGCTCCTGATCAACTGATATGTAGACACTACCATCAAGGACCATTTTACAAATTTGTTTCATTCTGTTGCTTGATGTTCTAGCAGTGCCCACTTTTACAAGTTACAAAAATGTTTAAACTTTCAAAATGAGTTACCATCGGCATGCGATGCATTTCAGAAAGCAGAGCTCTTTCGATGATGGAGTTTAATCATTTCCTACAGAAAGGTGGATTTATTCATCACAAAGCACCCTATAATGTACTACCCAGCGGACTTTAAATTGTATTCTAACACTTGCAGGCAGTCAAAATAAGGTCTCAAAATGTATTAGGTGTGGCCATATGTCCCAGCTCCCAAGCCCAGGCACACAGCCACGATTTACATTGTATTAAGAAGACCAACCATCAAGACAGTGCCTTTATCCCACACAGCTGCCAAAACTGAGGCAACAGCACATCTGTGGCCTCTGAGCTAACACATAATGCTGGACGACAACAGACTATTCGATTATATCACCAGTAGATATTGTTAATTTATTTTTACTAGTGACGGTTAGTTGTCTAATAAGTATCTTAGACTTCTCACTTCCTCTGACAGAGGTGCTCAAGAAGCCATAGTCTGGTGCTGGACATTTTGACTCCATATGGTCCCTGTTTGCCCATGCCAATAGAATGTTTAAGACTCTTCACTGTCAGGCCAGACAGGTTACAGAGGTGGGTAGTTTGAGTACTAGGTATGAACAGACCTGACCTATATTTTTGTAGTTTAGGATATTCTTCAATCAAAGAGCAACACTAAACAAGTTTGAACTGCAGAGATCTGCCATTATTCAGTGGCTGCGAGAAGATACCACATCAGAGTGTGGTAACCCACAGCGAGGAACTGAAATACTTTGTTCATTTACATAAATAGTTTTTTTCTACCTAAAAAGTGATGCACTCTCAAAGATCCAGAAATGTTTTTTTTTTTCTTTATACTCTTTTTGGCAAATTGCTAGCTTTTAACGTGAAAGAAATCCGATCACTGCCTTTCAGCCCCTATGCCCTCCAAGTTTATCAACCGCTCTTTTTTGAGCATTGCGAGTGTATCCACAGCATACCTAGGGTTCTAAGCTTTCAGTTTATTTGAATGTCCCACCATCCAATATTTTTTCTCTTCACTCTAATCACACATTTCAGTTATGGAGCAGAATCTCCGTAAAAACAAATGCAGCTTGCTCTCACAAAATAATGGTCACCAATCCATAGCAAACATGCTCATGGTTGCGGTTCAAATAGGGCAGATGTTTACTGCTGTGAGACAAGTGAAGGCGGCGCACACTTTCCTGATTATGGTTCTGGTTTTTCCATTTCAAGGCTCATTTGAATTTCTGTCTCGTGAATCGGTCTCCTTATGACACTAGCTGTATCTTTTGGCTATTGACTATTGGATTCTTTTTTTTTTTTCTTCAGTCTGCTGTCTGTGAAAAGTTGTACCAATCTAGTCCGTTGTACTTACCATGTTCCTCAAAGATTGTAAGACTTCTCATCTCATTGATCCAGACGTGCACACAGTATGCCAAAGATATCATCTGCGAGTGGTTTCTTCCTGTTTCTGCCATTGTTTGCTCTGTTTCTGCCATTGCCACACACGTGTACTTATTATTTTTAGCCTTTTTTTATATATAACTCTCTGCCACTCTTCCTCTGAAAACTCCTGTTATATTTGTGAAGAGTAGCAGACGTGACAAATGGGGGCAGGTTGTGGAGTCATGAAGCGGCCTCCTCCCAGAAGCAAAGCAGTGTTTATCTCAATTCGCTTGCCCCCAAGACACTGCACTGCTCCCTAATTGTGGGTAAAACAGGAAACGCGCTAAACTGCATCCTAGCCTGATCCCACTATCAGCACTAAAAGAGGATGGGCTCAACCCCGCCCCCCATTCCATACTTCTCTGAAGCCCTAGCATCCTGCAATCAAAGCCTAGAAATCGCTTCCCTTCTATTTGTTCTGTGTCCTCTTTCCTTTCCAAGCATCTTAAAACTCACCTATTTAAATTTTAGCTCAGTTCTCCTATCCTTTATGTAGACCTTTAGGGTTAGCAGGGACAACTGATGCTGGGTAACAGTGCCCTTTAGAAATTGCAAATCAATCATTCAGTCAAATCTGTTTTATGCGGGGCAGCTAAAAGATACTGTATCTTTGTGCAGCCCTAAGGAGTTAAAAATTGTATATAGTTTGGACTGGTTCACAAAATCAGTCGATGAGGACAGGTCCATAAATGTCAGTTGAGGGTGGGCTTTATTGCAGGGGATATAAGTAGACAACATGTAAGTAAGTTGAAACGCGGCTCCAACTCTCTTCCAAAAGCCAAATTGAAAACCTGTCATGAATTCTTAGGTAAGCAGCCCAGTCTCGCAGTCTACTTAGCAAAATCCCCACCCAGAAATTGAGTGGAGTCCATGAAAGAGAGAGATGTTGATAACATAAAGGATTTTGTCTAACCCTCTTCTTAAAGATAGGGATATGATGGAAGAACCCCTGTTCACTGGAAAATAAACCGTCCCACAAGTGGCATTTAAAACTCTAGTCAGCAGTGTCTCAAAGATTTCCATAGGTCTCATAAATGTCCATGGGAGCCCCATTTGGGATGGGATTCTGGATCCTGGGTCTGGCTTTAATGGCTTTCCTAATCTCATCAAGGGTGAAGTAAAAGTTATAACTTGAACTGGTGTTTATTAAGTGTCACTTGTTTCCTGCTCCCTATATAAGTGTGCAAGCCACTGATTAGTGGGAATTGCAACCAGCAGGGCCTGATCCAAGTGGAAACAGTTGGGTCCTGTACTTAATCTCCACAGCATCCACCCAGCACTGTTGTTACACACACGCTGTAGCTGAAACCTAGGGAATCTTGTACAGACCATTTTGTCCTGTCTTTAAATTATTTTGTAATATGTTTATCTTCCTTCAACCACAGCTTGATTGCATGGAAAAGTCTTGGTGGCAGCACAAAGCTCGTGTTTAGTTTGGCTTTGCTTCAAGATTTAGTAAACTATGTCAATCAATGAGGGCAGGCTTAAGTGGCACACAAGTCCATAGATAGTCAGATATACAAGCATTATATCCAGGTCCACTGGGATTATACAGCACAAGATGGCCACATTTTGCGGCATGGTTTAGCAAATTATGCAGCTTGAAAAGGCAAATTATGCTGCCAAATGCGGCACATTTTGTAATAGTATTACGTCATTATTTCATCATTTTTAAACTTGGTAACACTGTAAGGGCATTGATTGCACCTCATTAGTAACAGTTTAAGACCCAAATATAGTAATAAGGAACAGAAAGATGACCTACCCAGCTATGCAAAGGGCCTTCCACTACACCGAAGCACGTGTTGCTGCATTTTTTGTAACTTTTGAACCTTTTGAGCTAGAACCAAAATAGTTTTTTGTTAAAATCTGCAGATTATGCGGTAGATGATGTATTATGTGGCCAATGCGCTAAATCTATAATTATGAGAAAATCGCCGCACAATCACATAATTCCAGTGGCCCTGATTAAGCATAAAAAATTGCAGAACACCTCATCTCTTGCTTGCAAATCTAGGCAAGCTGAGAAACCCTGCTTTGCAGTAACAATCACCCTGCAGATCAGACCTTTTGAATCTCTATTTCCCCAGCAACGTCTGTCATAATTAGTGTCCGTCTCCTGTCTCTGGACCAAACTAGTTGCATTGGCAGGAGTAACATAACACCAATACAATCCAGGGACAAATTCATAAGATTGTGGTCACTCTCTGGTCTTGATCTAATTTTGGAGCAACATCGGAGGTTCCACGAGTGACCAGAAACTAGTGTGTAATCAGTAACTAAGGGTTACCCCTCCTCACAAATGTGGGACAAGCAGACATATCAGGGGACTGCCATCCAAAGCAGCTGATCAGGCTTCTCTGGAAATGTTTTTCAGGAGCCAGGACCAACTCATTTTTTGTTACCCTTGACACCAAGACACAATTAGGCTGTGTATAAAAATAGAAATCTATAGGGTAAGTATCATTCAGTGACACCACACCTAAACTAACTGATTCATCTTTTTTTATCAACATTTAGGGTAAATTTCAAGGACTGGACCTAAATGAGAAGTTGTATCTTGGAGGATACCCAGACTATGAAATGGTTGCCAAAACTGGCCTCAAGAGTGGATTTGTTGGTAAGAATAGTGATGTCAACACAACACATCTCTGCAAACGTTTTTAAGCAATTGTAATGATTCTATTAAGTAGAACAAACAAAACAAATCCCTTTCCCTGATAATCAGTACGGTAAGAATATGCTGTATGATGAGACATTAATTCTTTCCTTTCTTTATCTCATTTAGTTGCAATGAACCCATAAGGAACAAGACTCCATTTTATTAATTAGAAGTATTATCCATCTAATGTTGGTACTGAATTAAAAAGTGCAACAAAACTCATTAGCATTTGACCCCAAATACACAGATCTTTTAGTTTCTCATCTGCATGTACAAATGACTTTCTTGTTTCTCAGCGAGGTTTTAAACTTTTCAGATGAAGCAGCCACTTCACCTCCCGCAGTCTTTTCAAAGTTTGTGTCTACTTATATTAGTGCTGGAACAAGCAGTAGGCTACGGGCATCTATAGTTTGTCCTTGGTAACTCACAGCCTCCACTCCCTACTCCCTCCCAACCCCTCAGCCCTTAACTCACTGCCAGCCCACCTTGCCTCCTTCAAATAGTCTGGAGCTATCCTGGGTCTTCTAAAAGAAGGGCCAGATTTGATCACTTTGTTTCCTTGAATGCATTTAAAAAATGAAGGCCCTGGAGTGTGCGTCATTCACTAGTGCAATATGCTGGCTGAGCTGAAGGTATGAATGCTAATGTCTAAACTACACTACTATTAAACACATATAAAGTCGCTCCTAATAGCACTATTCCATTATTAAAAGCATATAAAGCCAAAGTGAATCAGACCATAATCTACAGTGGCTTTTTGTAGCTCCACTCTAGCAAATACTCCATTGATGGCTTAGATTTTTCCATCTCCCCAACATGGTTCCAATTTAAGTTACCTGGCTGGAGTTCCATTTTACCTCAACATGGTTTCCATCATAACACGCTAGCAACTTTGTTGAGTTTTTATAAAGGTAGCATGAGCAGCTGAGGTTGTTTCTTCAAGTTTCTAGGGCTTTAGCAGCAGGAATTATAAACAAAGTCTTCTATCCTTTTGTAGTTAAGAAATATTTGCTTTAGAGTGTGATTTAGTTTTTCTTTCTTACTACAACAGTATATTTTGTCTACTTCAAAAGCATGATTAAACATAAGGTGCATTCTAAGTGGCCTAGGAAGAAGTATGCTGAAAATAATCATGCATACAATATGCTGTTTTCCTGTAAGGGAATTGTTTACCTACCCAATAGGTGACAAAGCAAACACCCGTGCTCAGGCTTAATTTCATAATACTGGGCCGTGTGAGAATATGAAAAGTATGAATGTGGGCGGTCTAGTATTGGAATGACACAGCAAATTGTAGCTTTCTATGAGCTGAGTTTGCAAATCCTGGGAAGATTTTGATGAATTTTGTATAATAGAAATGTTAAATCTTTATCACTCAGTTTTCATGTAAAAAGTGTGTGGTTTATAAAAACTGAAATTAACTATTAAACAATAATACCAGAATTTTATTATAGCAATAGCTTCTATTGAGCATCCCCAGTCATTCCATTTGCATGGATGTTCACCATGGGAAGGACACAGTGGGTAACTGCATTCTAGATAGTTATTCAATTATCCTATCTAGATAGTTTCCTCCAGTCACTTTTTTGGTCTGCATATAATCATATCTGGCTGTTAAGTGCGGACATAACAAGCTGCATGAGGTAGAATTTAGCTGGCAAAACTGACATTGACCCTGTGCCTTGGGGTCTAAGTGCATTGCTCACTCCATCTCCATATTTTTCCCTCAAGGTTGTGTTCGTCAGTTAATAATTCAAGGAGAAGAAGTCATCTTTAAGGACTTTGATCTTACCACACAAGGGATTTCTAACTGTCCAACGTGTAAAGACCGGCCATGCCAGGTGAGTGACTCTCTTGTACTAGGATTTAGCAAAGCGACACAAGCTTTAAGGAGATAAGCATAGGAAATATGTTAGTGTGAGGTACATTATACACTTAGGCTCTATATCACACTGCCAGGAAACAGGGACAGAAAACGAAGTGTATTGCCATTGTACAGTGCCAGTTCAGCAGCAGAGGTTCTTGAAACGAGGAGTGTGGTGTTTTCTCCCCAAGTGATGTATTTATCTACACCCAACAGAGTGGTTATTCTTGATTTCAAGTTTGACTTCTTGCAATATCAAACCTTTGACTTTAGGTTGATATAATCATTTTACTTTGAAGTTTATCCCTGAATATAGAAAGTCCGAAGATGCTTTACTGTAACCAGTGTTTCAGAACTACTGATTTCTGCATAGTACATAGCCCATTGACAATTCCAATTTAGAAAAAGTTTGAACCATAAACCATTGGGCTGTTTTCCAAGTCAAGAAACAAATGTTATGGCACAAATCTCGAGCTCCACAAAAGATGAATCCATCTTCAAAATAGTCTTGCTTCTTGAAAATTCAAGCAAGCTTCCAGAACTCCAGCCAATTGAGTAAAAGAAGCTTATGACCTATTATTTGACCACAAAACCTAATCAAAACATCTCTAGGTCCACAGATAGATAACAAACTCATTTATCATGATCCTTCCACCACCCTGACCTATGCCTAGTGCCATCAAAGAAGCTACAACTTTTTCTTCCTAATACCCTGGCCCCACCCTTTGTACACCATGTCCAGTGACCAGTAAAAGAAGCCGCACGTCTGCTGTCATGGAATTGGCATGAAGTCCAGATCTGATTGGCGTTGCTTATCTTGTAGAATGGTCATGGATTGTAGTTGTACAGAGGCTGATTTGCTGCGTCTTCTCAAGAGCCAGACCCTCCCATTAAAGTTTAGCAATGTATAAACTTAAAAACTCTTGTTCATAGGCTGTTGATACTACAAGAAAGAGGTAAACAATTGAAAGGAGAACTCGTGCCTGACGGTTCTGGCTGGGATTTGTTGCGGCAAGGTACTGCAAGAAAGCTTGCAATGTGTTGATTGCCAATGTATTAAGGACCTACTTGCTTAAAGTTGTATTTTCAGGAAGCTTGCCAAGGTTTCCCTAATCAAGCTTAATTTAATTAGATTGTAGGAGGACAGGGCTAATGAGTAAAAAAACGTGGAATCTCGTCTTTGCTATGGGGTTGTTTTGACATCGATTGACTATATATTGCCCTAGTTAATTGTCATTTTTAAGAGGAAGTATGTGTTTAGTTGATAATTTCAGTATAGGTGCTTGCTGCCAGTTTTTCCAATCCACATGCGGAATGAAATTGGGTTTAAAAACCACCGCTCTGCAGGTGAACCAGAGAAGTGGGTGGATTTTGGCAGTTTCGTGTGGTTTGAGCTGTACATGCGATTCTCCATGGCAAAATGTGGTCCTGTGAGAACCAGAAGAACAGTATGAATGACCCAGCCTACCCATAAATCAGATAAGCGAGCCAAAAACAAATCGCCCAACCAGTGGTGCGTGGCCTTTTGGGGTAGTTAATCTGGCTGCTTTGTTTGCATGTATGAATGAACTGGTATTTATGTAGTACAAACCTAGCTGTGAAATAATAGAGTGCTGGGGTTGGGAGATTATCTTCAAGATTGCATACATCAAGTTGGGATTATTCAAATACCTTTTACACACATTTAGGTAAAGGGAGATTAAGTGATTTCCACAGAGTCACATGATGTTGAGTCTAACACCAAGGATGGGAGTCAAACCTGTGTTCCCATGTCCCAAAGCCAGCAGCTCGAACCAATTTGCTTAGGCATAAAATAACTAACAGTAATATTGAGACAGGCACTCGAGCCCTGATATCCTCATTTTCATATCTTATTTATATAGCACTTGATAGAGGTGCTGTCTGTGGTTTTCCTCTATTACCTTACAATTTGAATAGCTGCCATTTCCTGTGTTTCATTGCTTTTTGCAGAACAGAGGAGTCTGCCAGGACTCAGAAAGCAGCAGCTACAAATGCATTTGTCCACGGGGATTTACTGGTAGCAACTGTGAACACTCCCAAGCCCACCACTGTCATGCAGGTAAGGGGCACAGGCCCTCACTCTTCCATGCAATGTTCCTGTTACTACTAGTGCACTCACATATTTCAATACATTTCTGAATAGGTTTGAAGTGTTACCTCGTATGGGGACTGGGTTGTAGAATTGTGCAGATGTACATTATTATTCCCGTTTCCTCCTTCCAAAGTATGAATTGAATTATTTCTTTTGTGACTAAATATCTATTTACAGATTAGATTCTAATATTTCCAGTCACTTTGTCCAGAACATACCTAATCGTGGCCTTTGTATTCTCAGTGAGTGGAATAACTTGTGGTTCTAAATGTAATCTTTATCATGTAGAGTAAGCTTTCAGTCTGTGATGAAACACATTGGCATGTTGAAGTTAAACAGACAGTTCTTTTGACCACATTCAAAGGTAGTCAATTAAACATTTGCTCTTATTATAAGAGACTGCTGCCTGGAGGCAACATTTTATCTTATGTGAGCAAGTTCTGATATTTTTCCCCCCAATACCGGTCTAGGCAAGCCTATGTCTGCACCATATTGTTAAAAAGTCAATATTAAGCTCTTATATCAAAAATATTATTACCTTACTAAGAGAAGGGTAAAGCATGATACCTACATACTGACAGGGTATGTTTTTTCTCCTTTAGGACGGTTTCCTTGCTGTGGACTAAACAATCCCTATGATTTAACAGCTCAGTTATAACTTTTCTGCTTTTTTGTGTTATCTGTGTAAACTTTAAGCTTTGTCACCTAGGCTTCCTTTACTATTTCAAGTCCTCTCAATAGAGAAATAGCATTGTACTATTTTCTAGCCGTCTAGCATCTTACACTTTCACAGAAGCAAGAAGGTATTGTTAGATAGGTACTTACTGATTGCTTCCTACCCCTTTTCATCTGTGCCTCCAAACCCCCGACTCCCCAACCTAAAACAGGGTCATGGAACTTTTCTGTTTCCTCTGTAAAGACAATCACGTCTAAACACACTTTGCATTATTGCCCGTTTGTTGATTGTTTCTGCAATATAGACTGAAATCAACACCGTGCCTCACACTCTACTACTATAGTTTATTAACCTAGCATTATTGCCCAGTGGCAACATATTAAAGTGTGCCTTTTGTACCATAACACCCTATTGCTCGGAATAGCCATTCTCTAGATGGATGTTTGATGGAAATGACCAGCCATGCATACTTTTAATATGGTCCTATTTTTGCATTCAACACTTCTCTTGACAGAGGCATGCGGCCCAGATGCCACTTGTGTTAATCGACCAGATGGACAGGGGTACAGCTGTCGCTGCCACCTTGGCAAGTCTGGTGATAAGTGCATGACAGGTACGTAAGCATGGTGTTTTTTTTCTTCTTGGTATTCATATGTAAAATATCAGAATCAATAAAATGTTCTTTATGATATCAAGATGAGTACATCCAGATCTATCTGATGGCTGAAAATTAAAGTATGTCCCTGTAATAACATTTTCCTCAGCATCATGCTTTTGGAAATCAGATCTTTGATTTTGTCAGGTATTATAACTTTGATCTACATACGATTACTAACCGAGGGAAAGGTCAGGTGAAATACGCAGAACCTTTGAGAATGTTCTTAACTTGATAGTGGTCCTATATCTAAATGTGGTATGCAGGTAATGGTCTTTCTCTCACCAGAAGTCTAAACTCCTAACATGCCTCTTTTTCTGTCACTGGCCACCTGGTTTAAGACAAAGCATTCATAGGCCTGTTGTTGTTAACCTTGTTTGTACGTTGGCCTGCATGCAGTTTTTAATAACCTGTTTATGCTTTAATTGGCAGCTGGATGAAACACATGACTCCAGTACCTGAGCAAGCAATAAGCTTCTATGTTGTACGCATCACTTAGGTTCAAACTACAAGTAAACATTTAGTTATCATTTTTGATTACATATCTTTTGAGTAAATTGTCGTGGGCTTACTACTACTTGGAAGGTTCATTGCTGTAGCCTCACCTGCTAGAGGCTTCTGTGTTTGAGATCAGAGGCACAGGCTTCTGACATTAGTAGTCAGCCAGTCCAGCCACTGTGGAGGGGGTACAAATGAGGCCCAAACGTTTGAGTTTGCAGATATTGGGACCCGTTTGTGAATGTGAGGGACATTAATATTTTTTTTTATAAATACAACTGCATGTGTTATAATTTTCTCAAACCGACAGGTGCCACTGAACAGAATGCAGTAAAAAATATTTTATCATTCAAAGTGCCCTACACAGTGGCATTCCGTGACAATATTTTGCCACCACATTTTGGGTAAAATAAAATAGAGTGGGGTATCCGACATCGAAGCCTAAAATTAAAAACTAAAATGTGAACACAATTTTGATTGAGCTCAGTCAGATAAATAATCTACAGAGGCCTCTTGGTATATCGGACTGAGAGTGTGAGCCCAGGGAGGTAACAAACGTAGAGCAGATGGCAACAGAGATCTGAAAAGCGTAAAAATGATGGGAGTAGATGGGCCTGGAGGGAACCCCTAAAGCCTGGAGGGAACCCCTAAAGCAAATGGGCCCAAAAGTTGCAAATTAAAGACTAATTACAACTGTCTGTCTGCATGCTTTGTGTCTGAAATCTATCCAGTCCATTATGTCTCTGTTCAAATTCATGGAATAATGACATTGGCACTTCTAAAGTTACGTGTTGTTTGAGATGTGTGATACTCTCTTGAGCGAGTCCAACTTCCTTAAGTACAGTGATTGTCATTCCTGTCATTCCCTTATCGGATCACTGCTGTTTGATGCCTGCCTATTCATTTGCTGGTTGTAGATCAGTTTGAGCTTAGACACTTCTTTGAGAAACGCAAGCAGCATTTAATGTGAAATGTGCCGAGCATCATTTGTCATCCACACACAGGGTTTCCTGTTTAAATCTTCTCTTTTTTTCTTTCTGATGAAACACCTTATAGGAGTTATGGTGACCGCACCCTCTTTCAATGGGGAAGACTCCTATATCTCCTATCCGCCCCTCACCAATATTCACTATGAACTACGTGTGGACATGGAGTTTAAGCCCTTTTCTCCCAATGGGCTTCTCTTCTTCAGTGGAGGAAAGCCAGCCGCCAGAGAGGACTTTGTGTCTCTGGCGATGGTCAATGGACACATGGAATTCCGCTATGAACTTGGATCCGGTAAGTGCTTGTGATCTTTGAAAAAACTGGTTCTTCTCCGTAACAGAGGCATGTTGGCAATGTTTGATCAAAAACTATACTGCTTTCAAACATTGTCGTATATCTGGTCTTCCATTTGGGAAGATGGTTGACTTAATTGCTTATAGCTTTGGAGTTTAAGTTTTGGTGTCTGTTCACGTATTATTTAAATAGATGTACATTTAAGGTAAAAGGACAATACGACGCATTTGATGAAATGAGGAACAGTGTTTAACCAGGAGAAAATGTATACTCACAGTTGACAAAGTTGATTTTCCTTAAACTGTAGTTCACTTGTATCCACATTCCAGCCAATGTTAACAGGGCACTTGTACTAAGAAAACTTGATTGTGCTAGTACTGTAACTGAAATCTGGCATGGCAAATAGGCCTTAAGCATTATTCCAAGGTGGGTCTAGTGAATTGGTACAAATAATGAAAACTTTATCTGGCCTCTTACATTCATTAACACTGTAGCATGGACTTTCCTAGGTCCTCTGCAACTCAAATGGCAGCAGTGCTTGGCTCATCTTGTTACTCTCAAGATACACATACTTTGGCTGAATTATTTGCGTAAAATAGAGCATTATATCAGTACTAACCTATCATAAGTCTGTGCCTCATCTAAGCACTAATTCTTGAATTCGGATAGGTGATGTTTTTCCATTTCCAACCTAGCCCTGCCCAGGGTTCAACCATTTTCTAGCCATACATGTCTGTTTTTGTGGGAAAGATTTGTTCACACTTTACTGCGCAGTGCCCCACTTCCTACACCCTGTATTTTCCACTAGCCTTGGCTTTCCAGAGCCCTACCTTTTTATGAATATTGGGGCCTTGGCACCATCTTGACCGTGGGTCTCCAGTTCAGTTTACTTCGATCTGTCTCCTCCCACATTACACACCTGGAACTATGGAGAGACCCAGATGAAGTGCAACAAACCCATCTTTATAAAACTCATGCGATTTCTTTGTGAATCTCAACCTTCTAGTTTCAATGTTCCTCTCTCAGCTCTAAGGCCTCATTGTGATTCCTTTAGCCACCCCTTACTTATTAAGAGATTCAACCAAAAAGCAGCATGGTCTAATTTAATCCTGCCATCCGGTGCCCAGTGCTGTTATTTCCCTTTTCCAGGTTGAGATTTTGTCATAGTAACTCATATTGCACTCCTCACAGAGTTCCCTGAGAAATGCTAGGAAGATTTATTTGTCTCATTAAAGGTATTGAAACACCCTGCTTCTCATTGTTTTTGTCAGTCAGTGTTTTCAGACGCAATGTATTCCAGCCAGTGTCCTTCCACTTTTGAGAAATATACACAAGAACTCATGTGCTTGAGGATTTCCTTAAACATTATGGCTTTGTAAGGTTCCATAATTACTATTATGGTATATTCTGAGTTTGATCTACAGCTTGGTTCTCATTTTGTCTTTGCGCATCCATCCACAGGTCAAGCCATCCTTCGCAGTGCTGAACCTCTCGTCCTTGGCCACTGGCATAAGATATCTGCAGAACGTATGAACAAAGATGGGACCTTGCAGGTGGACACGAGCAAGCCAATAAAGAGATCCTCTCCTGGCAAAAGCCAGGGTCTCAATCTCCACACAGCCATGTACTTGGGTGGTGTAGACCAATCAGTCACAGTGCCAGCAGCTGCCAACATTAGCAACCGATTCCATGGCTGCATTGGGGAGGTTAGTATCAACTGCAAAATAAAAATTATGATTGAAATGATAAAAGTCTAGCTTGTAACAGATGTTTTTAATTGATATTTGTAGGAAAGTGCCCCTTTTTGACGTATCACCCCCACTTTTTGCCTGGTATTTGATTGACTGAAGTGCACTGGGTTCCTGCTAACCAGGTCGCCAGTGCTCTTTCCCTAAAACAAGGCAAGATGTTTAGCACCTCTAAGTCCCTAGTAAGTGGTACTCCTAGTACTTTGGGTATAGGTACTAAAGAGGGTCCCTAAGGGCTGCAGCATGTATTGTGCCACCCTAACCGACCTACCACCAAACTCACGAATCTGCCATTGCAGGCTGGGTGAAATGGTGCAGACAAATGTGAAAATACGACCGTGTGCGCCATGCCCATAGAGACTGCATGCAATATATGTAGGTCACCCCTACAGCAGGCCTTTTAGCCCTAAGGCAAGGTGCTCTATATTACATGTGAGGACATATCTGCATGAGCAGATATGCCCCTGTGCTGTCTAGTTCAAATGCTAGATAGTACAAGTGAACAGTGAAGCCATCTTAAGTATATGTGTTGGGCACTGGTCATTACGTGTTCCCCAGCTACATGATGGTTTCACTGAAACCTATGGTGTTTGATATCAAACACCTTGTCTTAATAAATCCATACTGATGACAGTAGTGGATTTATTAAGATATGCACACAGAGAGCACCTTAGAGGTGCCCCCTGAAAACAAACCAGCCTCCTAGTGTGCTGGCTGAGTGGTATCATCCAGCCTGCCACCACAGACTAGTTTCTGACCCCCTGGAGGTGAGAGCACGCTCTCTGAGGTTAGAAACAATGCGTGCTCTGGCAAGAGGTGTTTACACCTCCTCCAGCAAGATGGCTAGTGAATCTGCATACCAATGCCAAAGGCTTCAAAGCCTCTGCCGCCTTTCATATGCGACCCCGGCTTCCCCCAGACCTGGGAGATGCAACCCCTGCACTGAGGCTCATTTGGCGGGAAATTAGCTATGCAAGGAGGCATGGTGCACTGCTAGGCCAGTCACACACCTAAGGTGTGCTGTCCAATGTGCTCCACGAAAGAAGGATTCCACCATCTTGTTTTGATGAACTTAGGAACTCTGGGACAGGGTTATTCCCACTCCCTATAGGAAGTGGTCATATGGGATGTAGTGACCTAAGGATACGTAGCCCATTAGCTACTACCCTTCACACCCCTAAATTGAGTATTTTGGTGGCCCCCCGAAACCAGACACCTGACAAAAGGAGGACCAAGAAGAGCCGAAGAAGCGAGAACTGTTGACTACCAGTGGACTTTGGCAGCAAAGCCAAAGCCTACCTTCTCCTGTCCCGACAATCACGACAATCTGACTTGTTCTGCAGCTGTGTATCCTCCAAAAGCCTCTGAGGGCCACCAGCACTTTGCCAAGCCTTCAGCATCTCCCTTAAAGTGGAGGAGCCACTTGCCTGTAGGTTGCAGGGACCAATCGCAACTTCCGGTTCACCATTCTGCTGACCACCGGGCCCACCGACGCAGTAGCGGCCCAGGAGAAGGTCACCGTGCTCCCAGAGGTCAGATCCGTCTCCCCACCAAGTGTGAAGACGCCAGGAGCCACCCTGCACCAATACCTGGGTACTGGACCCCTTGCAGCAACCAAAGCTTGTTTGATGTCCAATCCAGACTCCAACGCTATAAAGATTGAACAGCCAACGAGGGACATCAGCCCCAAGAGTGGCCCAGCTGTTCTGTTTTGCCCCCCTTTGCATGTCTGACCGAGACCCATGAGTGCCTTTGACGTATGGGTCCAGCCTACCAAAACCATCTGTGCCCGAACTCCCCAGCCTGGGTCCATGACAACCAACTGTGCCCCCCCTGCTCCCAGGACCCTCACGAATTGATCCTCCGGTGGGAGCTCCGGACTTGTCCCCAAGTCCCCCTCTGCAATCTGTTTTTAGGTGGCCCCTCTCTTTGCCTACCGTGTAGCGCGCAAGGCTACCAACCCGTCCAGCACTTCTGCACCGGGACACTCCAGGACAGGTAAAGCTGAACTGCTGGTGGTTCTTTGGACCTTCACCCCCTAGCACCTTAAGTCCTAACAGGGACCCCCGAAATACGATTGCAAGTACCTGTATGCAGTAAATGTTTCTTTCTCCATGAGAAAGCATTACTGAGTTAAAACACATTTGTGTTACATTTTTACTAACCTGTAAAAATTATATCTCAAAAAGTATTTACCCAATTACAAAGTTCTTGGTGTTAAAATATGTATAAAAATACCTGTTATTTTTCTAAATTGGTTTTGAGTTTCTTCTTGTGTGCGTCTCATTTATTGACTGTGTTCCACAAATGCAACTGTTACGCTTACAAACCCTTGTTTTGGTAGCCCATCCCAAATTTACCGTCTACCTGCTGTATTTGGTTATCCTTTGGTTTGACCTTTGAGAAATCTTCTCAGTGCTTAGTCACACAAACCTAGGCTAATAAATTACTGATTGTACTGTTGCTCTAATATGAATTTACCTTGAAAAAACAAACAACGAGGCGTTTTGCAAAACAGGAAAACTTGGTTTAATTAAACACTTCAGCCGGGAGCACAGTTACCGAAGCGGGTCTGAGGAATGTCTTAAAGTACAATCAATCTGAGCAAGGTATTATACAATTTTTAGGTATCATAAAAATGCTTCCGGCATACCTTGTTTGGTAAAAGAACACGGACCTTGTCTGTGGAGTAGTAAATAAAGCCCCTGATACAAATGCAGGTGGTCCTCGTACTTGCATGGACACAATGTGGGCCAGTGGGTAATGTGTCCAGATGTCCGGCATGAGGGGCGCGTGATCACTGCATGTAGTTTGTGTGCTGTGTCCTGGTTGGCTATGTGTTCCTAACTTCGTGTGCCATCTGACTACATGATGTTTTGGTAACGCGTGCACCCCTCCGGCCATGTATGCTTTCTTGGGGCCAATCTCCCGGAACCATTGTGGTGTTGCTGCGCTTAGCTGGGGTATGGACCTGAGTTTCCTATTCACGTGTTTGTCTGCCGGCTACGTGCCACTCCACCTGTGATGTGTCAATCAGTAACCTCAGGCCTATGTCGCAGAACCTGTCTGGCTACGTATTTCTGAGTCGGGTTGACGGGGAGTTCATGAGGGGCAGTTTGTTAATAGTGATATCTGATAGAGACATCTAGCCGCAGATTCCTTAACTTAGAATATCCCCAGGCGTCAGACTGGATCCGGAATTTTTTTTGCAGCAGCACCTCTGCGCGCCGGGGGACGGCGCCACACGACCCCGCCCTGATGTCGTCCACGTACATGACGTCAGCGAGGTCATATAAGTCCCTCCCGGCGCGCTGACGTCAGTTTCCTTCTTTTCCGCGTGCAACGCGGATCCGGAGTGAGCGGTTCCTCTGGCCTGTTTTCACGCCTCCTTTTCGACGCTTCGCGTCCGGAACAGTGTGTCGATGCCTTCGGGCTTTAAAACTTGTAATTCCTGTTCGCGGCAGATGTCCGCGACGGACCCTCATCTTATTTGTATGTGGTGTCTGGGCGAGCACCATGACTCCACGGACTGCGACGCCTGCCAACACCTGAAGCCAAAGTCTCTGCGGGAGCGCCGTATGAAGCTTCTCTCGGCACGGCTGTCCCGGTCGGAGTCGCCTCTTCATCGCCGGCAGGTCCCTCTACTATCCGGTTCCACCGTCGATCGCCCTCTGGGGTCCGGGGCCGTCGTTCGCCACTGGGTAAGTTGAGGCGCTTGTCGCCGAGGTCTTCGACCTCCCTTTCTCCTGTTGTCCGGGGCACTGATTCCCGGAACCTTCCCGACGTGCGCTCCCGGCAGTCGTCCCCCCTCTATCCGCCCTTTCCGGGTGTGGGGGCGACTCGGGCCCAAATGGAGGCATATGCCGCGGCTTTGCAGGCCTCCCTTGGGTCCTCTCCCGTTCCTGGGGCGTCCTCGGGGCCTCCGCTTCTTGTGGGGTCTCCGACGGACTCGCCGGCGGGTTCGCCCCCGGCGCCAATTGAGCCTTTGCCCCCCCGGGAACGCCGGAGATGTGGTGTCAGGGCGCGGCCCGGTTGGGTCCTCCTCTACGGTCCACATGGAGTCGTCAGGGCGCGGCCCAGCTGAGTCCCCCTCTACGACCCACAGCGCCTCTGCCGCGCCGCATAGCCCTGCTGGGCTCCCTGTGGCGTCGCAGGTGGTTGCCGGTGCTCATAGCCCTGCCTTGAGCACACCCCGGGCTTCCGGGCAGGCGGCCGCCTGTCCGGAGCCGGGGTCGGTGCCGTTCCGGCGCCGTAGGGTCGCCTCCCCAGCTCCGCCTCTGCTTCTTTCTCCGGAATCGGAGCCTGTCATGGATGAGGCAGAGTCGGCGCCGCTTGCCTCCCCGGCTACGGCGCCTTCTCCTTCTTCGGATGGGGAGCTTGTCATAGTTTCGGCGCCGGATGGCGCCGACTCGACGCCGGATGCAGCCGAGTCGGCGCCTGACGAGGCACGATCGGCGCCGGCACGCGTCGTTTTGGCGCCGTATCGATGCCCGATTGTGGACTCTTCTCTAGCGGCCTCTGGAGAGAGTTCGGCGCCGCCCTCACGCCCGGCGTCGCCGGAGGTGTTGTTGCCAGTGCCCCCCTTGGAATTTGTGGAGCCTCCTCAGGAGCTCCCAGATCTGGCAGGCTCTTCGCCTCCCCAGGAGCCCCATCAGGATCCTCATTCTTCTATGGGGCTCCCTTCCGTGGGGCATTGGTTGCACCCTCAGTGTCTTGGGAGGGTCAGCTTACAACCCTCCCCCACTGATGAGTTGTTGTCCCCTCCGCGAAGGGCTACCGAGGCCGGTGCGGCTTTTTTGAGAGTGGTCTCATTGGCCACTCGCATTTTAAACATGCAACCCCCTTCTGCCCCCTTGTCTGTGGACCCCTTGCTCGAGGTCCTTCACCGTGGGTCCGGGAATGTGGAGCCGCTTCTGCCCTTTGAGGCTTCCCTTTATGATGCCCTTTTGGGTACCTGGGTTCGGCCTGCTTCAGGTGAACAGGTGGCTCGTTCAGTTTTGCACCGTCACCGTCCAGCTCCACATGATCCTGTTTGTCTTTTTGTGCACCCTGATGCGCAGGGGTTTGTGTTGCAGACTGCCTTTCTTTCCTTGCCTCCACTAACACTTCCTCCCTCTCGGGAGTCCAGATGGCTTGAGTCATGGGGTAGGAACATCTTTGCATCCACTAGTGCGGCCCTACAGTCCTTAAATACAGTGTGTGTTTTGGCTCGGGCTACCTCTGCCCTGTGGGACTCTGCAGAGTCTTTGCTTCACCTCCTCCGGGATGGCCGCGACCTTGCCGAATTCACAATCCGCTCAGCCTTAGATACTGCGTATTCTTTGGGCCGAGCTATGGCGGGTTCTGTTGCCTTAAGGCGTCACGCTTGGCTGCGAGATAGCGTCTTCCCTGACAATATCCGGGAGCGACTGGTTGACTTACCCTTTGATGGGGTTTTACTGTTTGATGCTCACGCCGAATCGGCGGTTCACCAGCTCCTTGCGGGCTTTCGTCCTCCCACTTAGGTCTTCTTAGGCCTGTCTTCCGTGGTGGTACTTTCTCATTTCGCATCCGTTTGATGCGCTCTGTGTTTTACATGGGCAGTGAGCCTTACGTCTTCTTTTATTGGCATCCCTTGGATGCGTTTTGCTTTCAGTGGACTGTGCCCCTGCTGTGGCTGTGTTCCACAGGTTGCTGTGTCTGGTCCTCTGACTGTGGTGTTGAGCCGGTGGTTCACCTCAGTAATGTCATACGGCTCGGAACTCATGTTTACGGGTTCGGCTCGTTACTGCGCTCTTTTGGCTTGGCTTCTTGCCCTAAGAGGTGTTCCCCGTTGTTTGGGGTGTGCATACGCCATGTGGGGTACTTGTATGCTATTATATAGCTCTGTTATCTCACCTGGGCTTGAAGATCCTGTGGGCTCCATGCGTCGCTTGGTGGTCCGCTGTACGGTGTTCTGTGTTTTTCCCTGGTGCCATCTTCTTACGCCATGGTGCCTGTTCCACCTCCTTGGGAGGTTTCTTAATCTCCTCTTCAAAAGCGGCTCCTACCTGCCCTTACTGTACTAGGTAAGCTCCGCTATGGACATGTTCATGCTCCTGGCTTGTTCTGTCTCTACATGTTTATATATTTATACATTTATGTATACATGCCGGTTGCCTTGGTATTCCTCTTCCTACGTCGCTACCTCTTTTCGAGGCTGCAAGGTCTGGATCAAATCTCCATGTGTGGGGGAGCTTTTCTGAGTGGTTGCAAGTTGCCCATAGGTTCTTCCTTGCTTCCGCTTACTGGGGTGATTTCCCAATTTGACAAATGCTCCCTTTTTGGTGTTCGACACTGTACGTGTCTTTTCTGGAGTGTTTGGTCTCGGATTCTGAGGCTCTTCCCACCATTCGTTACCTTGGTGTTCTTGGCCACTTCGGATATGCCTTTTTTTCCAAAATTATCAACTACTATTGTTAAAGCTACGCCTGCGGGACAGCTCTTCTGATGGCAGTGGTCTTTGACTACTGCCTGCAGGTCTATATTGTGGATTGTTTCTCACTTTGGCTTCATACGGCCCGGTCGGGCACTCTTATGCTTCTTTAGTAAGCCACTTTAAGGTCTCTGTGGCCGTTTGCCTGCTGCATGTTTCTACCTGCTTCAGCGGGTTTAAAGTTGATGCTATTTGCCCCTATTTTCCCTTTTTTGGAATTGGGTGTGCACTTGGTGTGTTTCTTGTCCCGCCGGCTATTCCCAGTGCACCGCTCTTGCCTTTGGGCTCTTGGCACCGGCTCCTTCAGCCTTCCTTCTATAGGCTAGTCTGTTAGGCTCTGGTTGCATCTCTTCAGGTTCTTTTCGAGCGTGGGTCGGTGTCCTCATTGTGCGCCATTAAGCGGAGAGTGGTCCTTCTTTCTCTCTCTCTCTCTCTCTTTCTTTGCTCTGGTATATGGCTCATGCCGTTCTACCTGTCATTTCTATACGGGTATGGTGTAGCGCCATTCTGGCATTTTTAGGATATCTACCATCCCGTTATTTCTGCCGAGCTGCTTGGGTTGCTGTCTGGCTGTTCCGCCACAGCCTCCCCCCTTTATCTGTCACTCTGTTGCCGGATCGGATGCTTGGCGCTTTCTGTTGTTCTGTCGCAGACCCACCTCCCCTTTGGGGTATGGCTGTGGTATCTATTCTAAGTTAAGGAATCTGCGGCTAGATGTCTCTATCAGATGTACGAGTTACTTACCTTCGGTAACGATGTATCTGGTAGAGATGTTGTCTAGCTGCAGATTCCTTAACGCCCACCCAGCCTCCCCGTTCAGCGAAAATCTTGCCAAGTGGGGTTCTCCGCTGGCCTCTCTGTTGCCATTGGTTTTTCGCTCACGGGTGCTCACATTGTTGCATTCCTTTGAGAGTTGCCATATACAATTAACTCCCTCTCAGGGGTTTCTTACATCTAAAATGATGCCTTTTTTGATTAATCGTCACCAGGAGATTCATCTTCATTTTCTTTTCTTCTCCTGCTGCCTTCCCTCCCTCCCGCCTTCTCTATTGGCTCAGGGTTCTGGTCTCCTCTACAGTCGTCTTCTTTGGGGATCTGTTAACCTCTGTTTCAGACCTCCATTACTATAGGGGTAGTGCCAGTCTTTTCATTTTTCATACCTTCCTGCGGTGGACTGTTGTTCTCTCTGTGCTCTGTTCTTGCTAGACAACACAGTTCTACTAATAATAACAGTCTAGTTCTGTCTGCTGTTCTACGTGGTAATAACAGACTATTTCTCTCTGTTCAGATGTTCTTCCCTTGTTGCACTTAGGAAGGGTCTTCGCATTGCTTGCGGGGTCCTTTCTCACAGCTTTTCATTTATATGTACGCAGTATCTAATTCTGTCTTTTACGATGGCGTCTTGCACCATCCTCCTTCTTTATTCGTGGATTTTCATCCCTCGCACACTGTTCCCATACTTTCACAGGTTTTTATTGGTGGCTCCGCGTTGTGCCGCGGAAAAGTTTCTCCGAAGAAAACTGACGTCAGTGCGCCGGGAGGGACTTATATGACCTCGCTGACGTCACGTACGTGGACGACGTCAGGGCGGGGTCGTGTGGCGCCGGCGCGCAGAGGTGCTGCTGCAAAAGAAATTCCGGATCCAGTCTGACGCCTGGGGATATTCTAAGTTAAGGAATCTGCGGCTAGACAACGTCTCTACCAGATACATCGTTACCGAAGGTAAGTAACTCGTACGTCATTTCGCCATATATGCGAGTGTATCATTATACACATTGGCATTGATTTTATCAATAATAACATTCCCCCCTATAGTTGTATTTTCAACTACATTATCTAACCCATACTTTATGACAGTCACGTTATTGGGGACATGTTGTTCTTCATTATTGACTATTACTACTTTCCTAGTTACTTGCATTCTACCTAGTTTGAGGACTGTGTTTTTACAGCAGGAAACCCACAATTAGAGGAATCCGCACAAGAACAATAAAAATAGGAAAACCGGCAACAGTGACGTGAACAGAGTCTGGTCAGCCATGGGGAAGCCAGGAAAACCAGTTCAAATACCATGCCTGCTCAGGGGCACCTCCCTCCTCATGCATGTCTCGTTGTAAATGGTGCAGTGCTTGGATGGCAAAAGCTAAAGTCCTGTTGTCTAGATCATTGCCTGGGATAAATGTGCAGCAGGATGTTCCGTTCTTGGCACACACCCCACCCTCCATTGCGGCCATTAAGTCCAACACATCGATGTTGCATCACCATGAGGTGGATGGCTCTTAGTTCTTCCTTGACTGCATTAAGGCTGAGCTCAGTGCTGTTCATCTTGAGCAATTCCCACCTGGTTATTTGTAACCAGCGGGCATTCGCTTTTATCTGCACTGTGAAGAAGGGTATGGACCCTTCTGCGTTTGTGTGTCTGTAAATAGTCTGAATTCTTCCGGTGTGTCCTTGCACTGAGTCCAGCCAAAATACTCAGCAGTTCTTTTTTCTTAAGCATGATGCAACAGAGTCAGTCGTCTTCTTCTTTAGCGGATGTTGGTGCAATTCTGACCGATCTTCTTCGGGAATGACCAGGGTCGGGTATGTCTGGTGACGAGGGAGCAGAGGCCACGCCATCTGGGGACGAGCTGAGAGTAAGCAAACTCGCCTCACTGCCAGTAGGTATCCATCAGCGTGGAGGTGCCCCATTGCATTTCCGGAACGTGCAGTACTGTGCCACAGTTCATTTGTTACCTGTGGAATGGTTCCTTTACTCTGAAACACAAGGAATACAGTGTGAGTTTCCATACAACTCTAGGGGTTGCCCCTTCCCTTCTAACCACGTATATCTGAAAGAGACACGTTAGTGATAGATTCCTTACCTTAGAATATCCCCAGGCGTCAGACTGGATCCGGAAAGTTTTTCGTCAGCAGTACCCCTGCGCGTCGGTAGGCGTCGTCGTACGGCTCCACGTATGTCGCTGGCGTTGTAGCCGCCGAGATGACGTCGTCGGAGCTACTTCGACGCGCCCACGCGCGCTGACGTCAGTTCTTTCTTTTTCCGCGCCAGCAAGCGCAGATCCGAGAGAGAGCGGTACTCCTAGTTAATATTTTAACTTGGTTTCTGAGAATTTGTTTCTCTTGTTTTGTTGAGTACTCGACTCCTGGTGCAGTAGGGATGCCCGGGTTTAAGTCCTGTAGGACCTGCCGTCGGAACATGTCGACGGACCCGCACGGCGTGTGTCTCTTCTGCTTGGGGCACGCCCATGACCCCGAGGCGTGCCCAGATTGTCGGGCCATGGCGCCGAAAGCTTTGCGGGAGCGTTCCCGAAAGTTGTTGGAGGCCCGGCACTCCATTCGGCGCCGGTCGCGGAACCGCCACCATCGTTCGTCGGAATCGGGGACAGGTAAGTCACGGCGCCATAGGAAGTCGAAGAAGCGACGTCGCTCTTCGTCTACGCCTCACCGGTCGCAGGACACGGTGGAGGGGGCGGGTGGTCACTTCCCCGCGGCTCCAATGGAGCCTCCGTTGTTGCTGCGGCCTACCCGCCTTTCCAGGGCCCGCACGCGACTCCGGAACAAATACAGGTCTTCCTGTCGGCCATGGGCCGTTTGTTTGCCCCATCGGGACCCTCCGGCGCGCCTTCGGGCCCCGTGAACCCGTTGGGTGGTTCTGCCCCTGTGCCGCTGCCTTTGGCCCCGGCTACGCCGGCAAGCCGCTGGCTCCGGCCTCGGCGCCGCCGCTGGCTCCGGCCGCGGCCTCGGCACCGCCGCTGGCTCCGGCCTCGGCGCCGCCGCTGGCTCTGGCCTTGGCGCCGCCACTGGCTTCCACCTCGGCGCCGCCGGTGGCTCCAGCCACGGCGACTTGTGGCCGGGCTACGTCGAGCCTGGATTGGCCTCTTCTTCACCGCTTCCTACTCCGGGAGGGGCAATTTTATCCCTTTCCCCGGGCTCCTCGTCCTTCTCGGCCTCTCAAACAGCCCACGGACGACGGCAAAGACTGGGAGGGGTCTGAGGACCCTCTCACAGCTCAGTGTTGAATCAGGGGGATGACACTGGGGAGGATACAGGCAATCTGGATTTTTCTCTGGTGAACTGTTCCCCTTCTTCCGTGGCTACGGAAGAGGTTGGAATATTTTATGTGGTGTTACATGGGGCGGCCGGGCTCTTCACCTCGAGCTCCCGACAGTGCCTATCAGCACCAATCTCCTCTGAAGTGTTGCACACAATGGCCTCCTCGGCAGAGCCGCTACTGCCCCTTTCACGATGCACTTCCAGACGTTTCTTTACACGCCTGGTCCCAACCTAACACAGGGGCTCTTGTGGGCGACCCCAGTTTCCTCACTCAACACCCAACACCGGGGAGTCTGGGTGTCCAGGCCTCTGCCTCTCCAAGCGCATTCCCTTCCTCCGGATCGGGATTCCAAACCACTAGAGCAGTTGGACAAACAGATCTTCCACTTCCGCCAGTTAGACTGCGGTCGGTGACTGCTGCTTGCCTTTTGGGTCGCTGTTCCCACACTGTGTGGGACACAGTGGCGTCGGTGCTGCCTCACTGTCCGGCGGAGGCTCGGGCGGTGCTTTCCCAAGCCATTACCGAGGGGAGCGATGCAGCATAATTCACTATCCGTTGTGCCCTTCACACTGCTGAGTCCCTCGCCTGGGAAAATTCCACAAAAGTGGCATTCCGCCGTTAAGCCTGGCTCAGAAGGCTTCTCGGGAGATATCAGGACCACCTTGTTAGGCATGCCCTTTGATGGCACGCACTTCCTTGGTGACAAAGCGCATTGCACGTTGGCACGCTTTAAGGACTCCCGGGCAACGGCCCAGTCCTTGGGCCTTTCCGCCACGCGCAGTCTCAGCGCAGCCGCGGACGGGGGTCCCCCTGCGGTGGGTCAACGGGGCCAGCGGGCGGGTCAGTCCACCACTGCCCCGGTCGCTACGGCCTCCAAACCTTCTTAGTCCGGTGTTTCAGGCCCACCTCACGCCAGTGGGCGGCAGGATTTACCATCGCCTCCTCCACTGGCGCACCGTCACTTCGGACAAGTGGGTTCTGCACATAGTCCGAAAGGGCTCCTCCCTCCCCTTCGAGACTACCCCTCCAACCATGCCTACTCCGTTCCACCGCATGTCGGGGGCTCACTTCGAACTTCTCCAGCAGGAAGTTGCGGCCCTCTTGGCCACGGGGGCCATCGAGCGTGTTCCAACCCACGTGGGTCGTGGTTGTCATTTCCCACTACTTCTTGCTTCCAAAGAAGGACACAGGTATGCGTCCTCCCTTAACCCTCCGAAATGTCACTCGCTTCCTCGGGACGGAGAAGTCCAGGATGCTGATTTCCCCTAAGACGCTCCTCTTCATCGGAGCGGTTCTGGACACGGCGCAATTTCGGGTTTCTCCTCCCAAAATGCGAGTCTGGGAAATTCGGGCTATGATTACGATCTTTCAGCCCTTGTCCTGGGTTTCGGTCAAAACCACACTGGGGCTGCTGGGCCTCATCGCATCCTGCATCTTGCTGATCCCTCAATCCAATTGATGTATGCGGGCTCTGCGGTGGGACCTGAAGTTCCAGTGGACGCAGCATCAGGGACACCTGTCCGTCTACGTCCGGATCTCGGAGGGCACTGCACAACACTTGCAGTGGTGGCTCCCGAACCAGCGTTGGGTCAGCGGCAGATCCCTCTCCCTTCCCCAACCGGAGCACACAGTGGTGACGGATGCGTCCCTCCTGGGATGAGTCGCCACATGGGAGAGGCGGAGATCAGAGGCCTCTGGTCTCCGGCGGAGTCCAAGCTCCATATCAACCTTTTGGAGCTCTGGCCGATCCTACTTGCACTGAAAGCATTCCTTCCCTCTGTCAAGGGGAGAGTAGTGCAGGTGTTCACGGACAACACCACCGCCATTTGGTACTGCAACAAGCAGGGCAGGGTGGGGTCGTGGACCCTATGTCAGGAGGCTCTACGTCTCTGGACGTGGCTGGAACGTCAAGGCATTTCCTTGGCGGTTCAACACCTGGCAGGTATCCTAAACGCCAGGGCGGACGAACTCAGCCGCAGGTGCATGTTGGATCACGAATGGAGTCTTCACTCGGAGGTGGCACAAGGTCTCTTTCAACAGTGGGGAGAGCCTTGGTTACATCTATTCGCCACCAAAGAGAACACACAATGTCAGCAGTTCTGCGCGTTAGAGTTTCCAAGGCGGCACTCGCTCGGCGACGCTTTTCGTCGCGAGTGGAGTTCCGGTCTGTTGTACGCCTTTCCGCCTATACCACTTCTACCCAGAGTGCTGAAGATATCAGACGCGACCGGGCCCAAGTCATTCTTGTGGCGCCGGACTGGGCTAGAAGAGTTTGGTATCCCGAGCTACTCAGTATGAGCGTGGATCCCCCGATCCCACTGCCTCTTCTGCCACTGAGGATCTCCTGTCGCAGCAACAGGGGACGGTCCTCCACCCGAACCTTTCCAGCCTCCACCTCCTTGCGTGGAGATTGAGCGGCGACAGCTGATTCCATTTGACTTGCCTCCTGAAGTCTGTAATGTGATTCTGGCAGCCAGGCGTCCCTCCACTAAAACGGTATACGCCTGTCGGTGGAAAAGATTTGTGGCATGGTGCACAGCGAAAGCTGTAGATCCTCTTGCTGCCCCTCTTTCTGAGGTCCTATTGTTCCTTCTCTCTTTGGCCCAGCAGGGCTCTGCTCTGGGCACTATCATGGGCTACCTTTCTGCTCTTTCAGCCTTTCTTAGGCTGCCTGATCAGCCCTCTCTTTTCAAGTTCCCTGTTAACAGATTTCTCAAAGGCATTACTCACCTTTTCCCTCCTGTTCCTTTTGTCATGCCTCCGTGGGACTTGAACCTGGTTCTCACATACTTAATGTGCGCTCCCTTTGAGCCTCTTCATAACTGTCCTTTGCGGTTATTGACTTTGAAAACTGTCTTCCTGGTGGCCATCACTTCCGCTCGGCGGGTGAGTGAGGTCCAAGTGCTTTCCTGTAAACCTCCTTTCCTGGCGATTCATCCGGACAAGGTTGTGCTTCGACCGCGTCCCTCCTTTCTACCAAAAGTAGTCTCTGCCTTTCATCTCGGGCAAACTGTGACTCTGCCCACTTTCTTTCCGCCTCCGCACCCTTCAAGAGAACAGGAGAGGCTCCACCGTCTGGACCCAAAACGTGCGCTTTCGTTCTATCTCAACCGCACACAGCAGTTCCGGGTGGATGACCAGCTCTTTGTTGGCTACGTGGGCGCCAACAAAGGCCGGGCTGTGCACAAGAGAACTATCTCACGATGGGTTGTCTTGTGCATTAAAGCCTGTTACTCTCTGGCTAAAAAGGGAACCTCCGGTTCGGCTGCACGCCCATTCTACCAGGGCGACAGCAGCTACTACAGCATTGGGACGCGGTGTCCCCCTGCAAGACGTCTGTCAGGCGGCCACTTGGGCCTCGTTGCATACTTTCACTAAGCACCATTGCCTTGACAGTCCGGTCCGGAGAGACGGCTTCTTTGGCCGTTCAGTTCTCCGTGACTTTCTGGTGTAATCTCACTTCGCAGACCCACCACCGGGGTTGGTATTGCTTGGGTATGTATTCTAAGGTAAGGAATCTATCACTAACGTGACTCTTTCAGATGCATAAGTTACTTGCTTGTGTAACGATATATCTGTAAGAGACATTAGTTAGTGATAGATTCCTTACCGCCCGCCCATCGTCCCCGTTCTGCGAACTGTTCTCTAGGGTTCAGGTCATCCCTTTCAGGGCCCTAGTTCTGTTGCACCAGTAGTCGGTCTCTGGCATGGCTCTGCGCTCCTGGCGCGGAAAAGTTGTGTACAGAACTGACGTCAGCGCGCGTGGGCGCGTCTAAGTAGCTCCGACGACGTCATCTCGGCGGCTACAACGCCAGCGACGTACGTGGAGCCGTACGACGACGCCTACCGACGCGCAGGGGTACTGCTGACGAAAAACTTTCCGGATCCAGTCTGACGCCTGGGGATATTCTAAGGTAAGGAATCTATCACTAACTAATGTCTCTTACAGATATATCGTTACACAAGTAAGTAACTTGTGCAACTATTTACCTCAGTATCCCAGGTTTCCTGACATGGGGTATCTATGCTGTGGTTCAACCCTCCCCTAAGAGACTCGTTTCCCTTTGTATCATCGAGGTGGATGGCCCTACACTGCAACTCCATGTCTGGGGTCCATTTGTTATTAAAGAAGACATCCCCAGAAATGCTAAGGGCCACCCTGGGAAGTGGGGGCGGATGTGTTTGTGCATTGGTGTGGTGGATTTGCTACCTCCAAGAATCTCTTTTCTGGAAAGTCTTGGGGCCAAACAGTATCCTCCCCTAAGGTGTCCCTCCTGAGCATCCTATCTAGCTCGGTCTGAATGTCGCTAGGCTTGGTTAAAAGGTACAATGCTGTGGGATTGGTCTTGTATCGGGTCAGATTCACTGCTACTTTTTGGGGTTCTACTCTTTTGAGTTGTATCTGGGCCCTAATTCTACATAGGTAAAGATGGAGAAGGCATTTTGGTTTTTCGGGGGCTATCTCTTGTGACAAGCAAAGCCTGTCTGCGCCTACTGCATGCGGTATCAGCGAACAGACGTAACATGACTTGGCTGTTTGTCTTGGAGCCCACGGCGGTCGTGCTGATACCACATGTTGCATACGAGGGATCTGTGTATTGTGTGTGGAATGCTAGTGTTGGGTTCTGTATAATTATAAGTGATGTGGGAGAGGTCCCTATGCAAGCGCGATAATAGCTTTGGTGTAGACCATCGGACTGGGCAGTGCTTTGGTGATGAATGGATGCGAACACACCCATAGTAAGCAGAGGGTATATAGAAGTGCAACAATACATAACTTTTTGAACATTGCAGGTCTTAGGATTGGATCCAGGGGAGACATGTGTAACCCTCTGGTAATTGGCAGTGTCTTTAGTCAACAAAGTTCGAGGCAAAAAGCTCGCTGTACAGTTTGTAGTTCTTAATTCGCACACTGTAGATCCTGTCAGGGTGCTGATGAGGCCGCTGTAAAGGTGGTGCAGTTGGACGTTCGATTGCAAACCTTTTGAATAAGAGCTAAGTCAGTTTGGTTAGTTAAAAAACACAGTGCATTATTGCATATGCCGTCATTCTCCTTCAGCATTCCTGTGCTTTCCTTTTTAAGGGTGTGCTCTCCACACCATGTCCACATAATTTTTAAGGAGGCACCGGAAGGAGGCCCCAGTCCGGGAATCTATTTATGATAGTGTGCTATTGTTCATGGGATGCATTCATTTGTTTGGCCTTTAATTTTTATGGGATGTTGGTCCTCCACCCCCCCCCCCCATACCTAGTTGGCAGTTAGGTTGGTGCAACATTTTTATGGGGTAATCTCGTGAACATGGGATGGTATTGATTTTAACTAGGGTTCCATGTGCGTCACCAGCCCTTCTCTCCAATGTATACATGGGGGGTGCTATCAGTGTGGGTGGTGTATTTTGACCTACACGTGCGCTGGGCGGTGTATAAAGAGGGGGCATGTTGCAATTGAATGTCGTTGGCAATTGCAGTGTGCCCTGAGGTCATGTGTATACCCCTCTAGTCCAGACATGGGGCGTGCAACATGACCCTCCCAAGTGTCTTGACTAAGCCCTTTTTCTAAAAGTTCTTTTTTGGGCTGCCTTTGGGCTTCTTTTTATCAGTCTTTTGGACGCCTTCCCTAGGTCTCACATGATCTGTTGTTCTGTTTTATCAGGGAAAACAATGGAGGGGGTCGGAAGGCTATCCCACACCCCCTTGTGCTTCTGATATTGACTGTGTCAGAGATTGGGCTTATTGATTCCTTCAGATGGTGCCTGTAAGGCCTGGTGTATTCAGCTGATTGCTAGGCCTGATACAAGAGTGAACATGTTCTTGAGTATGGATCTCGCACGGAGCTGTGATGGACTTACAGATTTCCTTTTCCTCGGCACTCCCCCCTCTCTCTTGGACCATATCTTTTAACTGACAGCATGCTTTTGTCAGTATTCTGGAGGGGCATGATCCAGCGAACTGGCTTTGGACACTTGGAAAACTTTGAGGGAGAAGGGAGAGAAAAATTGCTGAAGAACTCATCGGCATTTGTCTAATGAAGGTGCTGGAATGGGAGCAGTTGGTTATCTGGGTGGACCTCCCCTGCTGACTGACTGCTCTGCGCGGCACTTCGCAACCTGTCAGATCTTGTGCGGTGGAGGTTATGGGGTCTTCGCAATCCCGAGTGTATGGGAAGTCTGGCTCCTGACACTGGAGGACAGCTTTGTTTTGGAACTTAAAGGGGGCCTCCACTGGCTGGTGGCTGCTAGCTTTTTTGGGGGGTGCTGTGGGCACCTCACGCCATGAAGGAATTTTGATCCCGGCCTGGATGGTCGAGAATGGGGTCCTTTTGATTTGGTAATTGGAACCCGTCCCAATTGAGTTGTGGGTGTGGGGGCCTGCTTTTAAGGCCCAGAAGGGGAGCCACCCTGCCCCCTCGTCCGCCTTCCCTCCTCTCGGGGTGTGGTCAACCAGCCCCATACGATCAGCAGTAGAGTGGTGCCTAGGCTTCCGCAGGTACCCTGAATGGCGGGCTCTAGTGAGGATGCCCGATCGACAAAACACATCCAGCAGCCCTGAATTCCCAAACGCAAGTAAAGACTTGAATTCCTAATTTTGTCTCATTGGTCCTTCTTTGAGTTTTGGTACCTTAAATTATGAGGTGTGCATAAAATGGATGCTTCGCATTGGGGGTTTTGACTTGCTGCACATTTGGGTTCTGTGTTTGCGTGAAAGCGTTGCTTCCCCAGACAGGTACCCCTGCTGTAGTTGTGGCCTTAGTCCCTGTTGGGCTAGGTTTTCCGTCTGTTGCCACTCGTTTGTCCAACTATCCTATCTCTGTTGCAGTGGTGCGGGAGCTGACCGACTTCCCTGGTGCTGTGTGTTGGGTGTATTCGTGTTCCCCTGGGCTTGGTTTTGTGGATGGGGGTTTTGCGGGGACTGGCCCAGGCTTAGAAGCCTCTGTTCGTGGTATGTTTTTAGCCGGCATCGGTCGGCCATGTGGCCCATTCTGTGGCAATATTAATATTCTCCAGGGTCTGGCTGCTGCCAACCTTTCTGACTTCTGCTGTTATAATCTGAAAGAGACACGTTAGTGACAGATTCCTTACCTTAGAATATCCCCAGGCGTCAGGCTGGATCCGGAAAGTTTTTTGCGTAGCAGTACCCTTGCGCGTCGGTAGGCGGCGTCGTGCGGCTCCGCGTCCGTCGTCAGCGTCGTGATCGCCGGGATGACGTCGCGGGCAGTACTTAGGCGCCGCCCCTGCGCGCTGACGTCAGTTCTTCTTTTTCCGCGCCAGTAAGCGCAGATCCGGGAAGAGCAGTGCCCTAGTCACTTTTTGACTATCTTTTTTGTGAAATTTTTCACTGTTCTCTTCAACGAGTCTTCACGACTCCTAAGGTGTCATAGGGATGCCCGGCTTTAAGCCCTGCGAGGAATGTGGTCGTATGATGTCCATCACGGACCCCCACCTCGAGTGTCTCTTCTGTCTCGGCCGAGGCCACGACACGAAGTCGTGCCCTGACTGCCGGAAACTTCATCCGAAGGCTTTGCGAGAGCGGTCTCGAAAGCTCCTTGAAGTCCGGCAGTCGGCTCCGCGCCGCAGCAAGCCCCGGTCCCGGGAGAGGTCGAGGGGCCGGACGCGGAGTCCCCGCCGTTCGTCGGAATCCAAGTCTTCGCGCTCCTCCGGTAAGTCGAAGCACAAGAAGTCTAAGCGGCGTCATCGCTCTAAGACTTCGCCTCGCCGATCGCGCGACTCGGCTGAGGTCCCTGTCGGCACCGTCCCCGCCCCCGCGGCCCCGGACGTGCCTGTCGAGTTGCCCCCGCATTACCCGTCCTACCCGGGTTCGGGGGCGACTCCGGCCGAAGTACAGAAATTCCTGTCGGCCATGGCCCGCCTCTTCGGGCCCCCGCGGGCCCTGATGGGGTTGCTCCGGCGTCGCCGTCGACTCCGGTCCCGGCGTCGCCTGTCCCACCAGCCTTCGTCCCGGCCTCGGCTCCGGCCCCGGCCTCGACCCCGGTGGTGCCGCAACCCCCATCGACGCCGGTTGACCTAACCACGCCTCCGCCGACGCCGATGTCCCCGGTGCCGTTTCCGACGCCGTCCGGGGCTCCGGGCGGCGTCGTTCCCCGGTTCTCCCCGGGTCCGGACATGGACTGTTAATACCGCTTGCCTCTTGGGCCGATACACCCACTCCCTGTGGGATTCGGTGGCTGATGTTTTGCCGAGGTGTTCTGAGGAGGTCCAGACACTGCTTACCCGCGCTATTGCGGAAGGGCGTGATGCGGCTAAATATACCATCCGCTGTGGCCTTGATACCGCCGACTCGCTGGGCAGATCGCTTGCTGGCTGAGAACCACTGGTTTTTCAGGGGATGTCCAGAATACTCTCATGGACATGCCCTTTGATGGAGTCGGTCTTTTTGGTTCGAAGGCAGACCATGCGCTGGAGCGTTTCAAGGACTCACGGGCTACTGCTAAGTCCCTGGGCCTTGCTGTTGTGCGCCCTCCGCAAACGTCTGCTTTTCGCCCCTTTCGTGGCCACGGAAGGGGCGCCCAGTCACGTCCACAGCCCGGCCAACGGCCCGCGCAGCAAGCGCCTTCGCGTGGCCGAGGACGTGGATACCGCCGTGGCGGTTCGGGCAACCAGCGTGCGGGTCAGGCCACCACCTCCAACCCGTCCGCGGCCTCCAAGCCCTCCTAGTCCCTCCTTTCAGGTGCACAGCACGCCAGTCGAGGGCAGGGTCCGCCATCACCTTCACCACTGGCGTCCCATCACCTCGGACAAGTGGGTCTTGGACATTGTCCGAAGGGGCTACTCCCTCCCCTTCGAGACCACCCCCCAGCCATGCCACCTCAATTCCACCGCATGTCAGGGGATCACTTGGTGCTTCTACAGAAGGAAGTCACGGCCCTCTTGGCCAAGAGGGCCATCGAGCATGTTCCGACCCCAGAAGTAGGGCGTGGTTGCTACTCCCACTACTTTCTGGTGCCCAAAAATTACAAGGAGGACATGCGTCCTATCTTGGACCTCCGGAACGTCAATCGCTTCCTCCGGAAGGAGAAGTTCAAGATGCTCACCCTAGCTCAGGTCTTGACTGCCCTCGACCCCGGAGACTGGTTGGTAGCGTTGGACTTGCAGGACGCCTATTTCCACCTCCCCGTCCTGCCGGCCCACCGGCGTTACCTTCGGTTCACGGTAGGCCTCGAGCATTTTCAGTTCACCGTGCTCCCCTTTGGCCTTACCAGTGCCCCTCGGGTGTTCACGAAAGTGATGGCGGTGGTCGCAGCTCATCTGCGCCGGGCAGGGGTTTCAGTCTTCCCCTACCTCGACGACTGGCTGCTGAAGGCGGGCTCGTCCCAGGCAGTTGTCTCCCACCTCCAGACTACGGCCGAACTCCTGCACTCGCTGGGGTTCTCCATCAATGTGCCAAAGTCGCATCTGATTCCTTCTCCACAGCTCCTTTTCATCGGAGCAGTTCTGGACACGACGCAGTTTCGGGCCTATCCTCCCGAACGGCGAGTCCGGGATATTCAGGCTATGATTCCGATCTTTCAGCCCTTATCCTGGGTTTCGGTACGGATGACCCTGAGGCTGCTGGGCCTCATGGCCTCCTGCATCCTGCTGGTCACTCATGCCAGATGGCATATGCGGGCTCTGCAGTGGGACCTGAAGTTCCAGTGGGCGCAGCACCAGGGCGACCTGTCCGATCACGTCCAGATCTCGGAGGGGACTGCAAAACAGTTGCAGTGGTGGCTCTCGAACCGGCAATGGGTCATGGGCAGATCCCTCTCCCTTCCCCAGCCAGAGCACACAGTTGTGACGGACGCGTCCCTTCTGGGATGGGGCGGTCACATGGGAGAGGCGGAGATCAGAGGCCTCTGGTCTCCGGCGGAGTCCCGGCTCCATATCAACCTTCTGGAGCTCCGGGCGATCCGACTTGCACTCAAGGCATTCCTTCCCTCTGTCAAAGGGAAGGTAGTGCAGGTGTTCACAGACAACACCACCGCCATGTGGTACTGCAACAAACAAGGCGGGGTGGGGTCGTGGACCCTTTGTCAGGAGGCTCTGCGCCTCTGGACATGGCTGGAACATCAGGGCATGTTCCTGGTGGTTCAACACCTGGCAGGTTCCCTGAACGCCAGGGCGGACGAACTCAGCCGCAGGTGCATGATGGATCACGAATGGCGTCTTCACTCGGAAGTGGCGCAAGGACTCTTTCTACAGTGGGGAGAGCCTTGGTTAGATCTATTCGCCACCGAAGAGAACGCGCAATGTCATCAGTTCTGCGCGTTGGAATTTCCAAGGCGGCACTCGCTCGGCGACGCTTTTCGTCACGAGTGGAGTTGCGGTCTATTGTACGCCTTTCCGCCTATACCACTTCTACCCAGAGTGTTGAAGAAGATTCGGCACGACCGGGCCCAAGTCATTCTTGTGGCTCCGGACTGGGCTCGAAGAGTTTGGTATCCCGAGCTACTCAATATGAGCGTAGATCCCCCGATCCGTCTGCCTCTTCGGGAGGATCTTCTGTGGCAGCAGCAGGGGACGGTCCTCCACCCGAACCTGTCCAGTCTACACCTGCTTGCGTGGAGATTGAGCGGCGGCAGTTGATTCCTTTCGACTTGCCTCCCGAAGTTTGTGATGTGATTCTGGCAGCCAGGCGTCCCTCCACTAAGGTGGTATACGCCTGCAGGTGGAACAAATTTGTGGCATGGTGCACAGCAAAGGCTGTGAATCCCCTTTCTGCCCCTCTTTCTGAGGTCCTTCTGTTCCTTCTCTCTTTGGCCCAACAGGGTTCTGCCCTGGGTACCATCAAGGGTTATCTTTGTGCTATCTCGGCCTTCCTCAGGCTCCCTGATCAGCCCTCCCTTTTCAAGTCCCCTGTTGTTAACAGGTTCTTAAAAGGCATTACTCACCTCTTCCCTCCTGTTCCGTTTGTGATGCCTCAGTGGGACTTGAACTTGGTTCTTACCTTTTTAATGTGCGCTCCCTTTGAGCCTCTACATAACTGTCCTCTTCGTCTTCTGACTCTAAAGACAGCCTTTCTGGTGGCCATCACCTCCGCTCGGCGGGTGAGTGAGCTCCAGGCTCTATCTTGCAAACCTCCCTTTCTGTCTGTTCATCCAGACAAGGTTGTCCTTCGGACGCGTCCGTCCTTCTTGCCAAAGGTGGTTACTGCTTTCCACATTGGGCAGACCATCACTTTGCCCACCTTCTTTCCGCCTCCGCATCCTTCCAGAGAGGAAGAGAGGCTCCACCGTCTGGACCCAAAACGTGCGCTCTCTTTCTATATTGACCGCACAAAACACTTCCGGGTGGATGACCAGCTCTTTGTTGGCTACGTGGGCGCCAAAAAGGTCGGGCGGTGCACAAGAGGACCATCTCCCGCTGGGTTACCTTGTGCATCAAGACCTGCTATTCTTTGGCTAAGAAGGAGCCTCCTGTTGGGCTGCGTGCCCATTCCACCAGGGCAACGGCTGCTACCACGGCCTTGGGCCGCGGTGTTCCGCTGCCGGTTATCTGTCAGGCAGCTACGTGGGCCTCGCTGCACACGTTTACAAAGCATTACTGCCTTGACAGTCAGGTCCGGAGGGACGGCTTCTTTGGCCGTTCTGTCCTCCAGGACTTCCTTGTCTGATCTTTGTTCGCAGACCCACCACCGGGGTTGGTATTGCTGGGGTATCTATTCTAAGGTAAGGAATCTGTCACTAACGTGTCTCTTTCAGATGCACAAGTTACTAACTTGTGTAACGATATATCTGTAAGAGACAGTAGTTAGTGACAGATTCCCTACCGCCCCACCCATCCTCCCCGTTCTGCGAACTGATTTCTAGGGTTAAGGACATCCCTTTCAGGGCCCTAGTATTTTTCAGACACCTATGTCAGCTTCTTGCATGGCTCTGCGTTCCTGGCGCGGAAAGTCGTGTACAGAACTGAGGTCAGCGCGCAGGGGCGGCGCCTAAGTACTGCCCGCGACGTCATCCCGGCGATCACGACGCCGACGACGGACGCGGAGCCGCACGACGCCGCCTACCGACGCGCAAGGGTACTGCTACGCAAAAAACTTTCCGGATCCAGCCTGACGCCTGGGGATATTCTAAGGTAAGGAATCTGTCACTAACTACTGTCTCTTACAGATATATCGTTACACAAGTTAGTAACTTGTGCGTTAGGTTGAAAGCCTCTGGAGTTTGGTGGTGCAGCCCTCTTCAATACTGGTGCCATTTGCATGCTCATGGCTAACACGGCCCTACTAGTGGGAGGTCTTTCTGAACTTGTGTTGGACCAACCTAGAGGTCTCTTTCTGGACTTGTTCCTGTTTCTCCCTGTCCTTTTCTTGTTTCTTTTCGTAATAGTAATATGTGAGCTTGTATCTCCTGCCAGGGTTTGGTGTCTAACCCCACTACGCTGTCCAAACCGCTCTGTATCTCGGTGGGCAGCCCTTTTTTGAGGATATTATAAACGAGTGCGACTTGCGGGCCTGTGTCAGTCCATGGCTGTCCAGTCTCTTGTCCCCATCGTTCCCTCACTCTGTCCAGAAACTCATTTATGGTCTCCCTAGATTTCATAGTTTCTGCCATTAACCCTCTTACATCAGGGCGGTCTGGGAACATTTCCCTCAGGGCCGTCCATATTTGATGCATGTACAAATTGAATGCGGCTCCATCAAGCTTGCTGTGTGTCAGTGTGACTGCTGGGATGCGAGCTCGGGCGAACACTGTTACTCTGATCTCCAATGAGGCTACTTAGAAGACTTTTAACATTGCCTATCAGTAGATTTACTCCTGCAGTGTTATTCCCAAAACATGAGATCCATTTCCCCGCTCCATCCAGCAAGGGTGGCAATTTGGTCCTTAGCCCTTCTTTATCCGTCTGAGCCCAGGGCACATAGATGGTCCCTGACATGCCCTTCTGTAGTAGCGGGTACATTTTGGCTTGGGGGAGCTCCAGTGGTCTTGCCTTAACACAGCGTTCCCATCTTCTTAGACGATCCTGCATGTAGGGGAAGTTCCACTTGGGATCTCTCCGTCCGTGCCGGATGCAGACTTCCACAACGGCCATTTCCTGTGTTTTGAATGATCCCACCTCTGGCCAGGGTCTGTCATACTGGTCCTTTCCCACAGTCCAGAGGGCTAACCGGTGGCAAAATGGCCATGCTAAGATCTCGCCTTCCTGTCACGCCACGATCTCCCTTGGGGTCAGTCTATCTGTCCTGCGTGTTCGGGAGGAGCAGCGTATGTCTTCATCGCTGCTCTGCTCATGCGCACACAAAGGTGCCATCATATTTCTCCTACGTCTTAGTTCAGTCTGCACCAGGCCACCTTGGTTTCTTATTTCCTGGTCAGCCTCTCTCCTGCATTGACAATCTGGTGAGGCTCGGATCCCAATTGGAAGCCTCTCCTCTAGTTCTGCCTCGCACTCTTCCCCGAACGGTGCTCTGTACCTACCACCACTCTCCTCAGGTAGTGAGCGTGCTGCTCTGCATTCTTGCTGTGCTTCAGGGTCCAAGCTTTCTCTCTCTCCCTCCTTAGTTCCTGCCTTTTTATCTAAATCCTACCTAGATTGCCTCCTTCTCTTTGAGCTATGCGGTGTTCTTTTTGGTCCCTATCGTTTCTTCGGCTACCTGAGCAAACCCTGTGGCTTCCACCTCATCGTCAAATCCCTGAGGACTGGGATCCCTTTCCTCACCCCGCTAGTTGTATTGTCCAGACTCGCTATGAACCTCCCTGTCACTCGAATGTGTTCACCTGACCCGCTGGGAGTGCGCGTTCTTGGCATTGCTGGGGTTCGATGGGATGAACGTAATGGATGGAGGGTTGAACATAGGGGAGCTCTAGCACTGGGGCTGTGCTGGGATTGCCCGGACCTGCTGGCCTGTTAGATTTTCATGCCTGGACCTAACAGTTCGTTGTTCAGTAGGGGACCCTTTGGCTCCCTCAACTGGCGGGTTGGTGTATGTTAATGCTGGGATTGCCAGCATCGGGTAGAGCACCTCCATATCTGCATATGGCGGGATAGGTGCAGACGCTTTGCTTATTATCTGTGGGATAGGATTGTCAAAGATCTGGGCCTCCTCTAGATGGCCCACAGCTCTAAAAGTGCGCCTCTCCTGTCCTTTCTCTGTCCTGCATATTTGGTTAGTCTGTATGTCCTCATGTGTTTGATTATGTTGGTGTCAAAGGTTTCGCCTTTGACCAGGGAAACGTGTGTACCTTAGTGTGTGCGTGCCATTCGTAGCAATATTTGTTTTGTGTTTTAGCCTGTGTGGGGAACCTGGTCTGCATGTGTTTTAGTGGCGACTCCATGATAAGCTGGGTACGTTTTTAAGGGACAGATGCACTCTAGTTTTCTGGTTTTTAGGTCATTTTTAAGTTCTACTCTGGTTGTGGGGAAAATATTATACATGGGGATTGCTGAGTCTAACTACTTACTATGAGCTCAACGGTATTTACAGATGCATCAATACAAACATTTCACAAACACAAATAGCAATGCATATGAAGGGTCACTACCTGGAAGAATGTGCAATTGTTAAAACATCAAGCAATTTGGCAGACAAATAGCAGACTATACTGTGATATAAAATAACAATTGTGAAAAGAGCAACACCTTCATATAGCACATTGAGACATTGACGAAAACACTATATTCAAGACAAATTACGGTTGCATTAATTTACCAGCACCACAGCCTCAAATAACCACAACATCAAAAATACCTTACTTCAATTTCAATACTATAAAAGAAAAAACTGACAGAAAAAATGACTCCTAGCACATGCTGTCCTGTGACCAGGGGAAGCCCTGCGCAGTACACAGGACTAAGTGAGCCCGATAGTCTGTCAATATCGGCTCCAGGTCAAAGAAAACAAAAAAAAATTCTTGGAGAAAAGGAATAACTCTAAGAACCACAGGACCCTTTTGGCCAAACACAAGCTACACCTGATCTCCCAGATCCAAATCTTTCCCTAACGTCTGAATTGCACCCTGTTTCACACCCAGGGGCTTAGCATACTGTGTATTGCGCCCAGCGGTCCAAGCGAACAACACCTCTTACTTCTTACAGATACCACCAGTGTTAAGAAACCGGTAGCACTGAGAAACCGATTAGACTAAAAAATAATATTGTGGTGCCGGCCCTATATCACACCCAGAGCCCATGCGCGTACCATCTGTATCATGCCCAGCGGTCCAAGCGATAACCACTTTTACCCTTCCTAGCCTGCTGACTATCGAAAAAAGGTGACCTCCGCGGGAATGTTAATGTTAAAAAGACTTGTTGAGCGCACGAATACCCGGGGGTGTCTTGGCGCTATTGACTGCCGCAATTCCTCCTAGTTACTCAGTTCTGGAAAAGCCACGTTTTTAGCTTTTTTCTAAAAACGGTGAGGGAAGCTGCTCCTCTCAGCTCAGCTGGTAGTGTGTTCCACAGCTTTGCGGTACCGTAAGCAAGACGCCTACCGCCCCAGGTCGTGGTGCGTATTCTAGGAACTATCATCAGTCTTGTGCCTGAGGACCGCAACTCTCTGGCCGGATGGTACAAGGCAAATAGCCTTTTAAGTGATCGTGGCCCTGTATTATTCAAAGCCTTGTACGCTAAGCAGAGGGCTTTAAATTCGATTCGCTTGGCCACTGGGAGCCAGTGGAGTTTGCGAATTTCCTTGGAGATGGAATCATATTTACGGATGTTACTCAGCATTCGCGCGGCTGTATTTTGAACAGACTGAAGTTTTTTAAGAAAATGCTTGCGCATGCCCAGGTAGAGGCTATTACAGTAATCCAATTTGGCTTGAACCAGTGCAGTAATTACCAACTTTCTCGAGTCAGTGGGAATATAAGGCAGGATTTTCTTCAGTTTTTTTAGCATAAAATGGGAGGCGGTGACAGTCATATTAGTCTGATGTGATAGTGCTAGCTTGTTGTCAATCCACACGCCTAGATTTTTTGCCTTCAGCACGGGTTTAGGTGCTTCGCCCAGCTCAGCCGGCCACCAAAGATTGTCCCATCTAGGTTTTAACTCACCGAAAATAATAATCTCAGTCTTTTCGGAGTTAAGCTTCAGGCAATGCAGTCCCATCCATCTATCAACTTCTCTCATACAGTTCTGGAACTGTAGAAAGGGGGCGGTTTGTTTATTATATGCTGCCACGACTATCTGGGTGTCGTCCGCGTAGGACGTCAAATTAAACCCAAACTTCCTAATTAATGGGGCGAGTTCTGCGACATATATATTAAAAGGGTTGGACTTAAGGAGGACCCCTGGGGGACTCCACAGGGCAGAACATATAGTTTCGATTGGAAACTATCCATGGCGATTGTTAAACTCCTTTCTTTCAGGAAGGAGGCCAGTAAGGTTAGGGCCGTTCCCCGGACCCCCGTCGCTTCCAGCCGTTGTTGCAGCAAATTGTGATCCACTGTATCAAAAGCGGCTGATAGATCGAGGAGGATCAGGACTGCTGACCCTCCTCCGTCCATCACCGTTCTGATTTCCTCAGTGGCATTAATCAATGCAGTCTCAGTACTGTGTTCTCTCCGGAATCCATATTGTGAGTGGTCGAGAAGATCATTGTCTAAAATGAACTGAGATAGTTGTTTATTCATGACTTTCTCCACTATCTTAGCCGGGAATGGCAGACGGGCAATAGGTCGGTAATTGGCAGAGTTAGTGGCGTCAAGGTTTGGTTTCTTCAGCAAAGGAAGAACAGAACAATCTTTCCACATGGATGGGAAAGTGCCATCCTCAAACATAGTGTTAAAAATCTGAGTTAGAATGGGGCTGACCACCTCTGTTATCTTGCCTCCGAGGCCTCCTTGCGACGGCTCAGTTTGGCCACATAAAATAGGTAGCATGCCAGATTTCTGTCAGTGGCAGGGCGCTCAGGTTACATTTTTGCGATTCTTCCTAGTTTGCCCTACGCCAAATGCTTGGGACTAAGGATCAGATGTGGTCTCTCACCCTCTGACGGCAGCTTCAGGACGGACCTCCGCCCCTCGGATTCAGCCGAACTTCCAATTAATTGCAGCATCTGCTCACCTTACTTGCTGCGCAGATGTGAATCCATCTGGGCGGGGTCCTTTTCCTTCAGCTGCAGTCGGGTCTGAGGTACCGATATCTCCTGGCTGGCTTTCCAAAATGTTGCTCAAATATGAATTTACCTTGAAAAAAACAAGGTGTTTGGCAAAACAGGAACAGTTGGTTTAATTAAACACTTTGACCGGGAGCACAGTTACAGAAGCGGGTCGGAGGACTGTCTCAAAGTACAATCAATCTGATCGATTTTTGGGGATCATAAAAATACTTGCGGCGAACCTTGTTTGGTAAAAGAATGCGGGCCTTGTCTGTGGAGTCGTAAATAGGGCCCCTGATAACAAATGCAGGTGGGCCTTGACCTTGCGTGGACACAATGTGGACCAGTGGGTAACGTGTCCAGATGTCCGGCATGAGGGGCACGTGATCACTGCGCATGCTGTGTGTCTGTGTCCTGATTGGCTGTGTGTTCCTAACTTCGTGTGGCATCTGACTTAATGATGTTTTGGGAATGCGCGCACCCCTCCGGCCATGTGTTCTTTATTGGGGCCAATCTTCCTGGACCATTGTGGTGTCGCTGCGCTTATCTGGGGGATGGACCTGAGTTTCCTGTTAGTGCATGTGCCTGCAGGCTACGTGCCACGCCACCTTGTGATGTGTCAATCAGTAACCTCGGGCCTATGTTGCAGAGCCTGGCTGACCACATATTTCTGAGCCGGGGTTGACCGAGAGTTCACGAAGGACAAGTTTGTTAATAGTGATGTGTAGGAAAGTGGGTTTCTGTTGCAGTAACCCCCCCACTTTTTGCCTGATAACTGATGCACTTTTCCTTGGTGTGCCCTGGGTCCTTGCCAATCAGGTACCCAGGGCCTGTGTTCCTTCCCTAAAAACTGTACTAAAGCCTAAACCCAATTGGCATCTCTGGCCACAGGTAGGCCCCTAGTAAATGGTACCCTAGGTACCCAGGGCACTGTGACCAGAGAAGGCCCCTAAGGGCTGCAGCACTTATTGTGCCACCCTTAGAGGCCCTGTACCCTGACACACACACCCTGCCTTTGCAGGCTGAGTGTCTTGGTGCAGAACTAAACAGAGAGTCGACATGGCACACATCCCTGTGTGCCATGCCCACTAAACACACTGCCCTGGCATACCTCAGTCACCCCTCTAGCTGGGTGCACTATGCCAGTGGTGTGGGCACAGGTGCATGAGCCCTGTGCCCCTACAGTACCCAGGGCCATTCCTGGGCACTGTAAGTGCAGTGATGCCATTAAGAGTATATGGTGCTGGGAGGTTGTCATTACGAACTCCACAGCACCATAATGGCTACACTGAAGACTGAGAAGTTTGGTATCAAACTTCTCAGCACATTAAACCCACACTTATGCCAGTGTGGGATTTAATGTAAAATGCACGACAGAGGGCAACTTAGAGTTGCCCCCTGAACCTAACCTACAATCCACGTCTTGTCTGAGGGGCTGCCCCGGCTGCCACACAGCAGACATGTTGCTGGACCCCTGGGTGGAGAGCCATCCGCTCTCCTGGGCCTGCAACAATGCACATCCTGGGCGAGGTGCTAGGTCTCCTCCCCCAGGATGGGCAGGGGAAGCTTCAAAGGCATGCCACCTTTGTGAGCTTCTCCAGGCCACTTGCTGTACTCCGCAACTGGCCCCCACCGGTTCTGACCCCCTCTCTGGCGGGAGGACTGGCGGGAAACCCCAAGGGAGGAAAGGGGATGTGCCAGCCTCTGCCAACCCCACCCCTCAGGTGGGTGAGGCGAGGTGAAGCACAACTCCGGGCTCTCGCCATCTTGAAGATAGGGAGCCCTGCCCAATCAGGACTAGGCTACTGCCCCCCTCCCACAGGAGAGGGGCAGGATAGGGGGTGTACCCACCCCAGGGAAGGGACCCATTGGTCCCTGCCCTTTACCTACCTGTAACGCCCCGAAATTTAGTATTTAGGGGCACCCTGAACCTTCCTTCCTCAGATCCAGATTCCGAAACAAGAAAGAAGAACAAGAAACAAGAAGACCTGCCGTGCAGCTGCTAACAAGAGGAAGACACCAACTGATTTGGCCCCAGCCCTACCGGCCTGGTGACCCTCGAACCTGCTCCTGCTAAACCCCGGCGTCTCCAGTGGTCAGCAACCTCAAAAACCCCGGAGGACCTGACTGCCTTGTGACTCTAACTACCTGGGACTCCCACGAGCAGTGGTACTGCTCAAAGCAAGTAACAAGCCACTGGCATCAGCCAGGAACCGCGAACCCTGCACACTCTGCACCCGCCGAGCCCGGCCTGTGCCTGAGTGGACAAAGACCACGAGGACGTCCCCCCGGCGACTGTGACCCAGAATCCAGCACCCAAGGACCCTCCTCGACGCTCCTGACGACGCCTGCAGCCTCAGAACCAGGGACCCCTCCAACCGCGACCAGCCGAGGGTAAGATTTCCGACGCCTAAAGACACCCCTGCACCCGGCGCCCCACGGCCTCCTGTGCCCAACTCCTGGGTGCCTACCCTTCCTACAGCTTCCCAACTTACCCCTCGAAGTGGTGGTCGCACCTGAAGAATCACCGTCCCCGAGCTTGCAGCCTTTGTTCGTCACGCAGCGTTCCCATTGAAAACCATTGGGCGCCCGACGGCCCAAACGCCCACTGCACCCGGCCGCCCCAGTGCCGCTGAGGGTGCACCAACTACCCTGTTCGACTTCCCCACTTGCCCTGAGTAAGTGACCAGGAGCTTTGCTCCCACAGCCGAGTGGCCTGCCTGCCAGAAGCCACCAACCAAGGGCCCCCTGCCCGCCATAGGCTAACATTGGGCCTAACTCACTCTGCACCCGGCCGCCCCTGTGCCGCTGAGGGTGTACCAACTGTACCTACCTGACCCTGGGAGACCCCTGAGTCTATGCCCAGAACCTTAACTCTGCCAGTCGAGTACTTACCTGAAAACCGATAACCTACATTTTCTCCATAGGGTAACATTGACTGGTTTACACTGAAATTTCTTCTGTCGAGTTTTGAAACTTTAAAATAATCACTAAAAATCGTCCGATCAATGAAAACGAAATTACTCACCTGTTATCAGGAGAGATCCCAGTGCTGGATCTTGGTGCCCAGCACTGACCCTGAAAAGTAATTACAACTGTACTTACCGATAACTTGATTTTCCTCCATAGGATAACATTGCCTGGTTTTTGCCAGAAATTCTTCTAAGTGTCGATTCTTGAATCATACAAATATTCCTTAAAAATCGCCCGATCAACAAAAATGAAATTACTCACCTGTTATCAGGAGAGATCCCAGTGCTGGATCTTGGTGCCCAGCACTGACCCTGAAAAGTAATCATAACTGTACTTACCGGTAACTTGAATTTCCTTCCATAGGATAACATTGCCTGGTTTTTGCTGAAAAATTTCTAAGTGTCGATTTTGCAAACTTACAAATATTCGTTAAAAATCGCCTGTATAACAAAAACACTTTTTTTCAACTGTTTACAGGAGATGCACCAGTGCTGGATCCAGGATCCAACACGGAGTTAGAAAAAGTAACAATAACCCCACTTACCTGCTAAGTGAATTTCCTCCCATAGGATAACATTGGTGATTCTATGTGAAAAAGTGTCAACTTTAAAATACAATAATATTCCTTAAAAATCACAACTGTAACCAAAACGTTTTTACTCAACTGTTTACAGGAGATGTCCCAGGACTGAATCTAGGATCCAGTCCTGTGGTAAGAAAAGTAATCCAAAAAGTAATCTATTGCATTTAACTAGAAATTCCCATTGAGCCCAATGTATTATTGTGTTTGAAATTGTGTTGCCTATTGCAACAACTGTAACTATTGTATTCAAAAGTCTATTGCCTATTTGAAAAGTATTTAACTAAAGTAACTCATTCTGAGAAAGTATATTTTGATACCTATTGTTGGTTCTAAAATAAAACTATATATTTTGATACAAAACCAGTGGCCTAGAGTTCAGTTCTTGAGTGTGTGAGACCATTTGCTGATTGAGTGTGTACAACAAATGCTTTACACTGTCCTCTGATACTGCCTTACTGCTCGACCAAGCTACCACTCTAGAGAGTAAGGTTATATCTAACTTTAGCCTCTGCCAAACCTCTGGGGACTGTGGACTCTGTGCACACTGTACCTATTTGGGAACAGTATATACAGAGCCACTTTCTTACATGATGCGATTTCACTTGTATATGTGAGTGTATCCTTATAAACATTGGAATCGATTTTATCATTATTTACAGAAGTACAAGCAACTTAATAACATTTCAATACTCTAGCCACTGGAAACGTGCTGTTAAAAGAAAAAAAAAAATGCACCACTTTATTGTTAGTTGGAGTCTTTTGTTACCACATTGAAGTAACAGTCCAAATAACGAACAAATGTAAAATCTGTCTTGGTTCTGGGGACATCTGGTTCTGTCTTGGACACAAACACCTAGCTTAGCTTTCTGTGCCTGCGTCTTGCTTGCTAGTGTTGTACTACCCTGATATGAAATTAGTGTTCTTTCATTTCTAGGTATCTGTGAATGGGAAGAAGGTGGATATTTCCTACAGTTTCCTGGACAGCCAAGAAATTTCCCAGTGTTATGACCGCTCACCTTGTGACCGTATGCCATGCCTGCATGGTGGTCGCTGCATGCCAGCGGGAGAGTATGAGTTCCAGTGTCTGTGCCCAGATGGGTTTAAAGGTGAGTACAATGAGAAAGCGACACATAGCTGAACAGAAAGCAGGAGAATCATACAACTTGTACACCTCATCCTCTGTGCACCTGCACTATAATTCGCTAGCTGATGCACTTTTTAAAGCTTGCACTGTGCGCTTTGCCTCCTATTCATCCTCCACATACAGGGAGTTGGCTGCTGCAGCAGAGCAAGATGCTAATGCAGAGTGGTCACTTACAAATGTTTTACATTTGTGAGGTTGTACTCTGGATGTTGTAACTGCATAACTAAAATCAACCTGTTCTGGAGGTGTAAAAGTTTATGAATCCTTTCAATTCACTGAACACTCCAGTCCTAGGCATAAAATTCCCTTTCTACCTTTGCTAGTCACCTGAGTCTTCTGTCCATGGTGGAGAAAACTATATTCCTGATTCAGTGAGGAAAATGTAGTTTATTCACCAATTTGAAATGCATGTTTGTTTGTATAACACACATTTCTTCCCTCGGGTGAGGGGATGTATGCCTCCACTGCTCACTTGCCTCGGCCCTAAACTTTGACATCTTGCTATCCTTAGACAAATTTCACAGAGGCATTCACATTTAGATGTTCTAGTGTCATGCAGTGGTTCCTTTGTCATTTGGCCTTCCTGTGTAGGATTTAGAAGGTGTTGCACTATTGCAACTGCTAAACATCCTGGCCTATTTGGTGAAACACTGGTCATTAATTACTAGCCATTTCACACATGCACTTAATCATTTACTCTACATACTTCACTGAATTGGAATGGGAATCACACCACAGGTGCTATGCTCGATCTAATATCCAAGGAAGGAGCTCCAAACGTTGACTCTATAACCCAATTGACTTGTCAGATCTTTTTCATCATCCCATCAAAGACACAGAAGTCTAGAGGCCAAGGGCGAAACCCAGATATTGGACAAGGGACACAAACTTGAACAGAGCGGACCTTGCCTCTTTTTGCCAAAGGAGACCCCTCCCCACCTATTCCGAGCCGAGTGTGAGAACTAACTGATGATTATAACCAAACACTGACGGACATAATGGAAGCAGTGGCCCCACTTCACCTCAAAAGGCACAAACCCAAAATTGCACACCCCTGGTGCAATCAACATTTAAACGAAGAAAGGAGGGCTCTCAGACTAGCGGAACGATCATGGAGACATAATTCCTCTGCGATGCACCTAAAACGACTCTAGGAGAGTAGAAACAAATACAAAAAGAGCACATGGAATGCCAAAACATCCTTCTTCAGATTCCAGCTAGACAACACCAAAAAAACAGGAATAACTCTTTGAAACTGTCAAGCAACAAACAGAAACAGATAATCCCACCATAACATGAACACTTCAACAGAGTCCTGTGATGCATGCTTCTCTTTTTCAAAGAGAAAATAAAAATCGAAGAGTCATTCACAATCTACAAAAACAGAAAACAAGAGCTGAATCTAAATACGCAATCATCCCAGGGGGAAGAGTCCATTGTTGAGAAGGTTGACAAATTCAACTTCCCCGAGAAATCCAAAAATGAGGTTATTTGGAATGAGTTCAAAACCTTCAATGAAGAGGAGAACAATAATATCATATCATAGCATCAATGAAACCAACTATGCACTTCAATGAACCCCATCCCCTCTACAATCATTAAGGGCCTCAGACAACTATTTCCCCCCTCGGGACGCAGATTGGTAACATCTTACTAACTCATGGTGAAATCCCAGACTGCTTGAAGATTGGACAAACAACTCCGATCCTGAAAAAAAAAAAGGCACCAATCTGACTGACCTAAACAATTTTCATCCGGTCTCAAACATCCCCTTCCTCACAAAACAATTGTAAAAATGCATACATAATCAACTCTGTCCACCCAATGAACAGTTCAACCTTATTGACAAGTTCCAATCTGGATTCAGACCAGTACAAAGCAGAGAAACAGCTACCCTGCACATCATGGGTGATGCTCTCAAAGTCTTGGGCCATAACGACTCTTGCTTACTCGTCATCCTCAACCTTTGTTCAGCATTCAACATGGTCAATCATGACACTCTCCTAGCCCTACTTGAGGCAGAATGGGACTATTTAGTAATGTTCTAAAATGATTCACATCTTTTCTGCGAAATTACTCAACGGGTGAATTCCGGTGCGGAGTTCTTCAAGGTTCCACCATCTCCCCCACACTCGTCAACCACTGACGGAGATACTCAAGAATGTGAACCTCGCCTACCACATGTATGTTGACACCCAGCTGTATGTAAGAATTTCCTCCTTGGAGGATATCACCAACTCTGTGAAACCCTAACAAAACCTAAATCTTGCTAGCATGAAATCACCTCAATTTGAATTCACTGAAAGCGGAATTCCTCATCATTTCCCCAACCAGCAGCCCACCCTCATAGCAGAACTGATCAACCACCTAGACGCTGCCCTCAATTGCCAACCAGCTGTCATCAAATCAATGAAATCTAACCTTGGACAAATAACTTAACAAGCAAGCACACATAAGCGCATCCACTCATTGTGCGGCCCACCAACTCTACCTACTCAAGAAGGTGAATCCGTTCATCCTGCCCCCAGACTTGCAGTACAGACACTAGTCGTATCCAGACTGGACTACGAGAGTGCTAGCCTGATGGGTTTAGTAAAATCACAAACCGCTCCACTCAAGGCAACCCTTAAACGCCGCATCAAGATTGATAACAGGAACACAATGCTTTGGTCATATCACACCATCTCCCAAGACTCTCCACTGGCTCCCTTGAAGCCAGGATCCAGCTGAAAATTGCGTCCCTCAAGCACAAAGTCCTGCAGAACTATGCACTATTGTAACTTAAGCAAAAGCTCACAATCTTGGGAGGTAGCCGCTCCCTAAGGAGTGCCAAGTCCCTATGATTTGAACCCCTGAGATTCAGAAAGATAAAGACCTACTCCCTTACTTTCTTCAGGTCCGCCTCGAGAATATGGAACTGTCTACCATGTGAGATTCAAACGAACTCTTCGGCCATATCTTTCAGAAAAGAGGTTAAAATGCTGCTATTTAACAGATTCCTCCTGTAAGGACCGAGAACAAGGATGGCCTGAGGGACCACCTGACACACTCCTTCTGAAACAGAAGTCTTGAGCCTCTCAAATGAGTCTCTGGAAAATGACAAGTGACAAACTCCTTGGACCATATTTGTTCTGTAACAGATGATGGTTGTTCTATGTACAGTGCTCTGATGCCCTTGCAATGCGTTCATGCTTTATAAAACTCTAAGATAAATAAACCAAAAACAACCCTGGCACAAATGGTCACACCAGCTTCACAGTTCATAGGGCAAGCTTAATCTCCATTGCCTAACCAAGCTATGTAAAAGCATCATTGACAAGCCTGGATCCACATTGTCCTGACAACTAAAGGAACACTGCTGTGCCATACAGTATATTGCCTTGTTTTGTAAATCATAGTGACCATTCATTATCCATATTGTACCCTGTATGTAAATCACCATTGTATATATGCTGCATACTGTCGAAACCCACTAACACTACAGTCACCAGGGCCTTCAGGCCTGCTCTATAGAAGAGACTAGGACTGCTTAGTGCATGTAGACTGTGAGGCTCCCAGTGTTAAAAGCAGCAAGAGTCTCTGTTGATGCTAGATTGATGCTTCCTATGCTGTAATACCACAGGTAGTTTGCAGCCACCCCAGCAACATGTGCTTCCGTCTTGCTGCCAGTGCTGGTGTTTCAGTTTTTCTTCATGTTGCTCTGAGGGTTAGCTGACCTGCTTCAGCTACCAGACACCCATGGGGTAAAGTTCATGCCAGATTGGCACCAACCTTATGCACAGGACTCAAGAGCAGTCTTTATTCTCCATCCCACAACTCCCACCTCTCCTACTACTGACCACATATGCTGAAATATGAAGGGCAGTTGTAGAGGCAGGGAAAAGGAAATGAGATGAGAAAACAGAAAAACAGGGCTCCACCACTTCTACCTTGTCACCCAGCGGATCACTGTGGTCTGCGGAATGGTGTGAGTTCCTGACAAACATTTTTGTTAAGTGTTGTGTGTTTAAGAGCATAAATGTTATTATAACTTTAAATGTGTATATATATATATATATATATATATATATAATACACACACACACACACCTGTACTCTTTCTCTGTGTAACCAGATCACTGTTTGCTAAGAAACTGAAAAGTCCTGAAAACATAACATATCAACAGTAAGTATCTCAAAAGTGATATGTATCTATAGAACGCTCTATGTTGTAACAACCTCAAGTGTCCTTGATCCCCTTGTCGAAACAAACAATCCTATATAGGCAACTGGTCTCAGTAGAGGGAATCCAGAATCAAGTAGCTGGCTGCAGCAATATTGTAGCACAACTGCCTAGCAAGGACTCCATCAACCACAAGGCAAACTATACCCAGGAATCTAAGTTGCCATGCTTTTTGTGTTAGGTTGGGGCTGCGGACGAAAATCCCAAACCCCAATCCCACACATCAACCCAAACATCCCGACCAAACCTCCTCTACTCCCTCACCCCCCTTTCAAACAGCCAATTGTGCATCTAGTGTCCCTCTTCTTCCGGAACTTTTGGAAGTGGAAGCTATTACAATCTATTTTGATCACCCGCACTAGTACCTTTTTGAGTGCAGTCGGGCAGTTTCCTCCAAATAGCCAAAGTTCTGAGGAAACATGAACTGACTTCACAGACACACCCACCCGCCCAAAGGAATGCTCATTTGGTTTGTGGGGCCTAATATTGTAGCTTTGGTTGATGCGTTTGCTGTATGCGCTAAAGTGATATGCAACAAATTACTAATATTCAGCTCTCTCCATTGCAAATTTGGTTCCATACGGATGTTTTACGAGTCATGTGTCATACTTGGGTTTCTTTAAACCCTGCATCTTCCAGGGAGCTCTGATTGTGTTGTTTTTCACTGCAGGTGATCGCTGTGAAACTAAGGTGCACCAGTGCCTACCTGGCAGCCGTTGCTATAATGGTGGAACATGCAAAGACCACCATTGCATTTGCCCTCCTGGCTTCACAGGGACACATTGTGAACAAGGTAGGATTGCCTCCCAGTCAATGTATCAATGTTTCTAAAAAGAACTCCACCGCCACATACCTGACATATAGGCCTCATTCCTGTGGTGGGTAAAGTTGTGGGTTTGATGTTCTCTCTGCTGCACTGAAGAGGTTCTGGATACTTGTTATCAGTTGTTAGTGTTAATATCAAATAGTGAACGTGTGAATTTTTTCATGCTCAAAATAACATTCTGTAACTTGGGGGCCTTTGAGTTTCTGCGTAACCAGTGGCTGTATATGTTTTTTACAAGGAGCTTTAATGGATTTAATTTTGGGGTAACAAGTGACTAGTCATAATTATATTTAACATTGATTTTCTAGACATACCCTACCAGATTCATGTTGATACACTTATGTATCCACTGTTTGTTTTAGCTTATATAATATTGTTTACTAGCATTCTCAGGCTACACCCCAAAGGTTTAAAATCTGTGTAACATATAATAATCCATTGGTGGACGAGATCTCCTACTCCTGACAGGAGTTTTTCATTCCATTTCATGACCTGCATTAACAGCCGCTCAAACACATTAAAATCAGTTAAGACTGAGAGACTTGACCAAAGACAAAGAAAGGGCCTATTATGCATTCTGAGCATAAAGGCCTTGATAGCAGTGCATTAACTTGTTCCTCAGTAGAGCAACATTGGTTGATTAGAAATATTTGCAATTAAGCTGCAGGTGGGTTTTGAGAGTAATTGAGGTTTGTCTTGAGACTAGAAGGCCTTTTGCTCTCCCAAAAGCTGATGGCATGTTGCCTTTCAATCACAGACCCAGCAGATGAATTATTAATGTATTCCAGGGTATTTGGTATCTCAAGACGTATAACTGGATAACTGGAGAAAGGTGCCTTTTTTGAACAGCAAGACTAGCTAAAATGAGTTGAATTTGCCAACAAGAGCTGAACTCTAGACCGAACAGTTTAGCTCTGACACGAGGAAAACTCAAAATAGGTTAAAATGTAGAAAATAAAATATTTTTTTCCCAAATGAAAGTGGATTCAACTCAAAGCGTGGTAAGTTTTCAGTGATAAACAAGTACATTTGAGAAATATATGGTAGAGGGCATTGGGAGGGTAGATATGTGGGGGGAGAGAGCTAAAAAGGCAAATTAAACTGGAGTAGAAAATAGAGCAGTGTACTTCTTCAGAGCCCTACTAGTATGATGAAGTCTGTGAAGGAACTTCATTTACTTACAGCATTTGAAGGAGCTAAAACGGTAATTGTTGGTCATGAATATGCTTTCATAATGAAACCCCTATGCCTTAAGATAATTAACATAGGCTTGGAAAACCAAAACAATCAGCCATATGCTTAAATGCTTTTTCTCAGGGATCATCTGTTTTTGGTTTCATTAAGCTTCTCTGCATTACCTAAAATATTTAGGCCCCTCCTAGGAATACTCAGCCATTGGCAGGCTTCTTTTGGGACAGGTATACTTGAAATCCTTGAGTGGCACCTCAGTTCAAAATGCCCAATTTTCAGATGTTATTGGATTGGAAAAACTAACATTGTCAATTAAAAAGAAAAATTCCTAAAATGTTGGTCATTCTTTATCCCTGTCTCCCAATATGTTAATTTTAGGCAAAAATACCTCTGAAGTCACTGGCTTGTTAGATTTTCTTTATGCACGTAAAGCTGCAGTAGAATCCAGTTTATATACTTTGACATGCAAAGCTGCAAGCAGTGAGGTCAGTCCTGTTAGGTGAAATGCAACCAGATGCCTTTTGACCTCATCCAACCCAATGACATCACGTGACGTTTGAAACTGGTAACTGCCCAGTGCATGTGTGACACCGTGCAGAATGTGATTTGTTTGTTCATTGACAAGTCATCAGAAATGGACTAGATGTCAAATTGTGTTGGTTGATTTGGGAAGACCATCTCCTGTTGCTCAATACCTGCGTTATGCATTGTGTCAGCTGGCCTGGTTTGCGAGCACTGGCGAACGAAAGCTGGCACTAATTTTGTAGGTTTAAGAATGATAAAAGTGAGTCCTGTTTGATTTGGGCAACTCATCCAGCCTTTGGGTGTGAACACCTGAATGCTTGGATAAGTAAAGAGTTCCTTTTCTTCGGAAATCTACAACTACTGCATCATCTTCACTTGGTGGTCACCACATTTCTGGGAATAGACAGGAGGACCCACATTTCTGATCTTCTCTAGTACACCAGCACTGTTTCCCCATGTGAGACACGCCACTTTTCTGATGTGAATCTGCAGTAGATTCACATGTACTTAATCCTGCCATCTAGTGGCAGGATTAGAATTGCTTTTTTAACTCTTATGAATACACCATCTCTCTCTTTTTACAATGCCATTCACATCTCTAGCTTTCTCTATGAGGACAGCACATCTGTAGAACTTGTGTGTAAGGTATCACATCTCGCTAGTAGTGTATCAACTTTCTAGGACACTTTCTTTCCCTTGCACATGGATCGTGTTTGTAGCATTCCATAGGGCAATGTCTGTGTTGCATTCCTTATTAAAATACCACATTCGTTGTGCTCCCTATTTGAACTCTGACATTTGCACGTAGGATATTGCATCTCTAAGCCATGGCAGGTAAATCACATGATCCCAAAATATAGCTCTGCCTTTCTAAGCAAGACATCTCTGAGACCTCTTTTTTCTGTTGCTATGAGGATGACACATTATGGCCTGCTTTAGTAAGGCATACTATCTGTAGCCATCAGTGGTAGGCTGCATTATTGCCTGCCCTTACTAGTACCACAATGAATCTTGATCCATTCATAGATTAGTATCACAATTCTAACCAGTGATAGTGGGGCACTACATCCTTACCCGCCAGCCATTTAATACTGGGCTAGTCTCAACTGAGCCCATATCTCTTGCACTCATGCTTAGGACACTGTGTCTCTCACCAAGAAGTAGTTTATCACACCTCTTACCTTTGAGCATAGGACAATATATCTCTACTGCTTGCTAATAGGCAACCACATTTTGACATACTGCATTTACCTTGATAGAGGGCAATCATTTTTATAAGGGGAGGAAATATTGACCTAAAATAAGAAAGCCTATGCAAGGTAAATTCTGCATCCAGTTCTTGAGTGCAGAAGAGCACTCTGAAGATATTTAACAGATGAAACTGTATTCCAAAGAACCAAAACTGAAGAGAGCTCAAATAAATGTAAGGATGTAAAACAGTGTTGGACGTATAATATCTTTGGTTACCAGGGGATCTCTGGACCTTGCTGTGATTAACCAAGCTGTTTGCATCTGTACAGGAACAGCGGCGGCGAACCCGGATGCAGATTGGCACGAAGAGGGTAGTGGGGGGAATGGTACAGTATTCCAATGTTTTTTTTTATATCTTTACATTAACCAAAACATTGCCTTAAGGATTCTTTCATTGACACGTTAGCTCCCAAAGGTTACCAGTGGCAATCCAAAATTGCTTGCTGAGGTATTAATCAGCAGCCACAATGAGGTGCCCAGAATGAGGAAATATAGAAGCTTGGTGAAGAAAGAAATGCCCATGTTTGATAGGCTGCTGTATGGTTAAAAAGAGATGCAATGATAGAATGGTTAAGGAACTAAAACAATGAGAAATGGAATAGAACAGGGATGATGGCATAAATTCTAGCCAAAAAAGTAGTTGTTTTAGGTCAAAGAGGTAAGATTAGCAGAACAAGAGCAGACACTGTCTCCTGTGACACCTTCTACCACTTCTGGTTTTTAAGCAACATCACTTTGTATTGTGACATTTTCAGTTTAACTTTTTCCTATTAGATCATACATAGAACTCCAAATATACAGAGTGCTGTTGGCTAAAAAGCCAGGTCTAGCTCAAAGTTTCACATAAGGGTTATACTCGTGGCATGGTGCCATTTGGAATCCATTTGCCAATGACTGGCAGATAAATAGGAAGAGAGAAGTGAATCTTTCAAAGCAAGAGAATTTAAAAGTTGCTACAGATTCTTTTGAAAGATGTTTGACAGATAGATGTATATGCATGAAGAGGATTGTGTGCTATACTGAGAAAATCAGACCAAGTTGTTTTAGCTTATGTGCTGTAGATGTGTCCCATGTGCACGAGGGTGCGCATTATAAACTGAATTCACAGTCATTGCTGCAAGGAGAACTCTACACACAGATTGTGCTTCCATCAACATAGTCCATAGACACCCACCGTTGCCAATTATTTGGTGGTAACCAAGGAGTGCAAAGAAGAACGTGCAACAAAAGTAGACAATGTCAAGCTCATCACATGACTTTTCACCCTCACACCACACATTTAAATTTGCCATTTGATTTTTTTACAGTTGACGAAGTATCTTCCCAAAGAAACTGTGTCACAACAAAATTGGGGACTAACCTATTCTATGAAAATTGCCTTATTTTTCTTGCTTGTGCCATCCTCCAACTCTCCCTCTGCAAGGACCACTAAGCAGTTGCTATTAATGTGCTTCTGAGCACTTGATGGAGAAAAACAGGCAGTGAATTTGAAAGATGGTTCCTACGAAGAATAGAAACTAAATAAGCTGATTATATCAGATAGGAGCTGCATTCTCTCTAGAAATAAATTTAGTTGTGATAAGACGGGACTGGAAAGATAAAATATTGAAGCAGATGGTGGATGACAATAAGGAAAATGCAAGGATTACCCAGCCCTTAGTATACTCTTGAAGACGGTGATCTTGCATAGATAGACACATCCAGTTGCTGTGTACTGTATGTACAGTGTTGACCTTTCCAGACTGACTTGGTTATCTCCTCCAACATCCCTCAAAACAATCACACATTACCTCCAAACAACAGGATGTAGCAAATAGTGCCTACTTAAAAGTTGAATATTCAGGCATTGCGAAACAAATGGAGCTAATTTATTTCTTCACTATTGTAGCTGTCTCCAGTTAGTGTTCCCTTTTTCCTTTATAATAACCCTAAAAGGCCTCTACCTTTCCCACCATGTGTTCTGTCTTTTTGCTTACTTCTGTCCAATATAGTATAGGTACTGTCAGATTATTTATTTTCAAGTAAGGACTTTGTCATGTTTTGTCATGAGTGTATTTTTCGTTCCCTATTTCACACCTCCATTCCTTACCTCATTTCTCTTTTCCAGAATGTACATGCAAATAAATCTTGCAGTAATTTACTATCAGTGAACTTTTGTTTTCTTCTTTTCCTTCAAATGATTTTCTCTATTACTTAATTTTCATTAATTCTGTATTTTCTCCTGTGGCATCTTCCATAGTGTTAGAAATGGGGGTCTCTAGTTGGCAATGGCTGGCCACTGTCCAAGTAGGGACCCTTCTTCCTAAGTCAGAGTGAGAGGGCTACCCTCTTTAATACCCCTGCTCAACCCTGTGGTAACGTAGCACGAGCAGGTAGGCTTATATCTGAAAGAGACACGTTAGTGACAGATTCCTTACCTTAGAATATCCCCAGGCGTCAGGCTGGATCCGGAAAGTTTTTTGCGTAGCAGTACCCTTGCGCGTCGGTAGGCGGCGTCGTGCGGCTCCGCGTCCGTCGTCGGCGTCGTGATCGCCGGGATGACGTCGCGGGCAGTACTTAGGCGCCGCCCCTGCGCGCTGACGTCAGTTCTTCTTTTTCCGCGCCAGTAAGCGCAGATCCGGGAAGAGCAGTGCCCTAGTCACTTTTTGACTATCTTTTGTGAAATTTTCACTGTTCTCTTCAACGAGTCTTCACGACTCCTAAGGTGTCGTAGGGATGCCCGGCTTTAAGCCCTGCGAGGTATGTGGTCGTATGATGTCCATCACGGACCCCCACCTCGAGTGTCTCTTCTGCCTCGGCCGAGGCCACGACACGAAGTCGTGCCCTGACTGCCGGAAACTTCATCCGAAGGCTTTGCGAGAGCGGTCTCGAAAGCTCCTTGAAGTCCGGCAGTCGGCTCCGCGCCGCAGCAAGCCCCGGTCCCGGGAGAGGTCGAGGGGCCGGACGCGGAGTCCCCGCCGTTCGTCGGAATCCAAGTCCTCGCGCTCCTCCGGTAAGTCGAAGCACAAGAAGTCTAAGCGGCGTCATCGCTCTAAGACTTCGCCTCGCCGGTCGCGCGACTCGGCTGAGGTCCCTGTCGGCACCGTCCCCGCCCCCGCGGCCCCGGACGTGCCTGTCGAGTTGCCCCCGCATTACCCGTCCTTCCCGGGTTCGGGGCGACTCCGGCCGAGTACAGAAATTCCTGTCGGCCATGGCCCGCCTCTTCGGGCCTCAAGGTCCCTCCGGTGCGCCTTCGGGCCCCGCGGGCCAGATGGGGTTGCTCCGGCGTCGCCGTCGACTCCGGTCCCGGCGTCGCCTGTCCCACCAGCCTTCGTCCCGGCCTCGGCTCCGGCCCCGGCCTCGACCCCGGTTCCGGTGGTGCCGCAACCTCCATCGACGCCGGTTGACCTAACCACGCCTCCGCCGACGCCGATGTCCCCGGTGCCGTTTCCGACGCCGTCCGGGGCTCCGGGCGGCGTCGTTCCCGGTTCTCCCCGGGTCCGGACATGGAGCCGGACCGGCGTCGCCCGACGCCGGTTCCGGCGCCCGATGAGGCCTTGGGTCCCTTATGTCCCTCCTCCTCCATCTTTTCAACCTGAGGAGGACCAGGAGAGCTGGGAGGGGTCTGACGACCCTCTCACACAACAGTGCGAGTTTGACCCGGACTGGGTTGAGGAACTTGGGGATGCCAGTGGGCTGGATACCTCCCCGACTCTGGCATGCTGTCTCCTCCCGTGGCAACGGAGGAGGGGGCTAATTTTGCAACGGTGTTGCGTAGAGCTGCTGGAGCCTTAAATCTCCAGTTGCCTACAGTGGCCGTCAGGACTAACCTCCTGACTGAAGTGCTTCAGCCGGCGGCCTCCTCTTCGGAGCCTGTGCTGCCGTTCAACGATGCACTCACTGACGTTCTTTTGGGTGCCTGGTCCAAACCCACCACAGGGGCTCCTGTGGATAGGAACGTGGCCCGACGCCATCGCCCGGCTCCGGGCGACCCCCTGTTTCTCTCCCAACACCCCACCCCTGAGAGCTTGGTTGTCCAAGCCTCTGCCTCCCAAACAGCCTTCCCTACCGCCCCTCCGGATAGGGAATCCAAGCGCCTGGATCACTTTGGGAAGAAGGCTTTCTCTTCCTCCAGTGCTGGCTTGCGGTCTGTTAATACCGCTTGCCTCTTGGGCCGATACACCCACTCCCTGTGGGATTCGGTGGCTGATGTTTTGCCGCAGTGTTCTGAGGAGGTCCAGACACTGCTTACCCGCGCTATTGCGGAAGGGCGTGATGCGGCTAAGTATACCATCCGCTGTGGCCTTGATACCGCCGACTCGCTGGGCAGATCGCTTGCAACGACGGTGGCGCTGCGTCGCCACGCCTGGCTGAGAACCACTGGTTTTTCAGGGGATGTCCAGAATACTCTCATGGACATGCCCTTTGATGGAGTCGGTCTCTTTGGTTCAAAGGCGGACCATGCGCTGGAGCGTTTCAAGGATTCACGGGCTACTGCTAAGTCCCTGGGCCTTGCTGTTGTGCGCCCTCCGCAAACGTCTGCTTTTCGCCCCTTTCGTGGCCACGGAAGGGGCGCCCAGTCACGTCCACAGCCCGGCCAACGGCCCGCGCAGCAAGCGCCTTCGCGTGGCCGAGGACGTGGATACCGCCGTGGCGGTTCGGGCAACCAGCGTGCGGGTCAGGCCACCACCTCCAACCCGTCCGCGGCCTCCAAGCCCTCCTAGTCCCTCCTTTCAGGTGCACAGCACGCCAGTCGGGGGCAGGGTCCGCCATCACCTTCACCACTGGCGTCCCATCACCTCGGACAAGTGGGTCTTGGACATTGTCCGAAGGGGCTACTCCCTCCCCTTCGAGACCACCCCCCAGCCATGCCACCTCAATTCCACCGCATGTCAGGGGATCACTTGGTGCTTCTACAGAAGGAAGTCACGGCCCTCTTGGCCAAGAGGGCCATCGAGCATGTTCCGACCCCAGAAGTAGGGCGTGGTTGCTACTCCCACTACTTTCTGGTGCCCAAAAAGGACAAGGAGGACATGCGTCCTATCTTGGACCTCCGGAACGTCAATCGCTTCCTCCGGAAGGAGAAGTTCAAGATGCTCACCCTAGCTCAGGTCTTGACTGCCCTCGACCCCGGAGACTGGTTGGTAGCGTTGGACTTGCAGGACGCCTATTTCCACATCCCCGTCCTGCCGGCCCACCGGCGTTACCTTCGGTTCACGGTAGGCCTCGAGCATTTTCAGTTCACCGTGCTCCCTTTGGCCTTACCAGTGCCCCTCGGGTGTTCACGAATGTGATGGCGGTGGTCGCAGCTCATCTGCGCCGGGCAGGGGTTTCAGTCTTCCCCTACCTCGACGACTGGCTGCTGAAGGCGGGCTCGTCCCAGGCAGTTGTCTCCCACCTCCAGACTACGGCCGAACTCCTGCACTCGCTGGGGTTCTCCATCAATGTGCCAAAGTCGCATCTGATTCCTTCTCCACAGCTCCTTTTCATCGGAGCAGTTCTGGACACGACGCAGTTTCGGGCCTATCCTCCCGAACGGCGAGTCCGGGATATTCAGGCTATGATTCCGATCTTTCAGCCCTTATCCTGGGTTTCGGCACGGATGACCCTGAGGCTGCTGGGCCTCATGGCCTCCTGCATCCTGCTGGTCACTCATGCCAGATGGCATATGCGGGCTCTGCAGTGGGACCTGAAGTTCCAGTGGGCGCAGCACCAGGGCGACCTGTCCGATCACGTCCAGATCTCGGAGGGGACTGCAAAACAGTTGCAGTGGTGGCTCTCGAACCGGCAATGGGTCATGGGCAGATCCCTCTCCCTTCCCCAGCCAGAGCACACAGTTGTGACGGACGCGTCCCTTCTGGGATGGGGCGGTCACATGGGAGAGGCGGAGATCAGAGGCCTCTGGTCTCCGGGCGGAGTCCCGGCTCCATATCAACCTTCTGGAGCTCCGGGCGATCCGACTTGCACTCAAGGCATTCCTTCCCTCTGTCAAAGGGAAGGTAGTGCAGGTGTTCACAGACAACACCACTGCCATGTGGTACTGCAACAAACAAGGCGGGGTGGGGTCGTGGACCCTTTGTCAGGAGGCTCTGCGCCTCTGGACATGGCTGGAACACCAGGGCATGTTCCTGGTGGTTCAACACCTGGCAGGTTCCCTGAACGCCAGGGCGGACGAACTCAGCCGCAGGTGCATGATGGATCACGAATGGCGTCTTCACTCGGAAGTGGCGCAAGGACTCTTTCTACAGTGGGGAGAGCCTTGGTTAGATCTATTCGCCACCGAAGAGAACGCGCAATGTCATCAGTTCTGCGCGTTGGAATTTCCAAGGCGGCACTCGCTCGGCGACGCTTTTCGTCACGAGTGGAGTTGCGGTCTATTGTACGCCTTTCCGCCTATACCACTTCTACCCAGAGTGTTGAAGAAGATTCGGCACGACCGGGCCCAAGTCATTCTTGTGGCTCCGGACTGGGCTCGAAGAGTTTGGTATCCCGAGCTACTCAATATGAGCGTAGATCCCCCGATCCGTCTGCCTCTTCGGGAGGATCTTCTGTCGCAGCAGCAGGGGACGGTCCTCCACCCGAACCTGTCCAGTCTACACCTGCTTGCGTGGAGATTGAGCGGCGGCAGTTGATTCCTTTCGACTTGCCTCCCGAAGTTTGTGATGTGATTCTGGCAGCCAGGCGTCCCTCCACTAAGGTGGTATACGCCTGCAGGTGGAACAAATTTGTGGCATGGTGCACAGCAAAGGCTGTGGATCCCCTTTCTGCCCCTCTTTCTGAGGTCCTTCTGTTCCTTCTCTCTCTGGCCCAACAGGGTTCTGCCCTGGGTACCATCAAGGGTTATCTTTGTGCTATCTCGGCCTTCCTCAGGCTCCCTGATCAGCCCTCCCTTTTCAAGTCCCCTGTTGTTAACAGGTTCTTAAAAGGCATTACTCACCTCTTCCCTCCTGTTCCGTTTGTGATGCCTCAGTGGGACTTAAACTTGGTTCTTACCTTTTAATGTGCGCTCCCTTTGAGCCTCTACATAACTGTCCTCTTCGTCTTCTGACTCTGAAGACAGCCTTTCTGGTGGCCATCACCTCCGCTCGGCGGGTGAGTGAGCTCCAGGCTCTATCTTGCAAACCTCCCTTTCTGTCTGTTCATCCAGACAAGGTTGTTCTTCGGACGCGTCCGTCCTTCTTGCCAAAGGTGGTTACTGCTTTCCACATTGGGCAGACCATCACTTTGCCCACCTTCTTTCCGCCTCCGCATCCTTCCAGAGAGGAAGAGAGGCTCCACCGTCTGGACCCAAAACGTGCGCTCTCCTTCTATATTGACCGCACAAAACACTTCCGGGTGGATGACCAGCTCTTTATTGGCTACGTGGGCGCCAAAAAGGTCGGGCGGTGCACAAGAGGACCATCTCCCGCTGGGTTACCTTGTGCATCAAGACCTGCTATTCTTTGGCTAAAAAGGAGCCTCCTGTTGGGCTGCGTGCCCATTCCACCAGGGCAACGGCTGCTACCACGGCCTTGGGCCGCGGTGTTCCGCTGCCGGTTATCTGTCAGGCAGCTACGTGGGCCTCGCTGCACACGTTTACAAAGCATTACTGCCTTGACAGTCAGGTCCGGAGGGACGGCTTCTTTGGCCGTTCTGTCCTCCAGGACTTCCTTGTCTGATCTTTGTTCGCAGACCCACCACCGGGGTTGGTATTGCTGGGGTATCTATTCTAAGGTAAGGAATCTGTCACTAACGTGTCTCTTTCAGATGCACAAGTTACTAACTTGTGTAACGATATATCTGTAAGAGACAGTAGTTAGTGACAGATTCCTACCGCCCCACCCATCCTCCCCGTTCTGCGAACTGATTTCTAGGGTTAAGGACATCCCTTTCAGGGCCCTAGTATTTTTCAGACACCTATGTCAGCTTCTTGCATGGCTCTGCGTTCCTGGCGCGGAAAGTCGTGTACAGAACTGACGTCAGCGCGCAGGGGCGGCGCCTAAGTACTGCCCGCGACGTCATCCCGGCGATCACGACGCCGACGACGGACGCGGAGCCGCACGACGCCGCCTACCGACGCGCAAGGGTACTGCTACGCAAAAACTTTCCGGATCCAGCCTGACGCCTGGGGATATTCTAAGGTAAGGAATCTGTCACTAACTACTGTCTCTTACAGATATATCGTTACACAAGTTAGTAACTTGTGCCTCAGAGGCAGGGTGTGAAGCATTTATGATCATACACAGTAACACAGTGAGGAACACTACAAAGGGACACCACACAAGTAGTTATTATAAAAAATAAGTATCTTTATATAAAGGCAGATTTATCACAAGACCAATAACTGTAAAAGCCACAATACTGTCAAAAATAGGATAGCTGTTGAAGGGCTGTCAAAAATAGTTCAAAGGTTGCAAAAATAAGGTTCAAGTTCAAAGCAGTGGTCTCTGCGACCCTTTCTTTCACAAAGTACCTGGGTTTAGTAGCAAAACCAACAAAGTGTCGCAAATAAGCTGTAGCGATGATTCTCTGCACGCGAGGCCGGCGATGCGTTGAAATCCTTGCCGCAAGGGAGGATGATGCGCCGATCTGCGGGATGCGTGCGGAGACGATGCGACAAACTTCTGCACGCTGGACCGCCGATGCGATGACTTTCTTGCCGCGTGGGAGAAGTCGATGCGGTGATCCTGTTGCGCTGTGCGATCGTGTTGCGATGCAAAGACATGACGCTCCGCGAGGGAGCGGCGAAATTCGGTGCGATGCGATCAAAGTGGCGAACGCACGGCGTCCGCACTGCGATGTCTCGAAGCGATGATTTCCTTCAGGGTTGCGAGTGCGCGGCGACAGCAGCGCGATGATCTTTCCAGCGCGTCTCGGCTGCAGCGGCTCGCAAAGGGGGCGTCAGCGATGGTTTCGGGTTGCGGGCCCTCGGCGGCAGTAGCGCGATGATTTTCCCAGCGCTCTCGACTGCAGCGGCCCGCAAAGATGCGTTAGCGTCGATTTCTTACCCTCTTTTCTCTGATGCAGACTAGAGGCCCTGGAACTCACAGGAGCCTCCTCAGCAGATAGCAGTCCTCGCAGGGAGGAAGCAGGAGGTTGGTGGTGGAGTCTGATGTGCCTGAGACTCCAGCAGGAGGCTAGCTCTTTTCCTAGCCCTTGGGTGATTGCTGTACAAAAATAAAAGTTCTCTCAAGAGTTCCTTTTCCTCTTCTTCAAGGTCCAGTGGTCACTGCTGCAGGCCAGTGCAAGAAACAACACACAGCACAGGGACAGTCACTTCCTGCAGATTCCTCCAGTGGCACGGACAGAGTTTCCTCTCCAGATCCAAAAGCAATACAAAAGTAGGGGTTTGAGCACAGATATTTATACCCCAAAAGCCTTTGATCCTTGAAGCTACCAGTCCCTGAACCTAGCCAGAACCAGTTCTGCTCAGGCCTGGAGTACTTTGTTTACCAGGCTGCATCCTTCCTTTCAGAAAGAGGGGTCTGCTAGCAGACACACAGTGGGAGGTGGAGCCAGCATTCACCTTGCCAGGCACAGCCCTATTCAGATCAAAGAGCCACCCCTCCCCACACTCTAAATGCAGATCTCTCTATTCAACCCAGGTCTGACTCAGCCTGCCCTGCCCCTCTAAAACCAGACACCCAATACACATAACAGCAGAGCACACTGGAAGGCTTAGGCAAGAAAATACCTACTTTCTAAAAGTGGTATTTTCAAACACAGAATATAAAAATAAACTTCACTAAAAGATGTATTTTAATATTCTGAGCTCAGGCATACTAAATTCGTTTTTCTACCATGTTCCTGGGGCCAGTTAGGACTATAGAATGTAATAGTCAAACTGCCCATTCTAGCCTATGAGGAACAGGTAGCCTTACAGTAGTGAAAAACGAAATGGGGTGTAATTCACTACCAGGACATGCTACACACACCAAGGCATGTCCTACCTTACACATACAATGCACCCTACCATAGGGGTGACTTACAGGATGCCAAGGGAAGGTTCAGGGGCTGGGAAGTGGGTGCACTTCACAGCCAAGATGGCAGTTCTGGACTGCACACAGACACTGCAGTGGCAGGTCTGAGACACACTTTACAAGCTGCTTCTGTGGGTGGCGCAAACCAGCGCTGCATGCCCACCAGCAGCATTTGGTTTACCAGCCCTGGGCACACACAGGCCACACTACTAGGGACTAACAGGTAAACCAAATAAGCCAATCAGGGATATACCAATTCACATAGACATATTTACAAAGGGAGAGCATATGCACTTTAGCACTGAACAGCAGTGGTAAAGTGCCCAGAGTCATAAAACCAACAGAAACAGGTCAGCAAAAATACAGGAGGCAGGCAAAAAGTTTTAGGGGTGACCCTGCAAAAAGGGCCATTTCCAACACAACCCCCTTCCAGCCAAAACGCAGGGTAGACCAATCACTACTTTGATGGGCTTCCCTGCTTCGAGCGATAGAACACGGAACTGGCCCGCAACTGCAGGGGCATATGCCAGCTCTACTCCAATCTGAACCCTGGTGGATCCCTCTGTCCACACTCCCAGGGCCCACTAAGATAACCAATGGGGAACTCTGCCCCTCACCTGTGGACACCACCTGTGCAGCACCTAACCTTAACTGGCCCCCAGGTGTGTCCCAACAGATAAACAATAAGCCACAGTAGCCACTGACAGTAGTCAGGGATGAGGCCCAGGCCTTATACCTCTCAGGGCTCACTAAGACAACCAATGGGGAACTCTTCCCCTTACCTGTGGACACCACCTGTGCAGCATCTAACCTTAGCTGGCCCCCAGGTGTGTCCCAACAGATAAACAACAAGCCCCAGTAATCACTGACAGTAGTCAGTGATGAAATCCAAGCCCTATACCTCTCAGGGCTCTCAAACTTTTGTGGCATCCGAGAGTGAGGGGCAGTAACCCCAGGTGCCTGGCACCTTTTGTACACTCTCCCTCCTGTCAGGTCAGGCAAAGCACCCGGACACTGACCCACCAGCCCTGGGCCTGTACCCAGCGGCTGGGCCAGAGACTGGGGTGGGCTCTCCCACACCCGGTCCTCCTCTTTGGGGCTCGGTACCCTCCCACCTGGAGCGATACCCCCTTTCAGAATTGTCAGGGCACCTGAGGCAGGTGTCCTGCATAATTCGCCCACCAGTTCAGGGGTTCTATCCTGCAACTGGTATCCCAGCATAGGGTCTGTACCCTTAGACTGGGCAGAGGTCAGGGGTGAGGCTGCCCTCTCCCCGCCCCCTTTACTGGGGCCCGGCACCCTCCCACCAGGAGAGGTGCCTCCATAACACAAACCGGGAGGGGCACTGTTAGCAGTTGCCCCTTCCTCCAGATCAGGGGGACACCCTGAACCTGGCCCCCCAACCTAGGGTCTGTACCCTTGGGCTGGGCCTGTGCCTGGCAACCCAGGACTTCTGGGGGCGTACACCAATTCCCCCAAGAAAAATACACTCTTCCACTAGTTCAGGGCCTTGTCCCTGCAACTGATCCATCAACCTGGAAAAACCCTCAGGTGGTACTGGGGTCAGAGGCGAGGACTCCCTCCCTCTGCACCCCCTTCCAGCATACTGCACCCTCCCACCTGGAGTGGTGCTCTTAGAAAAAATGGTCGGGACACTGCTTACAGTTGTCCCTCCCTCCAGGGCAGACAACTCCTGGATCTGACTTACAAACCCAGGGACCAACCCCTGTGGCTGAACAACTGCCTGGCCAACCAGGACTGAAGTGGTGTCACCATGGTCACTCCTAGGGGGCTCAGCCCTTCTGACTGGCCCCTGACCCACTGGCTCTTCCACTGGGGACTCCTTCCCCCTTTCATCCCTCAGACTGGACTTCCGTACCCTCCCCCTAGGAGTGGCACTGCCAGGCACAAGAACTGATGGAGGCCTGACTACAGGCACTCCCAGCTCACCTAACACTGGGGTACCCCCCACAATGGACGGTCCATCCAGACAGACTAGGCTCCCCACCTGGTGTTCCTCATGGAATCATCCAGTCCTGGGGGCTGAGGCTGGGGCACTTCGGGACCTATCCCAGTCTCACTCCTGCTCCCACGAGACAGGATGTGAGGCCCTACAACCTCCTCACAACAAGGGGACCCAGCTGTAACACTCCTAACCTTTCCCAGCACTCTGGGTTGGAAAACTTCTGAACCACTTCTCTTAGGGTCATTCCCTAATGCCTCTACAGAGCCTCTGGTACTCACCCAGAGGTCTTCCTCCTGTGCAAGTTCCCTAGGATCAGAGAACTCTCAATCTGACAGGTGTTGGCCTAGCTCTGGAAAACAGGAACTCACAATATGCTCTCCCACAATTGGATTACACAGCTCCACACAGGTGCTAACCTTTACCTCACAATCCAGTGCCTCACACACGTACCCCACACCACTCTCTTGAAATGGGCGAGACATTAACTGACTGTCTCTATCACTCAACCCACACTCTTCTGGGCGGTCCTCACACTCATACACCAGGACTTCAACCACGGGGAACCCCTCTCCCTGCACCTCTCATCCAGAGTCGGTAGAGTATCCCTCCTTTCACTAGGACTATGGGCCCCTGCGCTAGTTCCCCAATCCACCTCAGGGACACTGCACACCAATGGAGCTATCTCAGGTCCTTGAATCCCCTGGTGTAGATCAACCCCTCCTTCAAGTCAGGTGCCACATCCCTGGGTGGGTGTACTACACTGTCATCCCTATATACTTCAATTTTGCTGCCACCACTGGACCCCCCACCCTCTCTGGGGAATCCAGACAATTAAAACTGCGCTCCAGGGGTAACCTACCCTCTTGAGCTAACTTCTCCTTTTCTGCTATCTGCGCTAGGTGCGCCTCCAGCTGTGCAATCTCTATTTGGAGCCTCTCCAATTCCAGCTGGTACTCCCTCTCCCTCTGTCTGTCCAACTCCTCTGGGGACCATGAAGGGGATTGGGCACTACCCTGTGCACTAGATCCAGCAAGGGACTCCCTACCTATGGGACCTTCCCGCCTGTCCCCCAACTCCTCTGGGGACCATGAGGGGAATCTGGCACTACCATAGGCACTAGGCTCATCAAGGAACTCCCCACCTATGAGATATTCCATAACACTTTCTTCCTCCTCTTCAGGCTCTCTAGAGCCACCCTCAGACCAACTACCCTCTGGGTAGGTGTACTGGGACTCCAAGAATCTCCATCTGTCTTGTTGCCAAAGTCTCAGGGATGTCTGCAGGGATAGCTGAGTCTCCTTCCTACTCACTGCTAAGCCCCTCTCCTCACAGAACCCCCTTAGCTCCTCTAGACTGTAGGTTAACAGATCATCTATATAAAAGGTAGGTCTCATTTCAGTAAGACCCATTGTAGCAATAACTGGCAATATCAATAATAACAAAATAGGCTTGCCCGTTGTAACAATCACGGGCAATATCAATAAAAGATAGAAGAAACTTCTCAAGAAAATGTATGCGGGTAAAAAATCACCGGCAATATCAATAAAACATAGGTTTGCCCATTGTAACAATCACGGGCAATATCAATAAAAGATAGAAGAAAACTTCTCAAAAAAATGTATGCTGGTAAAAAATCACCGGCAATATCAATTACAATATAGGATCCAACAATTCTCAAAAATGTATGCGGGTACTATTACCTGGCAATATCAATAAAACATAGGCTTGCCCATTGTAACAATCACGGGCAATATCAATAAAAGATAGAAGAAAACTTCTCAAAAAATGTAAGCGGGTGAAGAATCACCGGCAATATCAATCACAATATAGGATCCTAAAAACTCTCAGAAATGTGCGTGGGTGAAAAATCACCAGCAATATCAATCACAATAGGGGATCAAAAACTTTCAATAAATGGGCGCGGGTGAAAAATCACCGGCAATATCAATCACAATATAGGATCCCAAAAACTCTCAGAAATGTGCGCGGGTGAAAAATCACCGGCAATATCAATTACAATAGGGGATCAAAACTTTCAATAAATGGGCGCGGGTGAAGAATCACCGGCAATATCAATCACAATATAGGATCCCAAAAACTCTCAGAAAATGTGCGTGGGTGAAAAATCACCGGCAATATCAATCACAATATAGGAGCAAAAAAAATTCTCAAAAAATGTATGCGGTACGTTATGGTCTGCACTCACTAGTAGTGTACACTATAATTACTGTATGCGATCATAAATGCAAGTCCAGATCCTCACCGCTGACCACCAATGTTAGAAATGGGGGTCTCTAGTTGGCAATGGCTGGCCACTGTCCAAGTAGGGACCCTTCTTCCTAAGTCAGAGTGAGAGGGCTACCCTCTTTAATACCCCTGCTCAGCCCTGTGGTAACGTAGCACGAGCAGGTAGGCTTATCTCCGAGGCAGGGTGTGAAGCATTTATGATCATACACAGTAACAGTGAGGAACACTACAAAGGGACACCACACAAGTAGTTATTATAAAAAATAAGTATCTTTATATAAAGGCAGATTTATCACAAGACCAATAACTGTAAAAGCCACAATACTGTCAAAAATAGGATATCTGTTGAAGGGCTGTCAAAAATAGTTCAAAGGTTGCAAAAATAAGGTTCAAGTTCAAAGCAGTGGTCTCTGCGACCCTTTCTTTCACAAAGTACCTGGGTTTAGTAGCAAAACCAACAAAGTGTCGCAAAGAAGCTGTAGCGATGATTCTCGGCACGCGAGGCCGGCGATGCGTTGAAATCCTTGCCGCAAGGGAGGATGATGCGCCGATCTGCGGGATGCGTGCGGAGACGATGCGACAAACTTCTGCACGCTGGACCGCCGATGCGATGACTTTCTTGCCGCGTGGGAGAAGTCGATGCGGTGATCCTGTTGCGCTGTGCGATCGTGTTGCGATGCGAAGACAAGACGCTCCGCGAGGGAGCGACGAAATTCGGTGCGATGCGATCAAAGTGGCGAACGCACGGCGTCCGCACTGCGATGTCTCAAAGCGATGATTTCCTTCAGGGTTGCGAGTGCGCGGCGACAGCAGCGCGATGATCTTTCCAGCGCGTCTCGGCTGCAGCGGCTCGCAAAGGGGCGTCAGCGATGGTTTCGGGTTGCGGGCCCTCGGCGGCAGTAGCGCGATGATTTTCCCAGCGCTCTCGACTGCAGCGGCCCGCAAAGATGCGTTAGCGTCGATTTCTTACCCTCTTTTCTCTGATGCAGACTAGAGGCCCTGGAACTCACAGGAGCCTCCTCAGCAGATAGCAGTCCTCGCAGGGAGGAAGCAGGAGGTTGGTGGTGGAGTCTGATGTGCCTGAGACTCCAGCAGGAGGCTAGCTCTTTTCCTAGCCCTTGGGTGATTGCTGTACAAAAATAAAAGTTCTCTCAAGAGTTCCTTTTCCTCTTCTTCAAGGTCCAGTGGTCACTGCTGCAGGCCAGTGCAAGAAACAACACACAGCACAGGGACAGTCACTTCCTGCAGATTCCTCCAGTGGCACGGACAGAGTTTCCTCTCCAGATCCAAAAGCAATACAAAAGTAGGGGTTTGAGCACAGATATTTATACCCCAAAAGCCTTTGATCCTTGAAGCTACCAGTCCCTGAACCTAGCCAGAACCAGTTCTGCTCAGGCCTGGAGCACTTTGTTTACCAGGCTGCATCCTTCCTTTCAGAAAGAGGGGGTCTGCTAGCAGACACACAGTGGGAGGTGGAGCCAGCATTCACCTTGCCAGGCACAGCCCTATTCAGATCAAAGAGCCACCCCTCCCCACACTCTAAATGCAGATCTCTCTATTCAACCCAGGTCTGACTCAGCCTGCCCTGCCCCTCTAAAACCAGACACCCAATACACATAACAGCAGAGCACACTGGAAGGCTTAGGCAAGAAAATACCTACTTTCTAAAAGTGGTATTTTCAAACACAGAATATAAAAATAAACTTCACTAAAAGATGTATTTTAATATTCTGAGCTCAGGCATACTAAATTCGTTTTTCTACCATGTTCCTGGGGCCAGTTAGGACTATAGAATGTAATAGTCAAACTGCCCATTCTAGCCTATGAGGAACAGGTAGCCTTACAGTAGTGAAAAACGAAATGGGGTGTAATTCACTACCAGGACATGCTACACACACCAAGGCATGTCCTACCTTACACATACAATGCACCCTACCATAGGGGTGACTTACAGGATGCCAAGGGAAGGTTCAGGGGCTGGGAAGTGGGTGCACTTCACAGCCAAGATGGCAGTTCTGGACTGCACACAGACACTGCAGTGGCAGGTCTGAGACACACTTTACAAGCTGCTTCTGTGGGTGGCGCAAACCAGCGCTGCATGCCCACCAGCAGCATTTGGTTTACCAGCCCTGGGCACACACAGGCCACACTACTAGGGACTAACGGGTAAACCAAATAAGCCAATCAGGGATATACCAATTCACATAGACATATTTACAAAGGGAGAGCATATGCACTTTAGCACTGAACAGCAGTGGTAAAGTGCCCAGAGTCATAAAACCAACAGAAACAGGTCAGCAAAAATACATGAGGCAGGCAAAAAGTTTTAGGGGTGACCCTGCAAAAAGGGCCATTTCCAACACATAGTTTTCCCATCTCACTAGTAATTTTTCTTTGCGTATTCTGACCCTTTTTATTTTCAACATTTCTTCTTTGCCTGATACATCTATCCTCCCCCTTTCTTCTGTTCTTTCTCTCATCCTTATTTGCTTAATTTCATCTGCTTTGTTTTTCTTTCTAATGTTCCTTCTATTTTATATGTAGCCTTTATACTGTTTGTGTTCCTAATTTTCCTTTCTTATGTTCAAAGATATTCCTTTTCTACATCTTTTCAAAAGGTGTTGCTGTCTCAATTATATAATTCTTTCACTTTGACTTTGTCATTGTCTTTTTTATTTTCCTCACCTTTTCTGTATTGTAGTTATTTTTTCTATTGTCTTCAAAATGAGTACAGTTAGTTTTATAAAGTTCCTAGAAACTATACTTTGAAGTGTATGATCTAATCAATGTTTTATCCTTCTTGATGTCTATATCTGAAAGAGACACGTTAGTGACAGATTCCTTACCTTAGAATATCCCCAGGCGTCAGGCTGGATCCGGAAAGTTTTTGCGTAGCAGTACCCTTGCGCGTCGGTAGGCGGCGTCGTGCGGCTCCGTCGTCGGCGTCGTGATCGCCGGGATGACGTCGCGGGCAGTACTTAGACGCCGCCCCTGCGCGCTGACGTCAGTTCTTCTTTTTCCGCGCCAGTAAGCGCAGATCCGGGAAGAGCAGTGCCCTAGTCAATTTTTGACTAACTTTTTTGTGAATTTTTTCACTGTTTCTTCATCGAGTCTTCACGACTCCTAGGTGTCGTAGGGATGCCCGGCTTCAAGCCATGCGGAGCCTGTGGTCGCATGATGTTGATCACAGACCCACATCTGGAGTGTCTCTTCTGTCTCGGCCGAGACCACGACACAAAGTCGTGCCCTGACTGCCGGAAACTTCACCCGAAGGCTTTGCGAGAGCGGTCTCGAAAGCTACTCGAGGTCCGGCAGTCGGCTCCGCGCCGTACCAAGCCCCGGTCCCGGGAGAGGTCGAGGGGCCGGTCGCGGAGTCCCCGCCGGTCGTCGGAGTCCAAGTCTTCGCGCTCCTCGGGTAAGTCGAAGCACAAAGAGTCTAAGAAGCGTCATCGCTCTAAGACTTCGCCTCGCCGGTCTCGCGACTCGGCTGAGGCCCCAGTCGGCACCGTCCCCGCGGCCCCGGACATGCCTATGGAGCCGCCCCCGCATTACCCGTCCTTTCCGGGTTCGGGGCGACTCCGGCCGAGCTACAGGAATTCCTGTCGGCCATGGCCCGCCTCTTCGGGCCTCCAGGTCCCTCCGGTGCGCCTTCGGGCCGCGCGGGCCCTGATGGGGTTGCGTCGCCGTCGACTCCGGTCCCGGCGCCGCCTGTCCCACCAGCCTTCATCCCGGCCTCGATCCCGGCTCCGGTTGTACCGCAACCCCCATCGACGCCGGTTGACCTAACCACGCCTCCGCCGACGTCCCCGGTGCCGTTCCTGACGCCTTCCGGGGCTCCGGACGGCGTCGGTCCCCGGCTCTCTCCGGCTCCGGACATGGAGCCGGACCGATGTCGCTCGACGCCGGCTCCGGCGCCGGCTCCGGCGCCGATGAGACCTTTGGTCCCAAATGTCCCTCCTCCTCCATATTTTGAACAAGAGGAGGACCAGGAGAGCTGGGAGGGGTCTGAGGACCCTCTCACACAACAGTGTGAGTATGATCCGGACTGGGCTGAGGAACTTGGGGGCCAGTGGTCTAGACACCTCCCCTGACACTGGCATGCTGTCTCCTCCCGTGGCTACGGAGGAGGGAGCTAATTTTGCAACGGTGTTGCGTAGAGCAGCTGGAGCCTTACATCTCCAATTGCCTACTGTGGCTGTCATGACTAATCTCCTGACGGAAGTGCTTCAGCCGGCGGCTTCCTCCTCGGAGACCGTGCTGCCGTTTAATGATGCACTCACTGACGTTCTTTTGGGTGCCTGGTCCAAGCCCACCACAGGGGCTCCTGTGGATAGGAACGTGGCCCGACGCCATCGCCCTGCTCCGGTCGACCCCTTGTTTCTCTCCCAACATCCCACCCCCGAAAGCTTGGTTGTCCAAGCCTCTGCCTCCCAAACCGCCTTCCCTACCGCCCCTCCGGATAGGGAATCCAAACGCCTGGACCAATTTGGGAAGAAGGCTTTTTCTTCCTCCAGTGCTGGCTTGCGGTCCGTCAACACCGCTTGCCTTTTGGGCCGATATACCTCCTCCCTGTGGGATTCGGTGGCGGCTGTTTTGCCGCAGTGTTCTGAGGAGGTCCAGACACTGCTTACCCGCACCATTGCGGAAGGGCGAGATGCGGCTAAATACACCATACGTTGTGGCCTTGATACCGCCGACTCGCTGGGCAGATCGCTTGCGACGACGGTGGCGCTACATCGCCACGCCTGGCTGAGAACAACTGGTTTCTCGGGTGATGTCCAGAATACACTCATGGACATGCCCTTTGATGGAGCCGGTCTTTTTGGTTCAAAAGCAGACCATGCGCTGGAGCGTTTTAAGGACTCACGGGCTACTGCCAAGTCCCTGGGCCTTTCTGTTGTACGCCCTCCGCTAACCTCTGCTTTTCGCCCCTTTCGTGGCCACGGAAGGGGCGCCCAGTCACGTCAGCTGCCCAGCCACCGGCCCGCGCAGCAAGCGTCTTCGCGTGGCCGAGGACGTGGATACCGCCGTGGCGGTTCGGGCAACCAGCGTGCGGGTCAGGCCACCACCTCCAACCCGTCCGCGGCCTCCAAGCCCTCCTAGTCCCTCCTTTCAGGTGCACAGCACGCCAGTAGGGGCAGGGTCCGCCATCACCTTCACCACTGGCGTCCCATCACCTCGGACAGGTGGGTCTTGGACATTGTCCGAAGGGGCTACTCCCTCCCCTTCGAGACCTCCCCCCCAGCCATGCCACCTCAATTCCACCGCATGTCAGGGGATCACTTGGTGCTTCTGCAGAAGGAAGTCACGGCCCTCTTGGCCAAGAGGGCCATCGAGCATGTTCCGACCCCAGAAGTAGGACGTGGTTGCTACTCCCACTACTTTCTGGTGCCCAAAAAGGACAAGGAGGATATGCGTCCTATCTTGGACCTCCGGAACGTCAATCGCTTCCTCCGGAAGGAGAAGTTCAAGATGCTCACCCTAGCTCAGGTCTTGACTGCCCTCGACCCTGGAGACTGGTTGGTAGCGTTGGACTTGCAGGACGCTTATTTCCACATCCACGTCCTGCCGGCCCACCGGCGTTACCTACGGTTCACGGTAGGCCTCGAGCATTTTCAGTTCACCGTGCTCCCCTTTGGCCTTACAAGTGCCCCTTGGGTGTTCACGAAAGTGATGGCGGTGGTCGCAGCTCATCTGCGCCGGGCAGGGGTTCCAGTCTTCCCCTACCTCGACGACTGGCTGCTGAAGGCGGGCTCGTCCCAGGCAGTCGTCTCCCACCTCCAGACTACGGCCGAACTCCTGCACTCGCTGGGGTTCTCCAGCAATGTGCCGAAGTCGCATCTGATTCCTTCTCCACAGCTCCTTTTCATCGGAGCAGTTCTGGACACGACGCAGTTTCGGGCCTATCCTCCCGAACGGCGAGTCCGGGATATTCAGGCTATGATTCCAATCTTTCAGCCTTTATCCTGGGTTTCGGTACGGATGACCCTGAGGCTGCTGTGCCTCATGGCCTCCTGCATCCTGCTGGTCAATCATGCCAGATGGCATATGCGGGCTCTGCAGTGGGACCTGAAGTTCCAGTGGGCGCAGCACCAGGGCAACCTGTCCGATCACGTCCAGATCTCGGAGGGAGCTGCAAAACAGTTGCAGTGGTGGCTCTCGAACCGGCAATGGGTCATGGGCAGATCCCTCTCCCTTCCCCAGCCAGAGCACACAGTTGTAACGGACGCGTCCCTTCTGGGATGGGGCGGTCACATGGGAGAGGCGGAGATCAGAGGCCTCTGGTCTCCGGCGGAGTCCCGGCTCCATATCAACCTTCTGGAGCTAGGTAGCGCAGGTGTTCACAGACAACACCACCGCCATGTGGTACTGCAACAAACAAGGCGGGGTGGGGTCGTGGACCCTCTGTCAGGAGGCTCTGCGCCTCTGGACATGGCTGGAACATCAGGGCATGTTCCTGATGGTTCAACACCTGGCAGGTTCCCTGAACGCCAGGGCGGACGAACTCAGCCGCAGGTGCATGATGGATCACGAATGGCGTCTTCACTCGGAAGTGGCGCAAGGTCTCTTTCTGCAGTGGGGAGAGCCTTGGTTAGATCTATTCGCCACCGAAGAGAACGCGCAATGTCATCAGTTCTGCGCGTTGGAATTTCCAAGGTGGCACTCGCTCGGCGACGCTTTTCGTCGCGAGTGGAGTTGCGGTCTGTTGTACGCCTTTCCGCCTATACCACTTCTACCCAGAGTGTTGAAGAAGATTCGGCACGACCGGGCCCAAGTCATTCTTGTGGCTCCGGACTGGGCTCGAAGAGTTTGGTATCCCGAGCTACTCAGTATGAGCGTAGATCCCCCGATCCGTCTGCCTCTTCGGGAGGATCTTCTGTCGCAGCAGCAGGGGACGGTCCTCCACCCGAACCTGTCCAGCCTCCACCTGCTTGCGTGGAGATTGAGCGGCGGCAGTTGATTCCTTTTGACTTGCCTCCCGAAGTTTGTGATGTAATTCTGGCAGCCAGGCGTCCCTCCACTAAGGTGGTATACGCCTGCAGGTGGAAGAAGTTTGTGGCATGGTGCACAGCAAAGGCTGTGAATCCCCTTTCTGCCCCTCTTTCTGAGGTTCTTCTGTTCCTTCTTTCCCTGGCCCAACAGGGTTCTGCCCTGGGTACCATCAAGGGCTATCTTTGTGCCATCTCGGCCTTCCTCAGGCTTCCTGATCAGCCCTCCCTTTTCAAGTCCCCTGTTGTTAACAGGTTTCTAAAAGGCATTACACACCTCTTCCCTCCTGTTCCGTTTGTGATGCCTCAGTGGGACTTGAACTTGGTTCTTACCTTTCTTATGTGTGCTCCCTTTGAGCCTCTACATACTTCGTCTTCTCACTCTGAAGACAGCCTTTCTGGTGGCCATCACCTCCGCTCGGCGGGTGAGTGAGCTCCAGGCTCTATCATGCAAACCTCCCTTTCTGTCTGTCCATCCAGACAAGGTTGTTCTTAGGACTCGTCCGTCCTTCTTGCCAAAGGTGGTTACTGCCTTCCACATTGGGCAGACCATCACTTTGCCCACCTTCTTTCTGCCTCCGCATCCTTCCAGAGAGAAAGAGAGGCTCCACCGTCTGGACCCAAAACGTGCGCTTTCCTTTTATCTCAACCGCACACAACACTTCCGGGTGGATGACCAGCTCTTTGTTGGCTACGTGGGCGCCAAAAAAGGTCGGGCGGTGCACAAGAGAACCATCTCCCGCTGGGTGACCTTGTGTATCAAAGCCTGCTATTCTTTGGCCAAGAAGGAGCCTCCTGTTGGGCTGCGTGCCCATTCCACCAGGGCAACGGCTGCTACCGCGGCTTTAGGCCGCGGTGTTCCGCTGCAGGATATCTGTCAGGCAGCTACGTGGGCCTCGCTGCACACATTTACAAAGCATTACTGCCTTGACAGTCCGGTCCGGAGGGACGGCTTCTTTGGCCGTTCTGTCCTCCGGGACTTCCTTGTCTGATCTTTGTTCGCAGACCCACCTCCGGGGTTGGTATTGCTGGGGTATCTATTCTAAGGTAAGGACTCTGTCACTAACGTCTCTTTCAGATGCACAAGTTACTAACTTGTGTAACGATATATCTGTAAGAGACAGTAGTTAGTGACAGATTCCTTACCGCCCCACCCATCCTCCCCGTTCTGCGAACTGATTTCTAGGGTTAAGGACATCCCTTTCAGGGCCCTAGTATTTTTCAGACACCTATGTCAGCTTCTTGCATGGCTCTGCGTTCCTGGCGCGGAAAGTCGTGTACAGAACTGACGTCAGCGCGCAGGGGCGGCGCCTAAGTACTGCCCGCGACGTCATCCCGGCGATCACGACGCCGACGACGGACGCGGAGCCGCACGACGCCGCCTACCGACGCGCAAGGGTACTGCTACGCAAAAACTTTCCGGATCCAGCCTGACGCCTGGGGATATTCTAAGGTAAGGAATCTGTCACTAACTACTGTCTCTTACAGATATATCGTTACACAAGTTAGTAACTTGTGCATTTGTTCCCTTGTTCTTCATCTATTAATGCCTTTTATTTTCTTTCATTAACACCTTAAATAATTGATTGCATGTCCCATGAAAGATTTCTACTTTTTAGTCTCCTAAAACATTGGCTGTAACCTTTGGGTGTAATGTAGTGTTAATTTCCTTCGTCAGTAGGTTGTTATTCCTGCTCTTTTGTTTATTTTTCCTTCCCTATCCTTATGGCCACGTATGAGTTCTGCCCAGATTATCTTTTTGGATGCTACAGTAGAATGCAAACAGTTATCTATTTACAGGGTGTGAGTTTTAATGTGACTACTGAATCCTTTATCCAGCTATTACAAACTTGTGAAACTCTTTTTTCAGATGCACCTGGACAGTATGGGTCCTTTTTCTCAGATGATGCTTACATTGCCCTCCCCCGCCAGATGTTTCCGAGGAGGTAAATGCAGTTTTAAAGAATGCATTGGCACTTATGTGAATATCCTGACTATGTTTTAATGAGTCCCATTGTTCTGGTGCACTTGCTATGGCAAATGTGTTCACCTTCTATGAAATTCTTTTCGAAGACAATTTGTTATCTGCTGTGTAAAATAACTTGCCTAGCATTAATGTTCACGTTGTAAGTTAGTACTCTATTTCTCATTGATACTTCTAACTGCAGATTCCTAGCTTTGCGAATATCCTCAAGATGCCAGTCTGGATCTAGAAACTCAAAAAGCAGTACTCCTGTTCAGCCGCGGCCCGTCCTAATGGGCTGAGAGGCCACGCCCCCTCACCTATATAGAATGTCTGTCAGGCTGAGCAAAGGTCATCCTGACAGACACTTTGTTTTCAGGTCAGACATGCGCTAAATGTACAGGCTCCTGGCTGCCTGAGCTAAACTTTGCTGAGGAAGTTACAGCTCCTGTGGGCTTGATATCTTCAGCCTGGCAGAGCACCTCCCATTCATGATGCGGGGGAGCGTCATTGATTGCCTTGGACTTGAGCACTTCAGTTCTAAGCCCTGAAGTGCTCAGGGCTGATTGTCAAGCACTGACACCTCCTCACAGAGTGGTGTGGGTTCAGCAGACTCACTGACCCCATCCCACTCTGTGACGAGTGAGGGCCTGTTGTCCCTCATTGGTTGACCTTAGATCAGCCAATGAGGGAAGGCAGCATTCCCAACCCTCCTGGAACCTCAGAGGCTTGGGATTGATGCCTTCCCTTGTTGAGGGAAGGCAGCAGTCCCAAGCCTTGTGGGATATCCGAGGCAGAGCTGTGCAGGTAAGTATGATTTTGTTTTTAATGCTTGGTGTGTGAATGCACAAGTGTGAGTGTTTGTGTGCATTTGTGCCCCGACTGCCCCCCTCCCTGCTAATAGTGCAGGCCGCCACTCCTACTGTTCGTCTTTAGGTGGTGGTGTGCACTCTGCAATAATTTTGTTCCAATCCAGAAGTGATGAGCAGCTGCATACTAGCACTGCCAATGAGCGCTGACATCAGTTTCTTCCTTTCTGAGACTTCAGATGCGGATTTGGACCTTCGCTCCTTTTTCTTCATTCCTTAAATCCACTTCAAGTTCTGTACTAGCGCCTGTGCCGACTTTGGGTCTGGTTCCAAAATCTGCATCAGTCCCATGGACATTGACGCCATCACCAACACCACCAGAGCCGGCGAAGGATCCACAATCTCTTTTGGTATCCTACTCTGAGCCGAATTCTTCTCTACCAAAGCTGCCCCCAGATCCCAATGTGATGCAGTCAGGACTCAATCCCTGTGCCTCAGATGCTATATCATTACCACGCAGTCACGCACCGACATTGCACTAACTGTTTGGCTTGGACTCTGATCATTTTCAGCCATATGGAGAATACAATTGGGGTGATGAGGTAGAGTTTGCCCCCACTCTATTATAAGGATAGCTGGTACATAAACCGCAGGATGCCAGTGGATTGTATACCTCACCCGATACTGGATTGGTTTCCCCCCTGAACCAGCAACTGAGGAAAATGCATCCTTTGCAACAGTCATTAGGCGAGCTAACGAAGTCTCTGACCTCCACCACCGAATTAGGAAATTAAAAACTAATTTTCTTATTGAGGTCCTTTAGCCTGTCCAGGCACCAGCCGAACCTCTTTTACCCTTCAAAGAAGCCCTCACTGATGTGCTCTTAGGCACACGGGCAAAAGCCATGTTCTAGCCATCTGTTCAATTGCCAGGTCGCATGCTGCCATAGGTCAGCTCCACGTAACCCTGATTTTTATAACCCAGCATCCAACTCCTGGGAGTTTGGTGGTGCAGGCATTCACCAGCAGAGTGAACCCCAACGCCTTTCCAACTACTCCTCTTGACAAAGACCAACCATTTGGAAACATTTGGCAAGAAACTGTAGTCATTGGCCAGCCTTGCGGTCAGTTAACACCAATTGCCTCCTAGGATGTTTCATCCATGCACTCTGGGACATGGTTGCTGAGGTCTTACCGGCAGTCTCAGAAGACTTATGGCAGGCATACCTGTAAGTAGCTTTTCAACTACCGGTAGGTAGCTCTCCTGTGTGCCGCCCAGTCGACTTCATTAGAAGCTTTTGCTTAGTTGAAGTATTATATTCATGTCAAAATTGAAGTGTGTAATCGAGATGAAAATGTGACTATATTCAGACCTTATAAACTGTTTTTGGAGAAAAATGGTTGGATTTCAAAAATACATATAAAACTGATATGTCCGTGATAAATCGTGGTGTTGGGGAGACTTATTACTAATATTACCTTGGAGCCAGGTGCATTACAGCTATGGCTGTTATGTATTACACACGTAGAGGCATTCCATATTACTAAAGCCTTTTTATTTTACATTAGTGCTGGCAACCATGATGAACTGAGGTGATCACCACTGGTAATCTTGCATTTGTTGGCCACTAATGTAATCTTTTCTAATGTGGTCACAATTACAGGTCTAACAGTATTATTAGCTCAGGATGGTTTTCATTGAACATAAGTAGGTAGCTCTTATTACAGAAAAGGTTGGAGACCCCTGACTTTCTGGCCTTCCTTGGCTCAAATCATTCAGGATGGTCAGGATACTGCTAAATTCACCATTCGCTCAGTCGTAGACACCTCTGATTGTCTAGGAAGGACTTTTGGGACAAGCGTGATGTTCCAGTGCCATGCATGGCTGAGATCCACAGGCTTCTCCTCGGATGTCCAGGCATCACTAATAAACATGCACTTCAGCAGTTTGGCCAGTTTGGCCAAAAGGCTAATCAAGCCCTGGAGTGTTTTAATAAAGAAAGCTGAGCCATGGCATGCTCTTTGGGCTTTTCCGCGCTAATCCTGCCATCCCTCCAGCAGTTTGGGGATGTGCCAGGGGCTTGGTGTATTGGCAGCCGCCAGCCCCCTTTGCCTGCTCAACAGGCCTCCCATCCCTTTCTAGATTGGGGCTGAGGGTCCAACAGACAACGACCAGACCATCAGGGACAGCATATGTCCTAATCCCCTGCCCCTCCAGCAGCAACTACGAAACCTCTTTAGTGCGCCCTTAGCAGCACACAGCCATCCATTTGGAGGTTGGGTGAGTCACTTCCTTCATGGGTGGCAGAGCATCTCATCCAATACGGGGAGGGGGGCTTTCAAATTATCCAACCCATTGCACCTTCCGCCTACATCAGAGCAGCTTTCCAAGGACCATCTGTCTATTTTGTGCCCGGATGTGCAGACTCTTATGGCCAAAGAAGCCATAGAGAGGGTACCAGCCTTGGAGCGGGACACTGAATGTTATTCCCACTACTTCCTTATGCCGACGAAGGCCTTCATCCTATTTTGGATCTTCGCTCTCTCAACGCTTTCCTAAGCAAGGACAAATTCAAGATGGTGATGCTGGCCCACGTTCTGTTTGCCCTAGATCCCTGTGACTGTATGGTGGTGTTGGACCCGCATGATGGCTATTTTCACATCTCTATCCAGCAGGCTCACATGCGATACCTGGGATACAAGGTGGGCCATGGGCACTTTGTTTGCCATCCTTTTTCAGCTTCACCATTTGCCCTCAGGTGGTCAAGAAAGTGCTGGCGGTGTTCATAGCACATCTTTGGAGGTTAGCTATACCAGTCTTTCCTGGCTGTTGAAGGCAGGCTCGCCACATCTAGATGAATGCGAACCTCCTGACATCACGGGATTTTCAATCAATCTGCTGAAGTAACACCTGACTCTTTCACAGAGGCTTCCTTCATTGGTGCCATCCTGGATATGGTGTACTATAGGGCCTTTCCTCCGAGTTCAGCACATTCAGGCTATGATCCTGATGTTTCAGCCTCTGTCCTGGGTCTCTATGAGAATGGCTCTGAGATTTCTTGGCCTGATGGCGCCTGCATCTTGCTAAACGACCATGCCAGATGCCACATTTAAGTCCTGCAGTGAGATCCTGTGAGATTCCATCAGGTTTTCGAGGAGACTGCAAAAGATATGCAGTGGGGACTGCTTACAACAAATGGACCAGCTGCAGACCCCTCTCCCTACCCGACCCAGAGGTGATGGAGGCATCACTACGGGGTTGGGGAGGAAATCTGGGAGATGAGGATATGAGAGGACTCTGGTGTCTGTCAGAGACCCGCCTCCACATCAGTTTGCTGGAATGGCAGGTGATTCACTTGATGTTGAAGGCCTTCTTGCCATCCATTAAAGGGAGGCTGGTGCAGGTTCTCATGGACTAAAACACTGCCATATGGAACTGCAAAACGCAGGGCACGGTGGGGTCCTTGTTCCTGTGCCAGTTGCTCTGGAACTGGCTGAATCATCGGGACATTTCCCTGATCGTACACCACCTGGTAGGATTTTTATATGCCAGAGCGGATGAACTCATGGATGGCACCTTGTGGATCACAAATAGCAGTTACACCCGAAGGTGGCACAGGGTGACTTAAAGCAATGGGGAGGACCCTGCCATTGTTGAGAATGTGCAATCTCAGTGCTTTTGCACGCCAAGGAGGCTGTTTCTCTGAGACTCATTCCTCATAGGTATGCTTTCCCATGGCTAACTGTCCTTCCTCGAGTTCTGAATATCAGGAACGATCAGGCCAAAGTCATCTTAGTGGCTGTGGATTGGGTCAGGAGAGTGTGGTACCAGATCTTCAGGGCTCAAGCATCTGTCCTCTAATCAGGCTGGTTTGGATGATCTTCTGTCGCAGCAGCGGTGCACAGGGCCGTTTCTACCACTAGGCAGGACTAGGCGGCTGCCTAGGGCGGCAAAAGGTGGAGGGCGGCTGTGGCAAAAGTTAAAACATGAGTTCTTTACTCTCTTCTATTGAATGCATGCGAATCTGCCAGCCTGGCCAGGTAGCGTAGCGCGGGCGCGGCTCGCCTTCAATTAGACCGTCGACGTGACCAGGGTGACGTCACGTTCGGCGCCGCGGGGGCTGTGCCTGTGCACTCGCGGCCGGCAAGAAGAGGCAGAGAGCAGAGAGAGTTACTGCGGCGCTGCGGCCCCCCTGCAGGCCTATCATCAGGTAGGGGGGGGAATGGGATCGGGTCGTCTGGCAGGCAGAAAGCCCGTATCCCTTGAAGGTAAATTGATGTTATGCCTAGTACATGTCCCCGCTCTCAGGGCCCATTACAACCTGGTCTGTGTGTAATATGGTCTCAACTCGACTCCACGCACCATGACCTTCAAGTTGAAGCACCTCCTGCTCCAATAAAAATGTTCTCCATTATCCATAAAGCGCTGCGCAGCGCTTCTTGGAATTAGATCCGCTCTATACACTACGGCAAAAAAGAGTTCGTAACTTGCTTCCCAGGGTTGGCTTTTGGTCCACTGAACGGCCTGGTCAGCGGCACCTTGGACCGGATGTTCATGGCGTCGCTACAATCACAGAGGCTTCTTTCCATCGAGTTTGTACCTCTCCCACCCTCGATATGCTCCAGTCTCCAGGGTGTGGGTCCGGCCCTGGCACACCTCACTCCTCCATTGGGAGCTGGCGTCTCCCGATGCCCTCTGCTGGCCGGGGCATGTAGGCATTGAACCAAACCCATTCCCCGTGGCATCTTCGGGTGGCACATGTACTCTTTCTTGCAGTGATGCCAGAGGGGAAAGTTCACTTCTGTGCCATCAGTTTTGCCCTCGGGCCAGATAATCTACTATTCTAACTCCAGTCCTGAAATATTTTGGGGAAGGTGAAACATGACATATATATTCTAGGTTAATATATACATTATGTAAGTTAGCATCTCAGAGCAGTTTGAGTGGCTGCGGCCTCAGGCGCAGCTGAAAGCAAACAACCGGCTAGATTGCCGACTCTGGTGCTGAAAACCAAGGTTCGAGCCTCGGGGTTGCGTCCACATCCTGTGATTCTGGGCAAATCACTTAATCTCCCCGTGCCTACCCAAAAAGAAAAAAAAATGATTGTGTCCTTGTGTAACGTAACAGGTGCTCATGTAAAGCGCTCCAATACCTTCAGGTCGAGTTCGCGCTATATAAATCTGCATTAAAAAAAAAACCCTGAATAGCAGGTTTGGCCTCTCCTGATCGCTGCAACCAGAAGGAGGCCCACTGAGCTAGCGCCCAACCTATGGAGGCCAGGCGGGGATGTATAGTGTTGAAGAATGCCAACAGACCAAAATAGTGCCAAGGTGCCCTCTGTCGTACGAATAGGATAATGTTGATTATTTGTATAGCGCAGCAAAGAGTTTTGGTGCCTTAAGCAAAGGGACATGTTGCCATGTGCATGCTCCCTTTCAGCTAGCCATGGCACCTTATGTGAAGCTGTTACAACCTTGGGTCCTCTTGAGGAATACAGTAGCAGAGTTTTAAGACAGCTGCCCGCAGTTTCTCTGATGTAGCACTGAACCTGCGCCTTAGATCAACTCTAAGCGCTGAGTTGAAGTTACTCATCCAATTCTTTTCCATGTCCGCTGTTTCTGTCCCCTGCTGATGGAGAAATCCAGCCCATTTTAAGTCAGCCGAGTTATGCGGTGGAGTAAAGCCAGCAGCGCTCCAGCTGCTTCTAGGCACCAGACTTCACACCACAAGAAGCTGCCAGGGCAGGAACCCATGGATAATTTCTCGATCATCTTCCAATTGACTCATGAAACTGAAGAGAGAAACTTTTTCAAGGATTTACAGAAGGAGTGATGGTTGGTGCTGCGCCTAAGGGAAGGTGGGAGAGTATTCCAGTGTTTTGGCTACCAGGTAGCAGTGGAAGAGCGTGTGCCTGTCTAGGTTTTCTGAATTGCAGGGAGCCAAAGTAGATGGTGAGAAGCATAACCGAGGATATGAGAGGGAACATATAGCAAATAGCCTCTAGAAGTTGAGGGGGCAGTTTTTCTAGAACTTAAGAATTGAAGGGGAAGTGAGGAGCCCGGATTATAGTTACTGGGAATCTAAGGAGCCAAAGAAGGTTCCTTGAGGAGTGGGACTACCAGAGCCTGTTTCTTGGCCATCGGAAAATGGGCCTTGGCAAGTGAGTAGTTGTAGTGGTTTGTGAGCACTGAACAAATATACGTTTCACCTCTGGCCAAATTAGACCTGGGAAAACATCAGGGGTAACAAGCGCTGGATGACTGGGGGAGAGAGTGATGGTAGTAAAAGGGAGAGGGCGGCATTTTTCAATTCTCGCCTAGGGTGGCAAAACACCTAGAAACGGCCCTGGCGGTGCAAGATCTTGCACATGGCCCTGTGCAACCTGTACCTCGATGCGTGGCGATTGAGCGGCGGTAGTTAATCTGCTCTTACCGCGCCTCCGAAGTCATTGATGTCATCCTGGCAGGTAGGCATCCTTTCATGAAATCCGTGTACACCGGACGCTCAGATAAGTTTGTGGCTTGGTATGACACCAGTCAGACAGACAGTGACGGCTGGTGACATTTTGAATTGGTGGGCGTAAAAACCTGCCTGAATTTTCACAGGCCAAATTAGTGAAGCAAGGGAGCCCAAGTCCTGTAAGAAGAAATCAGGAGCGTTCTCTCCGTGCAAAATTCTTTTTTTAAATTTTGGATAAAATGTTACATTTTATACCACATTTTGCCAAATTAACTGACATGTCACTTGTGAAAGTGGAACTCTATCACATGCTCCAAGGTATCATGCAGCTTTCTGCATTGTATTCTGTATTGGAGCTAGAGAACCTTTTGCTTTTGTGTTGGGAATGTCCTCAGTGTGGAGGACTGTGGTGGAAATATACTTTTAAAACTGAGACTGTATAGTTGCAGAGATTGCCTGGTGCACATAGCGCCTAGATTCAGGGGGCATAGTTGCAGTTTTAGTCAGTCCTTTCTGTCAGTAGTGTTGTGGTTAAAGGCAGAGAGCAAGACAGTGTTATAAAAAGTGTGCTGAACAAGTAGTTATAATTTTGAGACCTGCCGTGTGTGATGTGTCCCGACTGATAAAGGATAAACGGGGTGAAACCTGCCCTGCACCTTGGCTGTCTCTTCGCCCCTTTGCCCACCCTTGCCAGACCTCTTGTTATTACATGATGGGCTGATCTGTAACACACAGCTGGCAGTAGACCCTAAACCCAGGAAAATGGCTGCTCCCACGCTGCCTTTCTGAAGAAAAATGAGTCAACGCCCTGCTCCTACCCAAGCACCACCCATTCTCCTGTCCTGTACCCAAATCACCACCACAGCCACTACCTGGCAGGTACCCCTCAGCTGAGGACAGTGTAGCTCCTCTGCGCCCCTTAAAACTGCTGTTCAACGCCACTACCCCAAATGTGTGGAAACGTGCACGGTGTCTGCACCCAACCCTCTTGCTATCCACAGGCAGGGTTCTCTTCGCACAGTGCCACCTGGTGCCCACCCATGAGCTGTCTTCACCTGTGCCCGGCAGTGCAAGCTGGTCATGGGGAAAATCTCCCCAAAACTATCAGCATGTAAAGATGCACCCTCTATTCACTCTCCTAAGATGCAAGTCTCCTCAGCCCCATTCCCACCAGCCCAGTACAATGACGATGAGTTACTGCATGCCACTTTGTAGCACTGCGGGAGACTTCGAATGACAACCACACACTGGGCATCTCAGGCTGCTTCCTGCAAAGTGCCTCTCCCTAGGAGGGGAAGCAGCACCCCACAGATTGCGTGCTCTAGGTGAGAACCCATACCCAAGGAAGCTGTGCTTTAAAGACACTGTCAGCACAGGCTGGCTGTGGTCTTTCAAATGGACGTTTCTCCCAAATTGCCCTTTCCATGGGCTGAGACCATCTAAGTGCAGCCTGCTGTTTGATCCTCTGTGCTAACATTGTTTCTTATGGTAGTGCCTGACAGCTACATATCACCAAACTAGCCAGAGAGGGAGCAAGGCATTCGGTGCAAGTACCCCAAGGCGAGGTAATCAGAAGTTCCAGTAAATCTTGATGACAACATGGTAGCATCAGGGACTGGCTGAATGAGTGTAAAAAGCCAAACGGGGAGGAAATAACAGTTGCCGCAGCAATGAAAGCTGATGAGATGACAACCTAACCTCTTACTTGCATTCACTACAGTCACTGCCTTCAGCCTCTGCTCCAGAGCTCTTCACGGCCATCAGACAAAGAATAGAGACTGATCACTTTACGTTGATGACTTTTCTTAGAAAAGCCTATTAATCTAACAAATCCTGGAGCTGCTCTTATGATCTTTTCAGCATGAGAGAAGCACCAGACTTGGTAGGAGCAGGCTCACCCAAAATTCCTTTTCCGATTTAGGGGCCTGTGACTACAATCCGCCCGGCTGTAAAACAGCTCGGATTGGTGTGGTCTGAAGTGCGCATGTTGGGCTGGGCATCACAAGACAGCCGGCCAGTTCGACGTGCACTCCGCACTTTAGTTTTAGTCATCATCTCTGCTGCCAGCCTGCCAATCATCAGTAATCATCCCCGCCGCCGCCCTGGAGCTCGAGCTAGAATAAAGCACGCACAGAACTTATAGATAAAATGGTAATAAACATTTTCTGAATTTATATTTGCTGCTGCGTTCCGCTCGCAGCAGGCGGGTTGACGCTCCCCTGCCCTAAAGGCGGAACCGCCACTGCCTATTGCAGGCCGAAACATTGGATGCTTTGTTTGTTTCGGCTTTGGTCCAGCATGGACTTGCAGTGGGCACTGTTAACTGTTACGTTACTCTGCCTTTTTACGTTTGCTAGATCAGCCATTCTTATTGAAATCACCTGTTGTGATGCATTTTCTTTTCACAAGACAATTGTGGGAAACATAGGTTTGCAACCTATGTTTCCTACAAAGCCTTTTGTGAAGCCACGGTGGGACTTTAATTTGATTCTCACTCCTCATGTGTACCCCTTTTAGAGGCAATGCTCAATTTCCGTTGCGCCTCCTGACCTTAAGAACTTTCTTTCTGGTTGCAGTATTCTCAGCATGCTGGGTGAGTGAGCTTCAATCCCTTTTGGTCCAGCCTCCCCTTATTACCACCCATTTTCCGGACAAACTGGTTTTAAGAAATGCATTCCTGTCGAAGATAGTGATAACCTTTTCATGTCAGACAAACCATTACTCTTCCGGCCATCTTTGCTCTGCCTCATCCCTCGAAAGAGGGAGGAGAGGCTCCATCGTTTGGACCCCAAGAGAGCACTGAGCTTTTACATAGATCGCACCTAGGAACATCAGGTAAGAGATCAGCTCTTTATGGATTTCTCTGGGGTAAAGAACTGGAAGACGCTGTATAAGTGGACCATCTCACAATAGATAGTTCTCTGCATTAAGATCTGCAATGCATTGGCTCAGTAGCAGTCTCCAGAAGGTTAAAGGGCTAATTTCACCAGAGCTAACGCTGCTACCACTGCGTTGGCATGCAGAGTGCCTGTCCTGGATATCTGTTGGGCTGTTACATGGGCATCAGTCGGGTTCATCGGGATTGGCATTTTGACTTTAACTGAGCCATTCCACAGACCCACCACCTTGGGAGGTACTGCTTTGGTATCTATTGACAAGGTGAGAAATCTTTGGTCAGAAGCATCTGTCAGAAGAACCAGTTACCTTCGGTAATGCTCATTCTGGTGGATATTATCTAACTGCGGTTTCTCCTACCTTCCCCATCTAACGCTTCTATGTCTCCTTTTCAATATGAAAAGGTTCTATTTTAGGAATCCGCACGCTGGTCCTTTGAGACTGCTTATGGGCTTTGCGTCTGCGAGTGTAGACAAGCTTCCAAAAGAAACTGACGTCAGCGCACATGGGTGGCACTTATATATGGCTCTGCTTGTCACTTCTCGAGTGGAACAAACTTGGCGCGTAGTCGCACTGCACCACCTATCGATGTGAAAGAGCACTACTTTTTGAGTTTGCAGGGGAAATTCACAAGGTGTAGAATCTTTTGTTAATTAGTGTTTACCAGAAAGAGTGTTATCCGACCCAAGTAACTTGTTCTTCAAGACAACCGCTCAGAAAACATAAAATGTTCAGAAACACGCTCAGTAAAAACAGCTACATATTAGTAAATGTAAAGTCGGACTCAACTATTAATTTCATAATTAAGACATGAAATTGCAAGCATCAAGTGAATTGTTACACAACAATAACTGTTGTAGATATTCCAACGTTTACCAGCAGCAATAGGCCTCAAAATGTTCTATATTATCCAAACCTTGCAGTGTGTCAATTACCTTTAATGTCTTGACTATAGCTAACGACCAATGAAGCCTAATAACTTGAATTAGTAATAGTAAAGGTGACCAGGTGGAGGAAGAGCCCTAAATTTAGCCATTGACCAAAAACGTAATGTTTTCGCTATCTAAAACAGAAACTGGGAGGAGTAATTCCTCATTGGAGAATGTTAAAGTACACTTATAAATATTCATCCCTCTCAAAGACCATATTTGTGTAACAGAAGCATCCATTTTTATCTAGCATCCTTTACTAAGAGCAGAAAAAGAAAATGTTATCAGTTTAATTTCTCATTTAAAAATTTGCCAAATGTTTATATATAGCACTTGCTTAACAGTGAAATCTATGTGTAATAAACATCTCCCCCAGAACAGCATCTTGAGAAGGTTCCAAGAATATGCTTCTCTGCAAAGATTTTTTCTGGTTACATGACTGCACCTACTGATAAAGCATCCAAAAGACTGTGTTGTAAACCTATGGAGATATTTTCCTTGTGTAGGAAATTTCCCTTATTTGGTAAATCTTGTGTCCCCCGGCCTTTTCTTACCAACTGAATTAAAAATGCGGCATGGTCATTACTGGATAAGAACAGATTGTATTATGCTGCGTGCCATCTACTATAGTAATGATGAATGTTTTAAGTATATTTTGGGTATATGTTATTTTTCCGTAGTATTGTTTGTTCGTTCTGTGACCATTATCTTTATTAATCCAATTGTATACTTAACAAATATATAACTCATCAGTTTGATCAATTAATCAATTTGATTCCATTGCCAATTACAGAGCAATTAACAGGATCCTGAAAGTTAATAAATGCAGTTAGAAACATATTACTGCGCATTTGCATTTCTTTGCTGCTTGACCCCTATCAGCACACATTTTGTCCAATAAATAGGCGTCCGTTTCTCAATGAATGCCGTCCCTACAACATGTTTCCATTAGGACATGGAATCCCCATCACTGCCTGAAATACTACAGGATGGCGAGAAGTTTAATTTCTTGATACTTTCTAGGTAGAAGATTTTATATCTTGAACATGACAAATCAAGTGCTCATTTACGTTTGCCTCTGGCTAGGTTTGTTGAGTTGATAATCTCAAGACGAAAACAGAGAAATTCATGTTTATATTTTAGGATGTATCAATATAATGGGAAGGTCTGTAAGTGAGGATGAATTTGTATCTAATCTACCTTAGTAACCGCCTTTCACCTCTATGTAAAGTTTTCCATGTTTTCCTTTCTACACATGCCAATGCATGCAAAGAAATGCTTGTATCTGAAAGAGACACGTTAGTGATAGATTCCTTACCTTAGAATATCCCCAGGCGTCAGACTGGATCCGGAAAGTTTTTCGTCAGCAGTACCCCTGCGCGTCGGTAGGTGGTGTCGTGCGGCTCCACGTTCGTCGCTGGCATCGTAAGCGCCGAGATGACGTCACAGAGACTACTTAGGCGCCACCCATGCGCGCTGACGTCAGTTCTTTTTCCGCGCCAGCAAGCGCAGATCCGGTTAGAGCACGTACCTTAGTCACTTTTTGACTAGTTGTTTTTGGGGCTTTTGCCTCTACTTTTCTAAATACTGACTCCTGGTGCCACGTAGGGATGCCTGGATTTAAATCCTGTGGGGCCTGCCGCCGTACGATGTCGGTGGCCGACCCCCATGTCGTCTGTCTCTACTGTCTGGAGCGCGACCATGACTCCCGGTCATGTTCCGATTGTCTGGCCATGGCTCCGAAGGCTTTGCGGGAGCGGTCCCGAAAGCTGCTGGAGGCCCGACAGTTGTCTCCGCGCCGTTCCAGGTGTCGCTCGAGGGACCGGGCGCGGAGTTGTCATCATCGCTCCTCGGGGTCCAAGTCTTCACCCTCGGATTCGGGTAAGCGACGTCACAAAAAGAAGTCGAAGAAGCGCGTACGCTCTCCGACCTCCCCCCGTCGGTCTCCGGACGCGGACGAGGGGGCCCGGGGTCTTTCCCCCGCGGCTCCAGTGGAGCCTGTTAGTCCCGCGGCCTACCCGCCATACCCGGGTCCGTGTGCGACTCCAGCCCAGGTGCAAGAGTTTCTTGCTGCCATGGACCGCCTTTTCAGGCCTAGGGCTCCCGCCGGTGCGCCTTCGGGCCCCGCAGTCCCTCTTGGGGGACCTTGGTTGCCGCCGGCGGCTCCGGCGCCGCAAGGTCCTCCGCCGGCGGCTCCGGTGCCGCAGGGTCCTCCGCGGGCGGCTCCGGCACACCCTGCGGCCCCCTTCCCGGCGCCGCCCTGGGTGCCGATCGTTCCACCTCCACCCTTGCCCGCGTGTCCATCTTGGGACCCAGATTGGGTCTTGGAGCCGGAGCGGCGTCGACCGGCGCCGTTCTCGACGCCGGTGGAGCATTTGTTTTCCCCTGTGCCTCCCTCGCCGCTGCAGCCTGTGCCTCGGGCTGTTGTGGAAGGGGAGGACTGGGAGGGGTCAGAGGACCCTCTTGCACGGCAGTGTGAGTCCGAACAGGAGTGGGCAGAAGACTCAGAGGATGCAAGTGGCCTTGACCTCTCCTCTGAGCCTGGGTTTGTGTCTCCTCCCACTGTCATGGAGGAAGGCGCCACATACTGTGGTGCTCCGTAGAGCAGCTGAGGCTCTTGGCCTCGAATTGCCTACTGTTACCCTCCAAACTAACCTCCTTACTGAAGTGCTTCAGCCGGCGGCAAGTTCTATAGAACCTCTGCTTCCGTTTAATGAGGCCTTAACGGATGTTTTGATGGGTACCTGGTCTAGGCCAGCCACAGGGGTTCCTGTGGATAAAAACGTGGCCAGGGGTCACCGCCCGGCACCAGGTGACCCTGCCTTTTTGACGTCTCATCCGACACCGGAGAGCCTGGTCATTCAGGCTTCCACTTCCCAAACAGCATTCCCTACCGCTCCGCCGGTTAAAGAATCAAAAAAGCTGGAGCAGCTTGGCAAACGGTTGTTTTCCTCTGCCAGCCTAGGGCTGAGGTCGATCAACACCGCCTGCCTCTTGGGCCGCTATTCTCACGCTGTGTGGGACACGGTGGCGCAAATTCTGCCCCAGTGCCCGGAGGAGGTTCGGGCTGTGCTTTCCCAAGCTGTTGCAGAGGGGAAGGATGCCGCGAAGTTCGCCATTCGGTGTGGGTTGGACACCTCGGACTCTTTGGGACGAGTCATCTCCACAACGGTGGCCTTGCGGCGACATGCCTGGCTGCGGACCACCGGGTTTTCAGGGGATGTCCAGAGTTCCCTCATGGACATGCCTTTTGATGGTACTCGCCTATTTGGCGATAAGGCAGACAATGCGCTGGAGCGTTCTAAGGACTCTCGGGCTACAGCCAAGTCCTTGGGTCTCTCCACCACCCGCCCGGCCACGTCTACCTTTCGTTCCTTTCGTGGCCGCTGAAGGGGCGCCCCTACACGTCCGTTCAACCAACGGCCTGCGCAGACCCAGTCTCAGCACGGCCGAGGGCTTGGTGGCCGCCGTGGCGGCACAGGGGGCCAGCGTGCGGGTCAGCCCACCTCCGCTCCCGCAGCATCCGCCTCGAAGCCTTCCTAGTCCCCGCTTTGGGGTGCACCCCATGCCGGTGGGCGGCAGGATTCAACATCACCTTCCCCACTGGCCCTCTGTCACTTCGGACAGCTGGGTGCTGCAAATCGTCCGAATCTGGCCCCCCCCCCCCGTCCATGCCACCTCAGTTCCACCGCATGACGGGGGATCACTTAGCGCTTCTCCGACAGGAAGTCACGGCCCTCTTGGCCAAGGGGGGCCATTGAGCGCGTTCCTGGGCCAGAAGTAGGACATGGTTGTTATTCCCACTACTTTCTGGTCCCCAAGAAGGACAAGGGGGGATTGCGCCCCATCTTGGACCTCCGGAACGTCAATCGCTCAGGTCTTGGCTGCCCTCGACCCTGGAGACTGGATGGTAGCGTTGGACTTGCAGGACGCATATTTTCACATTCCCGTCCTGCCGGCCCACCGGCGTTACTTGCGGTTCACGGTAGGCCAGGAGCATTTTCAGTTTGTCGTGCTCCCCTCTGGCCTTACAAGCGCCCCTCGGGTGTTCACAAAAGTGATGGCGGTGGTCGCAGCTCATCTGCGCAGGTCAGGGGTGTCAGTCTTCCCCTACCTCGACGACTGGTTGTTGAAGGCGGGCTCGCCCCAGGCAGTCATCACCCACCTTCAGACTACGGCCGACCTCCTGCAATTGCTGGGGTTCTCCATCAATGTGCCGAAGTCGCACCTGAGTCCCTCTCAGAAGCTCCCCTTCATCGGAGCGGTTCTGGATTCGACGCGGTTTCGGGTTTATCCTCCCGAGCAGCGAGTCCGGGATATTCAGGCTATGATTCCGATCTTTCAGCCTCTATCCTGGGTTTCGGTCAGGATGACCGTTCGGCTCCTGGGCCTCATGGCCTCCTGCATTCTGCTAGTGCAACATGCCAGGTGGCATATGCGGGCTCTGCAGTGGGACCTGAAGTTCCAGTGGGCACAGCACCAGGGCAACCTGTCCGATCATGTCCAGATCTCGGAGGGCACTGTACGACAATTGCGGTGGTGGCTCACGAATCGCGATTGGGTCAATGGCAGATCCTTCTCCCTTCCCCAACTGGAGCACACAGTGGTGACGGATGCGTCCCTCCAGGGCTGGGGTGGCCACTTGGGAGAGGCGGAGATCAGAGGCCTCTGGTCTCCGGCGGAGTCCCGGCTCCATATCAATCTTTTGGAGCTTCGGGCGATCCGACTTGCACTGAAGGCATTCCTTCCCTCTGTCCGGGGCAGTGTAGTGCAGGTGTTCACGGACAACACCACTGCCATGTGTTATTGCAACAAACAGGGCGGGGTGGGGTCGTGGACCCTATGTCAGGAGGCTCTGCGCCTCTGGACATGGCTGGAACATCTGAAAGAGACACGTTAGTGACAGATTCCTTACCTTAGAATATCCCCAGGCGTCAGGCTGGATCCGGAAAGTTTTGCGTAGCAGTACCCTTGCGCGTCGGTAGGCGGCGTCGTGCGGCTCCGCGTCCGTCGTCGGCGTCGTGATCGCCGGGATGACGTCGCGGGCAGTACTTAGGCGCCGCCCCTGCGCGCTGACGTCAGTTCTAATTTTTCCGCGCCAGCAAGCGCAGATCCGGGAAGAGCAGTGCCCTGGTCAATTTTTGACCATACTTTTTGGTGATTTTTTCACTGTTTTTTCCAACTTAAAGGTGTCGTAGGGATGCCCGGCTTCAAGCGATGCGGCGCCTGTGCGCGGATGATGTCCGTCACCGACCCGCATTGGGAGTGTCTCTTCTGCCTCGGCCGAGGCCACGACACCGAGTCTTGTCCCGAATGCCAGGCCCTCAACCCGAAAGCTTTGCGAGAGCGGTCTCGAAAGCTCCTCGAGGCCCGGCATTCGGCTCCACGGAGGCCCCGGTCGCGTGAGAGGTCCAGGGGTCGCTCGCGGAGTGCACACCGGTCGTCGGCGTCGAAGTCTTCTTCGTCCGGTAAGTCTAAGCACAAGAAGTCCAAGAAGCATCGTCGCTCTCGGACTTCGCCTCGCCGGTCTCGCGACTCGGCTGAGGCCCCTCCCGGCACCGTCCCCGCCCCCGCGGCCCCGGACTTGCCTGTGGAGTCGCCCCCGCCATACCCGCCCTTCCCGGGTTCGGGGGCGGATCCGGCCAAGGTACAGGAGTTCCTGTCGGCCATGGCCCGCCTCTTCGGGCCTTCAGGCCCCTCCGGTGCGCCTTCGGGCCCCGCGGGCCCTGATGGGGTTGCTCCGGCGTCGCCGGCGGCTCCGGCCCCGGCGTCGCCCGTGCCTCCAGCCTCGATCCCGGCTCCGGCTTCGGCCCCGGCCTCGATCCCGGCTCCACAACCCCCATCGACGCCGGTCGACCTCACGACACCTCCGCCGGCGCCGATGTCTCCGGTGCCGTTCTCGACGCCGCCCTGGGCTCCGGGCGGCGTCGTCCCCCAGTTCCTTCCGGCTCCGGACATGGACCCGGAGCGACGTCGCTCGACGCCGGCTCCGGCGCCGATGGGACCTTGGGTCCCAACTGTCCCTCCTCCTCCTTATTTTGAACCTGAGGAGGACCAGTTGGACTGGGAGGGGTCTGATGACCCTCTGACGCGCAACTGTCAGTATGATGAGGACTGGACAGAGAGACTAGGGGAGGCCAGTGGTCTGGATACTTCCCCTGACACTGGCATGCTGTCTCCTCCCGTGGCTACGGAGGAGGGGGCCAATTTTGGTACGGTGTTGCGTAGGGCTGCTGGGGCCTTACGTCTCCAGCTCCCTACTTTGACGGTCAAGCCTAACATCTTGACAGAGGTGCTTCAGCCGGCAGCCTCCTCTGCGGAGACTGTGCTGCCGTTTAACGACGCCCTCACTGACGTTCTTTTGGGCGCCTGGTCCAAGCCCAACACAGGGGCTCCTGTGGATCGGAACGTGTCACAACGCCATCGCCCTGCTCCGGGCGACCCCCTGTTTCTTTCTGTCCACCCCACTCCTGAGAGCTTGGTTGTCCAAGCCTCCGCTTCCCAAACCGCCTTCCCTACCGCTCCTCCGGATAGGGAATCCAAACGCCTGGATCAGTTTGGGAAGAAAGGTTTTTCTTCCTCCAGTGCTGGCTTGCGGTCCGTTAACACCGCTTGTCTTTTGGGCCGATATACCCACTCCCTGTGGGATTCGGTGGCGGATGTTTTGCCCCAGTGCCCTGAGGAGGTCCAGGCACTGCTTTCCCGCGCCATTGCGGAAGGAAGGGATGCGGCCAAATACACTATCCGTTGTGGCCTTGACACCGCCGACTCGCTGGGCAGGTCGATTGCAACGACGGTGGCGCTCCGACGCCACGCCTGGCTGAGAACCACTGGTTTTTCAGGGGATGTCCAGAATACTCTCATGGACATGCCCTTTGATGGAGTCGGTCTTTTTGGGTCCAAAGCAGACCATGCGTTGGAGCGCTTTAAGGACTCACGGGCTACTGCCAAGTCCCTGGGCCTTTCTGCTACACGCCCTCCGCTGCCTTCTGCTTTTCGCCCCTATCGTGGCCACGGTAGGGGCGCCCCTTCACGTCAGCAGCCCAGCCACCGGCCCGCGCAGCAGGCGTCTTCGCGTGGCCGAGGACGTGGATTCCGCCGTGGCGGATCGGGCAACCAGCGTGCGGGTCAGGCCACCACCTCCAACCCGTCCGCGGCCTCCAAGCCCTCCTACTCCCTCCTTTCAGGTGCACGGCACGCCAGTAGGGGGCAGGGTCCGCCATTACCTTCCCCACTGGCGCACCATCACCTCGGACAGGTGGGTCTTGGACATTGTCCGAAGGGGCTACTCCCTCCCCTTCGAGACCACCCCCCCAGCCATGCCACCTCAATTCCACCGCATGTCAGGGGATCACTTGGTGCTTCTACAGAAGGAAGTCACGGCCCTCTTGACCAAGAGGGCCATCGAGCATGTTCCGACCCCAGAAGTAGGGCGTGGTTGCTACTCCCACTACTTTCTGGTGCCCAAAAAGGACAAGGAGGACATGCGTCCTATCTTGGACCTCCGGAACGTCAATCGCTTCCTCCGGAAGGAGAAGTTCAAGATGCTCACCCTAGCTCAGGTCTTGACTGCCCTCGACCCTGGAGACTGGTTGGTAGCGTTGGACTTGCAGGACGCGTATTTCCACATCCCCGTCCTGCCGGCCCACCGGCGTTACCTTCGGTTCACGGTAGGCCCCGAGCATTTTCAGTTCACCGTGCTCCCCTTTGGCCTTACAAGTGCCCCTCGGGTGTTCACGAAAGTGATGGCGGTGGTCGCAGCTCATCTGCGCCGGGCAGGGGTTTCAGTCTTCCCCTACCTCGACGACTGGCTGCTGAAGGCGGGCTCGTCCCAGGCAGTTGTCTCCCACCTCCAGACTACGGCCGAACTCCTGCACTCGCTGGGGTTCTCTATCAATGTGCCGAAGTCGCATCTAATTCCTTCTCCACAGCTCCTTTTCATCTGAGCAGTTCTGGACACGACGCAGTTTCGGGCCTATCCTCCCGAACGGCGAGTCCGGGATATTCAGGCTATGATTCCGATCTTTCGGCCTTTATCCTGGGTTTCGGTACGGATGACCCTGAGGCTGCTGGGCCTCATGGCCTCCTGCATCCTGCTGGTCAATCATGCCAGATGGCATATGCGGGCTCTGCAGTGGGACCTGAAGTTCCAGTGGGCGCAGCACCAGGGCAACCTGTCCGATCACGTCCAGATCTCGGAGGGGACTGCACAACAGTTGCAGTGGTGGCTCTCGAACCGGCAATGGGTCATGGGCAGATCCCTCTCCCTTCCCCAGCCAGAGCATACAGTTGTGACGGACGCGTCCCTTCTGGGATGGGGCGGTCACATGGGAGAGGCGGAGATCAGAGGCCTCTGGTCTCCGGCGGAGTCCCGGCTCCATATCAACCTTCTGGAGCTCCGGGCGATCCGGCTTGCACTCAAGGCATTCCTTCCCTCTGTCAAAGGGAAGGTAGTGCAGGTGTTCACAGACAACACCACCGCCATGTGGTACTGCAACAAACAGGGCGGGGTGGGGTCTTGGACCCTTTGTCAGGAGGCTCTGCGCCTCTGGACATGGCTGGAACATCAGGGCATGTTCCTGATGGTTCAACACCTGGCAGGTTCTCTGAACGCCAGGGCGGACGAACTCAGCCGCAGGTGCATGATGGATCACGAATGGCGTCTTCACTCGGAAGTGGCGCAAGGACTCTTTCTACAGTGGGGAGAGCCTTGGTTAGATCTATTCGCCACCGAAGAGAACGCGCAATGTCATCAGTTCTGCGCGTTGGAATTTCCAAGGCGGCACTCGCTCGGCGACGCTTTTCGTCGCGAGTGGAGTTGCGGTCTGTTGTACGCCTTTCCGCCTATACCACTTCTACCCAGAGTGTTGAAGAAGATTCGGCACGACCGGGCCCAAGTCATTCTTGTGGCTCCGGACTGGGCTCGAAGAGTTTGGTATCCCGAGCTACTCAATATGAGCATAGATCCCCCGATCCGTCTGCCTCTTCGGGAGGATCTTCTGTCGCAGCAGCAGGGGACGGTCCTCCACCCGAACCTGTCCAGTCTACACCTGCTTGCGTGGAGATTGAGCGGCGGCAGTTGATTCCTTTCGACTTGCCTCCCGAAGTTTGTGATGTGATTCTGGCAGCCAGGCGTCCCTCCACTAAGGTGGTATACGCCTGCAGGTGGAACAAATTTGTGGCATGGTGCACAGCAAAGGCTGTGGATCCCCTTTCTGCCCCTCTTTCTGAGGTCCTTCTGTTCCTTCTCTCTCTGGCCCAACAGGGTTCTGCCCTGGGTACCATCAAGGGTTATCTTTGTGCTATCTCGGCCTTCCTCAGGCTCCCTGATCAGCCCTCCCTTTTCAAGTCCCCTGTTGTTAACAGGTTCTTAAAAGGCATTACTCACCTCTTCCCTCCTGTTCCGTTTGTAATGCCTCAGTGGGACTTGAACTTGGTTCTTACCTTTTTAATGTGCGCTCCCTTTGAGCCTCTGCATAACTGTCCTCTTCGTCTTCTGACTCTGAAGACAGCCTTTCTGGTGGCCATCACCTCCGCTCGGCGGGTGAGTGAGCTCCAGGCTCTATCTTGCAAACCTCCCTTTCTGTCTGTTCATCCAGACAAGGTTGTTCTTCGGACGCGTCCGTCCTTCTTGCCAAAGGTGGTTACTGCTTTCCACATTGGGCAGACCATCACTTTGCCCACCTTCTTTCCGCCTCCGCATCCTTCCAGAGAGGAAGAGAGGCTCCACCGTCTGGACCCAAAACGTGCGCTCTCCTTCTATATCGACCGCACAAAACACTTCCGGGTGGATGACCAGCTCTTTGTTGGCTACGTGGGCGCCAAAAAGGTCGGGCGGTGCACAAGAGGACCATCTCCCGCTGGGTTACCTTGTGCATCAAGACCTGCTATTCTTTGGCCAAGAAGGAGCCTCCTGTTGGGCTGCGTGCCCATTCCACCAGGGCAACGGCTGCTACCACGGCCTTGGGCCGCGGTGTTCCGCTGCCGGTTATCTGTCAGGCAGCTACGTGGGCCTCGCTGCACACGTTTACAAAGCATTACTGCCTTGACAGTCAGGTCCGGAGGGACGGCTTCTTTGGCCGTTCTGTCCTCCAGGACTTCCTTGTCTGATCTTTGTTCGCAGACCCACCACCGGGGTTGGTATTGCTGGGGTATCTATTCTAAGGTAAGGAATCTGTCACTAACGTGTCTCTTTCAGATGCACAAGTTACTAACTTGTGTAACGATATATCTGTAAGAGACAGTAGTTAGTGACAGATTCCTTACCGCCCACCCATCCTCCCCACCCATCCTCCCCGTTCTGCGAACTGATTTCTAGGGTTAAGGACATCCCTTTCAGGGCCCTAGTATTTTTCAGACACCTGTGTCAGCTTCTTGCATGGCTCTGCGTTCCTGGCGCGGAAAGTCGTGTACAGAACTGACGTCAGCGCGCAGGGGCGGCGCCTAAGTACTGCCCGCGACGTCATCCCGGCGATCACGACGCCGACGACGGACGCGGAGCCGCACAACGCCGCCTACCGACGCGCAAGGGTACTGCTACGCAAAACTTTCCGGATCCAGCCTGACGCCTGGGGATATTCTAAGGTAAGGAATCTGTCACTAACTACTGTCTCTTACAGATATATCGTTACACAAGTTAGTAACTTGTGCATCAAGGCATTACCTTGGTGGTTCAACACCTGGCAGGTTCTCTGAACGCCAGGGCGGACGAACTCAGCCGCCGGTGCTTGATGGATCACGAATGGCGTCTGAACTCGGACGTGGCGCAAGGTCTCTTTCTGCAGTGGGGAGAGCCTTGGTTAGATCTATTCGCCACCGAAGAGAACGCGCAATGTCATCAGTTCTGCGCGTTGGAATTTCCAAGGCGGCACTCGCTCGGCGACGTTTTTCGTCGCGAGTGGAGCTGCGGTCCGTTGTACGCCTTTCCGCCTATACCACTTCTGCCCAGAGTGCTGAAGAAGATTCGGCACGGCCGGGCCCTAGTCATCCTTGTGGCTCCGGATTGGGCACGAAGATACTGGTATCCCGAGCTCCTCAACATGGCGATCTATCCCCCGATCCGACTGCCTCTTCGGGAGGATCTTCTGTCGCAGCAGCAGGGGACGGTCCTCCACCCGAACCTGTCCAGCCTCCACCTCCATGCGTGGAGATTGAGCGGCGACAGTTGACAGCTTTCGATCTTCCTCCCGAAGTCTGTGATGTCATTCTGGCAGCCAGGCGTCCCTCCACTAAGACTGTCTACGCCTGCAGGTGGAACAAGTTTGTGGCATGGTACACAGCAAAGTCTGTGGATCCCCTTTCTGCCCCTCTTTCTGAGGTCCTTCTGTTCCTACTATCCTTGGCCCAGCAGGGCTCTGCTCTGGGCACTATCAAAGGTTATCTTTCGGCCATCTCCGCCTTTCTCAGGCTTCCAGATCAGCCTTCTCTCTTTAAGTCCCCGGTTGTTAACCGTTTCCTGAAAGGCATTACACACACGTTTCCTCCCGTGCCTTTCATAATGCCTCAATGGGACTTAAATCTTGTCTTGACCTATCTGATGTGTGCTCCTTTTGAGCCCCTTCATAACTGTCCTTTACGTCTTCTTACTCTCAAGACGGCTTTCCTGGTAGCTATCACCTCTGCCAGAAGAGTGAGTGAGCTCCAGGCTCTTTCTTCTAAACCTCCTTTCCTTTCTGTTCATCCGGACAAAGTGGTTTTAAGGACCCGTCCTTCTTTCTTGCCAAAGGTTGTCACGCCCTTCCACATCGGGCAGACCATCACTTTGCCCACCTTTTTTCCGTGTCCGCATCCTTCAAAAGAGGAAGAGAGGCTCCACCGTCTGGACCCAAAACGTGCGCTCTCGTTCTATCTGAAGCGCACACAACAGTTCCGGGTGGATGACCAGCTCTTTGTTGGCTACGTGGGCGCCAAAAAAGGTCGAGCCGTGCACAAACGTACCATCTCTCGGTGGGTCGTTTTGTGCATCAAAGCGTGTTACTCGTTGGCTAAGAAGGAGCCTCCTGTGGGGCTGCGTGCCCATTCTACCAGGGCCACAGCAGCCACTACTGCGTTTGGGACGCGGCGTTCCCTTGCAGGATATTTGTCAGGCAGCCACGTGGGCCTCGCTGCACACATTTACCAAGCATTACTGCCTTGACAGTCAAGTCCGGAGAGATGGCTTCTTTGGCCGTTCTGTTCTCCGTGACTTTCTGGTGTAATCTATTCGCAGACCCACCACCGGGGTTGGTATTGCTGGGGTATCTATTCTAAGGTAAGGAATCTATCACTAACGTGTCTCTTTCAGATGCACAAGTTACTACTTGTGTAACGATATATCTGTAAGAGACATTAGTTAGTGATAGATTCCTTACCGCCCACCCATCCTCCCCGTTCTGCGAACTGATTCTAGGGTTAAGGTCATCCCTTTCAGGGCTCTAGTTTCATGGCACCAGTGGTCAGTTTCTTGCATGGCTCTGCGTTCCTGGCGCGGAAAGTCGTGTACAGAACTGACGTCAGCGCGCATGGGTGGCGCCTAAGTAGTCTCGGTGACGTCATCTCGGCGCTTACGACGCCAGCGACGAACGCGGAGCCGCACAACGCCACCTACCGACGCGCTGGGGTACTGCTGACGAAAAACTTTTCGGATCCAGTCTGACGCCTGGGGATATTCTAAGGTAAGGAATCTATCACTAACTAATGTCTCTTACAGATATATCATTAAAAAAGTAGTAACTTGTGCTTCACTAGTAGATAAGCCTATTTATTAAATTGATTAAAAAGAGCGAACTTTGTTGTTTCAGCCGGCCGGAAGCTCCTGAGACAATCGAGCTAGAAGTTCGTACCACCTCATCCAACGGTGTCATCATGTGGCAGGGTGTGGTGAGTATGGAAGTCTTGACGTTGGTTACTTGGGATCATGATAAACATGTGCCAAACGAATACAAATGGTATATGTAGAAAGATAGGAAAATATTGACAAAGGGAATCTGCAGAGATTAAAATTAACCTGTGAGATTAACAAAGTGTAGGATGGTGAAAGAAAGGGGCATAAGGTGAAATCAAAATAAACAGCCTGGGTATTTGGCAGCCCGGCATTCAGGAGCGCCTATGGATGACTCCTAAGAAAAACGTTAAGACCCTGCAGTTATTTACAAATGAATCACTGAGACTTGTTATTGACTACTACTACTTTCCCTATCCAACTTGGAGTAGTAATGAGTGCTCTGTAAAATACAAAAAGGGAAATGTGTAAAAATAGAGTGCTGAATACCTCCTTGCGTGTCCAAGATATTGATGGTAGAAAGCAGATTTTAGTCACTTGATGATATTGGCTCAGACATTCTCAATTTTTATAATCCTCACTGAGTAGTAGTTTGGATCCAGATCACAGAATTAAAATAACAAGTGACTCATCTATAATCAGGTCACTAGAAGTAAATCAGACTCGAGATGTGTAGCTCACTAAACTAGAGAGACTGGGAAATGATCACTTCAGCTTTGCATTCTCAATGCAAAGAATTGTCTACTTTTAGTCATTTGGGAGGGGAGAGCAACTGAGCAATTCAAAATATGTTCCAAGAAAGTACTTTGGGCAGAAAATGTCTGAATTTGGACTAATTTGCCAGATTGTTACAAATAAATAGTGCTGACAGGGCATATTGTGCAAGAGACCCTTCTTATTTAAAGGGACAACGTGACCCTTTACATTTTCACCTGATTTGTACAACAAAGTGTTGCTCAAAAAGTCCATTTTGAGGAGTTCTCTCTAACTCTTGGTTTTGGGGGACTGCTTGTTTTTGGCATTGTGTGTTATGTGCCCCCAAATTATACATATTTCTCCATCCCAATGGAAGGTCTCACAGTAACAGAGGTTCCAATTACTAGAGAGGAGTTAACCATTTGGCTATTTCCATCTGACTTTGCCTCTTGCTTTAGCTAGGCATTAGTTTCTGTTAGCTGGTATGTTTTCGTATTGGCTTATCATGAGTTACCCCAGAGCAGGCAGTGACACCCTAGAGAATACAAATATTGAACTCCTTCAGTTTTTAGGTTAATTCCTCAATGTAGTTTAGCAATTACAGTTCTTATCCCGACAGTCCTTGGTCATGACCATGGCCAGAAACAGTAAATGAAAAGAAAGAATCGATTGCATTACATAAATCATCTGGCGGGTAATGTTTTCCAATAACATTGATAAAGGATGGGAGGGGGAATCATATGTTGATACCCTCCATCCTTCATTTTGACCATTTCATCTGTAGCATCTTTTGCCCAACATTCAAGATTGGGTAGGGTCATGCAGTGGATGAAATGTCAAACATTGACAGCTCATGGCTTATTGAAATCTTCTGACACTTTGATGGCTTAGTTGAGATGTACTGAATGCCTCCAAAAACCTCAACACTTGGTGTCATGTATTGAGAAGGCCTGTAACAGTACGATGCTTGCTAGCTCTCAAACCGATCTTCTGCTAATTATCAAACATTCAAAGACTTCTCAACAGCGAGTGAAGGACGTACGTTCTCTCAGTTGTGTCTCAGATGGTGAGTTCTATGTAGTTCATTGTTTACCATAGCAGTAAGAATCCCATGAAGGGTGACCCCCAAGTACACTTCACTGTCATGTAGTGCATGGTCACTGATGGGTGATACAACAGGAAAAATTGAAGGTCTTTTAATTTGGGGATAATTCTTTATCACGGATTAGTTCAAATACATGGTGTCAGTAGCAGAATCACAGTAGAATGTTTAAAAAAGGCATGTAGGTTTGCACAAGTGAGGAGGAGCATACAAACGAAGTGAGCTGTACGTAAAGAAAAATTGGACTGAAAATGTGTTAAGTGTACTTTACTGAGTAAAAAGTAGCCGTGGGGTGGGGGTGGGTGGGGGGTGTGTGTGTGTGTGTGTGTGTGTGTGTACATTTTGCAGAGTGTTCAGTGATCGAGATATGTACAAAGTATGCACGTTTGTAGGGGTCAAAAGAGGCAATAATGCATAGAGGAGTGTTTTCCTAAAGATTACAAATGAGTAAGCAAGTCTTGAGTGAGAGAGGTGGAGAAGAAACAGTGGTTTCTCTTTTTTTTCTGGTATTTCTTGGAAAATGTTGTTGGTGCTGCAGTTAGTTGCAGGTGTGATTGGTGAAAGCAGATTTTCTTGCTAGGTGGTCTATTTTCTTTGTGCATTCAGCTTTGTAAACAATGTGAATTGGCTTAAGTTTGATACAAGGCAGAAAGACGAGCCACTTGTATAAAGTACGGCTACAATATGATTGGGTCTCTTTGCCAGTGGTGAGATAGACAGACACACACCAGCCTTGAGTAGGACGTGGGTGGCGACATTAAGGTCACTGGGAGGACATTGATAAGGATACTGAGCTGGAGCTCAACGGTTTGCACATTGTGCAGAAGGTAGAGGTTAAAAGTTGTACATTGTGCAGAAGGTAGAGGTTAAAAGTAGTCTCTACTTTGCGCTGAAGACGAATTTGGTGTCTGACTGATTAGGCTTTTGTTAATCTGCCCTTTGAAAAAAAAGACCAATGCCATTGTAGCAGCCAAGGATTTGGCAATGGGAACAAATCTGCTTTGGTGACCCAGACTTCATTACTTTGGGAAACATTATGAGGATCCTTGTTTATGGCTAATTTGTCTTGCCAGAATGTCTGGTGTGACAGGTGCTTGTATGACAAAAAAACTTTTTAGGTCTCGCCTAGCGATGCAGCGCAAAGCGCTGCTCGCTATGCGAGATCTATTGTTGCCGACTTTTGCTCCGATGCGGGACAGGACAGGTGCACGCGTACGGCAAGTCCTGGACAGGAGATGTGCACGCGTATGGTGCGAGCAGAAGTTGTAATAACGTCGCAAGCCGTACGCGTGCACATCGACTGTCTGTGCTCAAGCTTAACAGACAGGAGATGTGCACGCGTACGGCTCGCGTCTTTACAACTCCTGCTCGCACCATACGCGTGCACATGTCCTGTCCAGGCGCGGCGTCCAGCATGCCTCCCGCTCAACCCCACTCACCGGCTCTTGTGGGGACTCAGCGCTGAATCTTGCTCCGGCCGCACCATGCGGCATTCACGAAGGCGGGGTGGGCTCCCGCCGGACTTCCCTCTGCGGGGTGGGCTCCCGCCGGACTTCTCCAACACACGGGGCTCCCTCAGCTCACGGGAGCCCCGGACACCTCCGGCCGCGCACTCCATGCGCCGCCCATGTGCCACGCAACTGACGTCGCCCGGCGTCGGACAGCAGATGTGCACACGCACGGCGGCTCGCGGGCTTCAGAGCCTTTTGCGCAATGTCGCGTTTCCTTCAGTCATTCTTCCGGGTCTGTTCGCCGTCATGGAGAAGGACGCTGCTCCCAAGATGGCGACCGCCGAGGGCCAGGCGCGTTTCGGGCAGTCAGTAAAAGGACTGTTGACCGAGAAGGTGAACACCTGTAGCGTTGGCGTCATCGCCCTCACCAAGCAGGTGCTGAAGGGATCGCTCAGCTCTGAGGTGAGTCGCGCAGCGCTATAGCGCGTCACCACCTGGCGGCACTGTATCTTAAGAAGATACATACAAAACCATTCACATGTACAGGCTCTGACAGCGGCATTTTAGAATCAACTGTAGACGTAGCTGCCAAGGTTTCAGATTGCTCCTTTCTTCCCCTCGAGGATATCTCCGTTACTGGCACTGTCCGTCCCAGGCACTGCCTGTCACTCCTTTCGTCCCCTTGAGGACACCCTATCCCTGACACTGTTCGTCTCTCCTTTCTTCCCCTCGATGTCACTCCCGTCCCTGGCACTGTCCGTCACTCCCTTCTTCCTCCTCGAGGACACCCCGTCCCTGGCACTGTGCGTCACTCCTTTCGTCCCCTCCATGTCACTCCCGCCCCCGGCACTGTCCGTCACTCCTTTCTTTACCCGGAGATCATTCCATCCCTGCTAGTCTAACACACTTGCTCCTGTCGGTTCCTTTTGCAGATTCCTGCCGGGGGTCTCTCATACACCATAGAGGCTGTCAGCCCCGCCAGTAAGTGTCTCATTTCGGGGGGGGGGAGGGAGACGGGAGTGAAATAGAGAGAAAGAAACAAACAGAGAGGGGGAGAGACGAAGGGTGAAGACGAGGTTCGAGTGTGCTACTGCACAGGGATCTCAGTGAGTGAGTGTTCTCGGCTGAGCAGTGCTGCTGTGAGGGAGCTGCAGGAAGACCTCATGTGCTCACCCACCCCCTGCTCAAAGTGAGGGGACCTCTCTCGGTGCTCCCCGGGGCGGAGCGCCTTCCAGCTGCTTGAGGACCGGACAGACAAGTGATGGAGCTAAACTGGGCAGCCTTCTGAGACCCTCCAGCGCCAGATTTCTGTTTTATATACGGCTCTGGTACATCACAATTTACTAAAAGCTTTGCCCCTACATGCAGTGTGCAACAAACCACGTGCACGCCGTTTACACCAAACAGTCCGTCTATCGGGCACTACGCTATGCAGCGCGCCTGCATAAGAGGCAGCAAAGCACACCTGAGCAACGGGTCCTGCTAAGTGCCAACACTGTACTAATATGCAATAGATAATGCGCGGGCTTTAGCTTTATCATTTTTTCTGCTAAAGCTTCTTTAATTTATTACAAGGCGTGTGAGAGGGCTTCTTTGTTCTTCCCTGTTTGGTGTCTGATATCACTTTGTTGATACTCACAACACCACTGATCATTATGCAGCATGCACCTGCAACCACCGGTTCAAATTAAGCACAGGGTGGAATGGTGTATTTTATAACCATGCCGGAGCGGAGCAGGCTAAATCCCTACTACCCCTTTTCTGCCACCACGCTTCTACAGAATATTAACAAGCATTTGCAATGCAATAGGTCTCGCAGTTACGCAAGTTTGAGCTTTTGGCATTGTAAATGACAATGTATTTTATTTATGTTTTAAAAACCAAAATACAAGGCATAGCCATTTACAATGCCAACAGCTCAAACTTGCGTAACTGCGAGACCTATTGCATTGCAAATGCTTGTTTTGGTTTGAAGTCAACATCACAGTGGTTTTCCATGACTTTTAATACTGTATTGTAATTGCATTTATATAATGCTTACCACCCCTAACAAAGTGTTGAATCACTTTATGGTGGGTAGCACACTACTCCATAACCCAAACGTAGTGGTTAACTGAGTAGTTATTAATCATTGTTTAAAATTTGTTGGTTATCAGTTTAGTCTTGTGCTCAAAAGAAACTGAATCATTTCCTCCAGTTTATAATGGTGAATTAAGTTAATAGGAGTTAGGTGTAATTGTTACAGTGAGTTCATGCAAGTGGAAACAACATGAGATAAGTAAATAGAGTGGGGAGGTTAGATGCTGTGAGATTGCACGGAGAGGTTACACTGTAGGAGAAATAGTGATTTAAGGGAGTCAGATGAGTAGATAGTTTAGCAAAGGTTAAGTTTTATATGAATGGTTACGCAGGAGTAGAGTTTTTGATTCGTAAGGTGAGATATGGTTAGTTTACTGAAGTTTAGAAGTGAGGAAGGCTGCAGGCTTGTAAAAGAGTAGGGTCCACCCAGAGGAACTAAGGCAGAGAGAAGATGGAGCATAAAGAGTATATCATTCAAGTCAAGAGTATATCATTCATATACAAAGTTAGGCGAGAGAATAATCCCTGGGTATAAATCAGGCTACTTTTCATGCAGGTTTTTTTTCTGAATATTGAGTTTTGGTGCAAGCTGGGGAAGTAGAAACAGCACAAAGAAAATTTAAGTTGGTGAGCTTTTGGTTTCTGGGACATCAGAATTTGATTGTGGCCTTTTCCCTCTCTCACCATCTGAAACTACTGATATTTCTTAGCTGCTCTGTAGAATGCATGACTGCTCGGTCACCAGTTCAATTCCCATTGGGCGATCTCAACTGCTTGTGGCCCAGCACTTAGGACACAACAAAGTTGTCTTGACCCCCAAAAATTTTCTGAAACCTTATGATATACTTGTAGCAAAGTGAGATATTGATTAAGTTTTTTTTTAGAACAACTAATCATATAAGTCTTGTAATAAGGTGCCATAAATAGCATGCCATGAATGGGCGTAGGTGACATTTCAACTATTTGACAGTGTTTTGGAAATAAATTATGGCAATCAACCCTATTCAATGCATTTTTGGAGAATGTTTGATATTACTACATTTGCTGCCTTGGCAATTCAAGGCTCTTGGCTGTATTTCGCTTGTGTTTTTCTAACTATTGCATGTAGCTTGCTGGTTATGTGCATGTAATGTAACACAGTTCACTTCCATGTTCCGCATCTCTCCTTCAGGTAACAGATGAGGCTACCCATGATGAGCATGATACTAACGAGGTATTTATAGCTCTAGCACTTAAGAAATATTAACTTCATCAAGGGGGAGGGGCAGCATGTTGGAAGATTCGATTGGGATTGGTCACCAGTAATTTGACAATGGCCCTCAAGTCGAGGAATGAACACCTTGAAGTTAAGTATCATACCTACCCCAATGGTCTTATGTGCTCAAGTTGTGTCTCACTAATCCCCAGTTAGACTTGTAAGAGATTAGAACTTGCTCTTTACTACTTTGGACCTTTGCTCATTTTAATCTCTGCCTCCTGATAGCCTACATTGTAGTCGGTGTCAATCTCGGTAGCCTAATTTGCAACTACTGTGCAAGTTACTGCCTTTCAGCCTGTTGGACATTTTGAGAGTTTCACTCACTGCTGGTCTTATTTAACGCTGTCGGTTGCCTGACTCTTTGACCAGACTAACAGTTCTTTCAATTTTGTTTTGCTAAAATGTGCACTCGGTGAAAAACTTGTGTAACGCATTAATTTGTCCCTAGCTCTTGGCTCCTGTGCTAAATGAGAGTAGTGTTAACCTCTCTGTAAACCACTGTTTATAACGCTTTGAATATCAAACATTTGATTTAAGCGTGGCAGCATGGCTTCTTAAACTTTATTAGATGTTGTATCACCATTAACCTTGTGTTTTTGAGTGGTGTTCGTTTAATATGCACAGCATGTTATTTCTTGTCGCCTTATTACCATCACAAATTGTTTTTTCATGTGATCTATATGTTATTAGTACATTCAGTGGTTTAGTGTTTTCAACCACATTTGAAATCAGTGATGAACTGCTTAATCATTGCTTATATTCTTAATTATCCTGTCATGCTGTACACAAATGCTTCTTTTGTAGGAGGAGAAAGAGCATGGGAAGGCAAAAGACTTCATCAGCATTGGACTTAAAGATGGACACCTGGTCTTTAGGTAAGAAAAGCAGTTTGGTTTTTAAATCTTGGTAAATAACTTGGTGGGACCAGGATGTTGTCAAAAGCGACTGATGGTGTGGTGGGGCACACCAATAAATGCATTATCGGTCAAACCATTTATCAGGTTCTGGCAATCTTTTTACAAGAACTTAAGCCAAAATCTTTCGAATCTGCTGCGTATGTTTCTTTAGTTTGTCTGACCCCCGTAACACTATGGCCTAACTTTACTCTTGCATGTCTGATGACCGTTCGCTGCAAAAGATGTAATTTTTGATGGATACTTTTAACTGCAGATTCTTCATTTTATAAATATTCCCAGGCATCATACTGAATCAAGAAGATTTTTCTGCATAGCCCCTGCATGCTGGTCGGTGGTGTTGTGCGGCTCCACTTTGAATTCAATCCACAACAGAAGTGACACCTGGAGCTATACATAAGCTCCACCCATGGGTGCTGATGTCAGTTCCTTTCTTTCCTTGCCTTTGTATGCAGATCTGGAACTCGCATCTCTTTTTTTTCTAATCAGCTGATAAGCTTTTTTCTCAATTTTTTCAGTGTATAAGGGAAATGTCGCCTCCTAAAACCACAGGCTTCTGATGGATTCTTCTAACTGCAGTTTCCTCACTTTGTGAATATTCCTCCAGGTGTCAGGTTGGATCGGGAAACTCAAAAGCAGTACTCCTGCACGCCGGTAGGTTGCATCATGTGGCTCCGCACCAACATAGCTCTGCAAGTGATGAGCAGGGCCACAGATCTGAAAGAGACACGTTAGTGACAGATTCCTTACCTTAGAATATCCCCAGGCGTCAGGCTGGATCCGGAAAGTTTTTGCGTAGCAGTACCCTTGCGCGTCGGTAGGCGGCGTCGTGCGGCTCCGGGTCCGTCGTCGGCGTCGTGATCGCCGGGATGACGTCGCGGGCAGTACTTAGACGCCGCCCCTGCGCGCTGACGTCAGTTCTTCTTTTTCCGCGCCAGTAAGCGCAGATCCGGGAAGAGCAGTGCCCTAGTCAATTCTTGACTACATTTTTTGGTGATTTTTTCACTTTCTTTTCGAGTCTTCTCGACTCCTAGGTGTCGGTAGGGATGCCCGGCTTCAAGCCATGCGACGCCTGTGGTCGAATGATGTCGATCACAGACCCGCACTTAGAGTGTCTCTACTGTCTCGGCCGAGACCACGACACGAAGTCGTGCCCTGACTGCCGGGCCTTACACCCGAAGGCTTTGCGAGAGCGGTCTCGAAAGCTCCTCGAGGTCCGGCAGTCGGCTCCGCGCCGCACCAAGCCCCGGTCCCGTGAAAGGTCAAGGGGCCGGTCGCGGAGCCCCCGCCGGTCGTCGGAGTCCAAGTCTTCGCACTCCTCGGGTAAGTCGAAGCACAAGAAGTCTAAGAAGCACCATCGCTCTAAGACTTCGCCTCGCCGGTCTCGCGACTCGGCTGAGGCCCCTGTCGGCACCGTCCCCGCGGCTCCGGATGTGCCTGTGGCGCCGCCCCGCATTACCCGTCCTTCCCGGGTTCGGGGCGACTCCGGCCGAGATACAGGAATTCCTGTCGGCCATGGCCCGCCTCTTCGGGCCTCAAGGTCCCTCCGGTGCGCCTTCGGGCCCCGCGGGCCCCGATGGGGTTGCTCCGGCGTCGCCGACGACTCCGGTCCCGGCGTCGCCTGTCCCGCCAGCCTTGATCCCGGCTCCGGCCCCGGCCTCGATCCCGGCTCCGGTGGTACCGCAACCCCGATCGACGCCGGTTGACCTAACCACGCCGGCGCCGATGTCCCCGGTGCCGTTCCCGACGCCGCCCGGGGCTCCGGGCGGCATCGTTCCCCGGTTCTCTCCGGTTCCGGACATGGAGCCGGACCGACGTCGTTCGACGCCGGCTCCGGCGCCGATGAGACCTTGGGTCCCAGATGTCCCTCCTCCTCCATATTTTACACCAGAGGAGGACCAGGAGAGCTGGGAGGGGTCGGAAGACCCTCTCACACAGCAGTGTGAGTATGATCAGGACTGGGCAGAGGAACTTGGGGATGCCAGTGGTCTAGACACTTCCCCTGACACTGGCATGCTGTCTCCTCCCGTGGCTACGGAGGAGGGAGCAAATTTCGCAACGGTGTTTCGTAGAGCAGCTGGAGCCTTGCACCTCCAATTGCCTACTGTGGCTGTCAGGACTAATCTCCTGACGGAAGTGCTTCAGCCGGCAGCTTCCTCCACGGAGACTGTGCTGCCGTTTAATGATGCACTGTCTGACGTTCTTTTGGGCACCTGGTCCAAGCCCACCACAGGGGCTCCTGTGGATAGGAACATGGCCCGACGCCATCGCCCTGCTCCGGGCGACCCCTTGTTTCTCTCTCAACATCCCACCCCGAGAGCTTGGTTGTCCAAGCCTCTGCCTCCCAAACCGCCTTCCCTACCGCCCCTCCGGATAGGGAATCCAAACGCCTGGACCAGTTTGGGAAGAAGGCTTTTTCTTCCTCCAGTGCTGGCTTGCGGTCCGTCAACACCGCTTGCCTTTTGGGCCGATATACCCACTCCCTGTGGGATTCGGTGGCGGCTGTTTTGCCCCAGTGTTCTGAGGAGGTCCAGACACTGCTTACCCGCACCATTGCGGAAGGTAGGGATGCGGCTAAATACACCATACGTTGTGGCCTTGATACCGCCGACTCGCTGGGCAGATCGCTTGCAACGACGGTGGCGCTGCGTCGCCACGCCTGGCTGAGAACAACTGGTTTCTCGGGTGATGTCCAGAATACACTCATGGACATGCCCTTTGATGGAGTCGGTCTTTTTGGTTCCAAAGCAGACCATGCGCTGGAGCGTTTTAAGGACTCACGGGCTACTGCTAAGTCCCTGGGCCTTTCTGTTGTGCGCCCTCCGCTAACCTCTGCTTTTCGCCCCTTTCGTGGCCACGGAAGGGGCGCCCAGTCACGTCCGCTGCCCAGCCACCGGCCCGCGCAGCAAGCGCGTCTTCGCGTGGCCGAGGACGTGGCTACCGCCGTGGCGGTTCGGGCAACCAGCGTGCGGGTCAGGCCACCAACTCCGCGGCCTCCAAGCCCTCCTAGTCCCTCCTTTCAGGTGCACAGCACGCCAGTAGGGGGCAGGGTCCGCCATCACCTTCACCACTGGCGTGCCATCACCTCGGACAGGTGGGTCTTGGACATTGTCCGAAGGGGCTACTCCCTCCCCTTCGAGACCACTCCCCCAGCCATGCCACCTCAATTCCACTGCATGTCAGGGGATCACTTGGTGCTTCTGCAGAAGGAAGTCACGGCCCTCTTGGCCAAGAGGGCCATCGAGCATGTTCCGACCCCAGAAGTAGGACGTGGTTGCTACTCCCACTACTTTCTGGTGCCCAAAAAGGACAAGGAGGACATGCGTCCTATCTTGGACCTCCGGAACGTCAATCGCTTCCTCCGGAAGGAGAAGTTCAAGATGCTCACCTTAGCTCAGGTCTTGACTGCCCTCGACCCTGGAGACTGGATGGTAGCGTTGGACTTGCAGGACGCTTATTTCCACATCCCCGTCCTGCCGGCCCACCGGCGTTACCTGCGGTTCATGGTGGGCCTCGAGCATTTTCAATTCACTGTGCTCCCCTTTGGCCTCACAAGTGCCCCTCGGGTGTTCACGAAAGTGTTGGCAGTGGTCGCAGCTCATCTGCGCCGGGCAGGGGTTCCAGTCTTCCCCTACCTCGACGACTGGCTGCTGAAGGCGGGCTCATCCCAGGCAGTCGTCTCCCACCTCCAGACTACGGCCGAACTCCTGCACTCGCTGGGATTCTCCATCAATGTGCCGAAGTCGCATCTGATTCCTTCTCCACAGCTCCTTTTCATCGGAGCAGTTCTGGACACGACGCAGTTTCGGGCCTATCCTCCCGAACGGCGAGTCCGGGATATTCAGGCTATGATTCCGATCTTTCAGCCTCTATCCTGGGTTTTGGTACGGATGACCCTGAGGCTGCTGGGCCTCATGGCCTCCTGCATCCTGCTGGTCGATCATGCCAGATGGCATATGCGGGCTCTGCAGTGGGACCTGAAGTTCCAGTGGGCGCAGCACCAGGGCAACCTGTCCGATCACGTCCAGATCTCGGAGGGGACTGCAAAACAGTTGCAGTGGTGGCTCTCGAACCGGCAATGGGTCATGGGCAGATCCCTCTCCCTTCCCCAGCCAGAGCACACAGTTGTGACGGACGCGTCCCTTCTGGGATGGGGCGGTCACATGGGAGAGGCGGAGATCAGAGGCCTCTGGTCTCCGGCGGAGTCCCGGCTCCATATCAACCTTCTGGAGCTCCGGGCGATCCGACTTGCACTCAAGGCATTCCTTCCCTCTGTCAAAGGGAAGGTAGTGCAGGTGTTCACCGACAACACCACCGCCATGTGGTACTGCAACAAACAAGGCGGGGTGGGGTCGTGGACCCTATGTCAGGAGGCTCTGCGCCTCTGGACATGGCTGGAACATCAGGGCATATTCTTGATGGTTCAACACCTGGCAGGTTCCCTGAACGCCAGGGCGGACTAACTCAGCCGCAGGTGCATGATGGATCACGAATGGCGTCTTCACTCGGAAGTGGCGCAAGGACTCTTTCTACAGTGGGGAGAGCCTTGGTTAGATCTATTCGCCACCGAAGAGAACGCGCAATGTCATCAGTTCTGCGCGTTGGAATTTCCAAGGCGGCACTCGCTCGGCGACGCTTTTCGTCGCGAGTGGAGTTGCGGTCTGTTGTACGCCTTTCCGCCTATACCACTTCTACCCAGAGTGTTGAAGAAGATTCGGCGCGACCGGGCCCAAGTCATCCTTGTGGCTCCGGACTGGGCTCGAAGAGTTTGGTATCCCGAGCTACTCAGTATGAGCGTCGATCCCCCGATCCGTCTGCCTCTTCGGGAGGATCTTCTGTCGCAGCAGCAGGGGACGGTCCTCCACCCGAACCTGTCCAGTCTCCACCTGCTTGCGTGGAGATTGAGCGGCGGCAGTTGATTCCTTTCGACTTGCCTCCCGAAGTTTGTGATGTGATTCTGGCAGCCAGGTGTCCCTCCACTAAGGTGGTATACGCCTGCAGGTGGAACAAGTTTGTGGCATGGTGCACAGCAAAGGCTGTGAATCCCCTCTCTGCCCCTCTTTCTGAGGTTCTTCTGTTCCTTCTTTCTCTGGCCCAACAAGGTTCTGCCCTGGGTACCATCAAGGGCTATCTTTCTGCGATCTCGGCCTTCCTCAGGCTCCCTGATCAGCCCTCTCTTTTTAAGTTCCCTGTTGTTAACAGGTTTCTAAAAGGCATTACACACCTCTTCCCTTCTGTTCCGTTTGTCATGCCTCAGTGGGACTTAAACTTGGTTCTTACCTTTTTAATGTGCGCTCCCTTTGAGCCTCTACATAACTGTCCTCTTCGTCTTCTTACTTTGAAGACAGCCTTTCTGGTGGCCATCACCTCCGCACGGCGGGTGAGTGAGCTCCAGGCTCTATCATGCAAACCTCCCTTTCTGTCTGTCCATCCAGACAAGGTTGTTCTTAGGACGCGTCCGTCCTTCTTGCCAAAGGTGGTTACTGCCTTCCACATTGGGCAGACCATCACTTTGCCCACCTTCTTTCCGCCTCCGCATCCTTCCAGAGAGGAAGAGAGGCTCCACCGTCTGGATCCAAAACGTGCGCTTTTTTTTATATCAACCGCACACAACACTTCCGGGTGGATGACCAGCTCTTTGTTGGCTACGTGGGCGCCAAAAAAGTTCGGGCGGTGCACAAGAGAACCATCTCCCGCTGGGTCACCTTGTGTATCAAAGCCTGCTATTCTTTGGCTAAGAAGGAGCCTCCTGTTGGGCTGCGTGCCCATTCCACCAGGGCAACAGCTGCTACCACGGCTTTAGGCCGCAGTGTTCCGCTGCAGGATATATGTCAGGCAGCTACGTGGGCCTCGCTGCAAACGTTTACCAAGCATTACTGCCTTGACAGCCAGGTCCGGAGGGACGGCTTCTTTGGCCGTTCTGTCCTCCGGGACTTCTTTGTCTGATCTTTGTTCGCAGACCCACCACCGGGGTTGGTATTGCTGGGGTATCTATTCTAAGGTAAGGAATCTGTCACTAACGTGTCTCTTTCAGATGCACAAGTTACTAACTTGTGTAACGATATATCTGTAAGAGACAGTAGTTAGTGACAGATTCCTACCGCCCACCCATCCTCCCCGTTCTGCGAACTGATTTCTAGGGTTAAGGACATCCCTTTCAGGGCCCTAGTATTTTTCAGACACCTATGTCAGCTTCTTGCATGGCTCTGCGTTCCTGGCGTGGAAAGTCGTGTACAGAACTGACGTCAGCGCGCAGGGGCGGCGTCTAAGTACTGCCCGCGACGTCATCCCGGCGATCACGACGCCGACGACGGACGCGGAGCCGCACGACGCCGCCTACCGACGCGCAAGGGTACTACTACGCAAAAACTTTCCGGATCCAGCCTGACGCCTGGGGATATTCTAAGGTAAGGAATCTGTCACTAACTACTGTCTCTTACAGATATATCGTTACACAAGTTAGTAACTTGTGCAACAATCCTTACGACTCCCATACCTTGTCCTTACACAGTAGAGTACATACCTTACATCAGATCTTTGAATTGGATTCCGAAAATAGCTACTACGATGAAGGGGACGAATTTGCCCCTCAATATGATGACTATTGGTATGCCAATCTAAAGGATGCTAGAGGTCTGGATTCTTCCTCAGACACTGAACTCGTCTCTCCCCCTGGTCCTGCCACTGAGGAGAGGGGTTCTTTTGCTGTGGTCATGAGGCGGGTTGCAGAGGTCCTTATCTTACAGCTCCCTACAATGGAGGTCAAAACTAATGTCTTGACCGAGGTTCCTCAGCCAGGTAAGGCACCTACTGAACCTCTCTTGACAATCAATAAGGCCTTAATGGATAGCCTCTGAGGCACATGTTATGGGCTCCAAGTTAATAGACCGGTAGCTCATCACCACAGACCGGCACCAGACTATACTGATCTTTTTCTTTTACACAACGCCCTGTGCCTGAGAGCCTGGTAGGGCCAAGCATTCACTAGCAGAGTCGACCTTAATGCCTTTCCCATAATGACTCCTGACCATGAGTCTAAGAACAGAGAAACGTTTGGCATGTGCATGTTTTCATCAACTAGTCTTGCTTTGCTCCCAGTTAATGGCAGCTGCCTTCTAGACTGCTACAGTCATGCTTTGAGATGTAGTTGGTCAGATCCTGCCAGAGTTCCAGAGGACCCCTGTGTGGCTATATCCTAAACCATGCTCTGCGGAACGGGATGTGACAAATTTAGTTTCATTCTGGCTTCAACACTACTGACTGTGTGGGTCGAGCATAAGTGTGGTGTTTCGGTGCCTTCCCTGGATGAGGTCTACGAGCTTCTCTGGGGATGTCCTTGCATCTTTGATGGACATGCCGTTTCATGGCTCTTGCCATTTTGGTGAAAAATCCTTCCAGGCCCCGGAACCTGGAAGAAGAGTTATGAGATAGCGTTCCCTAGGACTGTCTATCACTACCAGACAATTTCCTCAGCAGTTTTGCACTTTTCATGTCTACACTAGGGGTTTTTGATACTGCCAGTGCCACACCCCACTACTGGCACAACAGCCTGCTCAGCTGTTTCCTGGCCGAGACTGTGATACCCAGAGATAACTTCAGGGCATCAGGGACAACGTACAACTCCGTACCCCACCCCTCCAGCAACCTCAAAACCGCTTTAGTGTTTCCTTTTCAAAACCCACCCACCCTGTAGGAGGCTGGATCATACATTTCCTCCAGGGTGGCAAGACACCACTGTGGATGCATGGATCCTTCCATTCCTTTGTACTCAACATTTACCACCCCATCAACGCAGCTACTAGAGGAACACATGTCTGTTTTGCAGCAGTAAGTGCATGCTCTTATGGCCAAAGGAGCCATAGAGAGAGCCCCAGCCTTAGAAGTAGGAACGGAGGGTTGATCCCACTACTTCATAGTGCTGGAAAAGGGCAGAGGCCTTCGCCCCATCTTAGATCTCTGCCCTCTCAACTTCTTCCTATAGATGGACAAATTCAAGATGCTCACCTTAGCCCAGGTTCTCTCTGGCCTGGACACAGGAAACAAGATGGTAGTGTTGGACCTGCACAGCGTTTATTTTCCTGTTTCCTGCTTAAAGGGCCACAGGTGCTACCTGTGGTTCAAGATGGGCCACAAGCACTTTTAGTTTGCAGTGGTCCCTTTTGGGCGCATAAGTGTTCACGAAAGTGATGGTGGTGGTAGCAGCATATTTTCAGAGGTCAGGACTACCCGTGTTCCCGTACCTCCACAGCTGGCTGCTGAAGGCGGGCTCGCTGAGCCAGTCATAGACCACCTCCAGACTACTGCGAACCTTCTTACACCTGAAGTCACACCAAACTCCTTCACAAAGGGTCCCTTTTAGCCATTCTAGACACTGTGCATTTTCAAGCTTTTCCCCCGAGACCAACATGTTCAGGACATTCGAGCTATGATCCCAACATTTCAATCTCAAGCCAGGATCTCAGTAAATATAGTTTTGAGGCCGCTTGGCCTATTTGCTTCCTACTTTTTATCCAGGTGTTGGAGGAGACTGCAAAAGATCTGCAGTGGTGGCTGCTCGACTATAATTGGACCACCATCAGACCCCTCTCCCTAATCCACTTAGAGCTGGCGGTGGTAAAAATGTGTTGTTACTAATAGGTTGGGGAGAGGTGGAGATCAGTGGAGTCTGGTCTCCAGGGGAGCCCCCCTCCACATCAAACTGCTTGGGCTGCAGGCGATTTGCTTGCCATTGATGCCTTCCTGCCATCTATCGCGGAAGGCTGTTTCAGGTTCTCACGGACACCACCACCATGTGCTACAAACAGGGCAGTGTGGGGTCCATGGTACTGTTCTAGAAGGGTCTTCTCTGGAACTCGCTAAATCGTCAGGGCATTTTTCTGATATTGAACCACCTGGTGGGATCTTTAAACACCAGAACAGACTAACTCAGCCGACGATGTCTAGCGGACCAGTAATGCAACTACATCTGGAGGTGGCACAGGTTGACCTTCATCAGTGGTGAAAGCCCTGGCTAGTTCTTTGCCACCGCCAAGAATGTGCAATGTCAATACTTTTGGGTGTTGGTATTCCCAAGAAGGCTCTTTCTCAGAGATGCGTTCCGGACTTCTGTGTGCCTTCCTGCGCTGCCTCTTCTGCCCCTTGTTTTGAAGAAGATCAGGAACGACTGACCCCAATTCATCCTAGTGTCTCCGGATTGGGCCACAAGAGTGTGGTACTTGGAACTTCTGGGCATGATCAGCTGCTCTCCGTTCAAGCTGCCGCTTTGAGAAGATCTTCTGTCGCAGCAGTAGGGTACGGTCTTGCACACAGGCCTGCGTAATTTACACCTGTGTGTGGAGATTGAGCAGTGGCAGTTGACTGCTTTTGATCTTCTTCCCTAGGTTATGTTATGTAACCCGGAGGCATCCTGGCGCTGCATCAGTCTGAAACAGTGTAAGCAGTAACTTTACTTGATAGAGGCTCTGACGGTACAGAATCTAGGATATTATTGATTAAAGCTAGGTTTTTCCTAAACTGAAGATTTGTCATTTTTTTCAGTTTGAGAGGAAGGGAGTTCCACAGTTTGGTTGTGCAGGTGACAAAACTTTTGCCTCCCCGAAGGGATTTCCTAAATTTGGGTATGTAGGAAGCTGGCTCTGTATATACTATACCAAAGTGAGGAATAGTGTGCACAGAGTACAATGTAACCCAAAAGGTAGGCAGAGGTAGAGTAGATCACACCTCACTATTTGTGGTAGTGTGGTCGAGCAGTCAGGCTTTATCAGAGGACAGTGTTAAGCATTTGTTGTACACACTCAGTCAGCAAATGAATTCACACACTCAAAGACTGAACTTCAGACCAATTGTTTTTGTATAAAAATATTCTTTTAGTTATTTTATTTTCTAGAACAAAGCAAGCCTGGCACAGGAAAGCAATAAATACTTTACAGTAGTAATGCTGTTTGTACATAGTTTGAATTGCAATTGTAAATGTACTTTGATTTGATTACAGTAGTGTTACTGATAATGCAATGCTTTTCAGAATACAATACATATACTTTGTATAGGAATTTTTGTAAAATTACAGGTAAGTTACTTTTGAGATTACTTTTCTTACACAGTGCAGTATGCCTGGATACTGCACTGGGACATTTCCTGTAAGCAGGTAAGTAAAAGCGTTTTTGTTAGTTAGTACAATTTTAAAGAATTTCTTTAGGTTTTCCAACTCCACACTTGAAACTTTTCATAGAAAAACAGTCAATGTTATCCTATGGAGGAAAATAGTGTTATTGGTTTTAAGGTAAGTACTTTGTTGTGGGAGTTGGTGTTCTGGGGTTAGACTCGGGGGTCCCCCAGGGTCAAGGATGCACTCTTGTTACACCCTCAGCGGCACTAGGGCGGCCGGGTGCAGAGTGCTGAGGCCCAATGTTATCCAATGAGGGATAGGGGGCCTCTGGTTGGTGGCTGCTGGCAAGCAGGCCACTGGGTTGTGGGAGCAAAGCTCCTAGACTTTAGCTCAGGGCAAATGGGGAAACAAAGTAGCACAAAAGGTGCACCCTCAGCGGCACTAGGGCGGCCGGGTGCAGAGTGCTGTTTCGACGTCGGACGCCTTGTTGTTTTCAATGGAGAACCTCCGGTTTGGAAAGAGACTGCAGGCTTGGGGACGAAGGTCTTCTGGGTGCGACCACCACTTCGAGAGGTAAGTTGGGAAGTTAGGGGTTGGTTAGGCACCGTCGGTTTGGGCACACAAGGCCGTGGGGCATCGGGTGCAGGGGTGCCTTTTGGGGTCGGATCTTCTTACCAGCTCCTGGTCGCGGTTAGGGGGGCCTTCGGGATTTAAGCTGCAGGCGTCGGCTGGAGGCTTGAGGCAGGTCAGGGGTAGCTGGATCTCGGGTCAGGATCACCGGGGTGACCTCCTAGTGGTGTTTGCCCACTCGAGCTCGGGCGTGGACGGCGGGTGCAGATTGGGGCGGATTTGCGGTGTCCGGCCGGAGCCAGAGGTTGCAGGTGAACAAATCCGGTGTTCACGGGAGACAGTCTTTGTGCTTGAAGGCAGGCAGGTCCTCCGGGGTGTTCGAGGTTGCTGGCTGCAGGACACACTGGTATTTCGCAGGAGCAGGTTCGAGGTGGAGACAGGCCGGTAGTGCTGGGGCCAAGTCAGTGGGCGTCTTCCTCTTGTTAGTTGCTGCACGGCTGTTCGGTCCTTCTTTTTGCAGGTTCTTGTCTGAGGAAGCAAGGTTCAGGGTTGCCCCTAAATACTAGATTTAGGGGTGTTACAGGTAGGTAAAAGGCAGGGACCAATGGGTCCCTTCCCTGGGGTGGGTACACCCCCTATTATGCCACCCTCCAGTGGGAGGGGGGCCTGAGCCTGTCCCTGGTTGGCTGAGTCCCCCCATCTTCAAGATGGCGTGGACTAAGAGTTGTGCTTCACCTCACCTCCCCCACCTGAGGGGTGGAGTTGGCAGAGGTGGGCACACCTCTCCTCCTCACTTGTTTTTCCCGCTGGTTCTCCCGCCCAAAGTGGGGGTCAGAACCAGTGGGGACCAGTTGCTGAGAGCAGCAAGTGGCCTGGGGAAGCTCACAAAGGCGGCAAGCCTTTGAAGCTTCCCCTTCGTGAACCCTGCCCATCCTGGGGGAGAAGGCTTGGCACCTCGTCCCAGGATGTGCATTTTTTCAGGCCCCAGAGAGCAGCAGGCTCTCGACCCAGGGGTCCAGAAACATGTCTGGTGGTGGCAGCTGAAAGCAGCCACTCAGCCTGGACACTAGAGGTGGGTTAGTTTTCAGGGGCATCTCTAAGATGCCCTCTGTGTGCATTTTCATTAAATCCCACACTGGCATCAGTGTGGGTTTAATGTGCTGAGAAGTTTGATACCAAACTTCTCAGTTTTCAGTGTAGCCATTATGGTGCTGTGGAGTTCGTTAATGACAAACTCCCAGCATTATATACTCTTAATGGCAGCACTGCACTTACAAGGTCTAAGAATGGACTTAGACACTGTAGGGGTACAGGGCTCATGCAACTGTACCCTCACCACTGGTATAGTGCACCCAGCTAGAGGGGTGACTGATCTATGCCAGGGCAGTGGTTTGTAGGCATGGCACACAGGGATGTGTAATATGTAAATATCACAATATTTAGGAACAAGGAAGGTAGTGATGGACCTGAACAATATAAAAAACATGTATACATGCAAACTTGGTTCAGTAGTATCAAAAATATTTTTTATTATTTTTTTTATAGATAATTGTAACTAAATACACAAAAACAACCATAAAACATATAGTCCTCTGTCTATATATTTACACTGGGTTCAAGAGGGTCAAATAGCAAAGAAGGTTTTCTTACTTTGACAAAATCTGATACATAATATACACAGTGTTATTCATCGATATATAGGAAATTATTTGACACACTACAATTAATGTCACAGACATATAAACAAAGATAATTAGATTCTCAAGGCCATGCCAGAAATGTTTGTCCTCTGAACACATTCATATAATTATCTTTGTTTATATGTCTGTGACATTAATTGTAGTGTGTCAAACAATTTCCTATATATCGATGAATAACACTGTGTATATTATGTATCAGATTTTGTCAAAGTAAGAAAACCTTCTTTGCTATTTGACCCTCTTGAACCCAGTGTAAATATATATACAGAGGACTATATGTTTTATGGTTGTTTTTTGTGTATTTAGTTACAATTATCTATAAAAAAATAATAAAAAATATTTTTGATACTATTGAACCAAGTTTGCATGTATACATGTTTTTTATATTGTTCAGGTCCATCACTACCTTCCTTGTTCCTAAATATTGTGATATTTACATATTGGTAATTTTCCCTGATTTAGGAACTTACGTCAGGGGTACCCTTTTCCTTACATACACAGGGATGTGTGCCATGTCGACTCTTCACTTTGTTCTGCACCAAAACACGCAGCCTGCAAAGGCAGTGTGTGTGTGTAAGGGTACAGGACCTCTAAGGGTGGCACAATAAGTGCTGCAGCCCTTAGAGGCCTTCTCTGTTCACAGTGCCCTGAGTACCTGTGGTACCATTTACCAGGGGCTGACCTGCAGCCAGAGATGCCAATTGGGTTTAGGTTTCAATGCAGTTTTAGGGAAAGAACATAGGCCCTGGGTACCTGATTAGCAGGAGCCCAGGGCACACTCAGTCAAAGCACATCAGCAATTCAGCAAAAAGTAGGGGCAACCATGCAGAAAGAGGGCACTTTCTCACACCTGCCATCTGCAAGATGGCGGGCACTGAAGAGTGGGCTTCACCTCGCCTCCCCCACCTGAGGGGGAGGGTTGGCAGAGGTGGGCACTCCTTCTGGGCTGGCTAATTTTTCCCACCCGTCTTCCAACCGAAAAGGAGGGGAGACAGGAAAGGGGGCCTGCTCCTGATTGCAGGAGAGGCTGGGGGTTGCATTACAAAGACTGCAAGGCCTTTGAAGCTCCCCTGCCACAGATGGCTCTTCCTGGCCTGGGGGAGGTGTGAACCCCTCCGCCCAGGAAAGGCTTTGTTTCTGGGCTCAGGGAGCGAAAGCACCCACCCTAGGGGTCCAGAAACATGTCTCGTGGTGGCAGGCTGGTGTGTACCAGTCAGGGAACCCACCAGAGGCTGGTCGTTTTTCAGGGGGCATCTCTAAGATGCCCTCTGAGTGCATTTTTCATTAAATCCCACACTGGCATCAGTGTGGGTTTAATGTGCTGAGAAGTTTGATACCAAACTTCTCAGTTTTCAGTGTAGCCATTATGGTGCTGTGGAGTTCGTAATGACAAACTCCCACCACCATATACTCTTAATGGCAGCACTGCACTTACAATGTTTAAGAATGGACTTAGACACTGTAGGGGTACAGGGCTCATGCACCTGTACCCTCACCACTGGTATAGGGCACCCAGCTAGAGGGGTGACTGATCTATGCCAGGGCAGTGGGTTGTAAGCATGGCACACAGGGATGTGTGCCATGTCGACTCTTCACTTTGTTCTGCACCAAAACATGCAGCCTGCAAAGGCAGTGTGTGAGTTTAAAGGGTGGCACAATAAGTGCTGCAGCCCTTAGAGGCCTTCCCTGGTCACAGTGCCCTAGGTTACTCTGGTACCATTTACCAGGGGCTGACCTGTGGCCAGAGAGTGCCAATTGGCTGTACAAGGTACAGTTTTGGGGAAAGAACACAGGCCCTGGGAACCTGATTGGCAGGGACCCAGGGCACATCAAGTCAAAGTGCATCAGTAGTCTGGCAAAAAGTGTGTGTGTGTGTGTGTGTGTGGGGGGGGGGGGGTTACTGCAACAGAAACACAGCTTCCTACAGGGGACTATAAACATTTTGTGCTGCCATTGACCGGAGTGGTCTGCAGGGGGTGTACCAGGAAAAACTTTCCTGAGTTATGAAGTGCCTTGAAGGGAATCCATATTGCCTTGAAAGCTATTCTTTTTTATGGGTACCCAATGCAACTCCTTGAGTGCTAGGGCTGCAGACTGGTGTTTAGGTATTCCAAATAGAAGTCTTGATGCAGCATTTTGCAGTGTATTGTAGTAGATGTTATCCTGGGAGCCAGGCATCATTTCACAAAATCAGTTTACACAGGACGCTGGGACAAGTTTGTGGCTTAGTGTAGTAACCCTGATATGGACCCATTACAGGCTAAGCTGTTGGATGTGCTACTTTTTGCTTTTGGCCCAGCAAGGGCTTGCAGTGAGCACTGTAAAAATGTATTTGACAGCCCTGTCTGCATCCTTGCGGTTGCCGGACCAATCATTCCTCTTCAAATCACCCATTGTGATGACCTTCCTTAAAAGTTTGGTCCAATTGTTTCCCCAGAAACATTTTGTGATGCCACAGTGGAACATTAACTTGGTCCGTACTTTCCAGATGTGCACCCCTATTGAGCTGCCACACAGTAGTTCTCTTTGCAGACCCTGAAGGTGATTTTTCTCGTCACAATAACGTCAACACATCAGGTGAGTGAGTTTCAAGCTCTGTCAGTTCAGCCACCTTGCACCACTTTTTTTCTGGACAAGTTGGTGCTCAGGACCAAGACGACTATTCTACCGAAGGTTGTAACCGCTTTCGTTGTTGAAAAATTCCAACATTCTTTGCCCCACCTAATCCCTCAAAAGAGGAAGTAGAGACTCCTATGTTTGTACCCCAAAAGAGAGCGAAACTTCTACAAAGATCTATCAAAGACTACAGAGTGGACAATCAGCTCTCTGTGGGGTTCTCAAGGGCTAAGAAAGGCAAAGCGGTGCAGAAGCGGTCCTTATTAAGATGATCTGAAAGAGACACGTTAGTGATAGATTCCTTACCTTAGAATATCCCCAGGCGTCAGACTGGATCCGGAAAGTTTTTCGTCAGCAGTACCCCTGCGCGTCGGTAGGTGGCATTGTGCGGCTCCGCGTCCGTCGCTGGCGTCGTAAGCGCCGAGATGACGTCACGGAGACTACTTAGGCGCCACCCATGTGCGCTGCCGTCAGTTCTTTCTTTTTCCGCGCCAGCAAGCGCAGATCCGGTTAGAGCACGTACCCTAGTCACTTTTTGACTAATTTCTTTTTGGGACTTTGTCTCTACTTCTTTTGAGTCTTTGACTCCTGGTGCCACGTAGGGATGCCTGGGTTTAAATCCTGCGGGGACTGCCGACGTACGATGTCGGTGGCCGACCCCCATGGCGTCTGTCTCTACTGTCTGGAGCGCGACCATGACTCCGGGTCATGTTCCGATTGTCTGGCCATGGCTCCGAAGGCTTTGCGGGAGCGGTCCCGAAAGCTGCTGGAGGCCCGACAGTCGTCTCCGCGCCGTTCGAGGTGCAGGGGTCGCTCGAGGGACCGACCGCGGAGCCATCATCATCGCTCCTCGGGGTCCAAGTCTTCACCCTCGGAATCGGGTAAGAGACGTCACAAGAAAAAGTCGAAGAAGCGAGTACGCTCTCCGACCTCCCCCCGTCGGTCTCCGGACGTGGACGAGGGGGCCTGGGGTCCTTCCCCCACGGCTCCGTTGGAGCCTGAGAGTCCCGCGGCCTACCCCCCTACCCGGGTCCGTCGGCGACTCCGGCCCAGGTGCAAGAGTTTCTTGCTGCTGTGGACCGCCTTTTCAGACCTAGGGCTCCCGCCGGCGTGCCTTCGGGCCCCGCGGTCCCTATTGAGGGCCCTTGCTTGCCACCGGCTCCGCCGCCGGCGGCTCCGTTCCTGGCACCGCGCTGCGTTCCGTTCGTCCCACCTCCGCCCTTGCCAGAGTTTCCGGCCAATTTTGCTCCGGCTTGGGACCCTAATTGGAACATGGAGCCGGACCGGCGCCGACCGGCGCCGTTGGAGCATTTGTTTTCCCCTGTGCCTCCCCGCCGCTGCAGCCTGTGCCTCGGGCCGTGGTGGAGGGGGATGACTGGGAGGGGTCGGAGGACCCTCTTGCACGGCAGTGCGAGTCCGAACAGGAGTGGGCGGAGGACTCGGAGGATGCAGGTGGCCTTGACCTCTCCTCTGAGCCTGGGTTTGTGTCTCCTCCCACTATCATGGAGGAAAGCGCCACGTACACTGTGGTGCTCCGTAGAGCAGCTGGGGCCCTTGACCTTCCTACTGTTACCCTCAAGACGAACCTCCTTACTGAAGTGCTTCAGCCGGCGGCAAGTTCTATGGAACCTCTGCTTCCGTTCAATGAGGCCTTGTCGGATGTTTTGATGGGCACCTGGTCTAGGCCAGCCACAGGGGTTCCTGTGGATAAAAACGTGGCCAGGCGTCACCGCCCGGCACCGGGTGTCCCTGCCTTTTTAATAACTCATCCGACACCGGAGAGCCTGGTCATTCAGGCCTCCACTTCCCAAAGTGCATTCCCTACCGCTCCGCCAGATAAGGAATCGAAAAAGCTGGAGCAGTTTGGCAAGAAGTTGTTTTCCTCTGCCAGCCTGGGGCTGCGGTCAGTCAACACCGCATGCCTCTTGGGCCGCTACTCTCACGCTGTGTGGGACACAGTGGCGCAAACTCTGCCCCAGTGCCCGGAGGAGGTTCGGGCTGTACTTTCCCAAGCTGTTGCGGAGGGGAAGGATGCCGCGAAGTTCGCCATTCGGTGTGGGTCGGACACCGCGGACTCTTTGGGGAGAGCCATCTCCACGACGGTGGCCTTGCGTCGCCACGCCTGGCTGCGGTCCACGGGGTTTTCGGGGGATGTCCAGAGTTCCCTCATGGACATGCCCTTTGATGGTACTCGCCTGTTTGGCGATAAGGCAGACAGTGCGCTGGAGCGTTTTAAGGACTCTCGGGCTACAGCCAAGTCCTTGGGTCTCTCCACCACACGCCCGGCCACATCTTCCTTTCGTTCCTTTCGTGGCCACGGAAGGGGCGCCCCTACACGTTCGTTCAGCCAGAGGCCTGCGCAGAACCAACCTCAGCGTGGGCGTGGTGGCGGCACAGGGGGCCAGCGTGCGGGTCAGTCCACCTCCGCTCCCGCAGCATCCGCCTCAAAGCCTTCCTAGTCCGAGCTTTGGGGTGCACCCCACGCCGGTGGGCGGCAGGATTCAACATCACCTCCCCCACTGGCGCTCTGTCACTTCGGACAGGTGGGTGCTGCAAATCGTCCGAAGGGGCTACTCCCTTCCCTTCGAGACTGCCCCCCCGGCCATGCCACCTCTGTTCCACCGCATGTCGGGGGATCACTTGGCGCTTCTCCGACAGGAAGTCACGGCGCTCTTGGCCAAGGGGGCCATCGAGCGCGTTCCTGGGCCAGAAGTAGGACATGGTTGTTATTCCCACTACTTTCTGGTCCCCGAAAAGGAGAAAGGGGGCCTGCGCCCCATCTTGGAACTCAGGAACGTCAATCGCTTCCTCCGGAAGGAGAAGTTCAAGATGTTGACTCTGGCTCAGGTCTTGGCTGCCCTCGACCCTGGAGACTGGATGGTAGCGTTGGACTTGCAGGACGCATATTTTCACGTTCCCGTCCTGCCGGCCCACCGGCGTTACCTGCGGTTCACGGTAGGCCAGGAGCATTTTCAGTTTACCGTGCTCCCCTTCGGCCTTACGAGCGCCCCTCGGGTGTTCACCAAAGTGATGGCGGTGGTCGCAGCTCATCTGCGCAGGTCAGGGGTGTCAGTCTTCCCCTACCTCGACGACTGGTTGTTGAAGGCGGGCTCGCCCCGGGCAGTCGTCGCCCACCTTCAGACTACGGCCGAACTCCTGCATTTGCTGGGGTTCTCCATCAACATGCCGAAGTCGCACCTGAGTACTTCTCAGAAGCTCCCCTTCATCGGAGCAGTTCTGGATTCGACGCAGTTTCATGTTTATCCTCCCGAGCAGCGAGTCCGGGATATTCAGGCTATGATTCCGATCTTTCAGCCTCTATCCTGGGTTTCAGTCAGGATGACCCTCCGGCTCCTGGGCCTCATGGCCTCCTGCATTCTGCTAGTGCAACATGCCAGGTGGCATATGCGGGCTCTGCAGTGGGACCTGAAGTTCCAGTGGGCACAGCATCAGGGCAACCTGTCCGATCATGTCCAGATCTCGGAGGGCACTGCACGACAGTTGCGGTGGTGGCTCACGAATCGCGATTGGGTCAATGGCAGATCCCTCTCCCTTCCCCAACCGGAGCACACAGTGGTGACGGATGCGTCCCTCCTGGGATGGGGTGGCCACTTGGGAGAGTCAGAGATGAGAGGCCTCTGGTCTCCGGCGGAGTCCCGGCTCCATATCAATCTTTTGGAGCTTCGGGCGATCCGACTTGCACTGAAGGCATTCCTTCCCTCTGTCCGGGGAAGTGTAGTGCAGGTGTTCACGGACAACACCACCGCCATGTGGTATTGCAACAAACAGGGCGGGGTGGGGTCGTGGACCCTATGTCAGGAGGCTCTGCGCCTCTGGACATGGCTGGAACATCAAGGCATTACCTTGGTGGTTCAACACCTGGCAGGTTCTCTGAACGCCAGGGCGGACGAACTCAGCCGCCGGTGCTTGATGGATCACGAATGGCGTCTGAACTCGGACGTGGCGCAAGGTCTCTTTCTGCAGTGGGGAGAGCCTTGGTTAGATCTATTCGCCACCGAAGAGAACGCGCGTTGGAATTTCCAAGGCGGCACTCGCTCGGCGACGCTTTTCGTCGCGAGTGGAGCTGCGGTCTGTTGTACGCCTTTCCACCTATACCACTTCTGCCCAGAGTGCTGAAGAAGATTCGGCGCGACCGGGCCCAAGTCATCCTTGTGGCCCCGGATTGGGCACGAAGATACTGGTATCCCGAGCTACTCAACATGGCGATTGATCCCCCGATCCAACTGCCTCTTCGGGAGGATCTTCTGTCGCAGCAGCAGGGGACGGTCCTCCACCCGAACCTGTCCAGCCTCCACCTCCATGCGTGGAGATTGAGCGGCGACAGTTGACAGCTTTCGATCTTCCTCCCGAAGTCTGTGATGTCATTCTGGCAGCCAGGCGTCCCTCCACTAAGACGGTATACGCCTGCAGGTGGAACAAGTTTGTGGCATGGTGCACAGCAAAGTCTGTGGATCCCCTTTCTGCCCCTCTTTCTGAGGTCCTTCTGTTCCTACTATCCTTGGCCCAGCAGGGCTCTGCTCTGGGCACTATCAAAGGTTATCTTTCGGCCATCTCCGCCTTTCTCAGGCTTCCAGATCAGTCTTCTCTCTTTAAGTCCCCGGTTGTTAACCGTTTCCTGAAAGGCATTACGCACACGTTTCCTCCCGTGCCTTTCCTAATGCCTCAATGGGACTTAAATCTTGTCTTGACCTATCTGATCTGCGCTCCTTTTGAGCCCCTTCATAACTGTCCCTTACGTCTTCTTACTCACAAGACAGCTTTCCTGGTGGCTATCACCTCTGCCAGAAGAGTGAGTGAGCTCCAGGCCCTTTCTTCTAAACCTCCTTTCCTTTCTGTTCATCCGGACAAGGTGGTTTTGAGGACCCGTCCTTTCTTGCCTAAGGTTGTCACGCCCTTCCACATCGGGCAGACCATCACTTTGCCCACCTTCTTTCCGCCTCCGCATCCTTCAAAAGAGGAAGAGAGGCTCCACCGTCTGGACCCAAAACGTGCGCTCTCGTTCTATCTGAAGCGCACACAACAGTTCCGAGTGGATGACCAGCTCTTTGTTGGCTACGTGGGTGCCAAAAAAGGTCGGGCTGTGCACAAATGAACCATCTATCGGTGGGTCGTTCTGTGCATCGAAGCGTGTTACTCGTTGGCTAAGAAGGAGCCTCCTGTGGGGCTGCGTGCCCATTCTACCAGGGCCACGGCAGCCACTACTGCCTTGGGACGCGGCGTTCCCTTGCAGGATATTTGTCAGGCAGCTACGTGGGCCTCGCTGCACACGTTTACCAAGCATTACTGCCTTGACAGTCCAGTCCGGAGAGACGGCTTCTTTGGCCGTTCTGTTCTCCATGACTTTCTGGTGTAATCTATTCGCAGACCCACCACCGGGGTTGGTATTGCTGGGGTATGTATTCTAAGGTAAGGAATCTATCACTAACGTGTCTCTTTCAGATGCACAGGTTACTACTTGTGTAACGATATATCTGTAAGAGACATTAGTTAGTGATCGATTCCTTACCGCCCCACCCATCTTCCCCGTTCTGCGAACTGATTCTAGAGTTAACGTCATCCCTTTCAGGGCCCTAGTTTCATGGCACCAGTGGTCGGTTTCTTGCATGGCTCTGCGTTCCTGGCGCGGAAAGTCGTGTGCAGAACTGACGTCAGCGCGCATGGGTGGCGCCTAAGTAGTCTCCGTGATGTCATCTCGGCGCTTACGACGCCAGCGACTGACGCGGAGCCGCACGCTGCCATCTACCGACGCGCAGGGGTACTGCTGACGAAAAACTTTCCGGATCCAGTCTGACGCCTGGGGATATTCTAAGGTAAGGAATCTATCACTAACTAATGTCTCTTACAGATATATCGTTACACAAGTAGTAACTTGTGCATTAGTTCTCAGCATTAATATCTGCTACGTGATGGGGAAGAAGCAGCCTCCAGAAGGGTTGAGGGCCCATTCCACCGGGGCCAAGACTGCTACCACCACACTGGCATGCAGAGTACCCTGGATATCTGTCAGCAACAGCGTGGGCATAAGTGCACAAATTCACCAAGCACTACTGCCTTGCTATCCAGGTCTGACCAGAAGGACATTTTGGACAATCTGGTGCCCATGACCAAGGTGGGCTTTCTTTCGAAGGTTGTAATGGCTTTCCATGTCAAGCAATCCATCACTCTTCTGACATTCTCTGCCTCTCCTCATCCCTTGAAACAGGAATAAAGGTTCCATCATTTAGGCCCAGAGAGAGCATTCATTTTTTACACCAATTGTACCAAAGTGCATCAGGTGGATGATCAGTTCTTTGCGGGGTTCTCAGGGGCAAAGAAGAGCAAGGCTGTGCAGAAACAATACTCTGCATTAAGATCTGCTATGCACTGGCTAGGAAGCAGCCCCCAGAAGGCCTAACGCTTCATTCCACCAGGGCCAAGGCTGCCCCCACTACATTGGCAAGTCGAGTGCCCATCCTGGTTATTCGTCAAGCAGCTACGTGGGCATTCATGAACACGTTCACTAAGCACTACTACCTGGACAGCCAAGTCCATCAGGATAGGCATTTTCCCCACTTGGCCTGCAGGATTTTTTAGATTGAGCGATTCCACAGACCCACCACCTTGGGAGGTATCACTTTGTATCTATTCACAAAGCAAGGTATCAACGGTTAGAAGTGTCCATAAGAAGAACACAGTACTTTAGATAACACTCTTTCTGGTTTATACTCTGTCAAACCGCAGGTTCCTCACCTTCCTCTGACCTCTGCAGTCTGTGGACGGCTCTTTTTGCATCTTAAAATGCCCCACTACGAGACATCCACACACCTGCGTGCTTGATTACTACTGAGCTCCACGCTAGAGGGCATGGACAACATTCAGAAGGAAACTAACCTCAGTGCGCATGGGTGATGCCCATGTTTAGCTCCATTCTGATTGCGACATCTGACGGCAGATTCCTCAACTTTTCAATATTCCCCAGGCATCAGACTGGATTCAGAAACTATTGCGCAGTACCTCTGTGTGCCGGTAGGTGGCACTGTGCATCTCAGCACTGATACTGTTCTGCTCCGAAAATGACATCTATGGCCATATATGCACCAATCCTGCACACTGACATCAGTTCCTTTCTTCCTTCTCCACCAGATGTGGATCCTGAGCTACCTTTCATATCTTTGAAACAGTTTTTCATTCTGCAAGACTAATATCTCCTCCCAAGACGACCGGTTTCAAACCCTGTAAGGACTGTTGCAAGCAATGTCCATGACAGATCTTCGCCAAGTTTGCCTACGGTGCCTGGGGTCGAGCTACAACTCCAAGGCCTGCAGTGACTGCGCTGCATAAACCCGAAGGCCATAAAGGACCGTGAGGCGAAGCTCCACGTTGCCAAGCATCATAAGGCACCAGGTCGTGACTGGTCCAACTGCAACAGTAGTCTCGGTCCTGTTCCTGGATTAGGGGCTATCTCTGGGTTTATCGTCTTTGTGCTCTAAATCTTAAGATAAGTCGAAGTAGAACAGAAAATCCAAATGGGACTCTGGCCCTTCCTGCCTCTTACCGAAACCCTTTTAGGGGTCTGGGCAAAACTTTGCCCTGGTCAACCGCCAAATTGCACGATGCCACAGGCCTGACCCGGTCGACCCTGCATTTTTGTCACAGCACCCCTCTCCCAAGAGCTTAGTGGTACAGGTATCGATTAGCCAGATTAATCCAGGTGCTTTCCAAACAACTCCTGCCGATAGGTAGTCCAAACGAGTAGAAACTGTTGGAATTAGGGTATTTTCTTCCACCAGTTTGGCCCTCACATCCGCGAATGCTAGTTGCCTGCTGGGCCGCATTTCCTATGCTATTTGGGATTCCGTGGCTCAACTCATGATAGGCATCCCAGAAGACCTCCAGCCTGGCCTCACCCAAGCTATACTGGATGGTTGTGATGCAGCCAAGTTATAATAATAACCTGGTATTTATACAGTGCGAACTAATCACCTGTAAGAGTCTCAAGGCCCTGGGAGCCGTGGAGATTAAGTGAGCTATTGCCCAGAGTCACATGGTGCTGAGCTGATCTGCGTCCGGCTCAGGGGATTGAACCATGAGCCCTGCGCGCCGGAGTCAGCTGCCCTGGCCGCTGCGCCACACCTCTCCCAAGTTCACAATTTGTTGTGGCATTGGACACCACTGATTCCATCGGGCGAGCCATTGGTACCAGCATAGGTTTTTTCCGCCATGCCTGGCTGTGGTCAATGGGTTTTTCAGCTGATGGCCAATCAGCTCTCATGGATATGCCTTTTGATGGGACTCGCCTGTTTGGGTACTAGATAGATTCCGTTTTGGATCGGTTCAAAGTGAGCAGGGCCACATCACAATCCCTGGACTTGTCTGCCCCTCCTTGCAAACCCCATCAGCCCTACCATTCCTTTCATGGTTTCGGCAGAGGTACCCCATACGCCAGCCAATTCAGCCTCAGCAAGGTGCCCAGCAGTTTCGTGGCCAAGGCTGTGGCGCCCATCGACCCCTATGGTCAAGGTGAGTGAGCAATTCAGCCCACATCTCCCCTCCCTGCCCCACCTGCCTAAACCCTTTAGTGTGCCCATAGTAGACCACAGCCACCCTGGTGGAGGCAGGATGCAGTAATTCTTGCTTGGTTGTCGGATCGTAAATTCAGACAGGCGGGTCCTGCAGATAGTCCAGAAGGGGTACTACTTGCCCTTCATTGCCACTCCGCCGCATCGCCCCCCCAGAACGACTGACAGAGGGCAATCTGTCTGTCTTATGGCAGGAGGTGCAAGCCCCTTTGGCCAACGGGGCTAACGAGAGGGTGCCTGCCCAGTAGTAGTTGTTATTCCTGCTACTTTCTGGTGCCAAAGAAGGACAGAGGCCTTAGTCCCTCTCAACGCCTTCCTCCAGAAGGAAAATTTAAAAATGCTCACACTGGCCCAGGTTTTGTCTGCCCTTGAACCTGGAGACTGAATTGTGGCATTGGACCTGCCGAACCCCAATTTCCATATACCCACCCTGCAGGCCCATTGGCCCTACCAGTGGTTTGTGGTAGGACAGGAGCATTTTCAGTTTGCTGTGCTCCCCTTTGGTCTCACCAGCGCCTCTCGGGTGTTCACAAAAGTGATGGCAGTGGTAGCAGCACCTTCGGCAGTCGGGTTTCCCGTCTTCCCCTACCTTGGCGACTGGCTGTTTAAGGCGGGCTCACCCCAGGCAGTCATCAACCACCTCCAGACAACTTCAAACCTATCATCTTTGATTCACTATCAACATGCCAAAGTAACACCTGACTCCTCAGATGCTCACCTCCATCTGAGCCAATCTGGACATGGTTCAGTTTCATGCCTTTCCCCTAGGAAAGAGCGTCCAGAACATTCAGGCTATGATCTTGATTTTTCAGCCTCTGTGCTTGGTTTCAGTGAGGTAGACTCTGAGACGGATGTGACTGATGGCATCCTGCATGTCAAGTATGCCAGGGGACATATGCAGGCTCTGCAGTGGGATCTGACGTCTTTGAGCGCAACATCAAGGGGACCTCACCGATTACATCCAGATTTCGGAGGAGACTGCAAATGACCTTCAGTGGTGATTGCTGGGCCAAGATTGGGTCAGCGGCAGACCCCTATTCTGACCACACCCAGAGCTGACAGTGGTGAACGATGCGCCACTTCTGGGTTGGGGCAGCCACCTAGGAGAGGTGGATATCGGAGAACTCTGGTCTCTGACGAAAGTCCGGCTCTATATCAACCTTTTAGAGCTGCAGCCAATCAGCTTCGCGTTGAAAGCCTTCCCTCCATCCATCAAAGGAAGGCTGATACCAGTGCTTATGGACCCCACCACCACCATGTGGAGCTGGAACAAGCAGTGCTGAATGGGGTCCTGGGCCAGAAGGCACTACATGTCTGGAAATTGCTGGACTACCAAGTAGTCTTCCTAGTGGTGAACCACCTGGCAGGATCTTTGATCACCAAGGCGGACAAGCTTAGCTGTCTACACCTAGCAGATCACGAGTGTCAGTTACACTCAGAGAGGCAAGGTCTCGTTCTCAAATAGGGAGAACTTTGGCTTGATTCGTTCACCACCTCAGAAAACATGCAATGTCCGCAGTTCTGCATGTTGGAGTTTTCAAGGCTCCTCTTACTGCGAGACACTTCTGCAGAGAGTGGACTTCAGGTCTCCTGTATGCCTTCCTGCCAATATATCTTCTGCCCCAAGTTCTGAAGAAGATTAGGACAAACGGGGCCCAAGTAATCCTAGTGGTCCCAGATTGGGCATGGAGTGTATGTTATCCTGAACTCTTGGACATGAGTATCTGTCCTCGGATCAGGCTGCCTCTCCGGATGGCCATGCTGTTGCAGCAACAGGACAGGGTTCTGTACCAGTGCATTTGCAGTCCCTACCTTTATACATAAAGATTGATCAGCAACAGTTGAACACCTTTGACCTTCCTCCACAAGTGGTTGATGTCATCTTGGCAGGCAGGCATCCCTCGACAAAAACAGTATACGACTGTTGTTGGGACAAATTTTGTGGTTAGATGTGCACATGCCAGATTGACCCCCTTCCGGGAGAAGTTGTCTGAAGTTCTGTTGTTTGATTTGTCTCTTGCCTGGTAAAGCTTTGCTTTGGGTGCAGTTAAATTGGCTCCTTACGGCTCTTTCTGCCATTTTATGGTTGCCGGACCAGCCCTCATTATTTAAATCGCTGGTTGTAATGAGTTTCTTGAAAGGCCTACAACACTTGTTTCCTCCCTCTCCCTTAGTCATGCCATGGTGGGACCTTAACTATCTCCTCACATATTTGATGTGCACTCCCTTTGAGCCATTTCACAGCTTCTCACAGTGGCTTCTTATCCTCAAGACAGTGTTCCTAGTCGCCATAATCTTGGCACGGCGAGCAAGTGAGCTGCAGGCTTGCTGTGTCCATCCACCATGCACCACGTTCTTTCCAGATAAGCTGGTTCTGCGGGTGTGAGTATCCTTCTTGCTGAAAGTCATGATGCCATTCCTCGTTGGTCAAACCATCACCCTGCCTGTGTTCTATGCTCTGCCTCACCACTCTAATGAGTAGGAGAGACTCCATTGCTTAGCTCCCACAAGAGTGCTGGCCTTTAACATTGATCATACCAAAGAACACAGGTTAGACGATCAGACCTTTGTGGGGTTTACTGAAGCAAAAAAAGGCAAGGGCGTGCAGAGACAGACCATCTCCCTCTGGATCGTACTCTACATCAAGATCTGCCACTCACTGGCCAAAAAGCAGCCTCCGGAAAGAGTAAGAGCTCATTCCACCAGGGCCAGAGCTGCTACAGCTTCATTGACAATAGCATGAGAAACGTCTGTTTTGCTTTGTATTAGAGTATCTTTGACACTTGCATTTTAGATTCCTTCGATAGATCTTCCTCTGATGAAGGGACAACTAGACAAGCCTTGGGAGAAAGCCCACTTAAGAGCAGTATGTTTTCTTTTTTTTTTTTTAAATTAATCATTGGCCCGATGTGTTTTAAAGCCTGTTCAAGAGTGCCTTTTTTAAAAGGGTTCTATTTTTGTGTTTGATGTGTGTACACAAAAGCCTCCTCCCCATATCTGTTACCTTTCTCTTCTTAGCTTCTGTTCCGACCCTTGTTGCAACAAATGTTTCCAGTCCCAGAGAGCCCTTTGCACAACGTGCCACTCTCCCACACTCTTGGCTTTGGGAAAAAGCCTAAAAATAGAGATCCTCTAATTTATATCTGTCGTTCACAAACTCCTTCCTCTCCACTTTATGCATCCTTAACTCAGAATGTCAGTACCTCTCTCTGCCATAATGTCATGGTTGCAGCACCCTCCATGCTAGGTTCCCTCGCTTGACATGTTTGTGCCCTACAGGACATAAGTGTTTGTCACATGTTGTGAGAAGTCTCCAAAGACAATTAGATGTTTTTGGATGAAAGATATATTTCAGCATTTTTTTTATTTCAAATTTTGACGATCATGGAATGAATAATATACCAATACGTTTCAAGGTTCTCATAACTTATCTCTATGTACAGAAGAAATGAAGTTGCCAGGTACCCACTTATGGCCACTGCAGTCTCTTCAAATAAACAAAAAGTCGTAGAAGGATGGGAGATTTTCATATTATTATAACCTTGGACCATCTATCCTAACAGCAGAATAACTAAAGAATATCTGGAATCACTTAGTAGACGATATGCTATTTTAAGGTACTGCAGATGGAACTAAGAAAGTTCATTCTGTGCGATAAAGCACTGAGGGAGATCTCCAATTGTGCTTGTCATGGGAGATGGAACTTTGTTTTATATTTAGTACGCATGAAAAGGATAGGTTATTTCGTCAAACTAGTTCTTTTGCAAGGTGTAGGCTCAATAGAGGACTGTCAATTCTCCAAGCCAATTAGCTCTCAATAAATCTTTATTCCTGCTCAAAGGGGATACTTGTGAATACAGGAGGCCTAACACAGTGTTGTTGGAATTTGGCACACATTGGTGAAAAACAGAATAATTTCGAGACAAAAGTATATTTTGTAGATACCCCAACTTGCTAAATGTGTACGCCTGTTCCAGTCTCCCTTTACTGCCCCCTGCTCCCACTTCCGTAGTCCACGTTTAACTCTTTCATCAAATTTGTCTTGCAGTTATCAGCTGGGTAGCGGAGAAGCCAACATTATGTCTGAGGACCCAGTGAATGATGGGGAATGGCACAAAGTGACAGCCATCAGGTAAGGAGGTATCTGAGGATCTGCACGACATTGATAAAAAGGCGATGACAATACACTAATGCCATACAAGGTCCAGTGCCTAGAGGAGAATAGAAAATGGAAGAGTATAGTTCTGCAGGTAGAGACTGTATATTAGCATAGTCTTTTGGTTCTTACACTTATCCATGCCAGCTTTTTTGGGCCTGGTTCAGCCTTTTGTAGTTTGCCATTGAGAGTGTTTTGCATGATGTCGATTATGGCTAATTGATTCTTTCTCTGAATCCACCTTTCCAGGCAGGCCGAGACCGTATGTGAGATTTCATTCCTTTTGTAGCACCTCCTTCAGACATAGGTTGAATTTTGCCATGAATGAGTTTAGTTTCTTTGTGATATACCATAGTGTAAATAGCCTTGCTTTCTGCTCTATTAAGTTTGGTTTTCCGGACACTATAAAAACTGGGATATCTCTGCCCCACCCATATATATATATATTTTTTTTTTTTAAATGAATGCTTTCACCAAAAGCACAGGAATTTGGGTAGGTGGAGGGGTGAGAGATTCCCCGCACGTCCGAGGTCCGCCACCTTGTTATCCTTACTCACTGGACAGGCTAGTTCAGCCAATGTCTTCATCTGGCTTTCCCTGCACCAGTCCAAAGCCTTTCCATGTCATATCAAGCGTTGCTGAAACCACATTGATTGTGATGCTTGTTCTGCCTTTCCTTCTCCCACAGCTGAATATCTGCCATGCTGTGTCCATTGAGAGCCTATTGCTTGATCATAAGCCCAGTGTGTTCCCAAATTTGTTAGCAGTCCACTCTATCCCAGTTGGATTCCTTACCCTGATGATAGAACTTGAGGATTTCTAGTTGCACAAACTCCTCATTAAGGTGTTAAGGAAAGTTATGTCCAGACAGTTCTGGACTTCAGTTCTCCCATGTACAGGGATCTGAACACCTTCATAATTAACCTGTGCAACAAGAAGACAGTAAGTTCTGCAATCAGTATAAGAAATCCAACAGCTTATGAAAACTCTTTTTCAAGGATCACGAACAGCGCAAGGGGACTTCACTTCAAAGGGCTTCATCAAACACTGAGACTTTAGTCTGTTTGCTACATGAACTACTTTGAACTTGTTTCCATTTGATTCATCGGCACTTTTGGATGATGAATGGTTCCATTGTTTATTGATCTATGTAGCAAGCAGGAAAATAAAGGGTATTAAATTGTAACTCCCTAAAATACCAAACAGTTTGCTCCCCCCAAATCTATGTCTGTATGATTACTGTACAATTTCATCCAAGACATGTTCACATTCTACACTACAAATGTGGCCAGTGAGCTGCCTAGCATGTGGATCCCACATCTACCCCTCAAATGAAGGCAAGTATTAAACATTTGGAAATATGGACCTTCCAAATCCACCAACATGGGCTGAACCCTGGCTCTACTCTTGCAGATTTAAAAACTAGTGGTGAATGCTTTGGCTTTTTTTCGATATAATATGATATAATATGTATTAAAAATAAATATGAAACATCTTTCACAATCTTTTTAAAGATATCATATTACATAGCATATCTGAAATGAGCGTACCCATCGATGAAATGGCCTGGCTATGACGTGTTGTACTTGGTTGCAAACTGTTCTGCTATATTTCCACAACATTTCCTATTGTTTGTATGTAGCACGTGATAGGAGGCTGCACGTAGGCACTTTGGTACTTTTAGCTTCCACACTTTTTGCACTTTAAACCATTGAACAAAGAACAGTCCATATCAGATGCTATGAGGTTCTCTCCACTTCGAGCCAATCTGCTCTTCCTGACCTGCTTGCATTGCTCAGACCCATTTTTTTTAAACCTCTTCAGATGGCATGATCATTTGTGGGAACTGGTGCGCCTACTGATCCAGAGTAAGATGGACATCTGAACTTTTTACCAAAGCAAATATTAATTGCTTTGTAAGGCCCTCCTTGATATATTGACATTGCGGCCTGTTCGTGTGTAAGGAGGCTGTACATTGGCACTTTAGTACTCCTAGCTCCCCCACACTTTTCACTTTCCACATTTGCATTTCAACTCACTGGGCAATGAAAGACTGTCACTAGATGCTGTTATTCAGCCAACCAGTTTCTACTGATTCGCCTTGCATTTCTAAACACATATACGTGGCAACCTGGTTTTAGTTTAGCTGCTACAGCTAGCTGAGGGAATTTTGGTAACGATGTGCATTCTTGATTTTAAATTGCTTGCTGTATCTCATTGCAATGGTTTTAAGTAACTATGGAAATAAATGGACTTGACTTTACTATTGTTTGTGTGTATACACTTTCCAGAGAGGGGAAGGAAGGATCCATCCAAATAGATGGAGAGGAGATGCTGACGGGACAGTCTCCAGGAAAGAATATCATGGTGAACACCAAGGGCAGCATTTACCTCGGTAAGATTCAACCATGTGTTGGAATTCATGGAGTCTCACCTCCTACATGACCGGGGCTGGGGTATACCGCAATTGTATGTAATTCGTCCAAAGTTGTTGAAGTGGTGAGAATGAACAAGAACGTAAGGGTGTAAAAGTAGGAATGAGACAGAAAGGTATAGTGTAACAAAGTCGGAGAAAAGGCAAGGCGTTATGCAATTGTGCCAGCTCTTCCTTTTCTGGACAGCAACTGTAGCGCAACTGAAATCCAGACACGGTTATTGTTAGCGGACTCTTAGTTCTGCTTTACTGGGGAATAAGTGCCCAGGTCATGCCAGCAGGGTGATGAAGCATGTCACCCATGTGGGCCAGAAAATAATATGATCATGATCAAATTAAACTTTAATTGCCCCCTCCAAGATATCAGTTGCCTTTTCACTCTTAGCAGAAAGACGTTGGTTAGTAACACCCCTTCAAACTGATTTGATCAATATCAGAATGGTGTAACAAATGAGTCAGCCCTGTTGGGATTTGATCCAGTTACCAAATGGTTATGTACAAAACGCTGTGGGAGTATGCGCCAGAATGAAACGGGCCATGGGAAAGAAAGGCCTGAGGTCCAGCAGGGTAAAAGCAAGGTTTGTGGTGGAGCAAGACACCAAGAGAGAAAGGGAAAGGAGCTGAGAAAAGGAAATACATCGATACTGGAACAGAAGAAGATAAATGAAAAAGGAGACTTGAGCCTCTGGGCGTTGAGAAAAAGAGGTACAAGGACAAAAATATTTTATGTTAAGGTGTTTTGTGGAGGATCGGGAGGATAGTGGCTCGATTTTTAACAGTCAGTGTTGATGTGTTGGAAGAAAAGGGTGTGATAAACTCTATTAATATCTGTTCCTAGAGGTAAAGTGACCATATACAATAGTTTAATGTGGTGAAAAAGTCCATGGAAATTCAGGACAATGGACATCCACTTAAGGGAGGGTTAACACTGACGTGATGGGAAGGGTATACAGAAGAGATATGACAGGCGTATTAAGGACATCTCATTACCAGACTCGCCATATCCTAGCATTTTGTAATGCTTTCTTTAGGTTAGCAAATCTAGTACATTAGTGCTACATTCTTCCTTTGGTGTTGAATACCTTTAAGAATCTTACTGGTTTTCTGTTTTTAAAGCTAGAAAAAGCCATGTACGAAATTCTGAAAATATGTTGTTTTACAGGTGGCGCTCCAAATATGAAGCCTCTTACCGCTGGCAAGTACTCTTCAGGGATCACTGGGTGCATCAAGAATGTGGTACTGATGAACGCCAGGCCGGGCCAGAACCCTCACCAGCCCATTGACCTGAAGCACCATGTGGAGGCTGGACAGAACACTAAGGAGTGCCCTTCATAGGTCAGGGCCTCTATGACATCACCCAGTGGCCACTAGAGAGACTTATTTTTTAAAGACACAAAGACGGCAATATGGTGCTTTGCTGCTACCAAAAAAGGTGGGAGGGGAAGTAATGAAGGGAGAGGGGGAAGGAGGTATATTGGTGCTTCTGTACTACAGATTTTTTTCCTTTTTTTAAAAAGAAAAGTATATTTCTATGATGTTTTTACAATGTGAATGAAGGACTAATGTAAATTCGAGGAAGACACTTATTTTTTTAAGGGAAAAAATATACCTGTATGTGTTTTACAAGTATTATCCTCCACAGAAAGCGATGTTAAAATGTTAGAGAGGTAAAAAAAAAAAATCGACTTGCCACTCTCCCACATCATCCCCATATGCTTAGACCCAGTGTCCGTGTTCTTTCAACGTGTGTAACAAGGGTTTGGACAGAAGGGAGAAATTCTGGGAACTTAAGAAAACGCTGCAAGAGTTCTGGCAACTTGGGCTTCTTTGCTATTCCCAGTCCCGCCAAGCCATCATTTCCAAACCTAAAATAACTGTTAATTGTTTTTTTTTAAATTTGCATTCATTTTTAAAGCGAAAGGCCAGCTGTGGTCACCTGGTCTGCGTAGGGTGAGCTGCGCTTATTCCTAGCAAGCCGAATTGACTCTGGTAGATGCACATTGTGGCCGGATGTCATGTTGGGTCTTGGAATAGTCCACATACTTCACCTTGGGCTCCCTCCACTCCTTGGCAGGTAGCAAGATGGAGGGTTTACTGCGAGTGTGTCCCTCCCGCGTCATCTTTAGATCGACAGCTCTCACTCATGGTGCTATGCCCAAGTTGCTTCTGGAAACTGGGGCGAGCTGGCTCCTCGATGGAGGGAAGGAGGTTGCCTTGACATAGCTTGCCGCGGACTGCAGACAGTGCCTGATGTGTGTGCCCTGTCACAGTTCTTTGAATGTGTTCCGTAATCTCAAACTCCTGGTGTTCACAATACAGTATTAGCCCATATTATTATGGGTGTTCTATGCAAATTGGCACAAAAGCCACCTCATTCAGTGCACTCCTTAAAGGTGATTCCTAAGAGTGGGCCCTGGTGGTATTTGGAGGGGGAGGATGAGCGAGTCGGACATTGTAGGTTAGGTGTGTTTGTTTATTCAGGGGTTCCAAAGAAGGCAAGGCATTCAGGGAAATGAGTGTAGCTGAGAAGAAATGATTCCAAACCGCATCCAAGGCAAATTGAAGCAAAATTTATAGTGTTTTTAATAAGCAGCCGCCCCCATTATTAGGACACTGACTACCAGTGAGGGTAATGAGGAGTTTTAACTTTCAGCTAGGCAATAAAGCAGTGTACATGTATAGTTCGCGCCTCCTTTCAGTTTGAATTGCCACTTCTAAATCCACCCCCTCCCTCTTGATAAGGCAAAACCAATTCCCATTGCTGGGGAGCAAATAGGGCTCAAGATTCTCTAAATAATGAGTGAATTATGTATTTTTTTGTTATTCCAGTAACTGACATACTTTCATGGGATAGGCTGTGTATTATACAGAGAGGAAATGCTTTATTTGCTTCTCCAATCCCCACACGACTTTTACCATTGGATGGTGAGAAAAATAAAGTTTTCAACACAGCAGTAGGGGCATGAAAGAGGAACAAAGATGTGGAAGGGGACAATGAAACATTGTTTGACAGCACAGAGAAATGATGTTGTATTCTGTTTGAACTGGTGGAGGATCCTCAAACTATTATCCCCTTTGCACCCTTGGGCCTTGATGGCTCACATCCTCAAGGAGCTATTCCAGATTTCATTTTTTCAAAGCCACGACATCCAATTGGGCCACAGTATTTCAGCAGCCACTGATGGGGCAGTCCTGTCTCTTGTTAACAATCCTCTGGACTTGTACAACTGTTTATGTTTACACATTGGAGGGCCGAGGGTCTGTCTGGCTTGTACATCTCATGGCCCCCAACTGTACCAGGTTCCGGTTTCCTGCGCTTGAGGACCTGCTGCAAACACAAGCCACCACTCAAGATCTGTGTTTTTGTTTCAGGGCAGGACAAGAGGTCTCTCTGTTCCTTCGAAGCCACTGAAGCACTTTGGCACCGTTTTAGCCTTTTAATATAAAAGATTTGAGAAATACAAATTGATTGTGTCATTGTATCACTATTTTCAAACAATTTTTGCATGCTTTTTGGAGTTGATGGTATTTTGACTTTGATGGTGGGAAATTGTAATTACAGAAACTTTATGATGGGGTTTTATTTTGTGTTAAGATGTCTTGTCAAAAGGTTTTGAGGGTTCGCTTTTCATCATGCAGGCTTCCTTTGGCACACTTGTTCACCTTATAAGGAACTAGTTGCCCGGCTTCGGGTTCCCCATTTACACTGACATACCCAAATAATAGATCACTGTATCTCATTAATCTACACCTTTTGTTCCCTAAGATGCTCATATATTCACAAAAGTATTATAGATTGGCACATGGTCACGAACATGTGATTAGCGATATGTCGCAAAGGTCCTGCAATCCATCTCTGGTCATTCAGCTTTCCTGTCATTGCAAAATAGTTAGGGTAACGGGCATGCATGTGTTCCGGAGAAGGGGCTGTATATTAGCGTGTAAGGAAGTATCAAGAAGGCACTTTGTTCTAACTTGAGATTTTGGTATGTTGACTGACTAGCCCTATAGGTGATCCAATAGCAGTATTTGCTGCAGTTGGGTTTTGATTATGAAGAAGACTTGACCATGTCTGACTTTTTACTGTATCCACGAAGCACTGTGTAAAAATAGTTATGCAATAAGCAACATAGTTTGCAAGCCCCCAGAACATTCCTTTTGGCTCTTAACTTATGTAGAAATTGGCAAACACAACCTTGTTTGCTATCCATTCAGATAGTTTTAGAACATTGGAGCTATTAGTCGCTGCATTATGCATCTCATTATTCATCCATGTCAGCACACATTTCATTCACACTTCATTACTTCATTACCCCAAGTTCCTTTGTATGTGACTGGCATGTAACCTGAAGTATTAATTGTGATTACCACCTAAAATTTGTTTTATAAACGTTGACGATTCCTGGCAAGACCCCAGCCAGTCAATCAAAACCCACAATTAAAAAGAAATATTGATTTCAAAAGGGCTTCTCCTTCTTTCCTCCTAACACGTTCTTCATTATTAGAACATTTAATATGTGGGAGCTTCAGTGAAGATAATAGAGTGGCAGAGAGTAAATCATGGCTAGTATAGTCCTGCTCCACTATTACAAATGTTTGTCTTTCTGTTTCTCCCTATTTAGTTTAAAACATTCTTCCTCATTATAGGCTTTGGCCTATGACTCAGGATTATCAGTTTGGGAGCCTACATTTAACAGCAGTCTATAATTCTTCATTAGAACATTGTAATGTTGATAGCGCCGTTGAAGACAAAAGAGCAGGACCGGGCTATAAATCCTGGTAAAGGCCCACAGCAGTAGACTTTTCAATATCCTCATCTACAGCATCTGACACCTTCCCGCTCCAGAATGTGTGGATTACACATGGAAGTGTGAGACGTAGAGGCTGCTGAAGAGTGAAAATAACTAGCTTCCCTCCTCCCGTGGTTCACAGTGTCACCGGAGCTGCAGAAGGACAGGGGGGTGGGGTATCTCCTCTGTCTCCCATGGCTCTGCCAAACTAAGAAAAGCAGTTTGGCAGAACCAAAGGAAAATCAGAGGCTGGTTTTATCCTCCTTTCACAGCTCCTGCTGTCCATGTTTAACAGTTTCTGTCCTTGAACTTTGCACTGCAGTAATTGTTAAACATGCACAGCAGGAGAACCCATTCCAAGCCCTGGAGGATTTTAAATCCCTTGCATCTCTAGAGTGGCTTTTGTTATAATTAGAGCATTCTGATGGATACATCTGCCTGTGGATTCCTAACCTTATGAATTACCCCATGCGCAACATTCCACAGAAACTTTTCTCCACAGCTATTCCACATCGACGAGGACATCACAGTGGAATGGCTCCACACAAGACTCCGCGTGACGTCATCGGAGCCATAAGAAGACCTTGTCAGCGTGCTGATGTTGTTCCCTTTTTTACATGCCGTCGATGGTAACGTTTTATTTTCCAGGGCTCTCCATTTCTGAAGTTTCTTTGTTGCAGGTTTTTCCTGTAATTGTAGCAGTGTCATGGCTACCCAGAAGTAGTCCGGTTTTAAGCCTTGCAGGGAATGTGGGGGTCATATGTCTATTACTGACCCCCATGAGGATTGTTTATTGTTGCTCTCGTTGGACCACGACATCGAGGCACATGAATCCGAAGGCCTTGAAAGAGAGAGAGGGCAAGCTGTTTATGGCCAGGGCAAAAAAGCAGAAAAGGGGCCAGAGGAGGTCGAGATCCAAGTCGCCGACTCTGTATACCTCGAACTCGTCAAGGAAGAAGCTGCGCCATGGATCCATACGTCGGTCCTCGAAGGATGAAACACCAAAGTCTGTGTTTCTGGTACTTCAACATCCCCGTAAGGATGAAGTCTCTCCTTCCCCTTCGCCTCAGGTGACTCCGGCACAGTCTCCGGCTCAGAGAGTCTCACCTGTGGCCAGAGAAGCAATGCTTTCGCCTCCGGCCACTCCACCCCCGTGTCTCCGGCGCCGCAACCAGAGCCAATCAGACTGCCTCCTCGAGTGGTCTCTGAACCAGCGGTACCGGATCCATTGCCACCCTTTCCAGCTCCAGGTACAGATCCTTCGCATTTCCTGAATGCGATGTTTGGCATGTTTGCCAGAGCGGCTAACCCTGCTGGTGCACCGGTTGGCCCCATGGAACCGCTTTCATACTCCCTTGGAGGTTTGCCACCTCACTTCACACAGGCACCTTTTATGCCTTTCATGCCAATGGCCCTGGGGAGTTGGCCTCTCCCGTCGCTGAGGTTCTCGACGCCGGTGCAATCGCTGGAGGGAAGAGTGCCGTTGGATGGGTCTTCTCCGGTGCCATCTGGCTCGGGTCTGGCGCCAACTCGCCTCGTCCGGCGCCTTCAACTATTACTGTGGAGCCTCCAACAACGCCGGTCCTGAAGTCACCGGCACAGCGTCTGGCGCCGCCGACGCCCATTTCTAGGATGAGATCCAGAAGGGAGGCACAGAGGCTCCTGGAGGAGGAAGAATATCAGGAGCAGCAGGAAGAGGCTGAAGAGGGTGAGATTGTTGACCCTTTGCAGGAATTTGTGGGACTGCAGGAGGCTAGTGGATTGGTCAGATCTCCTGAATGGGAGCTCTCTTCACCGAAAGGTCTACCATCGCAGGAGGTTTCCTCTTATCACTCTATAATAAGGAAGGCAGCGGATCTACTGGATTTGCCGTTACCTACTGCAGAGCTTAAATCTAATATTTTAACAGAAGTGCTTCATTCTCCTTCTGCTTCGGAACCTCTGCTTCCCTTTAATGAGGCTTTGACTGAGCCCATTTTAGAGGTGTGGCAGAAGCCAATGACTGCCCCTGTAGTGTCCAGATTGGTTGCAAGGAGATATAAGGTGGCTCCTGGAGATACTGCTTTCCTTTCCACACACCCATCTCCGGAGAGCTTAGGCATCATGCTCTACTAAACAGTCTGCAGGCTCTTTCCCATCTACGCCTGCAGAGAGGGAATCCAAGAGAATGGAGCAGTCAGCAAAAAAAATGTTTTCTTCGGCCAGTATGGCTCTGAAATCGACAAATGCAACCTGTCTGCTGGGTCGCTATATCCACGGTCTGATGGATTCGGCAAAGGAGGTGCTCCCCAAGCTTCAGGAGGAGGTTCAGGGCCATCTCGCGAAAGTTCTATCAGACACCCAAGCTGCGGCCCATCAAGTCATTCAGTCAGGACTTGATACTGCGGACTCTGTTCCCAGAGTTATGTGTTCCTCAGTGGCTACCAGGAGGCACGCCCGACTAAGGGGGGTCTGGGTTTTTATCTGTTGTACAGGCCACCCTATTGGACTTGCCTTTTGATGGCTCTCGTCTTTTGGGTGCAAAAGCGGACTCGGCGCTATAGCGCTTTAAAGATAGTAGGGCCACAGCGAGATCGTTGGGTCTTCAGTCCCAGCCCAGAGGTTTTGGGTACTGCAGATTTTGTGGGTTTGGCAGGACAACAGTAGCAGTCACAACTGCAGCTACAGGCGAACCCTATGTTTAGGTCATACAGAGGAAAAGTTAAAGGTAGTCTGCAAGGCACAGCGTGGCAGCAAGTCTCCTCCTCCTCTCCCGTCCCTCCAACTGGTACCGCAGGGAAGCAGCTCTAGATCCTCCATCCTAGAGCATGTTGGTCCTGTAGAAGGATGGGTGTCCCATTTTCTATGAAATTGGAGGTTGTTACTTCAGATCTCTGGGTTTTGGATCTCGTAGAAAATGGGTATGCCCTTCCCTTCCGGGAGTTTCCCCCTCCTTTCCCCCCTCGCCAGGGTTGGTGCTCAGAGGACCACCTGCTGCTTCTACAAGAGGAGGTTCTATCTTTGCTGCAGAAAGGTGCAATAGAGGTGGTTCCGGAGCAGGAAAGGTGTCAAACATGCTATTCCCAGTACTTCCCGATTCCCAAAGAGGACGGTCAATTGAGGCCGATCCTAGACCTCAGGGTCTTGAATTTTTACCTAATGCAGGAGCAATTCATGGTGTTGACCCTGGCTCAGGTTCTGCTGGCGTTGCAGCAGGAAGACTGGATCGTATCGATCGATTTGCAGGATGCGTATTTTCACATACTCATCCTGAAGTCGCATCGGTAGTATCTCCGTTTTGCGGTGGGATTTCAGCACTACCAGTCTGCGGTCCTTCCGTTCGGTCGTACATCCGCACCACGGGTCTTCACTAAGGTGATGGCGGTGGTAGCAGCACATCTCAGAAGATCAGGGATTCCTGTTTTTCCCTATCTGGGTGACTGGCTGCTCAAAGCAAAGTTGCCGGAGATGGTGCTACATCATTTGCAAGTAACATCTCGTCTGTTGTTCGACTTTGGTTTTTCGATAAACGTGCCCAAATATCACCTGGTGCCCTCTGAGCGCAATCTGTTCATAGGAGCAATACTGGACACTACTGTGAGTCGTGCCTCTACAGAGGATTAAAGACATCCAGGCTATTATTTCACTTTTTCAGGATGGAGCACCTGTTACAGTCCTGAAGGTCTTGCGCCTGCTCGGTCTGTTTGCTTCCTGCATACTGTTGGTCAACCATGCATGCTGGCACATGAGGGCCCTCCAGTGATGCCGCCGCAGACAGTGGTTTCAACACAACGGAGATCTCAAGGAGTTGGTCAGAATCTCCAGAGACACTGCAGCGGAGCCATTATGGTGGAGTGTTGCAAACAACCTGTCTCAAGGGAAGCCGTTTCAACCTCCTTCTCCGGTGGCCACAGTGATAACGGATGCTTCCACTCTAGGGTGGGGAGCTCATCCGGGGGATTTGGAGGTCAAAGGCCTTTGGTCTCCAGAGGAAAGATTGTGTTCGAGGCATATGAGCTGTAGATCATATGCTTTTCCATAGATCGCCATCTGGTGTTGGGCCCGGATGTTTGCACTTTGTTTTTCTTCGACAAAGTCTTTGTAGTCACGAGGTAAGTGACTCCTCCTTTCGGTGATAGTGCGCATGGGCATCGACTCCATCCCCAGATTGTTTTTTTCCGCCATCGGGTTCGGATGTGTATTGCTGCGCTCCGGTATCGTTTTCGAACCCCTTCGACGCACAATCCTCTACCCTCGATGGTATTGTCTATCGATCGCGGTTTCCCATTCGACGCGCATCATGTAAATTGTAAAAACATTTGATCGGGAACTTCGAGGCGGGCCGTCGGGCCTACCCGTGCCGACCACGCCTGCAGTCGATGGAACGGACTCCATTCAAGCTATGTCCCGGGTGTCGTGCTAAGTTTCCACGCACAGACTTCCACGAGGTCTGCAACCTCTGCTTATCCCCGGAACGAGAAGGACTGTGAAGCATGTTGATCATTCCGATCGAAGATGACTATACGTGATCGTCGTGCTCGATGCCACGAGATGCAACGCGGCAGCGGCTCCGTACCGGACATCTTCGGCTAAGATTTAGAATTCCACCGTCCAGCCGCAGAAACCGAGGAAGAAGAACTGGTCTCCGTGTTCGAAGCAGACTCCGACATGGAGGAAGATCTGAACGTCACTCCGGGTCAACGTACCGTGACTACAAATCCTCATGAGCCCACGCAACCAAAATCTAAGGCTCCGGTATCACCCTCGCCCTCGGGTCAACACCGAGAAAAAGTTTCAGATGCCCCGCCCTCCAGCCCGGCTATGAAACATAAAAACAAGCCTTCCGGCTCTGGCTCGAGCCGGCTCCATTCCGGTGCTGAACCAACACCTTCGGCACCGAAAGATCAGACAAAACATGTGCCAGTCCCTACACCGTCGGCACCAAAGACACAATTGACACTGAAGGCATTGGATTCGAAATCTTCCAAACCAAAATCCTCGGAGCCGAAATCCTCTACACCTAAAAGCTCGGAGCCGACACCCTCCGCGCAGAAAAGTTCAGAGCCGAAACATGCCACTCCGAAACCTTCAGACCCTAAACAGGCTAAAACTAAGCAGTCTGATTCGAAACATTTGGCGCACAAAGACTCTCAGCCCAAATCTTCCACGCCGAAATCCACTCCTAAAGAGAAAGATACTCCTTCCAAGGAGCCTCCATCTGGAGACACAATTTTGGATCCAAAACAAAAGAGACTTAGTATTGACCCTGAAACTGGACACCTTCTGGCCACTCTTCCTAAAAAACGGAAGCTGGATCTCTGAGGACTCTCCTATACCTCTGAAGAAAAAGAACATGGGTACCAACCCTTTCCCCCCTTACATACCTCCTTCTCCTCCTCTTAATCCCAATTTACTGATTACACCATCAAATTCACCACCACTTCCACTTTCACCTGACCCACAGGACGAAGATTATGGGGATGGGGATGAAGATCAGGATATACCACAAGACCAGGACATACCACAGGACACTGATCCCTGGGAAGATTATAATAAGGATCCAGATCAAAATAATGACCCTGACCTGTATCCCTCCAGACCCAACCCACCCGAGGACAACATTGGCTTTGCGCAGCTTATCAACAGGGCTGCTCAATATCAAGGGGTGGAGCTACATACAGACCCTCTAGAAGAGTATTTCCTTGTGGAGACATTTACGCACTCACAAAGGTCTACTAATACTTTGCCAATGCTCGAGGGCATGTTGAAACACACAGACGAGGTATTCAAAGACCCAGTTAGAGCCAGAATACTCGCACCTAAAGTGGATAAGAAATACAAGCCCGCTCCTACAGACCCTGCATATATAAAAAGCCAGTTGCCCTTAGACTCTCTTGTTGTATCTAACGCCCACAAGAGAGCTAACTCTCAAACTACAGGTGACGCCCCTCCTCCTGAAAAGGAGTCTAAACTCATTGATGCCTCAGGCAAACGAGTGGCTTCGCAGGCTGCTAACCATTGGCGTATTGCCAATGCTCAGGCCCTGTTAGCACGATACGATAGGGCTCACTATGATGAGTTGGAAAAACTCATGCAACACTTGCCTGATGAGTATAAGACCAAAGCTAACGACATCATTCAGGAAAGTAAGCTTATCACCATCACTTCCATAAAATGTGCATTAGATGCAGCAGACGCAGCATCTCGTGCCATCAACACTAGCATACTGCTGCGCAGGCACGCTTGGCTTCAAATCTCTGGATTCAAGCAGGAGGTCCAATCCTCCATACTTAATCAGCCCTTTGATAAGGAGCATCTTTTCGGGCCAACAGTCGATACTTCACTAGAAAAAAATGAAGAAAGACACCGAAACTGCTAAGTCCATGGGGGCCTTACAATTGCCTTCTAACGGGTTCCTTTCGCCGCTCCTTTTACAGGGGTGGCTTAAAAACAGTGTCATCAGAGAATCCCTCCTCCTCTTATAAGAATAACAACCAATCTACCTCTTCCAGAGGTTATTTTCGAGGAGGCTACAGAGGAAATAATAATAAGGGAAGAGGCAGAGGTAACTCCACCCGCACTTCCCCTGCCAATAAACAGTGACTTTCCTCCACTACCCCCCGATCATCCCACACCTGTCGGGGGACGTCTCTCACAGTTCCTATCTGTCTGGAATTCAATCACCTCAGACAAGTGGGTAATACAAATTATCCAGTATGGTTATTGCCTGAAACTTACCTGCACTCCCCCAACTATCCTTCCAAGAGAACGTGCAATGTCACCAGAACATCTTACCCCTTAAAACAAGAGGTTCTCTCTCTGTTACAAAAGCATGCGATAGAACCAGTCCCATTATATCATCAAGGAACAGGAGTGTACTCCCTATACTTTTTGATTCCAAAAAAGGACGGCTCTCTCAGGCCCATACTGGGCCTCAGACCGCTAAACCTCTATATTCAATTGGACCACTTCCACATGATCACTCTACAACAGGTGCTCCCATTGCTTCAGCAAGGCGACTTTCTTTCCACTCTGGATTTAAAGGACGCCTACTTCCATATTCCCATTCACCCGGCTCACAGGAAATATCTCAGGTTCGTGGTGGACGGACAACATTACCAATTCAAAGTTCTCCCGTTCGGGGTAACTACAGCACCCAGAGTCTTCACCAAGTGTCTGGCAGTAGTTGCAGCTCATTTAAGAAGACAACACATTCACGTCTTCCCTTAATTGAACGACTGGCTAATAAAAGCCAAGTCACAACACAGCTGCATACACCACACTCACAAAACAGTTCAGCTGCTTCACGACTTGGTATTCACTGTGAACCTCACCAAGTCTGATCTCCAACCCTCCAACACGCAAGCGTAGCTAGGAGCCACAATAGACACTTGCAAAGCTCTAGCATACCCCAACCCAGTCAGGATCCACAACATGCAAACCCTGATATCACAATTTCAGCCTCAACACTGATTACCAGCCCGAGTGGTCATGCAATTGATCGGAATGATGGCTTCTTGCATTGTAATTGTTCCTTACGCAAGACTCAAAATGCGTCTCCTACAGGAATGCTTAGCAGGTCAGTGGAACCAGGCTCAATGTCAGTTAACCGATCTGGTGTTGGTAGACGGCCGCACCCATCGCTCTCTGCAGTGGTGGAATACACAAAACCTTTCCAAAGGGCGGCCATTCGTCGACCCGGTTCCACAGATGGTGCTAACAGCAGACGCATCGCTCACTGGTTGGGGAGCTCATCTTCAAGAACATACCATTCAAGGCATGTGGACCCTACAACAAAAACAACTCTACATAAACCATCTGGAGCTGCTAGCAATTTTTCTGGCATTGAAAGCTTTTCAACTACATCTAGTAGGCAAAGCTGTCCTAGTTCGTACAGACAACATGACAGCAATGTACTACATACAAAAACGGGGGGGACACACTCTACAACTTTTACACCTAGCTCAAAGCATATGGAGATGGGCCATACCTGAAAAGATATATCTCCTTGCAGAACATCTCCCAGGAGTAAACAATCAGATTGCAGATCTGCTCAGTCGTCAAAGACAACAGATCCATGAATGGGAACTACATCTTCAAGTTCTCCTCCCATTCTTCCAGATGTGGGGCTACCCAGAAATAGATCCGTTCGCCACACACCTCAACGCAAAATGCCCAAACTTCGCATCCAGGTATCCACACCCATTGTCCAAAGGCAATGCGCTATGGATGAATTGGTCAGGGAAACTTGCTTACGCTTTTCCACCTCTCCCGCTCATTCCATTAGTGGTTCGGAAACTCAAACAACATTCCCTCACAATGATCCTAGTTGCTCCCACATGGGCTCGACAACCATGGTTCACAACCCTGTTGGAACTATCAGTAGTTCCTCATCAAAAGTTGCACCTCTCCCCCAAGCTTCTCACTCAGAACCATGGAGCGATAAGGCATCCAGATCCCAGTCAACTCAACCTTGCGATCTGGCACCTAAAATCATAGAATTTGCCAGACTACATGAACGTCATTAAAGAGGCTAGACGCACTACCACAAGAGCATGCTGTGCAGCAAAGTGGAAACGATTTGTAATTTATTGTACTAACAATCAAATCAATCCGCTAGATACTTCAACTCAAAACATCATTTGCTATCTGTTACACCTACAGCGTGCTAACTTAGCATATACATCTATACGATTACATCTTGCCGCAATAGCTCTCAGCACTAATCATTGATCTTATATGTCTGTCTGTCTGTCACTTAGCTATAACTTCCCTTTTAACAATTTTTAGAATGACCACAGCACCTTTAACTCACGTATATATAACGCAACCGTTAGCAGTAATGATCACGCTACAAACTACAAGCACCTGGCCCTCCAATGGAGAACCCAGACCTTAGCAAAACTTCCATTGGTATAGATACCCTAATGGCAAACTGTATCTTTGTTTCTTGACTCTTGTCGTTTCAGAAGTTCTACTCCCTTCGTTTATCCGGGGGCACCGAAAACTTCAGGCCACTGTAGATACAACTTTCTTACTTGGTCCTGACGAAGCGCCCTGGATCTCCCCCTGAGACCACTAAAGCGCGAAACATGTTGACCAGAACATATGCCCACTAGGGACATATAGTTACTCAGCTACCAAGAGACATAATACCCCTTAAAGCAGCACCATACACTTTGTTTTAATAATGACAGAGGGATCACCTTAATAAAAATTAATCACTCTCCCTCCAGCCATTTTTTAAATACACCTTCTAGGACATCACTGCCACTTACACCCACGCACCCATACGGCTTCATCAAAAGATCTCCGAAAAAGAGACCCTTCGGGGGACCCGTAGGGCATTGCAGCGCTGGCCCGACGTGGAGCAAAAGCCCAATGATGAGCATGACATCCTTCGGGGTGTGTGAGGGCATCAAGATGAGGACACACTACCCCCCACAATTAGAGTAGCACACGACAAGAGTACCTCTTACTTCCCTTCTTTCTCTCTCTACTTAGGAACGGTGACTCCCTTTTGGTATAAGTTTAACTTCGGGAGCACGGGTCACCGGACCTTTTGAATAGCTCCTAGAGTCCCCCTCTTTTGATAAATAGAATCTTAATATAGTCCTTACAAGACTCATGGGCCCACCATTTGAGCCTTTGCACAAATGCGAACTACAGTTTCTGACTTGAAAAGTAGCCTTCCTTATAGCCATCACATCTCTTAGAAGAGTTGGTGAGCTCCAGGCACTAACCATACAAGAACCATTTTTACAAATTCACCAAAATTAAAGTGGTTCTTAGGACTAACCCAAAATTTTTACCCAAAGTCGTTTCTGCTTTTCATCTCAACCAGTCTGTTGAGTTACCCGTGTTTTTTCCTCAACCAGACTCAGTGGCAGAACGTGCTCTTCACACATTAGATGTGAAAAGAGCAATACTTTATTACATTGAAAGAACCAAATCTTTTAGAAAAACTAAACAACTTTGTTGCTTTTTCACCACCACATAAAGGCAATCCCATTTCAAAAGTAGGTTTTGCACGGTGGATAGTTAAGTGCATCCAGATATGCTATCTTAAAGCTAAACGCACCTTAACAATTCCCCCTGGAGCGCACTCTACACGCAAACTAGGGGCTTCTATGGCATTCTTAGGGAACATACCCTTAGATGACATCTGCAAGGCTGCAACATGGTCTACACCACACACATTTACAAAGCACTATTGTGTAGATGTGTTAGCAAAACAACAAGCTAGTGTGGGCCAGGCAGTTTTAAGAACACTATTTCAGAGCACTGCAACAGATACAGGTTAGCCACCGCTTGAGAAATAACTGCTGTATAGTCTATATCTGTAAGAGACAGTAGTTAGTGACAGATTCCTTACCTTAGAATATCCCCAGGCGTCAGGCTGGATCCGGAAAGTTTTTGCGTAGCAGTACCCTTGCGCGTCGGTAGGCGGCGTCGTGCGGCTCCGCATCCGTCGTCGGCGTCGTGATCGCTGGGATGACGTCGCGGGCAGTACTTGGACGCCGCCCCTGCGCGCTGACGTCAGTTCTTCTTTTTCCGCGCCAGTAAGCGCAGATCCGGGAAGAGCAGTGCCCTAGTCACTTTTTGACTACCTTTTTGTGAATTTTTTCACTGTTTTCTTCTACGTAGTCTTCACGACTCCTAAGGTGTCGTAGGGATGCCCGGCTTTAAGCCCTGCGAGGTCTGTGCCCGCATGATGTCCATCACGGACCCGCACCTCGAGTGTCTCTTCTGTCTCGGCCGAGACCACGACACGAAGTCGTGCCCTGACTGCCGGAAACTCTCATCCGAAGGCTTTGCGAGAGCGGTCTCGAAAGCTGCTCGAGGTCCGGCAGTCGGCTCCGCGCCGCACCAAGCCCTGGTCACGGGAGAGGTCGAGGGGCCGGCTGCGGAGCCCCCATCGTTCGTCGGAATCCAAGTCTTCGCGCTCCTCCGGTAAGTCGGAGCACAAGAAGTCTAAGCGGCGTCATCGCTCTAAGACTTCGCCTCGCCGGTCTCGCGACTCGGCTGAGGCCCCTGTCGGCACCGTCCCCGCGGCCCCGGACGTGCCTGTCGAGTCACCCCCGCATTACCCGTCCTTCCCGGGTTCGGGGGCGACTCCGGCCCAAGTACAGGAGTTCCTCTCGGCCATGGCCCGCCTCTTCGGGCCTCAAGGTCCCTCCGGTGCGCCTTCGGGCCCCGCGGGCCCTGATGGGGTTGCTCCAGCGTCGCCGTCGACTCCGGTCCCGGCGTCGCCTGTCCCACCAGCCTTCATCCCAGCCTCGGCCCGGCCCCGGCCTCGATCCCGGCTCCGGTGGTGCCGCAACCCCTATCGACGCCGGTTGACCTAACCACGCCTCCGCCGATGTCCCCGGTGCCGTTCCTGACGCCGTCCGGGGCTCCGGACGGCGTCGTTCCTCGGCTCTCTCCGGCTCCGGACATGGAGCCGGACCGACGCCGCCCGACGCCGGTTCCGGCGCCGATGAGACCTTGGGTCCCTAATGTCCCTCCTCCTCCATATTATGAACCTGAGGAGGACCAGGAGAGCTGGGAGGGGTCTGAAGACCCTCTCACACAACAGTGCGAGTTTGACCCGGACTGGGTTGAGGAACTTGGGGATGCCAGTAGTCTAGACACCTCCCCTGACTCTGGCATGCTGTCTCCTCCCGTGGCTACGGAGGAAGGGGCTAATTTTGCAACGGTGTTGCGTAGAGCTGCTGGAGCCTTGAATCTCCAGTTGCCTACTGTGGCCGCCAGGACTAACCTCCTGACTGAAGTGCTTCAGCCGGCGGCCTCCTCTTCGGAGACTGTGTTGCCGTTCAATGATGCACTCACTGACGTTCTTTGGGTGCCTGGTCCAAGCCCACCACAGGGGCTCCTGTGGATAGGAACGTGGCTCCGACGCCATCGCCCTGCTCCGGGCGACCCCCTGTTTCTCTCTCAACACCCCACCCCTGAGAGCTTGGTTGTCCAAGCCTCTGCCTCCCAAACCGCCTTCCCTACCGCCCTCCGGATAGGGAATCCAAGCGCCTGGACCACTTTGGGAAGAAGGCTTTCTCTTCCTCCAGTGCTGGCTTGCGGTCCGTCAACACCGCTTGCCTCTTGGGCCGATACACCCACTCCCTGTGGGATTCGGTGGCGACTGTTTTGCCGCAGTGTTCTGAGGAGGTCCAGACACTGCTTACCCGCGCCATTGCGGAAGGGCCTTGATACCGCCGACTCGCTGGGCAGATCGCTTGCAACGACGGTGGCGCTGCGTCGCCACGCCTGGCTGAGGACCACTGGTTTTTCGGGTGATGTCCAGAATACACTCATGGACATGCCCTTTGATGGAGTCGGTCTTTTTGGTTCAAAAGCAGACCATGCGCAGGAGCGTTTCAAGGACTTGCGGGCTACTGCCAAGTCCATGGGCCTTGCTGTTGTGCGCCCTCCGCTCACATCTGCTTTTCGCCCCTTTCGTGGCCACGGGAGGGGCACCCAGTCACGTCAGCAGCCCGGCCAACGGCCCGCGCAGCAAGCGCCTTCGCGTGGCCGAGGACGTGGATACCGCCGTGGCGGTTCGGGCAACCAGCGTGCGGGTCAGGCCACCACCTCTAACCCGTCCGCAGCCTCCAAGCCCTCCTAGTCCCTCCTTTCAGGTGCACAGCACGCCAGTAGGGGGCAGGGTCCGCCATCACCTTCACCACTGGCGTCCCATCACCTCGGACAGGTGGGTCTTGGACATTGTCCGAAGGGGCTACTCCCTCCCCTTCGAGACTACCCCCGCAGCCATGCCACCTCAATTCCACCGCATATCAGGGGATCACTTGATGCTTCTACAGAAGGAAGTCACGGCCCTCTTGGCCAAGAGGGCCATCGAGCATGTTCCGACCCCAGAAGTAGGGCGTGGTTGCTACTCCCACTACTTTCTGGTGCCCAAAAAGGACAAGGAGGACATGCGTCCTATCTTGGACCTCCGGAACGTCAATCGCTTCCTCCGGAAGGAGAAGTTCAAGATGCTCACCCTAGCTCAGGTCTTGACTGCCCTCGACCCTGGAGACTGGTTGGTAGCGTTGGACTTGCAGGACGCTTATTTCCACATCCCCGTCCTGCCGGCCCACCGGCGTTACCTACGGTTCACGGTAGGCCTCGAGCACTTTCAGTTCACCGTGCTCCCCTTTGGCCTTACCAGTGCCCCTCGGGTGTTCACGAAAGTGATGGCGGTGGTCGCAGCTCATCTGCGCCGGGCAGGGGTTTCAGTCTTCCCCTATCTCGACGACTGGCTGTTGAAGGCGGGCTCGTCCCAGGCAGTCGTCTCCCACCTCCAGACTACGGCCGAACTCCTGCACTCGCTGGGGTTCTCCATCAATGTGCCGAAGTCGCATCTGGTTCCTTCTCCACAGCTCCTTTTCATCGGAGCAGTTCTGGACACGACGCAGTTTCGGGCCTATCCTCCCGAACGGCGAGTCCGGGATATTCAGGCTATGATTCCGATCTTTCAGCCTTTATCCTGGGTTTCGGCACGGATGACCCTGAGGCTGCTGGGCCTCATGGCCTCCTGCATCCTGCTGGTCGATCATGCCAGATGGCATATGCGGGCTCTGCAGTGGGACCTGAAGTTCCAGTGGGCGCAGCACCAGGGCAACCTGTCCGATCATGTCCAGATCTCGGAGGGGACTGCAAAACAGTTGCAGTGGTGGCTCTCGAACCGGCAATGGGTCATGGGCAGATCCCTCTCCCTTCCCCAGCCAGAGCACACAGTTGTGACGGACGCGTCCCTTCTGGGATGGGGCGGTCACATGGGAGAGGCGGAGATCAGAGGCCTCTGGTCTCCGGCGGAGTCCAGGCTCCATATCAACCTTCTGGAGCTCCGGGCGATCCGACTTGCACTCAAGGCATTCCTTCCCTCTGTCAAAGGGAAGGTAGTGCAGGTGTTCACAGACAACACCACCGCCATGTGGTACTGCAACAAACAGGGCGGGGTGGGGTCGTGCACTCTCTGTCAGGAGGCTCTGCGCCTCTGGACTTGGCTGGAACATCAGGGCATGTTCCTGATGGTTCAACACCTGGCAGGTTCCCTGAACGCCAGGGCGGACGAACTCATGCCGCAGGTGCATGATGGATCACGAATGGCGTCTTCACTCGGAAGTGGCGCAAGGACTCTTTCTACAATGGGGAGAGCCTTGGTTAGATCTATTCGCCACCGAAGAGAACGCGCAATGTCATCAGTTCTGCGCGTTGGAATTTCCAAGGCGGCACTCGCTGGGCGATGCTTTTCGTCGCGAGTGGAGTTGCGGTCTGTTGTACGCCTTTCCGCCTATACCACTTCTACCCAGAGTGTTGAAGAAGATTCGGCACGACCGGGCCCAAGTCATCCTTGTGGCTCCGGACTGGGCTCGAAGAGTTTGGTATCCCGAGCTACTCAGTATGAGCGTAGATCCCCCGATCCGTCTGCCTCTTCGGGAGGATCTTCTGTCGCAGCAGCAGGGGACGGTCCTCCACCCGAACCTGTCCAGTCTACACCTGCTTGCGTGGAGATTGAGCGGCGGCAGTTGATTCCTTTCGACTTGCCTCCCGAAGTTTGTGATGTGATTCTGGCAGCCAGGCGTCCCTCCACTAAGGTGGTATACGCCTGCAGGTGGAACAAATTTGTGGTATGGTGCCCAGCAAAGGATGTGAATCCCCTTTCTGCCCCTCTTTCTGAGGTCCTTCTGTTCCTTCTTTCTCTGGCCCAACAGGGTTCTGCCCTGGGTACCATCAAGGGTTATCTTTGTGCTATCTCGGCCTTCCTCAGGCTCCCTGATCAGCCCTCCTTTTCAAGTCCCCTGTTGTTAACAGGTTCTTAAAAGGCATTACACACCTCTTCCGTTTGTGATGCCTCAGTGGGACTTGAACTTGGTTCTTACCTTTTTAATGTGCGCTCCCTTTGAGCCTCTCCATAACTGTCCTCTTCGTCTTCTGACTCTGAAGACAGCCTTTCTGGTGGCCATCACCTCCGCTCGGCGGGTGAGTGAGCTCCAGGCTCTATCATGCAAACCTCCCTTTCTGTCTGTCCATCCAGACAAGGTTGTTCTTCGGACGCGTCCGTCCTTCTTGCCAAAGGTGGTTACTGCCTTCCACATTGGGCAGACCATCACTTTGCCTACCTTCTTTCCGCCTCCGCATCCCTCCAGAGAGGAAGAGAGGCTCCACCGTCTGGACCCCAAATGTGCGCTCTCCTTCTATATCGACCGCACAAAACACTTCCGGGTGGATGACCAGCTCTTTGTTGGCTACGTGGGCGCCAAAAAGGTCGGCCGGTGCACAAACGAACCATCTCCCGCTGGGTTACCTTGTGCATCAAGGCCTGCTATTCTTTGGCTAAGAAGGAGCCTCCTGTTGGGCTGCGTGCCCATTCTACCAGGGCAACGGCTGCTACCACGGCTTTAGGCCGCGGTGTTCCGCTGCAGGATATCTGTCAGGCAGCTACGTGGGCCTCGCTGCACACGTTTACAAAACATTATTGCCTTGACAGTCAGGTCCGGAGGGACGGCTACTTTGGCCGTTCTGTCCTCCGGGACTTCCTTCTCTGATTTTTGTTCGCAGACCCACCACCGGGGTTGGTATTGCTGGGGTATCTATTCTAAGGTAAGGAATCTGTCACTAACGTGTCTCTTTCAGATGCACAAGTTACTAACTTGTGTAACGATATATCTGTAAGAGACAGTAGTTAGTGACAGATTCCTTACCGCCCCACCCATCCTCCCCGTTCTGCGAACTGATTTCTAGGGTTAAGGTCATCCCTTTCAGGGCCCTAGTATTTTTCAGACACCTATGTCAGCTTCTTGCATGGCTCTGCGTTCCTGGCGCGGAAAGTCGTGTACAGAACTGACGTCGGCGCGCAGGGGAGGTGTCTAAGTACTGCCCACGACGTCATCCCGGCGATGCCGACGACGGACGCGGAGCCGCACGACGCTGCCTACCGACGCGCAAGGGTACTGCTACGCAAAAAATTTCCGGATCCAGCCTGATGCCTGGGGATATTCTAAGGTAAGGAATCTGTCACTAACTACTGTCTCTTACAGATATATCGTTACACAAGTTAGTAACTTGTGCGCTAAAGCATATGATCTACAGCTCATATGCCTCGAACGGAAAATGCTACTTACCCAGTATGCATCTGTTCTTGGCATATAGAGCTGTAGAGTCATATGCGCCCACCCGCCTCCCCGGGTACCTTCATCTGTTGCAGTATTATCTTACTTAGATACACTATACATGGACATCTTTTTCTTACTAACTCCATCATCACCCTTACGGCAAAACAATCTGGGGATGGAGTTGATGCCCATGCGCACTATCACCGAAAGGAGGAGTCACCTACCTCGTGACTACAAAGACTTCTTCGAAGAAAAACAAAGTGCAAACATCCGGGCCCAACACCAGATGGCGATCTATGCTAAAGCATATGACTACAGCTCTATATGCCAAGAATAGATGCATACTGGGTAAGTAGCATTTTCCTTCACATCAATCTTCTGGAATTGCGGGCGATACGTTTGGCTCTCAGGCTTCCCTTCCTTCCCTTTGCGGTCAGTCAGTTCAGGTCCTGACAGACAACACTACCGCGATGTGGTACATCAAAAAACAGGGAGGAGTAGGGTCGTATCGTCTCTGCAAAGAGGCTCGGCGGCTCTGGTCCTGGGCTATAAGATTTGTGTGATTGCGAATCATCTGGCCGAAGTGCTGAATGTGCGTGCGGACAGTAGCAGTGGGCAGTACTCAGCCGAGCACGAGTCGCGTCTCCATCCAGAGGTGGTCCATCGCATTTTCAGGATGTAGGGGTTTCCTCGGGTGAACCTGTTTGCCACTCATGAGAACGCGCACTGTCCGTCGTTCTGCAGTCTCCAGTATCTGATGCGGGGAGCGTTGGGGTACACGTTTCAGTTGGATTGGGGCTCAGAGCTTCTTTAGGCGTTTCCCCCATACCCTTGATTCCTCGAGTTCTGAGGAAGATTCGTCAAGACCGGGCCCAAGTCATATTGATCACCTCGGATTGGCCAAGAAGGGTGTGGTACCAGACCTGAACTCTTTCTCTCGCTGGGTGTGGTGGATGTTATTTTATCACCCAGGAGACACTCCATCAGATCTAGCTATTCTGGTAGGTGGACCAAGTTTGTAAAGTGGTGTGGAGAGAGATGAGTTGATCCATTGCGCACCTGGTTGTCTGTTATTCTGAGTTTCTCTTTCCCTGGCACAACAGGGTCTGTGCAGTAGCTACTGTTAAAGGCTACTTGTCTGCATTGTCGGCTTTTCTCTGTTTGTCAGACCAACCCTCTTTATTTAAATCTTCCATAGTCATGAGATTCATTAAGGGTCTCACCAATAGGTTTCCTCCCACTCCCTTTATCATGCCTCAGTGGGATTTGAATTTAGTTGTTACTTTTCTGATGGGGTCTCCCTTTGAACCCTTGCGTAGTTGTCCCCTGAGATTCTTAGTGTTTAAGACAATATTTCTGATTGCAATCACTTCCACCAGGAGGGTTAGTGAGCTGCAGGCCCTTAGCTCCAAGCCCCCTTTTACCTCATTTCATGCGGATAAGATGGTTCTTAGGACCAGAGCTGCTTTCCTGCCTAAGGTGGTCACTCCCTTACACCTGGGCAATCTATCACTTTACCCACTTTCTATCCTCCCCCCTCATCCTTCTAAGGAGGAAGAGCGACTTCACTGCCTGGACCCCAAGAGGGCGGTCAGATTTTGCCTGGACAGCACTAAAGACTTCAGGTTAGACGACCAACTCTTCATTGGATATGTGGGCAAAATGAAGGGCAAGGCTGTCCACAAGAGAACGCTGTCCTGGTGGATCATCCTCTGCATTAAGATCTGCTACGCCTCGGTCAAGAAGGAGCCTTCTGAAGGTATTCGAGCTCATTCCACCAGAGCGAAGTCGTCTTCTTCGGCTTTAGCTAGAGGTGTCCCTGTTGTAGACATCTGAAAGGCGGCAACTTGGGCCTCCCTTCACACTTTTGCAAAGCACTATTGCTTAGACGCGGAGGTGAGGAAGGACGGCCACTTTGCACGTTCTGTGCTGCAGGAGTTTTTGGTATAAGTAGGCAGACACCCTCCACCAGGAGCGGGACTGCTTGGGGATTCAATTCATAACGTGAGGAATCCACAGGCAGATGTATCCATCAGAAGAACAAGTTACTTACCTTTGGTAACGCTTTTTCTGGCGGATACAGTATCTGCCTGTGGATTCCTCACTGACCCACCCGTCTCCCCGTTGCCTGCCTGTTTATACCGAAAAACAGTTGACATGTCATTCATGTATTTTATTATGGTTTACTTGAAATGAGGGGATACTTGTCACTAGGAAATGTCTATATTTTAGAATTTCCAGTTTCTTGTTTTTTTTATATTCTGTGTATACTTGTGGAAATGTTGTCGGTTCACCCGTTTGCCTCGAACACATGGAAAAAATGGTTGGAACTGACGTCAGCACGCCGACACGGTCTTCTTATGGCTCCAATGACGCCACGCGGAGTCACATGCGGAGCCGTTCCATTGTGATGTACTCGTTGTGCGAGAGCTGTGGAGAAAAGTGTCCATGGAATGCTGCGCATGGGGTTATTTAGAAGGTGAGGAATCCACAGGCAGATACTGTATCCACCAGAAAAAGCTTTACCGAAGGTAAGTAACTTGTTCTTCAGTCCTCTAAGGGTCGAATATTGTAATAGCCATCCCTTTAGCTTGAGCCTATAACATTGCCCTTAATTGCTGGTATTGCACACTAGGGTGGGCTACAAGGCTATATTGAGTTCCAAAGCATTTGGAGTTGAATGGTTCATACGAGGGAATGCCTTTCAACGCAATTTCTCCTAGTTTAATTGAAGAGGCTCAGAATAGCTACATAAGGTAGAAGCCAAAGACAATACGGAAGGATTTGGATTCTGGATGCACCTACTAGAATTATTGCAGAAATGTAACTATTCACTGTCTCCCCGCACCGCACCTTATATATTTCTGATCACACTCTGCTAGTTTGGTAATAAACATGCATGTTTTAAGTATGATAGGAAGTGGATCAGAATCTTGTGGAAATGCAGACAAGGCCAGTCCTCTTTCTTTCATTATTTTTTTCACGAGAGACCCGGAAGATTTCAGTATTCAGCTGGGGAGCTGTCACCAGCGGCCCAAGTCACAAAACATTTGTAAGTTTTGACCCATAGGTTTGCCTACATGAGGATTTGCTACTTTTTGGAGTTTCGAAACATTGCCAGAAGTATGGCTGGAAGTCTGCTCTCAAGGGCTCCTATTTCTTCTGTACTAACTTCACGATAGCGGAGAAGTCTGCGAATGGAGCCCCTATGCAAACTCACACTTTTTCTTTTCTCTTTTTATTTTGCTCTTGTCATTACATTTTTCCCTGTTGAGAAAGCCATCCCCTAACGCCTACCAAATATGGGTATAATCTGTTCCATTCCCACCCTAGAATGGGAGTTACTCCAGTTATCTGCTGAAGTAAATCTCCAACCGTTTCCATGGTAGAGAGGGGTTGGATGACGATTTGGGACTACCCAGAAACGTACATATTTGTGAACGACTCCCAAGCCATGCACTGGAGTGTCCACTTAATCCCTCCTTCCCTCTGTTGTGTAGTTCCCACTAATCCGTAGGACCTGCGCGTTTGTTGGACAACATAAACTGTGGGCGAGGTAATTAGACTGATTCCGGGCTCCTGCAGAATATGTTGGCCTAGACACCAGCTAGCTCACAGTGCCACCATAAGCCCTCCTAACCTTACCAGGGAACGAATAGTTTTTGGCAACCACTGAACATGACAACCCTGACCCCTCAAGGATCGTGGAAACAGATCAGGACCTTTCGCTCTGTCACTCGTGCTCAGAGAAAGAAATATACAGAGAATACACAGTGGGAAGTTTTCAATTTATTTATTGAGCCAACGTTCTTCTTGTATAGTATACATGTTCTGCGATAATTAGTAGACAGAAGCAGATGAAAGTGATTACAAGCACCGAAAGCGTAAATAGTAGATACAGTTCTACCATGGTGCTAAAGCAGTGTATATATGCAGGCATTTAGACAAGGCAGTAATCTGGCATACTCCTACTATGCAAAACCCTACTCTAAGTGTACCTAGAGTGTGTGTGTAGGTGTGAAGCCAAGAATCCCCCCAAGGGACGATTCAACCCCATTACCTGGCAGGAGAGAATGTAAGAGCCCGTCTTGGTCCTGAACTGGACACCCCCTCACTGAGATGTCAAACCGCTGCGTGGTGAAGTCTCAGCATGCAAGGACCCTCGTGTCAGCTGAAGGGCCTCCTATAATAGAAAGCAGCCTTGCGATGTGCGTATATATTAGTGATGTTATGGATATGTAGATAGCCTTGTCACCCCGTGGATGAAGATAGAAACAACATTTGTACATACTACGTACAAGGGCCTTGTACATGATGTTCGAGGCATTGTGATAATGTTGTGCAAAGCTAGATGTGTAAACATAGTAGTTTCAGAGAAGCTAATCCAATATTATCGTGCACGCAAATATGTTCAAAAGGTCACCGTAGAAATGTTATTGTGAAAGCTAGGACAACGTAAGAATTGAGCAGCTTCGCTACATGGGCCTAGCCCGGGCACCTAACACCCACTCCTCATACTAAGGGTCGATATATAAAAGCTATCTAAAAGCCAACAGGCCATAATAAAATTGGACTAAAAAGTCTAAAACCACTTTTAAAATCGTCTAAAAGCAAGCTTCCCTTTAAAATAGTCATAAAAAGCCTTAAAAGTCATTTTAGTATTTGGAATCCGAAGCACCCAGAAAGCCATGGTGCCTAGAAAAATAAAGCAAAAAAAGCTGCTTTGATTCAGTTTGTTTAAAAAATAGACCAAACGATTCCCATCACATGGAAAGGCCAATTGTTTGTGTTCTGAGTGGTAGACGCAACATTGCTTTTGACCACAACCGCAGACAGTGGTCCCAGAGGTTCGCCTCGAAGCATGTTTGTGAGAAGTTGGCCTGGCATATGCTGTCCACTAATTATAGTGGGCACCTTGCACCAGTCCAAACAACCCCTTATTGGAGATAGGTTAAAGACAACCTTATTGAAAGCTATCCTAGTGGTAGCTATGGAGAGCAGCCTTCAGGCTAAGTCTTGAAGGAATGTAAAGCAGCTTGTTTTACCAGTCTATAATCTCTTGAGTGACCAAATGAAAGAGCACCACACCAGGTATATATTCAAAATATATGTATTTATTGCTAAACACACCCCTCTAGTCTCTTTATGAGGCTAGAGTTCGAAGTACATAAGTTAGAAGTTATTTAAACACAGTAATAGCACAAATACACGCTTGGGCCCTAGGGGCGTACCAAACCATATACCAATAAAGTGGTATAAGAACCACGACTGAACTAGACACTAGGCCTAGAGCCTCTAGAAGTGCTTGGACCACAAGGAACCACCCAAGGTAGTGACACAGGGGACCCACGGGGGACGCGTGCAGTGTAAATACACAACCGCGATACGCCGTTGACTTCTATGGAGAAAGTCGTGATCGGGAAATTAGAGAAAAGGGACACTTAAAGGAGGACTTGGAGCAAACCCTTTGAGATCTAGGACTTTGAAGAGTCTCTACCCACGGGAGCACCGGAGTACTCGTGTTACCTCACCCAGGGAAGCCGGGTGCATAGGTGCCTTTCGGGGTCGGGTTTCGTCGTCGATTTGAATGGCGATCTGCTGCAAAGTGCTGCTGGCGACCAAGTGAAAAGTGTCCGGGTGGATCCAAGAGTGGATCGGAGTTCTGAAGAACCTGAAAGCAGAGGGGACAGAGTCTGGGTCACTAGCCAGTGACCAGGAAGGCGATGGACAGATGCCCACCGATGTCGAGTGCTTCAGGTGCGTTGACGGTCGTCTTGACTCTTCAGCCACGAGGTCCAGGAGGCGTTGTCGGCGACCAGGAGCAGGATTCGGGCTGGTACACGATGTCTGTCGAGTGCTGAGGTGTCGGCGACCGGATTGGACCCAACAAGCCTTGGCAACGGCAAGTCTCGATGCAGAGGAAGATCGTCGATGGTGCAGACCAGCAAGGTCTGGGGAACTCACCCAGCGAGGGTAAGTGAGGGCAGGCCTGGAGCAACCAGGATGCCAAGTTAGAAAAAGATTGGCCTTCGTTAAGGCTACTAGCCAACGGGCTAGCGACCGCGAAGGAGCCTCGAGACGCCGCACGTGGATCTGGCTCACAGGACACTCGTGGAGTGGAGGCCAGTGATCTTCGGTGCAGTTGGTGCTGGAGGCTAGGGCTACTCGGAGCCCAAAGCACGACTTCGGGGGAGACCTAGAAGAGGATGCACTTGCAAATGTGCTCGGTGTCCAGGGGTCATGGTCTCAAGTCACCCACGATAGCTACGGGCCTCAGCTTTGCTGGGGACTCAGGGTAGCCTCGGGGAAGTCTGAGAATCCACCTCTGGTGATGCGATGACTTCGGCGTCCGACGGGAGCTTCAGAAATACGAACCGGACAGATGCTTCTTTGGTGCCTGCCAAGCAGGGGAGTCACTCCTTGACCCCAAGGGAGATTCTTCTGTCCTCTAATCGTGAGTAGAGCGTCGAAGGTCCAGGATTCTGTTTCAGAGTTTCGTCCAGGGATAATCTAAAGTCCTAAGGACTGGGTTCCTATACTTATACTAAGGATAGGGGTTGGACTACTCTGTGGCCCCACCTATGGGTGGGTCAGGGCAGAGGGGTGGCTACACCCCTTTCCCTTTGTCCAGTTCGCGCCAAAGCAGGGGCTGCAAGCCCCTGATCCGGTTTGAACTGGGGTATGCACAGGGACACCAAGTGTGCCCCCAGTGCAGGACTTCAAAGCACCAGAAAGTGCTCCCGCCCAGCCCCAATACACATTATCCTGTCTGGGGAGGTGGTCACACCTCCCTGGGACAGGAAACCTATTGTCCAGGCCTCCCTGCCGGAGTTTCGTCCAGCAGCAGGAGGCCAGACTTGTGTCTGTGGCAGTAGCATCCATTTTGTGATGCCAGGCTCTAGAAAGAAGTTACCGGCCAGGCCAGGGTTAACATGTCTCTCCCTCTAGAAGGGTGGAATGCTACCCCGCCGCCAGAATTGGCGGGGGTAGTATTCCAAGATGTTTGACACCAAACACGACATGTTTAGGTGCAGCCATTCCAAAGTTAGCATTTAACGCGAGGTTATAATGCGCTTAAGAGTATATGGTCAGGCTGCACTACAAACAGCATCAGAGAAGGGTCTCAGAACGCTGCAGAGGGGCCCTGCTCATGCAGGGGCACCCCCTCACATAGGAACCACGCACTCTGCCTTCAGGATTGATAAGGCCTGCCATAGGAGTGACTTATAGGTTTATATGTGTGTATGTATGTAGTGATATAGGTAACCTATATCACAGTAAGGGGTGCATGCACCACCTTACCCAGGCTGCAGTAGCAGACCTGTGGTGTCAGTTTGGATGGCCTTCCAGGGGTGGCACAATACATGCTGCAGCCCCTGGTAGGCCTCTGAGGTACCTATGCCCTTGGTACATAGTATGCCATATACTAGGGACTTATAAGGGCACTCCAGATTCCAATCAGAGATGTGCCTAAGGCACATGGAAACCTTTTTACAGAGAAAGCAGATAGACTGGGGCCCTGAATAGCAGGATCCCAGTCCAACTAAGTCATAAACCAGCAAAACACCATAAAAAAGTGGGGGAAACCATATAGTCAGATTCCACCTTCCTACATAGTTTATGAAGCAAAGGTGATTCCATCCGGTTCCCACAGTAGCCGCTGAGGGAGGGACTGCATTCTGTAAGCGTATCGTTGAGCCGGTGTCTGTATCACTAGGAGCCAAAGCATCCCAGGGTGGCTCGAAGAATGCATTCATCAGCAATGGAATACGCTGGGGACAACAATTCCCATGGGCCTTTAAAGGGTCCATCGGTACATCAATGGCCAGTGACGCAACCAATTGTGGTCCTAGGCATAGATCCAATACGTATTTGTGGCTGCAAAGCAGGCAGGGGAATACACGTCGTATGCAGTGAAGCCAGCCAGGCCTGAAGGACAAGAACCAGTGCTCATTTAGTTCTCGAAGCCGAGATGTGCCAAAGCAGTGTACCATGCGTTCACTGGACCGCAGCACAAGCAGTGCTGTCTCCATTCCTGGTTCAACTGGGACGTCCATTGCGGAGCAGAAAAATTAAAATCAGAATTCCCATCACAAGTAGCAGGACAAGCGGAAGGAAGCCCTCCAAAAACGCTTCTCAATACAGTGTATATAAAAGATGGTATAATTCCAAAAATCGTCTGAAAGGTGATAACTAGTCCAGAGCTGACACATTTAAAAAAGTGCACTATTCCCTTTGTATCGGACATATTAAAGTTATGGTGAACCAGCTCCCAAAAATGCAGCAGGAATTTAGTGTGCAGTAGTGTCTGCATCTGAGATGAGGACCTTGCAACCTGGAGATCAAACTTCTCTCTGGCCGAAGTTAAGGCTGCATCCTTTTGAAAAAGCATGGCTTTCAGTTTGCTCAGAGAATCAAAGCGTATGTTGGAAACATTTATCGAAGGCCATAGCATTGCCTCCATAACTGAGCGTGGAGGTGGAAACGGTACTTGTGTGCAATAAGTGACTATGGAATTAAGTGTCACCAGATAAGCAATATCCGGTTCCATTCCACAGCAACTTTGATCATTCAGCATCAAATAGCTCCCATTTGAGGGCAGCTTGAAGACCGGATGAATCACGGCAGCCGGGGAACCCTTCAGATAACAAGACCAGTTCGCAACGGAAACCTTGCATGCTCCATGAAGAGAAATGTCTTTGCAAATTAAGGGCCCACTCATCCTCCCAGTCTGAACCACTAAGGAAAACTTCTGTGTCCCCATTCCTGCATCTAAACCTGAATGGTAATTCCTAGTACTCATGCACATAGCCTTCTCCTAGCGCTTCGTATCTGCTTACCTGTTGGTATTGGAGACCACATTGGAATTGGAAAGTCATAATCTGCAGGGTGATGTGACTATGGATTATCCAGTATGTGGATGGTGTCTCAGCCACGGTAAAAGGTACTTGGTCTAATTTTTCAATGTGCAACATAGTATATTTCGCATCTTTGTGTCATTACTATCTGCCTTTCTGTTAGATCATACGCAGAAAACAGACTTGTACTATTGATGTAACGCCATGGCACGTGGCCATAACGTAATGGACCGTAGTTGTGACTGTCCATGCTGTAAAATAGACTTGTCTTACTGTATTAGGTCAATTGCAGAAGACACGATGTTGCCCAATGAATAAATTCTGGTTAATAATGTGGTCATACTGTTGTCAACCACAGCCAAAGCCATTTCCAAATTAACCCTGTCGATCTTGCACAAACTCTCACCAGCTTCCTGTTGGGAAATTTTCCACAACTCACTGTATATTCCGTACAAGAAGCGCTTTTGTTGTGGGTTCCGAGGACCTAATAAAAAATCCATGAGATCTCTATCATTGTTCTTGTTTTTAGTCTGTTTTCTACAGTTTGTTTTACAGAAATTCTTCAGTGCTTAAGGTGTCGCCACCAAAGAAAATGGGCTTTAAACACTGATGCACTTCCAATGGACAGATGCCCATTTCAGACCCCCACAAGGTCTGCTTGTTGTGCTTGGGGATCTAAGCATGACTGGACTCAAGGTTGTTCCCTAATTTGACCTTATGCACCCTCCAAGGCCATTGGAGTGGAAGGCAAAGTTTTTTATGTCCCATAAAGAGAGTCTGGCAATATGGTGGTCAAGATAGAGTTCTCCTTGAAGTCGTGTTACCCTCCTGTCAGTAATCTTCCAAAGAGAATAAGAGTAACACTGTTCTAAGTTGAGAAGTTGGTCACCTCGGCACACACCTCCTTTGAAATCATCCTCACTCTGCCGAAGGAGCCTCCTCAATGCTGCTGTGTCCAGTGCCTGCCACTCGTCCCATCTGGGTCCTTGCCACCTCTTCCATATGTGGCACTGGTGCCAGAGTTCCTGGCACTGGAAGCTGATCGAGCTCAGTTCCTCAGTGCCATGATGACGCTCTTCAGGTGGGCTGTGGTCCCCTCTGGTGTGCCTTCATGCCCCATGAATCCACTGGCACTCTATATGGCTTTCTGCTGGTGAGTCCACTATCTGTGCCATTCAATCCAAGTGTTCCCCCTCAAGGAATATCTCTGATGCAGACTAGATTTACCCCGGCTCCAGAACCTTCACTAGTGACACTTCCGGTGCCAATGCATGCCACAGCAGTGTGTATGACATCACAGACTCAGTCTCAGGCACCTCTTCCTCCACAGGAACACCCTAGGACCAGGCCTGTCCTCCACAAGACCAGAAGAGGGCTTCAGAGATTGACAGAGGAGGCAACGCACAGAGAACTTTCACAGCCTGAACTAGTGTCACACCAACGCTGCTGCCAAACTATGAAGGAACTCTTCGGGTCTGACTCTGACAATCTACAGATTCCAGACCCAGTCATAAATGATGAAGATAAGAGGAGTGAGGTGGCAAATTTGCAGCCAACCCCTCCTCCCTCTCCCCTACTCCCGCAATCGTCCATAGCAAATATCCAGTAGGAAGTCTTGCAACCAGCTTCGGTGGCATTGAAATCCAAATTACCCTTTAGCGATGCCCTGCTTGAGCCCATCAAGGCAGTGTGGGAGAAGTCTACCTCTGCCCAGTCATCAATTGGCTTATTGTCAGGAGGAACAGACTTGCTCCAGGGGATCCTGCCTTCCCCTCAATCCATCTCTCACCATAGTCTGGGGGTGCATGCTCTGTCCTGCACAAAGCAGAACCCAGGTGCGTTTCAGACAGCCCCTCCGTACAGGAAGTCTAAAGTTGGAGGCAGTCTTGTAAGTCCTTTCAGCTTGGCCGATGAACGCAGCTTCTTCTCCGGTACACTCACGCTTTGTGGGAGATGGCAAACATAGTTGTTCAACATCTCCCACAAAGTTTTGCAGACTACTTTGTCAAAGTGGTGAGGGACGACCAAGATGCCTCCTGTCAGATCATCAGGGCACGCCTGGACACAGTGGATTCTGTGGTAAAGGCCATGGGGTCCTCCACAGTCCTGAGGAGACATGGTTGGCTGATATCTACTGGAATCTCTGGGATGCACAGGCAAGTCTCAAGGATACGGCATTAGATAGGGCTTGCTTATTTTGGGGCAAGTGTGACTGCCTTGGAGAGGTTCCACACTTCCTTGGTCTCCAGTTGCTGTCCCAGGACTAGAGGCAGTTTTGGGAGTTTCCGGGCTTTTCAAAGGGCTTCTCAGCCCTTCCTGCCAGCCCAGTCAGCTCCTGCACCTTTACAGAAGCAAGAACAATAGAAAGGGTCAAGAAGCTCAGCAGCTTCCCTCCTCATCCTCCCCTGCACTGCCTGGAAAGCTGCTTTAGCTTCCCCTTAAAGCAGCAAATGCTGCAAGTTTGGGGACAGGTATCTTCCTTTCTTCAGGCCTGCAAAGCCATAACTTCTGAACAGTGGGGCTTACAAATCATAGAAAGTGGGCATGCCCTACACTTCCAAAAGGCCTCACCCCAGATTCCTTCTCATCAGTCAGAGGATCACCTGCAGATCCTAGAGTGGAAGGTGGCTGCAAAAGGAGCGTATAAGTTGGTCCCAGAGCAGGAAATTGGGCAGTGGTGCTCTTGGTATTTCCTGGTGCCTAAGAAGAGTGGAAGTATTCAACTGGACATCAGAGTAATTTGGTCTCCTTAAGAGAAGGTGCTTCATAATAACCTTCTCAAACTAAAGGCAATCTGCCTATCCCTGAAGGCATTCCTCCCACCCCTTCAGGTCAGTCTATCCAGATATTGACAGACATTGTGTCTGTGTAGTGTCCTCCAGTATCCCTTACAGGGAGCCTTGAGGGACACATTCCGGTTGAAGTGGAGTTTTACACTTCTTTAACCATTTCCTCATATACCCTTGATTCCTGGGATTCTGAGGAATACTCACCAGTGCTGGGCCCAAGCCATTCGCATTGCCCCGACTGGCCTAGAAGGGTGTGGTGGGCAGACATTCTGAGAAACTCCATGTGCCCTTCACTACTTTGTCTGTCTCTCAGGCTGGACCTCCTTTCCCAGTGTTGGGGGAAGATACTGCATCCTAATATCTGGAGCTCCATCTTCATGCTTGGAAATTTAAGCAAGGGTACTTGAGCTCCTTCAAGCTGCCACTGTAGGTGGTGGATGTTATACTGTCAGCTTGTCTTGCCTCCACAAAGTCAGTCTACCCTGGAAGGTGGAACAGATTTGTGCCATAGTGTATGGGACAGGGTGTGAACCACTTGAAAGCTCGCTTGTTAAATCCTTTAGTTTGCCTTACCTCTGGCTCAGCAGGGTTGTGCAGTGGGTGCACTGTCAAGGGGTACATTTATCTGTCTTCCAGATCAGACATCCTTATTCAAATCCCCGCTCGTGATTTGGTTCTTGAAGGGACGTGTTTCCACCTACCCCTTTTGTGATGAACAGTGGGATTTTTAACCTTGTTTTGATGTTTTCGATGGGCGCTACATTTGAACTTCTCCATAATTGCCAGTTGCTTTTGCTCATTTTCAGAAGTAAATGTTTTGCATGTGCCCATTACTTTGGCGAGGCGTGTCAGCTAGTTTAAGGTGCTGGGTGTCTGTCCACCTTTCACATACTTCTACCTAGAGATGCTTGTCCTAAGGACTAAAGTGGCTTCCCTTCCTAGGGTGGTGACCCCCTTTGATCTAGGGCAGTCCACCACCCTTCCTATCTCTTCCCCTACTTCCCTTACACCCAGTCCTACAAATGTGGAAAGACTACAGCAACTGGAGTCCTGGAGGGTGGTCACTTGACCACACCAAGGAGATCAGGTCTGATGACCACCTTCTTGTGGGGTACGTAGGCAACAAAAGAAGAATGGTGATGCAGCAGAGGATCTTATTGTACTGGATCATCTTGTGCATAAAAGTGTGTTACGCCGTTGCCGAAAAGGAACCCCCTGAGGGAATTAGCACTCGTTCCACCAGAGCAAATTTTTTGACCTCTGCACTTTACAGAGATGTCTCTGTGGCTGAGATTTACTGTGCGGCGACATGGGCATATCTCCAAACATTTGCTATGTGTTATTCTTGTGCTCAGAAGTAATAAGGAATGGTAATTTTGCTCTGCAAGGATTTCCTCGTCTGACCACAATTTCAAACCAGCACCTGTAAGTGAGGGGCACTGTTTTGGAATCTGTTCACCAGTGAGGACAGGAGGCAGAAGTATCCATCAGAAGCAAAAGGTACTTACCTTCAGTAATGATCTTTCTCATGGATACTATACCTGCAGATTGCTCAGTGATGCCACCTGCCTTCATGTTCTGAAGGAAGGTCATAGTCCATGTTCTAGAAAGTTTTCAAATTTGATGTTGCACTGCCACAATTAATGTCGTTCCCTCATCTCTGCCTCTAATGGACAAGGAACTGATATTATTGTGCCAGGGTGGGCGCTATATAGGATAGGATAATATTTATAAAGCGCACTTATACCCACGGGTGTCAAGGTGCTAAGCGAGCGGGGGAGGAGAAAAAGTGCCAACACCCAGCTAGGAGGCAAATAACCAGGTTTTTAAAAGTTTCCTGAAGACCGGAAGAGTTCACCTTCGAAATGGAGGGGGGCAAGGAGTTACAGAGTTTGTTTGCTGCCACAGAAAAGGAGCGACCGCCCCACCTGGACCTGTGAAATCTGGGTGACACCAGTTTTTTTTGTGAGGAGGATCTCAAGGACCTCCCTGGAGTGTACCACTGAAACATGGTTTTTAAGTGTGATGAACTATTGCTGTGCATGGCCTTGTGCACCATATTCAGGACTTAGAAGGAAATGCGCTTCCTGATGGGGAGCCAATGCAAGACTTGAATCCCTTCCCTGGCTGACTGATGCTTAGGGATGTTAAGAATCAGCCTCGCCACGGCGTCCTGTACCAACTGGAGCTTGTTCAGGGATCTTGCGTTGCAGTAGTCCAACCGGGAGGTGACTAGTACAATGATAGTGAGCCGGTGTAGTTCCGATGGAATATCTGGCAGTACTTTCCTCAGGGTTTTTAAGATGTAAAAACAGGTACTTACTGTACGGCTGACCTGGGCATCAAAGGACAGACCCTCGTTGAAAATAGCCCCCAGATTTTTTGCAGTTTTGACTGGTACAGGAAGGGGACTGCAAACCACAGGACACCAGGCATGAGACCAGATGGAATTCTGTAGGCCAAAAACTAGCACCTCGGTTTTGTCCGCATTGATCTTTAAAGAATTGTACTTCATCCAGCATACGATGCTGAACATACGTTGATTAAACTTTTGGGCCACTGATTGCAAGTCATTTGATATGGAGACAATGATTTGTGTGTCATCCGCGTAGGAGAGCACCTGGAAACCGAACGATCTCACCAGCTCTGCCGGGGGGGGTCACATAAAGGTTAAAGAGTGGGGCTAAGCGAAGATCCCTAGGGGACCCCGCAGGGAAGGCCAAAGGCCTTTGCTCTAAAGCCTCCACAACTGACAATGTGAGTTCTGCTAGTCATGAAAGAGTGGAGAAGCTGCAGGGCCCTTCCAGTAACTCCTGCTTCCCGCAGACGCTGAATCATGTGCGCTGGAGAGATGGTGTTGAATGCCGCAGAGGTCGAGCAAAATCAGCACTGCAGATCCGCCCTGGTCAACCTGCATGCAGATGCAGTCAATGGCTGCTACTAAGGCGGTTTCAGTGCTGTGACCAGCACGAAATCCATTCTGAGAGCTGTCAAGGATTTCCTGGGCTTCAATGTGTTTCATCAGCTCAACATTGATGAATTTCTCCAGGATTTTGGCCGGGGAGAAGGGAGATAGGTCGGAAGCTCTTCAACTCTGAGGGATCGGCGTTGGGTATTTTAAGAAGAGGTGAGACAATTGCTGTGAGAAGTTGGCCTGGCATATGCTGTCCACTAATTATAGTGGGCACCTTGCACCAGTCCAAACAACCCCTTATTGGAGATAGGTTAAAGACAACCTTATTGAAAGCTATCCTAGTGGTAGCTATGGAGAGCAGCCTTCAGGCTAAGTCTTGAAGGAATGTAAAGCAGCTTGTTTTACCAGTCTATAATCTCTTGAGTGACCAAATGAAAGAGCACCACACCAGGTATATATTCAAAATATATGTATTTATTGCTAAACACACCCCTCTAGTCTCTTTATGAGGCTAGAGTTCGAAGTACATAAGTTAGAAGTTATTAAATCACAGTAATAGCACAAATACACGTTTGGGCCCTAGGGGCGTACCAAACCATATACCAATAAAGTGGTATGCGAACCACGACTGAACTAGACACTAGACCTAGAGCCTCTAGAAGTGCTTGGACCACAAGGAACCACCCAAGGTAGTGACACAGGGGACCCACGGGAGACGCGTGCAGTGTAAATACACAACCGCGATACGCCGTTGACTTCTATGGAGAAAGTCGGGATCGGGAAATTAGAGAAAAGGGACACTTAAAAGAGGACTAGGACAAAACCCTTTGAGATCTAGGACTTTGAAGAGTCTCTACCCACGGGAGCACCGGAGTACTCGTGTTACCTCACCCAGAGAAGCCGGGTGCATAGGTGCCTTTCGGGGTCGGGTTTCGTCGTCGATTCGAATGGCGATCTGCTGCAAAGTGCTGCTGGCGGCCAAGAGAAAAGTGTCCGGGTGGATCCAAAAGTGGATCGGAGTTCTGAAGAACCTGAAAGCAGAGGGGACAGAGTCTGGGTCACTAGCCAGTGACCAGGAAGGCGATGGACAGATGCCCACGATGTCGAGTGCTTCAGGTGCGTTGACGGTCGTCTTGACTCTTCAGCCACGAGGTCCAGGAGGCGTTGTCGGCGACCAGGAGCAGGATTCGGGCTGGTACACGATGTCTGTCGAGTGCTGAGGTGTCGGCGACCGGATTGGACCCAACAAGCCTTGGCAACGGCAAGTCTCGGTGAAGATGTAGATCGTCGATGGTGCAGACCAGCAAGGTCTGTGGAACTCACCCAGCGAGGGTAAGTGAGGGCAGGCCTGGAGCAACCAGGATGCCAAGTTAGAAAAGAATTGGCCTTCGTTAAGGGCTACTAGCCAACGGGCTAGCGACCGCGAAGGAGCCTCGTGACGCCGCACGTGGATCTGGCTTACAGGACACTCGTGGAGTGGGGGCCAGTGATCTTCGGTGCAGGTGGTGCTGGAGGCTAGGGCTACTCGGAGCCCAAAGCACGACTTCTTGGGAGACCCAGAAGAGGATGCACTTGCAAATGTGCTCGGTGTCCAGGGGTCACGGTCTCAAGTCACCCACGATAGCCACGGGCCTCAGCTTTGCTGGGGACTCAGGGTAGCCTCGGGGAAGTCTGAGAATCCACCTCTGGTGATGCGATGACTTCGGCGTCCGACGGGAGCTTCAGAAATGCGAACCGGACAGATGCTTCTTTGGTGCCTGCCAAGCAGGGGAGTCACTCCTTGACCCCAAGGGAGATTCTTCTGTCCTCTAATCGTGAGTAGAGCGTCGAAGGTCCAGGATTCAGTTACAGAGTTTCGTCCAGGGATAATCTAAAGTCCTAAGGACTGGGTTCCTACCTTTATACTAAAGATAGGGGTTGGACTACTCTGTGGCCCCACCTATGGGTGGGTCAGGGCAGAGGGGTGGCTACACCCCTTTCCCTTTGTCCAGTTCGCGCCAAAGCAGGGGCTGCAAGCCCCTGATCCGGTTTGAACTGGGGTATGCACAGGGACACCAAATGTGCCCCCAGTGCAGGACTTCAAAGCACCCGAAAGTGCTCCCGCCCAGCCCCAATACACATTATCCTGTCTGGGGAGGTGGTCACACCTCCCTGGGACAGGAAACCTATTGTCCAGGTCTCCCCTGCCGGAGTTTCGTCCAGCAGCAGGAGGCCAGACTCGTGTCTGTGGCAGCAGCATCCATTTTGTGATGCCAGGGCTCTGGAAAGAAGTTACCGGACTAGTCAGAGTTAACATGTCTTTCACTCTAGAAGGGTGGAATGCTACCCCCGCCGCCAGGATTGGCGGGGGGTAGTATTCCAAGATGTTTGACACCAAACACGACATGTTTAGGTGCAGCCATTCCAAAGTTAGCATTTTACCGCGAGGATATAATGCGCTTAAGAGTATATGGTCAGGCTGCACTACAAACAGCATCAGAGATGGTCTCCGAACGCTGCAGAGGGGCCCTGCTCATGCAGGGGCACCCTCTCACATAGGAACCATGCACTCTGCCTTTAGGATTGATAAGGCCTGCCTTAGGAGTGACTTATAGGTTTATATGTGTGTATGTATTTAGTGATATAGGTAACCTATATCACAGTAAGGGGTGCATGCACCACCTTACCCAGGCTGCAGTAGCAGACCTGTGGTGTCAGTTTGGATGGCCTTCCAGGGGTGGCATAATGCATGCTGCAGCCCCTGGCAGGCCTCTGAGGTACCTATGCCCTTGGTACATAGTATACCATATACTAGGGACTTATAAGGGCACTCCAGATCCCAATCAGTGATGTGCCTAAGGCACATGGAAACCATTTTAGAGAGGAAGCAGCTAGGCTGGGGTTCTGATTAGCAGGGCCCCAGCCAGACTAATGTCGAAAAACAGTGAAGCATCAGCAAAAATGGGGGTACCCATGTGAAGCAGATCCTACTCTCCTACACAACCCCCCAAACGTAGGGACATTAAACTAACCTTGCCCAGTTAAGTCTTCATGTTCTAAGTGGAAATACCTAGAGAGTCCATCTGCATTCGCATGGTTACTCCCAGGCCTATGTTCCACTGTAAAGTCCATCCCCTGTAGGGAAATGGACCACCTAAGCAGTTTGGGGATTTCACCCTTCATTTGTTTTAGCCATAAGAGGGGCTTATGGTCTGTCTGAACCAGGAAGTGTGTACCAAACAAGTATGGCCTCAACTTCTTCAGAGCCCAGACCACAGCAAAGGCCTCCTCTCTATGGCTGACCAACGTTTCTCTCTAGGGGTCAGCCTTCTGCTAATGAAAGCTACTGGCTGATCCTGACCTTCTTCATTCAATTGTGACAGTACAGCCCCTACCCCCAATTCAGATGCATCAGTTTGAACAATGAACTTCTTGGAGTAATCAGAACTCTGCAGAATTGGAGCAGTGCACATGGCCTGCTTGAGGTCATCAAATGCCTTTTGACAGCTAACTGTCCACTGAACCTTTTTGGGCATTTTCTTAGAAGTTAAGTCATTCAGGGGTGTCACTATTGATCCATACCCCTTGACAAATCTCCTATAGTACCCAGTCAGGCCTAAGAAGGCTCTCACCTAAGTCTGGGTAGTGGGAGCAGTCCAGTCCATGATGGTCTGGATCTTGCTCTGCAAAGGTTGAACCTGGCCTCCACCAACAAGGTGGCCCAGGTACACAACCTGACTCTGCCCTATCTGGCACTTAGTGGCCTTGATAGTCAGGCTTGCCTTTTGCAGGGCCTGTAAAACATTCCTGAGGTGGACCAGGTGATCCTCCCAGGTGGAGCTAAAGACAGCAATATCATCTAGATAAGCTGCACTATAGGCTTCCAGTCCTGTGAGAACTGTATTCACCAACCTCTGGAAAGTGGCAGGTGCATTCTTCAGACCAAAGGGCATTACCACAAATTGATAATGTCCACTAGGGGTTGAGAATGCTGTTTTGGGCTTTGCAGTATCAGCTAGTCTGATCTGCCAGTAGCCAGCTGTTAGGTCAAATGTGCTGAGATATTTGGCAGAGGCCAAAGTATCTATGAGCTCATCTGCCCTGGGTATTGGATGGGCATCAGTCCTAGTGACTGCATTGAGACCCCTGTAGTCCACACAAAACCTCATCTCTCTTTTTCCACCACTGGTGTGAGGTTTCGGTACAAGGACTACTGGACTAGCCCAAGGGCTATCTGAGGGTTCAATAACTCCCAATTCCAACATTTTCTGGACTTCAGTCCTGATACAGTCCCTGACATGGTCAGGTTGCCTATAAATCTTGTTTTTAATAGGCAGACTGTCCCCAGTGTCCACTTCATGAGTGCACCAGGTGGTCTGACTGGGTGTCAGTGAAAACATATGTCTAAACTGATTGAGGACTTGCCTGCAATCAGTTTGTTGCTGGGTAGTGAGGCTGCCTGCCAAGGCTACACCATCAACTGACCCATCGTCAGGGTTCTGTGAGAGCAGGTCAGGGAGTGGGTCACTCTCTTCCTCCTGCCCTTCATCAGTAGCCATAAGCAAGCCCATGTCTGCCCTGTCCACATATGGTTTTAACCTGTTGACATGGAGAACCCTGTGGGGACTCCTGGGTGTTCCTAGGTCTACTAAATAAGTGACCTCACCCTTCTGCTCAACAATAGTGTGGGGTCCACTCCATTTATCTTGGAGAGCTGCTGGGGCCACTGGCTCCAACACCCACACCTTCTGTCCTGGCTGGTAAACAGTCAGAACAGCCTTTGGTCATGCCAGGCCTTTTGAAGTTCCTGGCTAGCCTCAAGGTTTTTGGTTGCCTTTATCATGTACTCAGCCATCCTGGAGCGGAGACCAAGTACATAGTCCACTATATCTTGCTTTGGGGGCTTGAGAGGTAACTCCCATCCTTCCTTCACCAAGCACAGTGGACCCCTCACAGGGTGGCCAAACAGAAGTTCAAAAGGGCTGTAACCAACCCCCTTCTGAGGCACCTCCCTATATGCGAATAAAAGGCAGGGCAAGAGTAGGTCCCATCTACGCCTAAGCTTTTCTGGGAGCCCTTTAATCATGCCCTTCAAGGTTTTGTTGAATCTCTCAACTAAACCATTGCATTGTGGGTGATAGGGTGTGGTGAACTTATAAGTCACTCCACACTCCTTCCACATTGCTTTTAAGTACCCAGACATGAAGTTAGCACCCCTGTCTGATACTACCTCCTTAGGAAAGCCCACTCTTGAGAAAATTCCCAGGAGGGCCCTTGCCACCACAGGTGCTGTAGTGGTCCTGAGGGGAATAGCTTCTGGGTACCTGGTGGCATGATCCACTACCACCAGGATAAACCTGTGCCCAGAGGGTGTTTAAGGATCCATGGGACCAACAATGTCAATCCCTACCCTTTCAAAGGGCACCCCCACCACAGGTAGTGGTATCAGGGGGGCCTTTGTAGTGCCACCTGCTTTGCCACTGGCTTGGCAGGTTACACAGGAGCGACAAAACTCCTTACTGTCTTCAGACATGTGGGCCCAGTGAAAGTGAGGGACAATTCTGTCCCAAGTCTTGTTCTGGCCCAGGTGACCTGCTAAGGGAATATCATGGGCTAGGGTCAATAGGAAGCCCCTGAACTTCAGAAGTATTACCAACCTCCTGGTAGCACCAGGCTTGGGGTCTCTACTCTCTGAGTACAGGAGTCCATCATCCCAATACACTGTATGGGGACCACTAGCTTTCCCAGCAGTCTCAGCAGCAGCTTGCTGTCTGAGGGGTTCAAGGGAGGGGCAGCTCTGCTGCTCCTGGCTCAGATCTGCCCTAGAAGGTCCCCCTGTCCCCAAGAACTCAACCTGGTCAGGTTCAAGTTCCTCTGGGACAGTTCCTTCTTCAGGGCTGAGATCATCCCCTCAAGGGACTGATCTTCCTCCTGAGCCAAGGGGAAGGCACTGCCTTAACCCTACTACTCCTCCTCTTGGAAGGCACTTGGTCCATTCTTCCAGAATCCAAGGCCTGTTCAGTGCTAGACATTTTGGCTTGTGACCTGGTCACAGCAAACACATCTGCAGGGATCCCCAGCATTTCTGCATGGGTCCTGAGCTCCACTTCTGCCCAAGCAGAAGTCTCTAAGTCATTGCCAAGCAAGCATTCGACTGGTAGGTTTGCACTCACCACAACCTTCTTAAGGCCAGTTACCCCTCCCCAGGAGAAGTTAACAACTGCCAGAGTATGGTCTGTTCTGACATTGCTAGCATTGGTCACTTGGTACATCTCACCAAGTATAACTTGCCCAGGATTCACAAGGTCTTGTGTCACCATTGTGACACTTGCCCCTGTGTCCCTAAATGCCAAAGCCTCACGTCCATTGATTAAAGGCTGTTGTCTGTACTTGCCCAGATTACTGGGACTCACAGTGGAGGTCACATCCATGCCTCCATCACAGACTAACACAGCCTGAGTCAGTTCTCTGACTAGGTCAGAGCCCAACTCAGTTCCCAGGGTGAACCCTACTAAACCCTTGGCTGGAGCACTCCCACCAACTGTACTAGGGGAACAGGCGCCTTAGGGGCATTGGTGGGTGCTGGACTGGAGTCTTTGGACTTGGTGCAATCACTGGTCCAGTGGGTCTTTTGCTTACAGACCTTGCACCATGGTTTTCTTTGGCCTTTCCCTTTGGTAGACTGTGAATCCCCACCAGAAGAAGATTTTTGGGGGCCTGATGAAGACTTTTGATCTTTACCCTTCTCCCCACCCTTTTCAGAGTTCTTAGCATCTTGCTTCTTGGTTTCCCCACCTTGGTTCTGTACCTTCTGCTTCACCCTGGTTCTGACCCATTTGTCTGCCTTCTTTCCCAATTCTTGGGGAGAGGTCAGATCAGAGTCTACCAGGTATTGATGCAACGGCTGATTTTGACAGTTATTAAGAGTCTGCTCCCTCATTATCAGATTGTACAATCCTGAGAAGTCACACACCTTACTGCCCATCAACCAGCCTTCCAGAGCCTTGGCAGAACAATCCACATAGTCTACCCAGTCTTGAGTCTGTGCTTTTTGGGTGTCTCTGAACTTCAACCTGTACTGTTCAGTGGTTAGGCCAAACCCATCAATAAGAGCACTCTTCAAGACCTTGTAATTATCAGCATCCTCCTCTCTAACAGTGAGGAGCTTATCTCTACCTTTGTCAGCAAAGGAGAGCCACAAGATTGCTGCCCACTGCTCTTGAGGGACCTTCTGTACCTTACAGGCCCTCTCTAATGCAGTTATCCATTTGTGGATATCATCCCCACTCTGGTAGGGAGGGACAATCTTGCTCAGGTTCCTATGGTCATAGGACCTTTCCCTGTCTCTAGGGACATGGCTGCCACCATGGGACTCTAGTCCCAACTTTCTTCTCTCTCTAAGGAGATCTAGGGATTCCCTATCTAAAGCCAATTGCTTTTTTCTGATTTCCAGCTGAGTTTCCTCATACTGGACCAGTCTGTCTCTTTTCTCATGAGAGGATTCCCTCCTGTGAGAGGAGATAGAGCTCCCTATGGAGGTGCCAGAGTGGTTAGACTCCTGAGAAGGAGATCTAGACTTCCTGGGCACACTCTTAATCCTTCCTGGGTGGACAAAGAGGGCATCATTCTGATCATCCTCATCATCTTCCACAGGAGGGATTGGGTTATCCAGGTCAGGGTCATTGTCACCCTCCTGGCCAGTTTCAGAGGGGGGGCTGGGGGTATTGGTACCCCTGGCCTCGTCCTCTTCCTCTGCCCCACCCTCAGCTCCTACCCCTTCAGTCCCCAAGGGCTTACTAAGGTCATAAGCCACCAACAACTCCTTGAGGTGTTGGGTGGTGGGGCTTTGGCCTGTCCTTATTTTTCTCAAGTTGCATAAATCTCTCAATTCCAAGAATGGGAGTGTATCATACTTGGAGGGTGGAAGCTCAATGGCTTCCTGCAAGGATTCTTTAGATCCTACCCTTAAAGACATTACTAGTGTGGTGTGGTGTGGTGTATGCACTACCTACTCTAGTGTGGCCTACTAAACTCTCTTGAGTTGTAGAAAGGGTTGTGCTATCCCTTAACACACAACTCTAAGTTCAGTAGAACTTACTGTATTCTAAGCTTAAATTATATGTACCTTAGGTACCTTTAGTGGTTTTCAGTTGATCAATTCAATTGAGATTATCTGGTAAAACAATAGCAAGCTGGAATCCCACACGCTGCACACCAATGTGAGAAGTTGGCCTGGCATATGCTGTCCACTAATTATAGTGGGCACCTTGCACCAGTCCAAACAACCCCTTATTGGAGATAGGTTAAAGACAACCTTATTGAAAGCTATCCTAGTGGTAGCTATGGAGAGCAGCCTTCAGGCTAAGTCTTGAAGGAATGTAAAGCAGCTTGTTTTACCAGTCTATAATCTCTTGAGTGACCAAATGAAAGAGCACCACACCAGGTATATATTCAAAATATATGTATTTATTGCTAAACACACCCCTCTAGTCTCTTTATGAGGCTAGAGTTCGAAGTACATAAGTTATAAGTTATTAAATCACAGTAATAGCACAAATACACGTTTGGGCCCTAGGGGCGTACCAAACCATATACCAATAAAGTGGTATGCGAACCACGACTGAACTAGACACTAGGCCTAGAGCCTCTAGAAGTGCTTGGACCACAAGGAACCACCCAAGGTAGTGACACAGGGGACCCACGGGAGACGCGTGCAGTGTAAATACACAACCGCGATACGCCGTTGACTTCTATGGAGAAAGTCGGGATCGGGAAATTAGAGAAAAGGGACACTTAAAAGAGGACTAGGACAAACCCTTTGAGATCTAGGACTTTGAAGAGTCTCTACCCACGGGAGCACCGGAGTACTCGTGTTACCTCACCCAGGGAAGCCGGGTGCATAGGTGCCTTTCGGGGTCGGGTTTCGTCGTCGATTCGAATGGCGATCTGCTGCAAAGTGCTGCTGGCGGCCAAGAGAAAAGTGTCCGGGTGGATCCAAGAGTGGATCGGAGTTCTGAAGAACCTGAAAGCAGAGGGGACAGAGTCTGGGTCACTAGCCAGTGACCAGGAAGGCGATGGACAGATGCCCACCGATGTCGAGTGCTTCAGGTGCGTTGATGGTCGTCTTGACTCTTCAGCCACGAGGTCCAGGAGGCGTTGTCGGCGACCAGGAGCAGGATTCGGGCTGGTACACAATGTCTGTCGAGTGCTGAGGTATCGGCGACCGGATTGGACCCAACAAGCCTTGGCAACGGCAAGTCTCGGTGAAGATGTAGATCGTCGATGGTGCAGACCAGCAAGGTCTGTGGAACTCACCCAGCGAGGGTAAGTGAGGGCAGGCCTGGAGCAACCAGGATGCCAAGTTAGAAAAGGATTGGCCTTCGTTAAGGGCTACTAGCCAACGGGCTAGCGACCGCGAAGGAGCCTTGTGACGCCGCACGTGGATCTGGCTTACAGGACACTCGTGGAGTGGGGGCCAGTGATCTTCGGTGCAGGTGGTGCTGGAGGCTAGGGCTACTCGGAGCCCAAAGCACGACTTCTTGGGAGACCCAGAAGAGGATGCACTTGCAAATGTGCTCGGTGTCCAGGGGTCACGGTCTCAAGTCACCCACGATAGCCACGGGCCTCAGCTTTGCTGGGGACTCAGTGTAGCCTCGGGGAAGTCTGAGAATCCACCTCTGGTGATGCAATGACTTCGGCGTCCGACGGGAGCTTCAGAAATGCGAACCGGACAGATGCTTCTTTGGTGCTTGCCAAGCAGGGGAGTCACTCCTTGACCCCAAGGGAGATTCTTCTGTCTTCTAATCGTGAGTAGAGCGTCGAAGGTCCAGGATTCAGTTACAGAGTTTCGTCCAGGGATAATCTAAAGTCCTAAGGACTGGGTTCCTACCTTTATACTAAAGATAGGGGTTGGACTACTCTGTGGCCCCACCTATGGGTGGGTCAGGGCAGAGGGGTGGCTACACCCCTTTCCCTTTGTCCAGTTCGCGCCAAAGCAGCCCCTGATCCGGTTTGAACTGGGGTATGCACAGGGACACCAAATGTGCCCCCAGTGCAGGACTTCAAAGCACCCGAAAGTGCTCCCGCCCAGCCCCAATACACATTATCCTGTCTGGGGAGGTGGTCACACCTCCCTGGGACAGAAAACCTATTGTCCAGGTCTCCCCTGCCGGAGTTTCGTCCAGCAGCAGGAGGCCAGACTCGTGTCTGTGGCAGCAGCATCCATTTTGTGATGCCAGGGCTCTGGAAAGAAGTTACCGGACTAGTCAGAGTTAACATGTCTTTCCCTCTAGAAGGGTGGAATGCTACCCCCGCCGCCAGCATTGGCGGGGGGGGTAGTATTCCAAGATGTTTGACACCAAACACGACATGTTTAGGTGTAGCCATTCCAAAGTTAGCATTTTACCGCGAGGATATAATGCGCTTAAGAGTATATGGTCAGGCTGCACTACAAACAGCATCAGAGATGGTCTCCGAACGCTGCAGAGGGGCCCTGCTCATGCAGGGGCACCCTCTCACATAGGAACCATGCACTCTGCCTTTAGGATTGATAAGGCCTACCTTAGGAGTGACTTATAGGTTTATATGTGTGTATGTATTTAGTGATATAGGTAACCTATATCACAGTAAGAGGTGCATGCACCACCTTACCCAGGCTGCAGTAGCAGACCTGTGGTGTCAGTTTGGATGGCCTTCCAGGGGTGGCATAATGCATGCTGCAGCCCCTGGCAGGCCTCTGAGGTACCTATGCCCTTGGTACATAGTATACCATATACTAGGGACTTATAAGGGCACTCCAGATCCCAATCAGTGATGTGCCTAAGGCACATGGAAACCATTTTAGAGAGGAAGCAGCTAGGCTGGGGTTCTGATTAGCAGGGCCCCAGCCAGACTAATGTCGAAAAACAGTGAAGCATCAGCAAAAAGTGGGGGTACCCATGTGAAGCAGATCCTACTCTCCTACAATTGCTTCCTTCCAGGTGGTTGGGTAAATGCCGGACATGATTGTATTATTGAAGACCCTGCACAGGAAGTTGGCTATTGAGTCAGGAGCAAGATCTTTGGTTTGAGGTGCAGTGATGAGTGGAAAAGTGGACAGGGCAAACTTCCCGGGAGCCTGGGTAAGCTTCCCCTTAGATGGGTCTTCGTTTTCCCCTTTGGCTACCTCTATGGTGGGTTCACCCTCTAAGGTCGGGGTGAACTCATGAAAGATCTTAAGGACTTTATCCTGGAAGTATAGTGCTACTCTGTCACAGAAGTCTTGGGAGGGTTCAAGAGCTGTGTCCCTGGTGGCTCAGCAATCTCCTTTATGACTTTGAATAGCATACTGGAGGAATTGTCATCCGACACTATCTTTCCAGTGAGAAAACGGGATTTGGCCTGAAAGAGGTCGTGTTTGTATTCCCGCAGGAAAGATTTCTGCTTGGCTTTTTCTCAAGGGCAGGGGTCAGCACGCCATTTCCATTCTTGCCTACGGCATTGGTGCCTGAGAGCCATGAGCTCTTCCGAAAACCATGGAGCCGAGGGTTTGGCTCTTCTAGTGACATCATTTTTAAATGGAGCAATTATGTCTAAGGCCTCGATGATCCAATTGCAAAAATCCTCTGCCGTGGGAGGATAAGCGATGTGATTCCCGTCAGAAGCCGAGGCCAAGGCGGCCTTACAGTTGGTGACAGTAACCTTGTTCAATCCCCTGCAACGTTTTTAGGGGAGAGCCCTTGTTCCCTTTAGTGGGATGAGGGAGAATGATTTTAAACTCGACGAGCCAGAGATCGACGCAGCTGAGAGGCTGAACTGCCTCAATCTTTAGATTGTGTGGTTGGCAAAAATGCCATCCAGGGTGTGGCCGGCACTATGGCTTATAGCTCTAGTGATGTCACTCCTGTGCTGAGATTGTGCGAGCACTCCCTACAGGCATGGGAGAGTTTTGGAAAGTTCAGATCAAATTTGGTGCCTGGGAATATTCGACAGGTAAGTAATCTGTGGGTAGATAGAGTACCAGAAAGATAGTTACCAAAGGTAAGTGACTTTTATAACGCAACATCATAATCTTCAAATGGTACTGCCAATGTATTCTTAAATAACTAGAATTAGGTGCATTTATAACTTGTTAAGCGCTAATAATTCATGTACTTTTTATACTTTTTCACTAGTCTATTGTTGGTGATCCATTTTACTTTGTAAAACAGAAAACCCAATCATAGACGAAACCAAATGTCAGGCATTAACATTTAGGAACGTTTACCGGAATCATTCCATGTGATGAACAAGGAACCAATATCCAGATTTTACGGTACCTCAGTTGTCTGAACTCCTCTGTCTTCTTATCCATCGCTATCGTAATTTTATTTTTCCAGTGGCTCACAGTCAGACTGGCTTAGGATGGTCCTAAACAGGAACTAAACTCTGTGAACCATATCTTGAGATAGAAGACTTTTAAATAGGAAATAACTGTAGACCAAATAAATTCAGCCCTTCACAGCCACACTTGTGCCAATGGTACATTGTGAAACATTCACTCAGGTATTTCAGGGACTCCATCTGGTCCTTTAAATGAACACTTCTTAATGCATGGCTGCTGTCTAAGTAACAGGCGTGACTATTACTATTGTTAATGGTACTGAATTTACCAATCTTGAACGACAGAAAGCAGAGTTGGTTGTGCTGGGAATCAACTTCATGTCAATGAGATCTAAGCTCCAAGCATTTAACTTACTTCGTTGTCTTCCCAGCCTACATACCAACTTCCTACACCAAATTGGAGCCTAGTCGAGTTTAATAGTCATCAAACCACTGCACTGAATAATAATATGGTGTGAATGTCAATATCTTATGGCTGTGACAAGACAGAAAATTCCGTGCATGCTTGGGCCATGGTAAATGGTTTTGTATGTTATCAGCGGCATCTTTAGTGCTGTGTTCTTAATCAATACTGTCAAAGAGCGAAATCGGATCATGAATACTTTCCTGCCCTCACATGTGCAAAATCCAAGACTCGCCTTCCACCACCCAGGGGGGGAGCTGAAGGGGGTTTACCACAAACACAGGGCCAGTGTTTTGCAACTCTATAGCACCTCTGGTTTATATTAGGGGTCTGTGAAATTTTGGGAAAATTAAGCAATGTTAGGCATAATTACATGAAATGCAAAACTGGCCATCTTTTTGCGTGAAATGCATCCTTGCCCCCGCACAAGGTGCATGGACGCATTTTGTGATTTTAAAAATCGCTTTAAAAAGCACAAATACTGCCAGTCAGTCAAATTTTCTTTATTTCGGTTGATAAAAACCATAAAAGATACAGCCACACAAGTCATGATTAAGACATTCTAAGCTAAAAAGGAACGTTCAGAAAGGAAATGGGCAATTGAAGGATAAAAAGATGGCTCTGGTTAACATAAGTCAACGTGGAAAAAGGCATGGGTATTACAATTCCCAAATAGTTCATAGTTGAGATGTCTCTGGCAATACAAGGCGGGGCAATAGGGCCACAAGACTAAAGTGCTAGTGCATTAACAAATATTACATAGAACGATTACCAAATTTATAGCCCACACATAAAACAACAAAACATAATTGCCCCTTATCCCTTGGTAGTGCCCTTACTCTATATCAACAAATAACATTAAAATACATAAAATATTGCCATAAAAACAGCTATTTACAATATAAAAATAACAACATTGGGAATTGAACCTCACTTGTCTGGTCATTACAGATTCCATTTCGTCAATCAGGGCCAGACATCGGTGTTAGCAGCGCTCTCCTTCTAATCGCCCAAAAGTGGCCTAGGAAGTTCGCAGTTGCGCATCGAAAAGAAGTCTAGCATCTGACTTTAATATGCGCAAGGCATCTTTAGAGTTTAGGGTTCCTAATTGTCTGCACACAGAGGCTAACAATTTGCTCCTTGGTTTTGCATAGGCTGTGCAGGCAAAAAAGACATGGCCTATTGATTCATGTGGGCATGAACAGGATGGACAACCCTTGGGTTGAGATTTATTTATCAGCCAGGAGTTGGTAAAGGCGTTGATTGGTAAACTACCGTGCCTGAACTGTGTATACAATTTCCTGCCGTCTGGCACCTTGATGATATCAAAGTAGCTTTCTAAATGACAATTGGTTTTCAAGTCAATGAAAGCATCCGTTAGGCTGCCATGTTGGCTTTTCAGAAAATTGTTCTGCTCAACCCATGCCCAGTACAATAGCTTTACTTGGCCTCTGGAATAAGATAGTGAATGACGGGTAACCTGTTTTGGCAAGCCGATGCTTGACCGAAGAATGTCTACATGTTTGATCCAGCCAATCTTTTTGGTAGTATCCAAAACAGAGACCTCGCTAAAAGCTGCAGCATATGGTGCCAGATCAGGAGTGGTGACCAATCTGTGCCAAACAGCAGTGGGTGAAGCCTCGCAAGATCATTAATAGACTTAATGCCCAGATCAAGTTTAAGAGGAGTGCTTTGGGGAAGGGATACCATGTTCCTAAGGAACTTGTTTTCCACTGCTGAGAGATCATTTGCAATTACTGTGCCCCACAACTCTGCCCCATAAAGAGCACTGCTCACAGCCTTACAGCTGTACAATTTAAGAGCAGGTGCTACTGGCTTGTTATATGATAGGCGATGCTCCCGCCTCAGAGCCCCAGTTAGCTGGGAGAATTTCAAAGATGCCTTCTCAAGATGGTTCTTCCAAGCCATTCCCTTAGACAGCTTGATACCCAAATAGTCAAATGAGCTGACCCTCTCGAGCGGTACATTGTCCAGGAACAAATTTCCCTTGAAGGATTTGTGAGGGTTTAACATCATTAGCTTGGTTTTAGTGGTGTTAATAACCAAGCCCCTCATCACAAAAAGCCTTAAATTGATTCAATAATTTTTGGAGGCCCATGGGGGTTTTAGAAACCAGGAGGGTATCGTCAGCGAATAGTAGTGTTGAGATTTTATGGTTCGCCAAAGACACAACATCAGCTGGAATGGAGCACAAGAGATCAGCTACTTGATTAACATACAGGGAGAAAAGGGTTGGGGCTAAAACGCATCCCTGTCGGACCCCCCGCTGGATCTTAATGGGCTCGGTGGTTTGTCCCTGGTTTTCCCATCTCACACGGGCAAAGTTTTCTTTGTGCAACCTGATTAGAAGTTCCAGGATTGCCAGGGGCATTCCCATATCCCTAAGCACCCGCCAAAGTAAATCCCTGGGCACAAGGTCGAAGGCTGTTTTTAAATCTATAAAGGCGAGATCTGAAAGAGACACGTTAGTGATAGATTCCTTACCTTAGAATATCCCCAGGCGTCAGACTGGATCTGGAAAGTTTTTTCGTCAGCAGTACCCCTGCGCGTCGGTAGGTGGCGTCGTGCGGCTCCGCGTTCGTCGCTGGCGTCGTAGGTGCCGAGATGACATCACGGAGACTACTTAGGCGCCACCCATGCGCGCTGACGTCAGTTCTTTCTTTTTCCGCGCCAGCAAGCGCAGATCCGGTTAGAGCACGTACCTTAGTCACTTTTTGACTAGTTGTTTTTTGGGACTTTTGTCTCTAATTTCGACATTTTGACTCCTGGTGCCACGTAGGGATGCCTGGTTTTAAAACCTGCGGGGCCTGCCGCCGTACGATGTCGGTGGCCGACCCCCATGGCGTCTGTCTCTACTGTCTAGAGCGCGACCATGACTCCTGGTCATGTTCCGACTGTCTGGCCATGGCTCCGAAGGCTTTGCGGGAGCGGTCCTGAAAGCTGCTGGAGGCCCGACAGTTGTCTCCGTGCCGTTCCAGGTCCAGGGGTCGCTCGAGGGACCGACCACGGAGTCGCCATCATCTCTCCTCGGGGTCCAAGTCTTCGCCCTCGGATTCGGGTAAGCGACGTCATAAAAAGAAGTCGAAGAAGCGCGTACGCTCTCTGACCTCCCCTCGTCGGTCTTCTGACGCGGACGAGGGGGCCCGGGGTCTTTTCCCTGCGGCTCCGTTGGAGCCTGTCAGTCCCGCGGCCTACCCGGCATACCCGGGTCCGTCGGCGACTCCGGCCCAGGTGCAAGAGTTTCTTGCTGCCATGGACCGCATTTTCGGGCCTAGGGCTCCCGCTCGTGCGCCTTCGGGCCCCGCGGTCCCTTTTGGGGGCCCTTGGTTGCCGCCGGCTCCGCCGTCGCCGCCGGCGGCTCCGGCCCCCGGAGCCCCAAGGTCCTCCGCCGGCAGCTCCGGCCCCGGCGCCGCAAGGTCCTCAGCCGGCGACTCCGGTGCCGCAGAGTCCTCCGCCGGCGGCTCCGGCGCCCCCTGCGGCTCCCTTCCCAGCGCCGCCCTGGGAGCCGTTCAGCCCACCTCCGCCCTTGCCCGCGTTTCCAGCTTGGAACCCGGATTGGGCCTTGGAGCCGGAGCGGCGCCGATCGGCACCGTTCCCGGCGCCGGTGGAGCATTTCTTTTCCCCTGTGCCTCCCTCGCCGTTGCAGCCTGTGCCTCGGGCTGTTGGGGAAGAGGAGGACTGGGAGGGGTCGGAGGACCCTCTTGCACGGCAGTGTGAGTCCGAACAGGAGTGGGCAGAAGACTCAGAGGATGCCAGTGGCCTTGACCTCTCCTCTGAGCCTGGGTTTGTGTCTCCTCCCACTCTCATGGAGGAAGGTGCAACCTACACTGTGGTGCTCCGTAGAGCAGCTGAGGCTCTTGGCCTTGAATTGCCTACTGTTGCCCTCCAAACTAACCTCCTTACTGAGGTGCTTCAGCCTACAGCAAGTTCTGTGGAACCTCTGCTTCCGTTCAATGAGGCCTTGACAGATGTTTTGATGGGTACCTGGTCTAGGCCAGCCACAGGGGTCCCTGTAGATAAAAATGTGGCCAGACGTCACCGTCCGGCACCGGGTGACCCTGCCTTTCTAACAACTCATCTGACACCGGAGAGCCTGGTCATTCAGGCTTCCACTTCCCAAACAGCATTCCCTACCGCTCCGCCGGATAAGGAATCCAAAAAGTTGGAGCAGCTTGGCAAAAGGTTTTTTTCCTCTGCCAGCCTGGGGCTGCGGTCGGTCAACACCACATGCCTCTTGGGCCGCTATTCTCACGCTGTGTGGGACACGGTGGCACGAACTCTGCCCCAGTGCCCCGAAGAGGTTCGGGCTGTGCTTTCCCAAGCTGTTGCAGAGGGGAAGGATGCCGCGAAGTTCGCCATTCGGTGTGGGTTGGACACCGCGGACTCTTTGGGAAGAGCCATCTCCATGACAGTGGCCTTGCGGCGACATGCCTGGCTGCGGTCCACGGGGTTTTCGGGGGATGTCCAGAGTTCCCTCATGGACATTCCTTTTGATGGTACTCGCCTTTTTGGTGATAAGGTAGACAGTGCGCTGGAGCGTTTTTAGGACTCTCGGGCTACAGCCAAGTCCTTGGGTCTCTCCACCTCCTGCCCAGCCACGTCTACTTTTCGTTCCTTTCGTGGCCGTGGCAGGGGCGCCTCTACACGTCCGTTCCAAAGGCCTGCGCAGAACCAGCCTCAGCGTGGCCGCGGGCGCGGTGGCTGCCGTGGCGGCACAGGGGGCCAGCGTGCAGGTCAGCCCACCTCCGCTCCCGCAGCATCCGCCTCAAAGCCTTCCTAATCCGCGCTTTGGGGTGCACCCCACGCCGGTGGGCGGCAGGATTCAACATCACCTCCCCCACTGGCGCTCTGTCACTTCGGACAGTTGGGTGCTACAAATCATCCGAAGGGGCTATTCCCTCCCCTTCGAGTCTGCCCCACCATCCATGCCACCTCAGTTCCACCGCATGTCGGGGGATCACTTAGTGCTTCTCCGACAGGAAGTCACGGCCCTCTTGGCCAAGGGGGCCATCGAGCGTGTTCCTGGGCCAGAAGTAGGACATGGATGTTATTCCTGTAGGAGAGTAGGATCTGCTTCACATGGGTACCCCCACTTTTTGCTGATGCTTCACTGTTTTTCGACATTAGTCTGGCTGGGGCCCTGCTAATCAGAACCCCAGCCTAGCTGCTTCCTCTCTAAAATGGTTTCCATGTGCCTTAGGCACATCACTGATTGGGATCTGGAGTGCCCTTATAAGTCCCTAGTATATGGTATACTATGTACCAAGGGCATAGGTACCTCAGAGGCCTGCCAGGGGCTGCAGCATGTATTATGCCACCCCTGGAAGGCCATCCAAACTGACACCACAGGTCTGCTACTGCAGCCTGGGTAAGGTGGTGCAGGCACCCCTTACTGTGATATAGGTTACCTATATCACTAAATACATACACACATATAAACCTATAAGTCACTCCTAAGGCAGGCCTTATCAATCCTAAAGGCAGAGTGCATGGTTCCTATGTGAGAGGGTGCCCCTGCATGAGCAGGGCCCCTCTGCAGCGTTCGGAGACCATCTCTGATGCTGTTTGTAGTGCAGCCTGACCATATACTCTTAAGCGCATTATATCCTCGCGGTAAAATGCTAACTTTGGAATGGCTGCACCTAAACATGTCGTGTTTGGTGTCAAACATCTTGGAATACTACCCCCCCGCCAATCCTGGCGGCGGGGGTAGCATTCCACCCTTCTAGAGTGAAAGACATGTTAACTCTGACTAGTCCGGTAACTTCTTTCCAGAGCCCTGGCATCACAAAATGGATGCTGCTGCCACAGACACGAGTCTGGCCTCCTGCTGCTGGACGAAACTCCGGCAGGGGAGGCCTGGACAATAGGTTTCCTGTCCCAGGGAGGTGTGACCACCTCCCCAGACAGGATAATGTGTATTGGGGCTGGGCGGGAGCACTTTCGGGTGCTTTGAAGTCCTGCACTGGGGGCACATTTGGTGTCCCTGTGCATACCCCAGTTCAAACCGGATCAGGGGCTGGCAGCCCCTGCTTTGGCGCGAACTGGACAAAGGGAAAGGGGTGTAGCCACCCCTCTACCCTGACCCACCCATAGGTGGGGCCACAGAGTAGTCCAAACCCTATCTTTAGTATAAAGGTAGGAACCCAGTCCTTAGGACTTTAGATTATCCCTGGACGAAACTCTGAAACTGAATCCTGGACCTTCGACGCTCTACTCACGATTAGAGGACAGAAGAATCTCCCTTGGGGTCAAGGAGTGACTCCCCTGCTTGGCAGGCACCAAAGAAGCATCTGTCCGGCCGCATTTCTGAAGCTCCCGTCGGACGCCGAAGTCATTGCATCACCAGAGGTGGATTCTCAGACTTCCCCGAGGCTACCCTGAGTCCCCAGCAAAGCTGAGGCCCGTGGCTATCGTGGGTGACTTGAGACCGTGACCCCTGGACACCGAGCACATTTGCAAGTGCATCCTCTTCTGGGTCTCCCAAGAAGTCGTGCTTTGGGCTCCGAGTAGCTCTAGCCTCCAGCACCAACTGCACCGAAGATCACTGGCCCCCACTCCACGAGTGTCCTGTAAGCCAGATCCACGTGCGGCGTCACGAGGCTCCTTCGCGGTCGCTAGCCCGTTGGCTAGTAGCCCTTAACGAAGGCCAATCTTTTTCTACCTTGGCATCCTGGTTGCTCCAGGCCTGCCCTCACTTACCCTCGCTGGGTGAGTTCCACAGACCTTGCTGGTCTGCACCATCGACGATCTACATCTTCACCGAGACTTGCCGTTGCCAAGGCTTGTTGGGTCCAATCCGGTCGCCGACACCTCAGCACTCGACAGACATCGTGTACCAGCCCGAATCCTGCTCCTGGTCGCCGACAACGCCTCCTGGACCTCGTGGCTGAAGAGTCAAGACGACCGTCAACGCACCTGAAGCACTCGACATCGGTGGGCATCTGTCCATCGCCTTCTTGGTCACTGGCTAGTGACCCAGACTCTGTCCCCTCTGCTTTCAGGTTCTTCAGAACTCCGATCCACTCTTGGATCCACCCGGACACTTTTCTCTTGGCCGCCAGCAGCACTTTGCAGCAGATCGCCATTCGAATCGACGACGAAACCCGACCCTGAAAGGCACCTATGCACCCGGCTTCCCTGGGTGAGGTAACACGAGTACTCCGGTGCTCCCGTGGGTAGAGACTCTTCAAAGTCCTAGATCTCAAAGGGTTTTGTCCTAGTCCTCTTTTAAGTGTCCCTTTTCTCTAATTTCCCGATCCCGACTTTCTCCATAGAAGTCAACGGCGTATCGCGGTTGTGTATTTACACTGCACGCGTCTCCCGTGGGTCCCCTGTGTCACTACCTTGGGTGGTTCCTTGTGGTCCAAGCACTTCTAGAGGCTCTAGGCCTAGTGTCTAGTTCAGTCGTGGTTCGCATACCACTTTATTGGTATATGGTTTGGTACGCCCCTAGGGCCCAAACGTGCATTTGTGCTATTACTGTGATTTAATAACTTATAACTTATGTACTTCGAACTCTAGCCTCATAAAGAGACTAGAGGGGTGTGTTTAGCAATAAATACATATATTTTGAATATATACCTGGTGTGGTGCTCTTTCATTTGGTCACTCAAGAGATTATAGACTGGTAAAACAAGCTGCTTTACATTCCTTCAAGACTTAGCCTGAAGGCTGCTCTCCATAGCTACCACTAGGATAGCCTTCAATAAGGTTGTCTTTAACCTATCTCCAATAAGGGGTTGTTTGGACTGGTGCAAGGTGCCCACTATAATTAGTGGACAGCATATGCCAGGCCAACTTCTCACATTGGTGTGCAGCGTGTGGGATTCCAGCTTGCTATTGTTTTACCAGATAATCTCAATTGAATTGATCAACTGAAAACCACTAAAGGTACCTAAGGTACATATAATTTAAGCTTAGAATACAGTAAGTTCTACTGAACTTAGAGTTGTGTGTTAAGGGATAGAACAACCCTTTCTACAACTCAAGAGAGTTTAGTAGGCCACACTAGAGTAGGTAGTGCATACACCACACTAGTAATGTCTTTAAGGGTAGGATCTAAAGAATCCTTGCAGGAAGCCATTGAGCTTCCACCCTCCAAGTATGATACACTCCCATCCTTGGAATTGAGAGCTTTATGCAACTTGAGAAAAATAAGGACAGGCCAAAGCCCCACCACCCAACACCTCAAGGAGTTGTTGGTGGCTTATGACCTTAGTAAGCCCGTGGGGACTGAAGGGGTAGGAGCTGAGGGTGGGGCAGAGGAAGAGGAGGAGGCCAGGGGTACCAATACCCCAGCCCCCTCTGAGACTGGCCAGGAGGGTGACAATGATCCTGACCTGGATAACCCAATCCCTCCTGTGGAAGATGATCAGGATGATCAGGATGATGCCCTCTTTGTCCCCCCAGGAAGGATTAAGAGTGTGCCCAGGAAGTCTAGATCTCCTTCTCAGGAGTCTAACCACTCTGGCACCTCCATAGGGAGCTCTATCTCCTCTCACAGGAGGGAATCCTCTCATGAGAGAAGAGACAGACTGGTCCAGTATGAGGAAACTCAGCTGGAAATCAGAAAAAAGCAATTGGCTTTAGATAGGGAATCCCTAGATCTCCTTAGAGAGAGAAGAAAGTTGGGACTAGAGTCCCATGGTGGCAGCCATGTCCCTAGAGACAGGGAAAGGTCCTATGACCATAGGAACCTGAGCAAGATTGTCCCTCCCTACCAGAGTGGGGATGATATCCACAAATGGATAACTGCATTAGAGAGGGCCTGTAAGGTACAGAAGGTCCCTCAAGAGCAGTGGGCAGCAATCTTGTGGCTCTCCTTTGCTGACAAAGGTAGAGATAAGCTCCTCACTGTTAGAGAGGAGGATGCTGATAATTACAAGGTCTTGAAGAGTGCTCTTATTGATGGGTTTGGCCTAACCACTGAACAGTACAGGTTGAAGTTCAGAGACACCCAAAAGCACAGACTCAAGACTGGGTAGACTATGTGGATTGTTCTGCCAAGGCTCTGGAAGGCTGGTTGATGGGCAGTAAGGTGTGTGACTTCTCAGGATTGTACAATCTGATAATGAGGGAGCAGATTCTTAATAACTGTCAAAATCAGCTGTTGCATCAATACCTGGTAGACTCTGATCTGACCTTTCCCCAAGAATTGGGAAAGAAGGCAGACAAATGGGTCAGGACCAGGGTGAAGCAGAAGGTACAGAACCAAGGTGGGGAAACCAAGAAGCAAGATGCTAAGAACTCTGACAAGGGTGGGGAGAAGGGTAAAGATCAAAAGTCTTCATCAGGCCCCCAAAAATCTTCTTCTGGTGGGGATTCACAGTCTACCAAAGGGAAAGGCCAAAGAAAACCATGGTGCAAGGTCTGTAAGCAAAAGACCCACTGGACCAGTGATTGCACCAAGTCCAAAGACTCCAGTCCAGCACCCACCAATGCCCCTAAGGCACCTGTTCCCCCTAGTACAGTTGGTGGAAGTGCTCCAGCAAAGGGTTTAGTAGAGTTCACCCTGGGAACTGAGTTGGGCTCTGACCTAGTCAGGGAACTGACTCAGGCTGTGTTAGTCTGTGATGGAGGCATGGATGTGACCTCCACTGTGAGTCCCAGTAATCTGGGCAAGTACAGACAACAGCCTTTAATCAATGGACGTGAGGCTTTGGCATTTAGGGACACAGGGGCAAGTGTCACAATGGTGACACAAGACCTTGTGCTTCCTGGGCAAGTTATGCTTGGTGAGATGTACCAAGTGACCAATGCTAGCAATGTCAGAACAGACCATACTCTGGCAGTTGTTAACTTCTCCTGGGGAGGGGTAACTGGCCTTAAGAAGGTTGTGGTAAGTGCAAACCTACCAGTCGAATGCTTGCTTGGCAATGACTTAGAGACTTCTGCTTGGGCAGAAGTGGAGCTCAGGACCCATGCAGAAATGCTGGGGATCCCTGCAGATGTGTTTGCTGTGACCAGGTCACAAGCCAAAATGTCTAGCACTGAACAGGCCTTGGATTCTGGAAGAATGGACCAAGTGCCTTCCAAGAGGAGGAGTAGTAGGGTTAAGGCAGTGCCTTCCCCTTGGCTCAGGAGGAAGATCAGTCCCTTGAGGGGGATGATCTCAGCCCTGAAGAAGGAACTGTCCCAGAGGAACTTGAACCTGACCAGGTTGAGTTCTTGGGGACAGGGGGACCTTCTAGGGCAGATCTGAGCCAGGAGCAGCAGAGCTGCACCTCCCTTGAACCCCTCAGACAGCAAGCTGCTGCTGAGGCTGCTGGGAAAGCTAGTGGTCCCCATACAGTGTATTGGGATGATGGACTCCTGTACTCAGAGAGTAGAGACCCCAAGCCTGGTGCTACCAGGAGGTTGGTAATACCTTTGAAGTTCAGGGGCTTCCTATTGACCCTAGCCCATGATATTCCCCTAGCAGGTCACCTGGGCCAGAACAAGACTTGGGACAGAATTGTCCCTCACTTTCACTGGCCCCACATGTCTGTAGACAGTAAGGAGTTGTGTCGCTCCTGTGTAACCTGCCAAGCCAGTGGCAAAGCAGGTGGCACTACAAAGGCCCCCCTGATACCACTACCTGTGGTGGGGGTGCCCTTTGAAAGGGTAGGGATTGACATTGTTGGTCCCATGGATCCCCAAACAGCCTCTGGGCACAGGTTTATCCTGGTGGTAGTGGATCATGCCACCAGGTACCCAGAAGCTATTCCCCTCAGGACCACTACAGCACCTGTGGTGGCAAGGGCCCTCCTGGGAATCTTCTCAAGAGTGGGCTTTCCTAAGGAGGTAGTATCAGACAGGGGTGCAAACTTCATGTCTGGGTACTTAAAAGCAATGTGGAAGGAGTGTGGAGTGACTTATAAGTTCACCACACCCTATCACCCACAATGCAATGGTTTAGTTGAGAGATTCAACAAAACCTTGAAGGGCATGATTAAAGGGCTCCCAGAAAAGCTTAGGCGTAAATGGGACATACTCTTGCCCTGCCTTTTATTCGCATATAGGGAGGTGCCTCAGAAGGGGTTGGTTACAGCCCTTTTGAACTTCTGTTTGGCCACCCTGTGAGGGGTCCACTGTGCTTGGTGAAGGAAGGATGGGAGTTACCTCTCAAGCCCCCAAAGCAAGATATAGTGGACTATGTACTTGGTCTCCGCTCCAGGATGGCTGAGTACATGAAAAAGGCAACCAAAAACCTTGAGGCTAGCCAGGAACTTCAAAAGGCCTGGCATGACCAAAAGGCTGTTCTGACTGTTTACCAGCCAGGACAGAAGGTATGGGTGTTGGAGCCAGTGGCCCCAGCAGCTCTCCAAGATAAATGGAGTGGACCCCACACTATTGTTGAGCAGAAGGGTGAGGTCACTTATTTAGTAGACCTAGGAACACCCAGGAGTCCCCACAGGGTTCTCCATGTCAACAGGTTAAAACCATATGTGGACAGGGCAGACATGGGCTTGCTCATGGCTACTGATGAAGGGCAGGAGGAAGAGAGTGACCCACTCCCTGACCTGCTCTCACAGAACCCTGACGATGGGTCAGTTGATGGTGTAGCCTTGGCAGGCAGCCTCACTACCCAGCAACAAACTGACTGCAGGCAAGTCCTCAATCAGTTTAGACATATGTTTTCACTGACACCCAGTCAGACCACCTGGTGCACTCATGAAGTGGACACTGGGGACAGTCTGCCTATTAAAAACAAGATTTATAGGCAACCTGACCATGTCAGGGACTGTATCAGGACTGAAGTCCAGAAAATGTTGGAATTGGGAGTTATTGAACCCTCAGATAGCCCTTGGGCTAGTCCAGTGGTCCTTGTACCGAAACCTCACACCAGTGGTGGAAAAAGAGAGATGAGGTTTTGTGTGGACTACAGGGGTCTCAATGCAGTCACTAGGACTGATGCCCATCCAATACCCAGGGCAGATGAGCTCATAGATACTTTGGCCTCTGCCAAATATCTCAGCACATTTGACCTAACAGCTGGCTACTGGCAGATCAGACTAGCTGATACTGCAAAGCCCAAAACAGCATTCTCGACCCCTAGTGGACATTATCAATTTGTGGTAATGCCCTTTGGTCTGAAGAATGCACCTGCCACTTTCCAGAGGTTGGTGAATACAGTTCTCACAGGACTGGAAGCCTATAGTGCAGCTTATCTAGATGATATTGATGTCTTTAGCTCCACCTGGGAGGATCACCTGGTCCACCTCAGGAATGTTTTACAGGCCCTGCAAAAGGCAGGCCTGACTATCAAGGCCACTAAGTGCCAGATAGGGCAGAGTCAGGTTGTGTACCTGGGCCACCTTGTGGGTGGAGGCCAGGTTCAACCTTTGCAGAGCAAGATCCAGACCATCATGGACTGGACTGCTCCCACTACCCAGACTCAGGTGAGAGCCTTCTTAGGCCTGACTGGGTACTATAGGAGATTTGTCAAGGGGTATGGATCAATAGTGACACCCCTGAATGACTTAACTTCTAAGAAAATGCCCAAAAAGGTTCAGTGGACAGTTAGCTGTCAAAAGGCATTTGATGACCTCAAGCAGGCCATGTGCACTGCTCCAATTCTGCAGAGTCCTGATTACTCCAAGAAGTTCATTGTTCAAACTGATGCATCTGAATTGGGGGTAGGGGCTGTACTGTCACAATTGAATGAAGAAGGTCAGGATCAGCCAGTAGCTTTTATTAGCAGAAGGCTGACCCCTAGAGAGAAACGTTGGTCAGCCATAGAGAGGGAGGCCTTTGCTGTGGTCTGGGCTCTGAAGAAGTTGAGGCCATACTTGTTTGGTACACACTTCCTGGTTCAGACAGACCATAAGCCCCTCTTATGGCTAAAACAAATGAAGGGTGAAAACCCCAAACTGCTTAGGTGGTCCATTTCCCTACAGGGGATGGACTTTACAGTGGAACATAGGCCTGGGAGTAACCATGCGAATGCAGATGGACTCTCTAGGTATTTCCACTTAGAACATGAAGACTTAACTGGGCAAGGTTAGTTTAATGTCCCTACGTTTGGGGGGGGTTGTGTAGCAGAGAGGGATCTGCTTCACATGGGTACCCCCACTTTTTGCTGATGCTTCACTTTTTTTAGACATTAGTCTGGCTGGGGCCCTGCTAATCAGAACCCCAGCCTAGCTGCTTCCTCTCTAAAATGGTTTCCATGTGCCTTAGGCACATCACTGATTGGGATCTGGAGTGCCCTTATAAGTCCCTAGTATATGGTATACTATGTACCAAGGGCATAGGTACCTCAGAGGCCTGCCAGGGGCTGCAGCATGTATTATGCCACCCCTGGAAGGCCATCCAAACTGACACCACAGGTCTGCTACTGCAGCCTGGGTAAGGTGGTGCATGCACCCCTTACTGTGATATAGGTTACCTATATCACTAAATACATACACACATATAAACCTATAAGTCACTCCTAAGGTAGGCCTTATCAATCCTAGAGGCAGAGTGCATGGTTCCTATGTGAGAGGGTGCCCCTGCATGAGCAGGGCCCCTCTGCAGCGTTCGGAGACCATCTCTGATGCTGTTTGTAGTCCAGCCTGACCATATACTCTTAAGCGCATTATATCCTCGCGGTAAAATGCTAACTTTGGAATGGCTGCACCTAAACATGTCGTGTTTGGTGTCAAACATCTTGGAATACTACCCCCCCGCCAATCCTGGCGGCGGGCATTCCACCCTTCTAGAGGGAAAGACATGTTAACTCTGACTAGTCCGGTAACTTCTTTCCAGAGCCCTGGCATCACAAAATGGATGCTGCTGCCACAGACACGAGTCTGGCCTCCTGCTGCTGGACGAAACTCCGGCAGGGGAGGCCTGGACAATAGGTTTCCTGTCCCAGGGAGGTGTGACCACCTCCCCAGACAGGATAATGTGTATTGGGGCTAGGCGGGAGCAATTTCGGGTGCTTTGAAGTCCTGCACTGGGGGCACATTTGGTGTCCCTGTGCATACCCCAGTTCAAACCGGATCAGGGGCTTGCAGCCCCTGCTTTGGCGCGAACTGGACAAAGGGAAAGGGGTGTAGCCACCCCTCTGCCCTGACCCACCCATAGGTGGGGCCACAGAGTAGTCCAACCCCTATCTTTAGTATAAAGATAGGAACCCAGTACTTAGGACTTTAGATTATCCCTGGACGAAACTCTGAAACTGAATCCTGGACCTCCGACGCTCTACTCACGATTAGAGGACTGAAGAATCTCCCTTGGGGTCAAGGAGTGACTCCCCTGCTTGGCAGGCACCAAAGAAGCATCTGTCCGGTTCGCATTTCTGAAGCTCCCGTCGGACGCCGAAGTCATCGCATCACCAGAGGTGGATTCTCAGACTTCCCGAGGCTACCCTGAGTCCCCAGCAAAGCTGAGGCCCGTGGCTATCGTGGGTGACTTGAGACCGTGACCCCTGGACACCGAGCACATTTGCAAGTGCATCCTCTTCTGGGTCTCCCAAGAAGTCGTGCTTTGGGCTCCGAGTAGCCCTAGCCTCCAGCACCACCTGCACCGAAGATCACTGGCCCCCACTCCACGAGTGTCCTGTAAGCCAGATCCATGTGCGGCGTCACGAGGCTCCTTCGCGGTCGCTAGCCCGTTGGCTAGTAGCCCTTAACGAAGGCCAATCCTTTTCTTACTTGGCATCCTGGTTGCTCCAGGCCTGCCCTCACTTACCCTCGCTGGGTGAGTTCCCCAGACCTTGCTGGTCTGCACCATCGACGATCTACATCTTCACCGAGACTTGCCGTTGCCAAGGCTTGTTGGGTCCAATCCGGTCGCCGACATCTCAGCCCTCGACAAACCTCGTGTTCCAGCCCGAATCCTGCTCCTGGTCGCCGACAACGCCTCCTGGACCTCGTGGCTGAAGAGTCAAGACTACCATCAACGTACCTGAAGCACTCGACATCGGTGGGCATCTGTCCATCGCCTTCCTGGTCACTGGCTAGTGACCCAGACTCTGTCCCCTCTGCTTTCAGGTTCTTCAGAACTCCGATCCACTCTTGGATCCACCCGGACACTTTTCTCTTGGCCGCCAGCAGCACTTTGCAGCAGATCGCCATTCGAATCGACGACGAAACCCGACCCCGAAAGGCACCTATGCACCCGGTTTCCCTGGGTGAGGTAACACGAGTACTCCGGTGCTCACGTGGGTAGAGACTCTTCAAAGTCCTAGATCTCAAAGGGTTTTGTCCTAGTCCTCTTTTAAGTGTCCCTTTTCTCTATTTTCCCGATCCCGACTTTCTCCATAGAAGTCAACGGCGTATCGTGGTTGTGTATTTACACTGCACGCGTCTCCCGTAGGTCCCCTGTGTCACTACCTTGGGTGGTTCCTTGTGGTCCAAGCACTTCTAGAGGCTCTAGGCCTAGTGTCTAGTTCAGTCGTGGTTCGCATACCACTTTATTGGTATATGGTTTGGTACGCCCCTAGGGCCCAAACGTGTATTTGTGCTATTACTGTGATTTAATAACTTATAACTTATGTACTTCGAACTCTAGCCTCATAAAGAGACTAGAGGGGTGTGTTTAGCAATAAATACATATATTTTGAATATATACCTGGTGTGGTGCTCTTTCATTTGGTCACTCAAGAGATTATAGACTGGTAAAACAAGCTGCTTTACATTCCTTCAAGACTTAGCCTGAAGGCTGCTCTCCATAGCTACCACTAGGGTAGCTTTCAATAAGGTTGTCTTTAACCTATCTCCAATAAGGGGTTGTTTGGACTGGTGCAAGGTGCCCACTATAATTAGTGGACAGCATATGCCAGGCCAACTTCTCACAAGAGCCAGTCAGTCAGAGAGAGTTAGTCAGTCAGAGAGTCAGTCAGTCAGAGAGAGAGAGTCAATCAGTCAGAGAGAGAGAGAGAGAGAAAGTCAGTCAGAGAGAGAGCCAGTCAGTCAGTCAGAGAGAGTTAGTCAGTCAGAGAGTCAGTCAGAGAGAGTAAGTCAGTCAGAGAGAGTAAGTCAGTCAGAGAGAGTAAGTCAGTCAGAGAGAGTAAGTCAGTCAGAGAGTCAGTCAGAGAGAGTAAGTCAGTCAGAGAGAGTAAGTCAGTCAGAGAGAGTAAGTCAGTCAGAGAGAGAGAGTCAGTTAGTCAGCGAGAGAGAGTCAGTTAGTCAGCGAGAGAGAGTCGGTCAGAGAGAGAGTCGGTCAGAGAGAGAGTCGGTCAGAGAGAGAGTCGGTCAGAGAGAGAGTCAGTCAGAGAGAGAGTCGGTCAGAGAGAGAGTCAGTCAGAGAGAGAGTCGGTCAGAGAGAGAGTCGGTCAGAGAGAGAGTCGGTCAGAGAGAGAGTCAGTCAGAGAGAGAGTCAGTCAGTCTGAGAGAGTCAGTCAGTCTGAGAGAGTCAGTCAGTCGGAGAGAGTCAGTCAGTCGGAGAGAGTCAGTCAGTCGGAGAGAGAGAGAGTCAGTCAGAGAGAGAGAGAGAGAGAGTCAGTCGGAGAGAGAGAGAGAGAGTCAGTCGGAGAGAGAGAGTCAGTCGGAGAGAGAGTCAGCCAGAGAGAGAGAGTCAGAGAGAGAGAGCCAGTCAGTCAGTTAGTCAGCGAGAGAGAGTCAGTCAATCAGAGAGAGTCGGTCAGAAAGAGTCGGTCAGAGAGAGTCGGTCAGAGAGAGTCGGTCAGAGAGAGTCGGTCAGAGAGAGTCGGTCAGAGAGAGTCGGTCAGAGAGAGTCGGTCAGAGAGAGTAAGTCAGTCAGAGAGAGTAAGTCAGTCAGAGAGAGTAAGTCAGTCAGAGAGAGTAAGTCAGTCAGAGAGAGTAAGTCAGTCAGAGAGAGTAAGTCAGTCAGAGAGAGAGAGTCAGTCAGAGAGAGAGAGTCAGTCAGAGAGAGAGAGTCAGTCATTTAGTCAGCGAGAGAGAGTCAGTCAGTCGGAGAGAGTCAGTCAGTCGGAGAGAGTCAGTCGGAGAGAGTCAGTCGGAGAGAGTCAGTCGGAGAGAGAGTCAGAGAGAGAGAATCAGTCAGTCAGAGAGAGAGAATCAGTCAGTCGGAGAGAGAGTCAGTCAGTCGGAGAGAGAGTCAGTCAGTCGGAGAGAGAGTCAGTCGAAGAGAGAGTCAGTCAGTCGGAGAGAGAGTCAGTCAGTCGGAGAGGGAGTCAGTCAGTCGGAGAGAGAGTCAGTCAGTCGGAGAGAGAGTCGGTCAGAGAGAGAGTCGGTCAGAGAGAGAGTCGGTCAGAGAGAGAGTCGGTCAGAGAGAGAGTCGGTCAGAGAGAGAGTCGGTCAGAGAGAGAGTCAGTCAGAGAGAGAGTCAGTCAGAGAGAGTGTCAGTCAGAGAGAGTGTCAGTCAGAGAGAGTAAGTCAGTCGGAGAGAGTAAGTCAGTCGGAGAGAGTAAGTCAGTCGGAGAGAGTGTCAGTCGGAGAGAGTGTCAGTCGGAGAGAGTGTCAGTCGGAGAGAGTCAGTCAGTCGGAGAGAGTCGGTCAGAGAGAGTCAGTCGGAGAGAGTCAGTCGGAGAGAGTCAGTCGGAGAGAGTCAGTCAGTCGGAGAGAGTCAGTCAGTCGGAGAGAGTCAGTCAGAGAGAGTAAGTCAGTCAGAGAGAGTAAGTCAGTCAGAGAGAGTAAATCAGTCAGAGAGAGTAAGTCAGTCAGAGAGAGTAAGTCAGTCAGAGAGAGAGTCAGTCAGAGAGTCAGTCAGAGAGTCAGTCAGAGAGTCAGTCAGAGAGTCAGTCAGAGAGTCAGTCAGTCAGAGAGAGAGCCAGTCAGTCAGAGAGAGAGAGCCAGTCAGTCAGTCATAGAGAGTCAGTCAGAGAGAGAGAGCCAGTCAGTCATAGAGAGTCAGTCAGAGAGAGAGAGCCAGTCAGTCAGTCATAGAGAGTCAGTCAGAGAGAGAGACTGTCAGAGAGAGAGAGCCAGTCAGTCAGTCATAGAGAGTCAGAGAGAGAGAGCCAGTCAGTCAGTCATAGAGAGTCAGTCAGAGAGAGAGCCAGTCTGTAGGAAGGTAGAATCTGACTATATGGTTGCCCCCACTTTTTTTATGGGGTTTTGCTGGTTTATGACTTAGTTGGACTGGGATCCTGCTATTCAGGGCCCCAGTCTATCTGCTTTCTCTGTAAAATGGTTTCCATGTGCCTTAGGCACATCACTGATTGGAGTCTGGAGTGCCCTTATAAGTCCCTAGTATATGGTATACTATGTACCCAGGGCATAGGTACCTCAGAGGCCTGCCAGGGGCTGCAGCATGCATTATGCCACCCCTGGAAGGCCATCCAAACTGACACCACAGGTCTGCTACTGCAGCCTGAGTAAGGTGGTGCATGCACCCTTACTGTGATATAGGTTACCTATATCACTATATACATACACACATATAAACCTATAAGTCACTCCTATGGCAGGCCTTATCAATCCTGAAGGCAGAGTGCGTGGTTCCTATGTGAGAGGGTGCCCCTGCATGAGCAGGGCCCCTCTGCAGCGTTCGGAGACCATCTCTGATGCTGTTTGTAGTGCAGCCTGACCATATACTCTTAAGCGCATTATATCCTCGCAGTAAAATGCTAACTTTGGAATGGCTGCACCTAAACATGTCGTGTTTGGTGTCAAACATCTTGGAATACTACCCCCCGCCAATCCTGGCGGCGGGGGTAGCATTCCACCCTTCTAGAGGGAAAGACATGTTAACTCTGACTAGTCCGGTAACTTCTTTCCAGAGCCCTGGCATCACAAAATGGATGCTGCTGCCACAGACACGAGTCTGGCCTCCTGCTGCTGGACGAAACTCCGGCAGGGGAGGCCTGGACAATAGGTTTCCTGTCCCAGGGAGGTGTGGTCACCTCCCCAGACAGGATAATGTGTATTGGGGCTGGGCGGGAGCACTTTCGGGTGCTTTGAAGTCCTGCACTGGGGGCACATTTGGTGTCCCTGTGCATACCCCAGTTCAAACCGGATCAGGGGCTTGCAGCCCCTGCTTTGGCGCGAACTGGACAAAGGGAAAGGGGTGTAGCCACCCCTCTGCCCTGACCCACCCATAGGTGGGGCCACAGAGTAGTCCAACCCCTATCTTTAGAATAAAGGTAGGAACCCAGTCCTTAGGACTTTAGATTATCCCTGGACGAAACTCTGAAACTGAATCCTGGACCTTCGACGCTCTACTCACGATTAGAGGACTGAAGAATCTCCCTTGGGGTCAAGGAGTGACTCCCCTGCTTGGCAGGCACCAAAGAAGCATCTGTCCGGTTCGCATTTCTGAAGCTCCCGTCGGACGCCGAAGTCATCGCATCACCAGAGGTGGATTCTCAGACTTCCCCGAGGCTACCCTGAGTCCCCAGCAAAGCTGAGGCCCGTGGCTATCGTGGGTGACGTGAGACCGTGACCCCTGGACACCGAGCACATTTGCAAGTGCATCCTCTTCTGGGTCTCCCAAGAAGTCATGCTTTGGGCTCCGAGTAGCCCTAGCCTCCAGCACCACCTGCACCGAAGATCACTGGCCCCCACTCCACGAGTGTCCTGTAAGCCAGATCCACATGCGGCGTCACGAGGCTCCTTCGCGGTCGCTAGCCCGTTGGCTAGTAGCCCTTAACGAAGTCCAATCCTTTTCTTACTGGGCATCCTGGTTGCTCCAGGCCTGCCCTCACTTACCCTCGCTGGGTGAGTTCCACAGACCTTGCTGGTCTGCACCATCGACGATCTACATCTTCACCGAGACTTGCCGTTGCCAAGGCTTGTTGGGTCCAATCCGGTCGCCGACACCTCAGCACTCGACAGACATCGTGTACCAGTCCGAATCCTGCTCCTGGTCACCGACAACGCCTCCTGGACCTCGTGGCTGAAGAGTCAGGACGACCGTCAACGCACCTGAAGCACTCGACATCGGTGGGCATCTGTCCATCGCCTTCCTGGTCACTGGCTAGTGACCCAGACTCTGTCCCCTCTGCTTTCAGGTTCTTCAGAACTCCGATCCACTCTTGGATCCACCCGGACACTTTTCTCTTGGCCGCCAGCAGCACTTTGCAGCAGATCGCCATTCGAATCGACGACGAAACCCGACCCCGAAAGGCACCTATGCACCCGGCTTCCCTGGGTGAGGTAACACGAGTACTCCGGTGCTCCCGTGGGTAGAGACTCTTCAAAGTCCTAGATCTCAAAGGGTTTTGTCCTAGTCATCTTTTATGTGTCCCTTTTCTCTATTTTCCCGATCCCGACTTTCTCCATAGAAGTCATCGGCGTATCGCGGTTGTGTATTTACACTGTACGCGCTCTCCCGTAGGTCCCCTGTGTCACTACCTTGGGTGGTTCCTTGTGGTCCAAGCACTTCTAGAGGCTCTAGGCCTAGTGTCTAGTTCAGTCGTGGTTCGCATACCACTTTATTGGTATATGGTTTGGTACGCCCCTAGGGCCCAAACGTGTATTTGTGCTATTACTGTGATTTAATAACTTATAACTTATGTACTTCGAACTCTAGCCTCATAAAGAGACTAGAGGGGTGTGTTTAGCAATAAATACATATATTTTGAATATATACCTGGTGTGGTGCTCTTTCATTTGGTCACTCAAGAGATTATAGACTGGTAAAACAAGCTACTTTACATTCCTTCAAGACTTAGCCTGAAGGCTGCTCTCCATAGCTACCACTAGGATAGCTTTCAATAAGGTTGTCTTTAACCTATCTCCAATAAGGGGTTGTTTGGACTGGTGCAAGGTGCCCACTATAATTAGTGGACAGCATATACCAGGCCAACTTCTCACACAGTCAAACAGTCATAGAGAGCCAGTCAGTCGGAGAGAGAGAGAGAGAGTCAGTCAGTCGGAGAGAGAGAGAGACTCAGTCAGTCGGAGAGAGAGAGTCAGTCAGTCGGAGAGAGAGAGAGAGAGAGAGAGTCAGTCAGAGAGAGAGAGTCAGTCAGTCGGAGAGAGAGAGAGTCAGTCAGTCGGAGAGAGAGAGTCAGTCAGAGAGAGAGAGTCAGTCAGTAAGAGAGAGTCAGTCAGTAAGAGAGAGTCAGTCAGAGAGAGAGAGTCAGTCAGTCAGAGAGAGTCAGTCAGTCGGAGAGAGAGTCAGTCAGAGAGAGAGAGTCAGTCAGAGAGAGAGTCAGTCAGAGAGTCAGTCAGTCAGCGAGAGAGAGAGTCAGTCAGTCAGAGAGAGTCGGTCAGAGAGAGAGTCGGTCAGAGAGAGTCGGTCAGAGAGAGTCGGTCAGAGAGAGTCGGTCAGAGAGAGAGTCGGTCAGAGAGTCAGTCAGAGAGAGAGTCAGTCAGAGAGAGAGTCAGTCAGAGAGAGAGTCAGTCAGAGAGAGAGTCAGTCAGTCGGAGAGAGTCAGTCAGTCGGAGAGAGTCAGTCAGTCGGAGAGAGAGAGAGTCAGTCAGAGAGAGAGTCAGTCAGAGAGAGAGTCAGAGAGAGAGTCAGTCGGAGAGAGAGAGAGTCAGTCAGAGAGAGAGTCAGTCAGAGAGAGAGTCAGTCAGAGAGAGAGTCAGTCAGAGAGAGAGTCAGTCAGAGAGAGAGTCAGTCAGAGAGAGAGTCAGTCAGTCGGAGAGAGTCAGTCAGTCGGAGAGAGTCAGTCAGTCGGAGAGAGAGAGAGAGTCAGTCAGAGAGAGAGTCAGTCAGAGAGAGAGTCAGTCAGAGAGAGAGTCAGAGAGTCAGTCAGAGTCAGTCAGAGTCAAAGAGTCAGTCAGAGAGTCAGTCAGAGAGTCAGCGAGAGAGAGAGTCAGTCAGTTAGTCAGCGAGAGAGAGTCAGTCAGTCAGAGAGAGTCAGTCAGCGAGAGAGAGTCAGTCAGTCAGAGAGAGTCAGTCAGTCAGAGAGTCAGTCAGAGAGAGAGTCAGTCAGAGAGAGTCAGTCAGAGAGAGAGTCAGTCAGTCAGAGAGTCAGTCAGAGTCAGTCAGAGAGTCAGTCAGCGAGAGAGAGAGTCAGTCAGTCAGTTAGTCAGCGAGAGAGAGTCAGTCAGAGAGAGTCAGTCAGCGAGAGAGAGTCAGTCAGAGAGAGTCAGTCAGCGAGAGAGAGAGTCAGTCAGTCAGTTAGTCAGCGAGAGAGAGTCAGTCAGAGAGAGTCAGTCAGCGAGAGAGAGTCAGTCAGAGAGAGTCAGTCAGCGAGAGAGAGTCAGTCAGTCGGAGAGTCAGTCAGTCAGAGAGAGTCAGTCAGCAGAGAGAAAGAGTCAGTCAGAGAGAGAGCCAGTCAGTCAGAGAGAGTTAGTCAGTCAGAGAGAGAGTCAGTCAGTCAGAGAGAGTCAGTCAGTCAGTCAGTAAGTCAGAGAGAGAGAGTCAGTCAGTCAGAGAGAGTCAGTCAGTCAGAGAGAGTCAGTCAGTCAGAGAGAGTCAGTCAGTCGGAGAGAAAGAGTCAGTCAGAGAGAGAGCCAGTCAGTCAGAGAGAGTCAGTCAGTCGGAGAGAAAGAGTCAGTCAGAGAGAGAGCCAGTCAGTCAGAGAGAGTTAGTCAGTCAGAGAGAGAGAGAGTCAGTCAGAGAGAGAGAGTCAGTCAGAGAGAGAGAGTCAATCAGTCAGAGAGAGAGAGAGAGAGAGAAAGAGTCAGTCAGAGAGAGAGCCAGTCAGTCAGAGAGAGTTAGTCAGTCAGAGAGTCAGTCAGAGAGAGTCAGTCAGAGAGAGAGCCAGTCAGTCAGTCAGAGAGAGTCAGTCAGAGAGTCAGTCAGAGAGAGTCAGTCAGAGAGAGTCAGTCAGAGAGAGTCAGTCAGAGAGAGTCAGTCAGAGAGAGTCAGTCAGAGAGAGTCAGTCAGAGAGAGTAAGTCAGTCAGAGAGAGTAAGTCAGTCAGAGAGAGTAAGTCAGAGAGAGAGAGTCAGTCAGAGAGAGAGAGTCAGTCAGTCAGTTAGTCAGCGAGAGAGAGTCAGTCAGAGAGAGTCGGTCAGAGAGAGTCGGTCAGAGAGAGAGCCGGTCAGAGAGCGAGTCGGTCAGAGAGAGAGCCAGTCAGAGAGAGAGCCAGTCAGAGAGAGAGCCAGTCAGAGAGAGAGCCAGTCAGAGAGAGAGAGCCAGTCAGAGATAGAGAGCCAGTCAGAGAGAGAGAGTCAGTCAGAGAGAGTCAGTCAGAGAGAGAGAGCCAGTCAGTCAGTCATAGAGTCAGTCAGAGAGAGAGAGTCAGTCAGAGAGAGAGAGCCAGTCAGTCATAGAGTCAGTCAGAGAGAGAGAGCCAGTCAGTCAGTCATAGAGAGTCAGTCGGAGAGAGAGAGCCAGTCAGACAGTCATAGAGAGCCAGTCAGTCAGTCATAGAGAGTCAGTCGGAGAGAGAGAGCCAGTCAGACAGTCATAGAGAGCCAGTCAGTCGGAGAGAGAGAGTCAGTCAGTCAGAGAGAGTCAGTCAGTCATAGAGAGTCAGTCAGAGAGAGAGAGCCAGACATTCATAGAGAGCCAGTCAGTCGGAGAGAGAGAGTCAGTCGGAGAGAGAGAGTCAGTCAGAGAGAGAGAGTCAGTCAGAGAGAGTCAGTCAGAGAGAGAGAGAGTCAGTCAGAGAGAGAGAGCCAGTCAGACAGTCATAGAGAGCCAGTCAGTCGGAGAGAGAGAGAGAGAGAGAGTCAGTCAGTCAGTCAGAGAGAGAGTCAGTCAGTCAGAGAGAGAGTCAGTCGGAGAGAGAGAGTCAGTCAGTCAGAGAGAGAGTCAGTCAGTCAGAGAGAGAGTCAGTCAGTCAGAGAGAGAGTCAGTCGGAGAGAGAGAGTCAGTCAGTCAGAGAGAGAGTCAGTCAGAGAGAGAGTCAGTCAGTCGGAGAGAGAGTCAGTCGAAGAGAGAGTCAGTCAGTCGGAGAGAGAGTCAGTCAGTCGGAGAGGGAGTCAGTCAGTCGGAGAGAGAGTCAGTCAGTCGGAGAGAGAGTCGGTCAGAGAGAGAGTCGGTCAGAGAGAGAGTCGGTCAGAGAGAGAGTCGGTCAGAGAGAGAGTCAGTCAGAGAGAGAGTCAGTCAGAGAGAGAGTCAGTCAGAGAGAGTGTCAGTCAGAGAGAGTGTCAGTCAGAGAGAGTAAGTCAGTCGGAGAGAGTAAGTCAGTCGGAGAGAGTGTCAGTCGGAGAGAGTGTCAGTCGGAGAGAGTGTCAGTCGGAGAGAGTGTCAGTCGGAGAGAGTCAGTCAGTCGGAGAGAGTCAGTCGGAGAGAGTCAGTCGGAGAGAGTCAGTCGGAGAGAGTCAGTCAGTCGGAGAGAGTCAGTCAGTCGGAGAGAGTCAGTCAGAGAGAGTAAGTCAGTCAGAGAGAGTAAGTCAGTCAGAGAGAGTAAATCAGTCAGAGAGAGTAAGTCAGTCAGAGAGAGTAAGTCAGTCAGAGAGAGAGTCAGTCAGAGAGTCAGTCAGAGAGTCAGTCAGAGAGTCAGTCAGAGAGTCAGTCAGAGAGTCAGTCAGTCAGAGAGAGAGCCAGTCAGTCAGAGAGAGAGAGCCAGTCAGTCAGTCATAGAGAGTCAGTCAGAGAGAGAGAGCCAGTCAGTCATAGAGAGTCAGTCAGAGAGAGAGAGCCAGTCAGTCAGTCATAGAGAGTCAGTCAGAGAGAGAGACTGTCAGAGAGAGAGAGCCAGTCAGTCAGTCATAGAGAGTCAGAGAGAGAGAGCCAGTCAGTCAGTCATAGAGAGTCAGTCAGAGAGAGAGCCAGTCTGTAGGAAGGTAGAATCTGACTATATGGTTGCCCCCACTTTTTTATGGGGTTTTGCTGGTTTATGACTTAGTTGGACTGGGATCCTGCTATTCAGGGCCCCAGTCTATCTGCTTTCTCTGTAAAATGGTTTCCATGTGCCTTAGGCACATCACTGATTGGAGTCTGGAGTGCCCTTATAAGTCCCTAGTATATGGTATACTATGTACCCAGGGCATAGGTACCTCAGAGGCCTGCCAGGGGCTGCAGCATGCATTATGCCACCCCTGGAAGGCCATCCAAACTGACACCACAGGTCTGCTACTGCAGCCTGAGTAAGGTGGTGCATGCACCCCTTACTGTGATATAGGTTACCTATATCACTATATACATACACACATATAAACCTATAAGTCACTCCTATGGCAGGCCTTATCAATCCTGAAGGCAGAGTGCGTGGTTCCTATGTGAGAGGGTGCCCCTGCATGAGCAGGGCCCCTCTGCAGCGTTCGGAGACCATCTCTGATGCTGTTTGTAGTGCAGCCTGACCATATACTCTTAAGCGCATTATATCCTCGCAGTAAAATGCTAACTTTGGAATGGCTGCACCTAAACATGTCGTGTTTGGTGTCAAACATCTTGGAATACTACCCCCCGCCAATCCTGGCGGCGGGGGTAGCATTCCACCCTTCTAGAGGGAAAGACATGTTAACTCTGACTAGTCCGGTAACTTCTTTCCAGAGCCCTGGCATCACAAAATGGATGCTGCTGCCACAGACACGAGTCTGGCCTCCTGCTGCTGGACGAAACTCCGGCAGGGGAGGCCTGGACAATAGGTTTCCTGTCCCAGGGAGGTGTGGTCACCTCCCCAGACAGGATAATGTGTATTGGGGCTGGGCGGGAGCACTTTCGGGTGCTTTGAAGTCCTGCACTGGGGGCACATTTGGTGTCCCTGTGCATACCCCAGTTCAAACCGGATCAGGGGCTTGCAGCCCCTGCTTTGGCGCGAACTGGACAAAGGGAAAGGGGTGTAGCCACCCCTCTGCCCTGACCCACCCATAGGTGGGGCCACAGAGTAGTCCAACCCCTATCTTTAGAATAAAGGTAGGAACCCAGTCCTTAGGACTTTAGATTATCCCTGGACGAAACTCTGAAACTGAATCCTGGACCTTCGACGCTCTACTCACGATTAGAGGACTGAAGAATCTCCCTTGGGGTCAAGGAGTGACTCCCCTGCTTGGCAGGCACCAAAGAAGCATCTGTCCGGTTCGCATTTCTGAAGCTCCCGTCGGACGCCGAAGTCATCGCATCACCAGAGGTGGATTCTCAGACTTCCCCGAGGCTACCCTGAGTCCCCAGCAAAGCTGAGGCCCGTGGCTATCGTGGGTGACGTGAGACCGTGACCCCTGGACACCGAGCACATTTGCAAGTGCATCCTCTTCTGGGTCTCCCAAGAAGTCATGCTTTGGGCTCCGAGTAGCCCTAGCCTCCAGCACCACCTGCACCGAAGATCACTGGCCCCCACTCCACGAGTGTCCTGTAAGCCAGATCCACATGCGGCGTCACGAGGCTCCTTCGCGGTCGCTAGCCCGTTGGCTAGTAGCCCTTAACGAAGTCCAATCCTTTTCTTACTGGGCATCCTGGTTGCTCCAGGCCTGCCCTCACTTACCCTCGCTGGGTGAGTTCCACAGACCTTGCTGGTCTGCACCATCGACGATCTACATCTTCACCGAGACTTGCCGTTGCCAAGGCTTGTTGGGTCCAATCCGGTCGCCGACACCTCAGCACTCGACAGACATCGTGTACCAGTCCGAATCCTGCTCCTGGTCACCGACAACGCCTCCTGGACCTCGTGGCTGAAGAGTCAGGACGACCGTCAACGCACCTGAAGCACTCGACATCGGTGGGCATCTGTCCATCGCCTTCCTGGTCACTGGCTAGTGACCCAGACTCTGTCCCCTCTGCTTTCAGGTTCTTCAGAACTCCGATCCACTCTTGGATCCACCCGGACACTTTTCTCTTGGCCGCCAGCAGCACTTTGCAGCAGATCGCCATTCGAATCGACGACGAAACCCGACCCCGAAAGGCACCTATGCACCCGGCTTCCCTGGGTGAGGTAACACGAGTACTCCGGTGCTCCCGTGGGTAGAGACTCTTCAAAGTCCTAGATCTCAAAGGGTTTTGTCCTAGTCATCTTTTATGTGTCCCTTTTCTCTATTTTCCCGATCCCGACTTTCTCCATAGAAGTCATCGGCGTATCGCGGTTGTGTATTTACACTGTACGCGTCTCCCGTAGGTCCCCTGTGTCACTACCTTGGGTGGTTCCTTGTGGTCCAAGCACTTCTAGAGGCTCTAGGCCTAGTGTCTAGTTCAGTCGTGGTTCGCATACCACTTTATTGGTATATGGTTTGGTACGCCCCTAGGGCCCAAACGTGTATTTGTGCTATTACTGTGATTTAATAACTTATAACTTATGTACTTCGAACTCTAGCCTCATAAAGAGACTAGAGGGGTGTGTTTAGCAATAAATACATATATTTTGAATATATACCTGGTGTGGTGCTCTTTCATTTGGTCACTCAAGAGATTATAGACTGGTAAAACAAGCTACTTTACATTCCTTCAAGACTTAGCCTGAAGGCTGCTCTCCATAGCTACCACTAGGATAGCTTTCAATAAGGTTGTCTTTAACCTATCTCCAATAAGGGGTTGTTTGGACTGGTGCAAGGTGCCCACTATAATTAGTGGACAGCATATACCAGGCCAACTTCTCACACAGTCAAACAGTCATAGAGAGCCAGTCAGTCGGAGAGAGAGAGAGAGAGTCAGTCAGTCGGAGAGAGAGAGAGACTCAGTCAGTCGGAGAGAGAGAGTCAGTCAGTCGGAGAGAGAGAGAGAGAGAGAGAGTCAGTCAGAGAGAGAGAGTCAGTCAGTCGGAGAGAGAGAGAGTCAGTCAGTCGGAGAGAGAGAGTCAGTCAGAGAGAGAGAGTCAGTCAGTAAGAGAGAGTCAGTCAGTAAGAGAGAGTCAGTCAGAGAGAGAGAGTCAGTCAGTCAGAGAGAGTCAGTCAGTCGGAGAGAGAGTCAGTCAGAGAGAGAGAGTCAGTCAGAGAGAGAGTCAGTCAGAGAGTCAGTCAGTCAGCGAGAGAGAGAGTCAGTCAGTCAGAGAGAGTCGGTCAGAGAGAGAGTCGGTCAGAGAGAGTCGGTCAGAGAGAGTCGGTCAGAGAGAGTCGGTCAGAGAGAGAGTCGGTCAGAGAGTCAGTCAGAGAGAGAGTCAGTCAGAGAGAGAGTCAGTCAGAGAGAGAGTCAGTCAGAGAGAGAGTCAGTCAGTCGGAGAGAGTCAGTCAGTCGGAGAGAGTCAGTCAGTCGGAGAGAGAGAGAGTCAGTCAGAGAGAGAGTCAGTCAGAGAGAGAGTCAGAGAGAGAGTCAGTCGGAGAGAGAGAGAGTCAGTCAGAGAGAGAGTCAGTCAGAGAGAGAGTCAGTCAGAGAGAGAGTCAGTCAGAGAGAGAGTCAGTCAGTCGGAGAGAGTCAGTCAGTCGGAGAGAGTCAGTCAGTCGGAGAGAGAGAGAGAGTCAGTCAGAGAGAGAGTCAGTCAGAGAGAGAGTCAGTCAGAGAGAGAGTCAGAGAGTCAGTCAGAGTCAGTCAGAGTCAAAGAGTCAGTCAGAGAGTCAGTCAGAGAGTCAGCGAGAGAGAGAGTCAGTCAGTTAGTCAGCGAGAGAGAGTCAGTCAGTCAGAGAGAGTCAGTCAGCGAGAGAGAGTCAGTCAGTCAGAGAGAGTCAGTCAGTCAGAGAGTCAGTCAGAGAGAGAGTCAGTCAGAGAGAGTCAGTCAGAGAGAGAGTCAGTCAGTCAGAGAGTCAGTCAGAGTCAGTCAGAGAGTCAGTCAGCGAGAGAGAGAGTCAGTCAGTCAGTTAGTCAGCGAGAGAGAGTCAGTCAGAGAGAGTCAGTCAGCGAGAGAGAGTCAGTCAGAGAGAGTCAGTCAGCGAGAGAGAGAGTCAGTCAGTCAGTTAGTCAGCGAGAGAGAGTCAGTCAGAGAGAGTCAGTCAGCGAGAGAGAGTCAGTCAGAGAGAGTCAGTCAGCGAGAGAGAGTCAGTCAGTCGGAGAGTCAGTCAGTCAGAGAGAGTCAGTCAGCAGAGAGAAAGAGTCAGTCAGAGAGAGAGCCAGTCAGTCAGAGAGAGTTAGTCAGTCAGAGAGAGAGTCAGTCAGTCAGAGAGAGTCAGTCAGTCAGTCAGTAAGTCAGAGAGAGAGAGTCAGTCAGTCAGAGAGAGTCAGTCAGTCAGAGAGAGTCAGTCAGTCGGAGAGAAAGAGTCAGTCAGAGAGAGAGCCAGTCAGTCAGAGAGAGTCAGTCAGTCGGAGAGAAAGAGTCAGTCAGAGAGAGAGCCAGTCAGTCAGAGAGAGTTAGTCAGTCAGAGAGAGAGAGAGTCAGTCAGAGAGAGAGAGTCAGTCAGAGAGAGAGAGTCAATCAGTCAGAGAGAGAGAGAGAGAAAGAGTCAGTCAGAGAGAGAGCCAGTCAGTCAGAGAGAGTTAGTCAGTCAGAGAGTCAGTCAGAGAGAGTCAGTCAGAGAGAGAGCCAGTCAGTCAGTCAGAGAGAGTCAGTCAGAGAGTCAGTCAGAGAGAGTCAGTCAGAGAGAGTCAGTCAGAGAGAGTCAGTCAGAGAGAGTCAGTCAGAGAGAGTCAGTCAGAGAGAGTCAGTCAGAGAGAGTAAGTCAGTCAGAGAGAGTAAGTCAGTCAGAGAGAGTAAGTCAGAGAGAGAGAGTCAGTCAGAGAGAGAGAGTCAGTCAGTCAGTTAGTCAGCGAGAGAGAGTCAGTCAGAGAGAGTCGGTCAGAGAGAGTCGGTCAGAGAGAGAGCCGGTCAGAGAGCGAGTCGGTCAGAGAGAGAGCCAGTCAGAGAGAGAGCCAGTCAGAGAGAGAGCCAGTCAGAGAGAGAGAGCCAGTCAGAGAGAGAGAGCCAGTCAGAGATAGAGAGCCAGTCAGAGAGAGAGAGTCAGTCAGAGAGAGTCAGTCCGAGAGAGAGAGCCAGTCAGTCAGTCATAGTCAGTCAGAGAGAGAGAGTCAGTCAGAGAGAGAGAGCCAGTCAGTCATAGAGTCAGTCAGAGAGAGAGAGCCAGTCAGTCAGTCATAGAGAGTCAGTCGGAGAGAGAGAGCCAGTCAGACAGTCATAGAGAGCCAGTCAGTCAGTCATAGAGAGTCAGTCGGAGAGAGAGAGCCAGTCAGACAGTCATAGAGAGCCAGTCAGTCGGAGAGAGAGAGTCAGTCAGTCAGAGAGAGTCAGTCAGTCATAGAGAGTCAGTCAGAGAGAGAGAGCCAGACATTCATAGAGAGCCAGTCAGTCGGAGAGAGAGAGTCAGTCGGAGAGAGAGAGTCAGTCAGAGAGAGAGAGTCAGTCAGAGAGAGTCAGTCAGAGAGAGAGAGAGTCAGTCAGAGAGAGAGAGCCAGTCAGACAGTCATAGAGAGCCAGTCAGTCGGAGAGAGAGAGAGAGAGAGAGAGTCAGTCAGTCAGTCAGAGAGAGAGTCAGTCAGTCAGAGAGAGAGTCAGTCGGAGAGAGAGAGTCAGTCAGTCAGAGAGAGAGTCAGTCAGTCAGAGAGAGAGTCAGTCAGTCAGAGAGAGAGTCAGTCAGTCAGAGAGAGAGTCAGTCAGTCAGAGAGAGAGTCAGTCAGAGAGAGAGTCAGTCAGTCAGAGAGAGTCGGTCAGAGAGAGTCGGTCAGAGAGAGAGTCGGTCAGAGAGAGAGTCGGTCAGTGTGAGAAGTTGGCCTGGCATATGCTGTCCACTAATTATAGTGGGCACCTTGCACCAGTCCAAATCGACTCTTATGGTAGGTAGGTTAAAGACAACCTTATTGAAAGCTATCCTAGTGGTAGCTGTGGAGAGCAGCCTTCAGGCTAAGTCTTGAAGGAATGTAAAGCAGCTTGTTTTACCAGTCTATAATCTCTTGAGTGACCAAATGAAAGAGCACCACACCAGGTATATATTCAAAATATATGTATTTATTACTAAACACACCCCTCTAGTCTCTTTATGAGGCTAGAGTTCGAAGTACATAGGTTATAAGATCTTAAATCACAGTAATAGCACAAATACACGTTTGGGCCCTAGGGGCGTACCAAACCATATACCAATAAAGTGGTATGCGAACCACGACTGAACTAGACACTAGGCCTAGAGCCTCTAGAAGTGCTTGGACCACAAGGAACCACCCAAGGTAGTGACACAGGGGACCCACGGGAGACGCGTGCAGTGTAAATACACAACCGCGATACGCCGTTAACTTCTATGGAGAAAGTCGGGATCGGGAAAATAGAGGAAAGGGACACTTAGAAGAGGACTAGGACAAAACCCTTTGAGATCTAGGACTTTGAAGAGTCTCTACCCACGGGAGCACCGGAGTACTCGTGTTACCTCACCCAGGGAAGCCGGGTGCATAGGTGCCTTTCGGGGTCGGGTTTCGTCGTCGGTTCTTATGGCGATCTGCTGCAAAGTGCTGCTGGCGACCAGGGGAAAAGTGTCCGGGTGGATCCAAGAGTGGATCGGAGTTCTGAAGAACCTGAAAGCAGAGGGGACAGAGTCTGGGTCACTAGCCAGTGACCAGGGAGGCGATGGACAGATGCCCACCGATGTCGAGTGCTTCAGATTCGGTGACGGTCGTCTTGACTCTTCAGCCACGAGGTCCGGGAGGCGTTGTCGGCGACCAGGAGCAGGATTCGGGCTGTTGCTCGATGTCTGTCGAGTGCAGGGGTGTCGGCGACCAGATTGGACCCAACAAGCCTTGGCAACGGCAAGTCTCGAGTAAGATGTAGATCGTCGATGATGCAGACCAGCAAGGTCTGGGGAACTCACCCAGCGAGGGTAAGTGAGGGCAGGCCTGGAGCAACCAGACTGCCAAGTAAAGAAAAGATTGGCCTTCGTTAAGGGCTACTAGCCACCGGGCTAGCGACCGCGAAGGAGCCTCGTGACGCCGCACGTGGAGCTGGCTTACAGGACACTCGTGGAGTGGGGGCCAGTGATCTTCGGTGCAGGTGGTGCTGGAGGCTAGGGCTACTCGGAGCCCAAAGCACGACTTCTTGGGAGACCCAGAAGATGGTGCACTTGCAAATGTGCTCGGTGTCCAGGGGTCACGGTCTCAAGTCACCCACGATAGCCACGGGCCTCAGCTTTGCTGGGGACTCAGGGTAGCCTCGGGGAAGTCTGAGAATCCACCTCTGGTGATGCGATGACTTCGGCGTCCGACGGGAGCTTCAGTGATGCGAACCGGACAGATGCTTCTTTGGTGCCTGCCAAGCAGGGGAGTCACTCCTTGACCCCAAGGGAGATTCTTCAGTCCTCTAATCGTGAGTAGAGCGTCGAAGGTCCAGGATTCTGTTTCAGAGTTTCGTCCAGGTATAATCTAAAGTCCTAGGGACTGGGTTCCTACCTTTATTCTAAAAATAGGGGATGGACTACTCTGTGGCCCCACCTATGGGTGGGTCAGGGCAGAGGGGTGGCTACACCCCTTTCCCTTTGTCCAGTTCGTGCCAAAGCAGGGGCTGCAAGCCCCTGATCCGGTTTGAACTGGGGTATGAACAGGGACACCAAATGTGCCCCCAGTGCAGGACTTCAAAGCACCCGAAAGTGCTCCCGCCCAGCCCCAATACACATTGTCCTGTCTGGGGAGGTGGTCACACCTCCCTGGGACAGGAAACCTATTGTCCAGGCCTCCCCTGCCGGAGTTTCGTCCAGCAGCAGGAGGCCAGACTCGTGTCTGTGGCAGCAGCATCCATTTTGTGATGCCAGGCTCTGGAAAGAAGTTACCGGACTCGTCAGAGTTAACATGCCTTTCCCTCTAGAAGGGTGGAATGCTACCCCCGCCGCCAGGATTGGCGGGGGGTAGTATTCCAAGATGTTTGACACCAAACACGACATGTTTAGGTGCAGCCATTCCATAGTTAGCATTTTACCGCGAGGATATAATGCGTTTAAGAGTATATGGTCAGGCTGCACTACAAACAGCATCAGAGATGGTCTCCGAACGCTGCAGAGGGGCCCTGCTCATGCAGGGGCACCCTCTCACATAGGAACCATGCACTCTGCCTTTAGGATTGATAAGGCCTGCCTTAGGAGTGACTTATAGGTTTATATGTGTGTATGCATTTAGTGATATAGGTAACCTATACCACTGCAAGGGGTGCATGCACCACCTTACCCAGGCTGCAGTAGCAGACCTGTGGTGCCAGTTTGGATGGCCTACCAGGGGTGGCATAATACATGCTGCAGCCCCTGGCAGGCCTCTGAGGTACCTATGCCCTTGGTACATAGTATACCATATACTAGGGACTTACAAGGGCACTCCAGATCCCAATCAGTGATGTGCCTAAGGCACATGGAGACCCTTTTAAAGAGGAAACAGCTAGGCTGGGGTTCTGAATAGCAGGGCCCCAGCCAGACTAATGTCGAAAACCAGTGAAGTATCAGCAAAAAGTGGGGGTACCCCTGTGAAGCAGATCCTACTCTCCTACACAACCCCCCCAAACGTAGGGACATTAAACTAACCTTGCCCAGTTAAGTCTTCATGTTCTAAGTGGAAATACCTAGAGAGTCCATCTGCATTCGCATGGTTACTCCCAGGCCTATGTTCCACTGTAAAGTCCATCCCCTGTAGGGAAATGGACCACCTAAGCAGTTTGGGGTTTTCACCCTTCATTTGTTTTAGCCATAAGAGGGGCTTATGGTCTGTCTGAACCAGGAAGTGTGTACCAAACAAGTATGGCCTCAACTTCTTCAGAGCCCAGACCACAGCAAAGGCCTCCTCTCTATGGCTGACCAACGTTTCTCTCTAGGGGTCAGCCTTCTGCTAATAAAAGCTACTGGCTGATCCTGACCTTCTGCATTCAATTGTGACAGTACAGCCCCTACCCCCAACTCAGATGCATCAGTTTGAACAATGAACTTCTTGGAGTAATCAGGACTCTGCAGAATTGGAGCACTGCACATGGCCTGCTTGAGGTCATCAAATGCCTTTTGACAGCTAACTGTCCACTGAACCTTTTTGGGCATTTTCTTAGAAGTTAAGTCATTCAAGGGTGTCACTATTGATCCATACCCCTTGACAAATCTCCTATAGTACCCAGTCAGGCCTAAGAAGGCTCTCACCTGAGTCTGGGTAGTGGGAGCAGTCCAGTCCATGATGGTCTGGATCTTGCTCTGCAAAGGTTGAACCTGGCCTCCACCCACAAGGTGGCCCAGGTACACAACCTGACTCTGCCCTATCTGGCACTTAGTGGCCTTGATAGTCAGGCCTGCCTTTTGCAGGGCCTGTAAAACATTCCTGAGGTGGACCAGGTGATCCTCCCAGGTGGAGCTAAAGACAGCAATATCATCTAGATAAGCTGCACTATAGGCTTCCAGTCCTGTGAGAACTGTGTTCACCAACCTCTGGAAAGTGGAGGGTGCATTTTTCAGACCAAAGGGCATCACCACAAATTGATAATGCCCACTAGGGGTTGAAAATGCTGTTTTGGGCTTTGCAGCATCAGCTAGTCTGATCTGCCAGTAGCCAGCTGTTAGGTCAAATGTGCTGAGATATTTGGCAGAGGCCAAAGTATCTATGAGCTCATCTGCCCTGGGTATTGGATGGGCATCAGTCCTAGTGACTGCATTGAGGCCTCTGTAGTCTACACAAAACCTCATCTCTCTTTTCCCACCACTGGTGTGAGGTTTAGGTACTAGGACTACTGGACTAGCCCAAGGGCTATCTGAGGGCTCAATCACTCCCAATTCCAACATCTTCTGGACTTCAGTCCTGATACAGTCCCTGACATGGTCAGGTTGCCTATAAATCTTGTTTTTAATAGGCAGACTGTCCCCAGTGTCCACTTCATGAGTGCACCAGGTGGTCTGACTGGGTGTCAGTGAAAACATATGTCTAAACTGATTGAGGACTTGCCTGCAATCAGTTTGTTGCTGGGTAGTGAGGCTGCCTGCCAAGGCTACACCATCAACTGACCCATCGTCAAGGTTCTGTGAGAGCAGGTCAGGGAGTGGGTCACTCTCTTCCTCCTGCCCTTCATCAGTAGCCATGAGCAAGCCCATGTCTGCCCTGTCCACATATGGCTTAAGTCTGTTGACATGGAGAACCCTTTGGGGACTCCTGGGTGTTCCCAGGTCTACTAAGTAAGTGACCTCACCCTTCTGCTCAACAATAGTGTGGGGTCCACTCCATTTGTCTTGGAGAGCTGCTGGGGCCACTGGCTCCAACACCCACACCTTCTGTCCTGGCTGGTAAACAGTCAGAACAGCCTTTTGGTCATGCCAGGCCTTCTGCAGTTCCTGGCTAGCCTCAAGGTTTTTGGTTGCCTTTTTCATGTACTCAGCCATCCTGGAGCGGAGACCAAGTACATAGTCCACTATATCTTGCTTTGGGGGCTTGAGAGGTAACTCCCATCCTTCCTTCACCAAGCACAGTGGACCCCTCACAGGGTGGCCAAACAGAAGTTCAAAAGGGCTGTAACCAACCCCTTCTGAGGCACCTCCCTATATGCGAATAAAAGGCAGGGCAAGAGTATGTCCCATCTACGCCTAAGCTTTTCTGGGAGCCCTTTAATCATGCCCTTCAAGGTTTTGTTGAATCTCTCAACTAAACCATTGCATTGTGGGTGATAGGGTGTGGTGAACTTATAAGTAACTCCACACTCCTTCCACATTGCTTTTAAGTAACCAGACATGAAGTTTGCACCCCTGTCTGATACTACCTCCTTAGGAAAGCCCACTCTTGAGAAGATTCCCAGGAGGGCCCTTGCCACCACAGGTGCTGTAGTGGTCCTGAGGGGAATAGCTTCTGGGTACCTGGTGGCATGATCCACTACCACCAGGATAAACCTGTGCCCAGAGGCTGTTTGGGGATCCATGGGACCAACAATGTCAATCCCTACCCTCTCAAAGGGCACCCCCACCACAGGTAGTGGTATCAGGGGGCCTTTGTAGTGCCACCTGCTTTGCCACTGGCTTGGCAGGTTACACAGGAGCGACAAAACTCCTTACTGTCTTCAGACATGTGGGGCCAGTGAAAGTGAGGGACAATTCTGTCCCAAGTCTTGTTCTGGCCCAGGTGTCCTGCTAAGGGAATATCATGGGCTAGGGTCAATAGGAAGCCCCTGAACTTCAAAGGTATTACCAACCTCCTGGTAGCACCAGGCTTGGGGTCTCTACTCTCTGAGTACAGGAGTCCATCATCCCAATACACTGTATGGGGACCACTAGCTTTCCCAGCAGCCTCAGCAGCAGCTTGCTGTCTGAGGGGTTCAAGGGAGGGGCAGCTCTGCTGCTCCTGGCTCAGATCTGCCCTAGAAGGTCCCCCTGTCCCCAAGAACTCAACCTGGTCAGGTTCAAGTTCCTCTGGGACAGTTCCTTCTTCAGGGCTGAGATCATCCCCCTCAAGGGACTGATCTTCCTACTGAGCCAAGGGGGAAGGCACTGCCTTAACCCTACTACTCCTCCTCTTGGAAGGCACTTGGTCCATTCTTCCAGAATCCAAGGCCTGTTCAGTTTTAGACAGTTTAGCTTGTGACCTGGTCACAGCAAACACATCTGCAGGGATCCCCAGCATTTCTGCATGGGTCCTGAGCTCCACTTCTGCCCAAGCAGAAGTCTCGAAGTCATTGCCAAGCAAGCATTCGACTGGTAGGTTTGCACTTACCACAACCTTCTTAAGGCCAGTTACCCCTCCCCAGGAGAAGTTAACAACTGCCAGAGTATGGTCTGTTCTGACATTGCTAGCATTGGTCACTTGGTACATTTCACCAAGTATAACTTGCCCAGGTAGCACAAGGTCTTGTGTCACCATTGTGACACTTGCCCCTGTGTCCCTAAATGCCAAAGCCTCTCGTCCATTGATTAAAGGCTGTTGTCTGTACTTGCCCAGATTACTGGGACTCACAGTGGAGGTCACATCCATGCCTCCATCACAGACTAACACAGCCTGAGTCAGTTCCCTGACTAAGTCAGAGCCCAACTCAGTTCCCAGGGTGAACCCTACTAAACCCTTTGCTGGAGCACCTCCACCAACTGTACTAGGGGGAACAGGTGCCTTAGGGGCATTGGTGGGTGCTGGACTGGAGTCTTTGGACTTGGTGCAATCACTGGTCCAGTGGGTCTTTTGCTTACAGACCTTGCACCATGGTTTTCTTTGGCCTTTACCCTTGGTAGACTGGGAATCCCCACCAGAAGAAGATTTTTGGGGGCCTGATGAAGACTTTTGATCTTTACCCTTCTCCCCACCCTTGTCAGAGTTCTTAGCATCTTGCTTCTTGGTTTCCCCACCTTGGTTCTGTACCTTCTGCTTCACCCTGGTTCTGACCCATTTGTCTGCCTTCTTTCCCAATTCTTGGGGAGAGGTCAGATCAGAGTCAACCAGGTACTGATGCAACAGCTGGTTTTGACAGTTATTAAGAATCTGCTCCCTCATTATCAGATTATACAATCCTGAGAAGTCACACACCTTACTGCCCATCAACCAGCCTTCCAGAGCCTTGGCAGAACAATCCACATAGTCTACCCAGTCTTGAGTCTGTGCTTTTTGGGTGTCTCTGAACTTCAACCTGTACTGTTCAGTGGTTAGGCCAAACCCATCAATAAGAGCACTCTTCAAGACCTTGTAATTATCAGCATCCTCCTCTCTAACAGTGAGGAGCTTGTCTCTACCTTTGTCAGCAAAGGAGAGCCACAAGATTGCTGCCCACTGCTCCTGAGGGAACTTCTGTACTTTACAGGCTCTCTCTAAAGCAGTTATCCATTTGTGGATGTCATCCCCACTCTGGTAGGGAGGGACAATCTTGCTCAGGTTCCTATGGTCATAGGACCTTTCCCTATCTCTAGGGACATGGCTGCCACCATGGGACTCTAGTCCCAACTTTCTTCTCTCTTTAAGGAGATCTAGGGATTCTCTATCTAAAGCCAATTGCTTCTTCCTGATCTCCAGTTGAGTTTCCTCATACTGGACCAGTCTCTTTCTTCTCTCATGAGAGGATTCCCTCCTGTGAGAAGAAACAGAGCTCCCTATTGAGGTGCCAGAGTGGTTAGACTCCTGAGAAGGAGACCTAGACTTTCTGAGCACACTCATAATCCTTCCTGGGGGGACAAAGGTGTGGTTCTCAAGATCCTCATCTTCATCTTCCCCAGAAGGGATTGGGTTTTCCAGGTCAGGGTCATTGTCACCCTCCTGGTCAGTTTCAGAGGGGGGCTGGGGGTAGTAGTACCCCTGGCCCCTTCCTCATCTGCTGGCCCACCCTCTGCTCCTACCCCTTCAGTCTCTGAAGACTTACTAAGATCATAAGCCACCAACAACTCCTGGAGGTGTTGGGTGGTGGGACTTTGGCCTGTCCTTAATTTCCTCACGTTACACAAAGCTCTCAGTTCCAAGAATGGGAGTGTGTCATACTTGGAGGGGGAAGCTCAATGGCTTCCTGCAGGGCATCTCTAGATCCTGCTTTTAAAGACATTACTAGTGTGGTGTGGTGTATGCACTACCTACTCTAGTGTGGCCTACTAAACTCTCTTGAGTTGTAGAAAGGGTTGTGCTATCCCTTAACACACAACTCTAAGTTCAGTAGAACTTACTGATATTCTAAGCTTAAATTATATGTACCTTAGGTACCTTTAGTGGTTTTCAGTTGATCAATTCAATTGAGATTATCTGGTAAAACAATAGCGAGCTGGAATCCCACACGCTGCACACCAATGTGAGAAGTTGGCCTGGCATATGCTGTCCACTAATTATAGTGGGCACCTTGCACCAGTCCAAATCGACTCTTATGGTAGGTAGGTTAAAGACAACCTTATTGAAAGCTATCCTAGTGGTAGCTGTGGAGAGCAGCCTTCAGGCTAAGTCTTGAAGGAATGTAAAGCAGCTTGTTTTACCAGTCTATAATCTCTTGAGTGACCAAATGAAAGAGCACCACACCAGGTATATATTCAAAATATATGTATTTATTACTAAACACACCCCTCTAGTCTCTTTATGAGGCTAGAGTTCGAAGTACATAGGTTATAAGATCTTAAATCACAGTAATAGCACAAATACACGTTTGGGCCCTAGGGGCGTACCAAACCATATACCAATAAAGTGGTATGCGAACCACGACTGAACTAGACACTAGGCCTAGAGCCTCTAGAAGTGCTTGGACCACAAGGAACCACCCAAGGTAGTGACACAGGGGACCCACGGGAGACGCGTGCAGTGTAAATACACAACCGCGATACGCCGTTAACTTCTATGGAGAAAGTCGGGATCGGGAAAATAGAGGAAAGGGACACTTAGAAGAGGACTAGGACAAAACCCTTTGAGATCTAGGACTTTGAAGAGTCTCTACCCACGGGAGCACCGGAGTACTCGTGTTACCTCACCCAGGGAAGCCGGGTGCATAGGTGCCTTTCGGGGTCGGGTTTCGTCGTCGGTTCTTATGGCGATCTGCTGCGAAGTGCTGCTGGCGACCAGGGGAAAAGTGTCCGGGTGGATCCAAGAGTGGATCGGAGTTCTGAAGAACCTGAAAGCAGAGGGGACAGAGTCTGGGTCACTAGCCAGTGACCAGGGAGGCGATGGACAGATGCCCACCGATGTCGAGTGCTTCAGATTCGGTGACGGTCGTCTTGACTCTTCAGCCACGAGGTCCGGGAGGCGTTGTCGGCGACCAGGAGCAGGATTCGGGCTGTTGCTCGATGTCTGTCGAGTGCAGGTGTGTCGGCGACCAGATTGGACCCAACAAGCCTTGGCAACGGCAAGTCTCGAGTAAGATGTAGATCGTCGATGATGCAGACCAGCAAGGTCTGGGGAACTCACCCAGCGAGGGTAAGTGAGGGCAGGCCTGGAGCAACCAGACTGCCAAGTAAAGAAAAGATTGGCCTTCGTTAAGGGCTACTAGCCACCGGGCTAGCGACCGCGAAGGAGCCTCGTGACGCCGCACGTGGAGCTGGCTTACAGGACACTCGTGGAGTGGGGGCCAGTGATCTTCGGTGCAGGTGGTGCTGGAGGCTAGGGCTACTCGGAGCCCAAAGCACGACTTCTTGGGAGACCCAGAAGATGGTGCACTTGCAAATGTGCTTGGTGTCCAGGGGTCACGGTCTCAAGTCACCCACGATAGCCACGGGCCTCAGCTTTGCTGGGGACTCAGGGTAGCCTCGGGAAGTCTGAGAATCCACCTCTGGTGATGCGATGACTTCGGCGTCCGACGGGAGCTTCAGTGATGCGAACCGGACAGATGCTTCTTTGGTGCCTGCCAAGCAGGGGAGTCACTCCTTGACCCCAAGGGAGATTCTTCAGTCCTCTAATCGTGAGTAGAGCGTCGAAGGTCCAGGATTCTGTTTCAGAGTTTCGTCCAGGTATAATCTAAAGTCCTAGGGACTGGGTTCCTACCTTTATTCTAAAAATAGGGGATGGACTACTCTGTGGCCCCACCTATGGGTGGGTCAGGGCAGAGGGGTGGCTACACCCCTTTCCCTTTGTCCAGTTCGCGCCAAAGCAGGGGCTGCAAGCCCCTGATCCGGTTTGAACTGGGGTATGCACAGGGACACCAAATGTGCCCCCAGTGCAGGACTTCAAAGCACCCGAAAGTGCTCACGCCCAGCCCCAATACACATTGTCCTGTCTGGGGAGGTGGTCACACCTCCCTGGGACAGGAAACCTATTGTCCAGGCCTCCCCTGCCGGAGTTTCGTCCAGCAGCAGGAGGCCAGACTCGTGTCTGTGGCAGCAGCATCCATTTTGTGATGCCAGGCTCTGGAAAGAAGTTACCGGACTCGTCAGAGTTAACATGCCTTTCCCTCTAGAAGGGTGGAATGCTACCCCGCCGCCGCCAGGATTGGCGGGGGGGTAGTATTCCAAGATGTTTGACACCAAACACGACATGTTTAGGTGCAGCCATTCCATAGTTAGCATTTTACCGCGAGGATATAATGCGTTTAAGAGTATATGGTCAGGCTGCACTACAAACAGCACCAGAGATGGTCTCCGAACGCTGCAGAGGGGCCCAGCTCATGCAGGGGCACCCTCTCACATAGGAACCATGCACTCTGCCTTTAGGATTGATAAGGCCTGCCTTAGGAGTGACTTATAGGTTTATATGTGTGTATGCATTTAGTGATATAGGTAACCTATACCACTGCAAGGGGTGCATGCACCACCTTACCCAGGCTGCAGTAGCAGACCTGTGGTGCCAGTTTGGATGGCCTACCAGGGGTGGCATAATACATGCTGCAGCCCCTGGCAGGCCTCTGAGGTACCTATGCCCTTGGTACATAGTATACCATATACTAGGGTCTTACAAGGGCACTCCAGATCCCGATCAGTGATGTGCCTAAGGCACATGGAGACCCTTTTAAAGAGGAAACAGCTAGGCTGGGGTTCTGAGTAGCAGGGCCCCAGCCAGACTAATGTCGAAAACCAGTGAAGTATCAGCAAAAAGTGGGGGTACCCCTGTGAAGCAGATCCTACTCTCCTACAGTCAGAGAGAGAGTCGGTCAGAGAGAGAGTCGGTCAGAGAGAGAGTCGGTCAGAGAGAGAGTCGGTCAGAGAGAGAGTCGGTCAGAGAGAGAGTCGGTCAGAGAGAGAGAGTCAGTCAGAGAGAGCCAGTCAGAGAGAGAGAGAGTCGGTCAGTCAGAGAGAGAGTCAGTCAGAGAGAGAGTCAGTCAGTCAGAGAGAGTCAGTCAGTCAGAGAGAGTCGGTCAGAGAGAGAGTCGGTCAGAGAGAGAGTCGGTCAGAGAGAGAGTCGGTCAGAGAGAGAGTCGGTCAGAGAGAGAGTCAGTCAGAGAGAGAGTCAGTCAGAGAGAGAGAGTCAGTCAGAGAGAGAGAGTCAGTCAGAGAGAGAGAGTCAGTCAGTCATAGAGAGTCAGTCAGAGAGAGAGAGCCAGTCAGTCAGTCATAGAGAGTCAGTCAGAGAGAGAGAGCCAGTCAGTCAGTCAGAGAGAGTCAGAGAGAGAGAGCCAGTCAGTCAGTCATAGAGAGTCAGAGAGAGAGAGCCAGTCAGTCAGTCAGAGAGTCAGTCAGAGAGAGAGACTGTCAGAGAGAGAGAGAGCCAGTCAGTCAGTCATAGAGAGTGAGTCAGAGAGAGAGAGCCAGTCAGTCAGTCATAGAGAGTCAGTCAGAGAGAGAGCCAGTCAAACAGTCATAGAGAGCCAGTCAGTCGGAGAGAGAGCCAGTCAGTCGGAGAGAGAGCCAGTCAGTCGGAGAGAGAGTCAGTCAGTCGGAGAGAGAGCCAGTCAGTCGGAGAGAGAGTCAGTCAGTCAGAGAGAGAGAGTGTCAGTCAGTCAGAGAGAGAGAGTCAGTCAGTCAGAGAGAGAGAGTCAGTCAGTCAGTCAGAGAGAGAGAGTCAGTCAGAGAGAGTAAGTCAGTGAGAGAGTCAGTCAGTGAGAGAGTCAGTCAGAGAGAGAGAGTCAGTCAGAGAGAGAGAGAGTCAGTCAGAGAGAGAGAGTCAGTCAGAGAGAGAGAGCCAGTCAGTCATAGTCAGTCAGAGAGAGAGAGTCAGTCAGAGAGAGAGAGAGAGCCAGTCAGTCATAGAGAGTCAGTCAGAGAGAGCGAGTCAGTCAGAGAGAGAGAGAGCCAGTCAGTCATAGTCAGTCAGAGAGAGAGAGCCAGTCAGTCAGAGAGAGAGCCAGTCAGTCAGAGAGAGAGAGCCAGTCAGTCAGAGAGAGTCAGTCAGAGAGAGAGAGCCAGTCAGTCAGAGAGAGAGAGCCAGTCAGTCAGAGAGAGTCAGTCAGAGAGAGAGAGCCAGTCAGTCAGTCAGAGAGTCAGTCAGAGAGAGAGACTGTCAGAGAGAAAGAGCCAGTCAGTCATAGAGAGTCAGTCAGAGAGAGAGAGCCAGTCAGTCGGAGAGAGAGAGAGAGTCAGTCAGTCGGAGAGAGAGAGTCAGTCAGTCGGAGAGAGAGTCAGTCAGTCGGAGAGAGAGTCAGTCAGAGAGAGAGAGTCAGTCAGTCGGAGAGTCAGTCAGTCAGAGAGAGAGAGTCAGTCAGTCAGAGAGAGAGAGAGTCAGTCAGTCGGAGAGAGAGTCAGTCAGAGAGAGAGAGTCAGTCAGAGAGAGAGAGCCAGTCAGTCAGTCAGTAATAGAGAGTCAGTCAGAGAGAGAGAGCCAGTCAGTCAGTCATAGAGAGTCAGTCAGAGAGAGAGCCAGTTAAACAGTCATAGAGAGCCAGTCAGTCGGAGAGAGAGAGAGAGAGTCAGTCAGTCGGAGAGAGAGAAAGAGAGAGTCAGTCAGAGAGAGAGAGTCAGTCAGTCAGAGAGAGAGTCAGTCAGAGAGAGAGTCAGTCAGAGAGAGTAAGTCAGTGAGAGAGTCAGTCAGAGAGAGTCAGTCAGAGAGAGAGTCAGTCAGAGAGAGAGAGCCAGTCAGTCAGTCATAGTCAGTCAGAGAGAGAGTCAGTCAGAGAGAGAGAGTCAGTCAGTCGGAGAGAGAGAGAGAGAGTCAGTCAGAGAGAGAGAGTCAGTCAGTCAGAGAGAGAGTCAGTCAGAGAGAGAGAGTCAGTCAGAGAGAGTAAGTCAGTGAGAGAGTCAGTCAGAGAGAGTCAGTCAGAGAGAGAGTCAGTCAGAGAGAGAGTCAGTCAGAGAGAGAGAGCCAGTCAGTCAGTCATAGTCAGTCAGAGAGAGAGTCAGTCAGAGAGAGAGAGCCAGTCAGTCATAGAGAGTCAGTCAGAGAGAGAGTCAGTCAGAGAGAGAGAGCCAGTCAGTCAGTCATAGTCAGTCAGAGAGAGAGTCAGTCAGAGAGAGAGAGCCAGTCAGTCATAGAGAGTCAGTCAGAGAGAGAGAGTCAGTCAGAGAGAGAGAGCCAGTCAGTCAGTCATAGAGTCAGTCAGAGAGAGAGAGCCAGAGAGAGCCAGTCAGTCAGTCAGAGAGTCAGTCAGAGAGAGAGACTGTCAGAGAGAGAGAGCCAGTCAGTCAGTCATAGAGAGTCAGTCAGAGAGAGAGCCAGTCAAACAGTCATAGAGAGCCAGTCAGTCGGAGAGAGAGAGAGAGAGAGAGTCAGTCAGTCAGAGAGAGAGAGAGAGAGTCAGTCAGTCGGAGAGAGAGAGTCAGTCAGTCGGAGAGAGAGTCAGTCAGTCGGAGAGAGAGTCAGTCAGTCAGAGAGAGAGAGTCAGTCAGAGAGAGAGAGTCAGTCAGAGAGAGAGAGAGAGTCAGTCAGAGAGAGAGAGTCAGTCAGAGAGAGTAAGTCAGTGAGAGAGTCAGTCAGAGAGAGTCAGTTAGAGAGAGAGTCAGTTAGAGAGAGAGTCAGTTAGAGAGAGAGTCAGTTAGAGAGAGAGAGAGTCAGTTAGAGAGAGAGAGAGTCAGTTAGAGAGAGAGAGAGTCAGTTAGAGAGAGAGAGTCAGTCAGTCAGTCATAGAGTCAGTCAGAGAGAGAGCCAGTCAAACAGTCATAGAGAGTCAGTCAGAGAGAGAGAGTCAGTCAGTCAGAGAGAGAGTCAGTCAGTCAGAGAGAGAGTCAGTCAGAGAGAGAGAGTCAGTCAGAGAGAGAGAGTCAGTCAGAGAGAGTCAGTCAGAGAGAGAGTCAGTCAGAGAGAGACAGTCAGTCAGAGAGTCAGTCAGTCGGAGAGAGTCAGTCAGTCAGAGAGAGTCAGTCAGTCAGAGAGAGAGAGTCAGTCAGAGAGAGAGAGTCAGTCAGAGAGAGAGTCAGTCAGAGAGAGAGAGTCAGTCAGAGAGAGAGAGTCAGTCAGAGAGAGAGAGTCAGTCAGTCGGAGAGAGAGAGAGTCAGTCAGAGAGAGAGCCAGTCAGTCAGTCATAGAATGTCAGTCAGAGAGAGAGCCAGTCAAACAGTCATAGAGAGCCAGTCAGTCGGAGAGAGAGTCAGTCAGTCAGAGAGAGTCAGTCAGCGAGAGAGAGTCAGTCAGTCAGAGAGAGTCAGGCAGCGAGAGAGAGTCAGTCAGCGAGAGAGAGTCAGTCAGTCAGAGAATCAGTCAGTGTAGGAGAGTAGGATCTGCTTCACAGGGGTACCCCCACTTTTTGCTGATACTTCACTGGTTTTCGACATTAGTCTGGCTGGGGCCCTGCTATTCAGAACCCCAGCCTAGCTGTTTCCTCTTTAAAAGGGTCTCCATTTGCCTTAGGCACATCACTGATTGGGATCTGGAGTGCCCTTGTAAGTCCCTAGTATATGGTATACTATGTACCAAGGGCATAGGCACCTCAGAGGCCTGCCAGGGGCTGCAGCATGTATTATGCCACCCCTGGTAGGCCATCCAAACTGGCACCACAGGTCTGCTACTGCAGCCTGGGTAAGGTGGTGCATGCACCCCTTGCAGTGGTATAGGTTACCTATATCACTAAATGCATACACACATATAAACCTATAAGTCACTCCTAAGGCAGGCCTTATCAATCCTAAAGGCAGAGTGCATGGTTCCTATGTGAGAGGGTGCCCCTGCATGAGCAGGGCCCCTCTGCAGCGTTCGGAGACCATCTCTGATGCTGTTTGTAGTGCAGCCTGACCATATACTCTTAAACGCATTATATCCTCGCGGTAAAATGCTAACTATGGAATGGCTGCACCTAAACATGTCGTGTTTGGTGTCAAACATCTTGGAATACTACCCCCCGCCAATCCTGGCGGCGGGGGTAGCATTCCACCCTTCTAGAGGGAAAGGCATGTTAACTCTGACGAGTCCGGTAACTTCTTTCCAGAGCCTGGCATCACAAAATGGATGCTGCTGCCACAGACACGAGTCTGGCCTCCTGCTGCTGGACGAAACTCCGGCAGGGGAGGCCTGGACAATAGGTTTCCTGTCCCAGGGAGGTGTGACCACCTCCCCAGACAGGACAATGTGTATTGGGGCTGGGCGGGAGCACTTTCGGGTGCTTTGAAGTCCTGCACTGGGGGCACATTTGGTGTCCCTGTGCATACCCCAGTTCAAACCGGATCAGGGGCTTGCAGCCCCTGCTTTGGCGCGAACTGGACAAAGGGAAAGGGGTGTAGCCACCCCTCTGCCCTGACCCACCCATAGGTGGGGCCACAGAGTAGTCCATCCCCTATTTTTAGAATAAAGGTAGGAACCCAGTCCCTAGGACTTTAGATTATACCTGGACGAAACTCTGAAACAGAATCCTGGACCTTCGACGCTCTACTCACGATTAGAGGACTGAAGAATCTCCCTTGGGGTCAAGGAGTGACTCCCCTGCTTGGCAGGCACCAAAGAAGCATCTGTCCAGTTCGCATCACTGAAGCTCCCGTCGGACGCCGAAGTCATCGCATCACCAGAGGTGGATTCTCAGACTTCCCCGAGGCTACCCTGAGTCCCCAGCAAAGCTGAGGCCCGTGGCTATCGTGGGTGACTTGAGACCGTGACCCCTGGACACCGAGCACATTTGCAAGTGCACCATCTTCTGGGTCTCCCAAGAAGTCGTGCTTTGGGCTCCGAGTAGCCCTAGCCTCCAGCACCACCTGCACCGAAGATCACTGGCCCCCACTCCACGAGTGTCCTGTAAGCCAGCTCCACGTGCGGTGTCACGAGGCTCCTTCGCGGTCGCTAGCCCGTTGGCTAGTAGCCCTTAACGAAGGCCAATCTTTTCTTTACTTGGCAGTCTGGTTGCCCCAGGGCTGCCCTCACTTACCCTCGCTGGGTGAGTTCCCCAGACCTTGCTGGTCTGCATCATCGACGATCTACATCTTACTCGAGACTTGCCGTTGCCAAGGCTTGTTGGGTCCAATCTGGTCGCCGACACCTCTGCACTCGACAGACATCGAGCAACAGCCCGAATCCTGCTCCTGGTCGCCGACAACGCCTCCCGGACCTCGTGGCTGAAGAGTCAAGACGACCGTCACCGAATCTGAAGCACTCGACATCGGTGGGCATCTGTCCATCGCCTCCCTGGTCACTGGCTAGTGACCCAGACTCTGTCCCCTCTGCTTTCAGGTTCTTCAGAACTCCGATCCACTCTTGGATCCACCCGGACACTTTTCCCCTGGTCGCCAGCAGCACTTCGCAGCAGATCGCCATAAGAACCGACGACGAAACCCGACCCCGAAAGGCACCTATGCACCCGGCTTCCCTGGGTGAGGTATGTGAGAAGTTGGCCTGGCATATGCTGTCCACTAATTATAGTGGGCACCTTGCACCAGTCCAAATCGACTCTTATGGTAGGTAGGTTAAAGACAACCTTATTGAAAGCTATCCTAGTGGTAGCTGTGGAGAGCAGCCTTCAGGCTAAGTCTTGAAGGAATGTAAAGCAGCTTGTTTTACCAGTCTATAATCTCTTGAGTGACCAAATGAAAGAGCACCACACCAGGTATATATTCAAAATATATGTATTTATTACTAAACACACCCCTCTAGTCTCTTTATGAGGCTAGAGTTCGAAGTACATAGGTTATAAGATCTTAAGTCACAGTAATAGCACAAATACACGTTTGGGCCCTAGGGGCGTACCAAACCATATACCAATAAAGTGGTATGCGAACCACGACTGAACTAGACACTAGGCCTAGAGCCTCTAGAAGTGCTTGGACCACAAGGAACCACCCAAGGTAGTGACACAGGGGACCCACGGGAGACGCGTGCAGTGTAAATACACAACCGCGATACGCCGTTAACTTCTATGGAGAAAGTCGGGATCGGGAAAATAGAGGAAAGGGACACTTTAAAAAGGACTAGGACAAAACCCTTTGAGATCTAGGACTTTGAAGAGTCTCTACCCACGGGAGCACCGGAGTACTCGTGTTACCTCACCCAGGGAAGCCGGGTGCATAGGTGCCTTTCGGGGTCGGGTTTCGTCGTCGTTTCTTATGGCGATCTGCTGCAAAGTGCTGCTGGCGACCAGGAGAAAAGTGTCCGGGTGGATCCAAGAGTGGATCGGAGTTCTGAAGAACCTGAAAGCAGAGGGGACAGAGTCTGGGTCACTAGCCAGTGACCAGGAAGGCGATGGACAGATGCCCACCGATGTCGAGTGCTTCAGGTGCGTTGACGGTCGTCTCGTTTCTGCAGCCACGAGGTCCAGGAGGCGTTGTCGGCGACCAGGAGCAGGATTCGGGCTGGTACACGATGTCTGTCGAGTGCTGCGGTGTCGGCGACCAGATTGGACCCAACAAGCCTTGGCAACGGCAAGTCTCGATGTAGCTGAAGATCGTCGATGGTGCAGACCAGCAAGGTCTGGGGAACTCACCCAGCAAGGGTAAGTGAGGGCAGGCCTGGAGCAACCAGACTGCCAAGTAAAGAAAAGATTGGCCTTCGGTAAGGGCTACTAGCCAACGGGCTAGCGACCGCGAAGGAGCCTCGTGACGCCGCACGTGGAGCTGGCTTACAGGACACTCGTGGAGTGGGGGCCAGTGATCTTCGGTGCAGGTGGTGCTGGAGGCTAGGGCTACTCGGAGCCCAAAGCACGACTTCTTGGGAGACCCAGAAGCTGGTGCACTTGCAAATGTGCTCGGTGTCCAGGGGTCACGGTCTCACGTTACCCACGATAGCCACGGGCCTCAGCTTTGCTGGGGACTCAGGGTAGCCTCGGGGAAGTCTGAGAATCCACCTCTGGTGATGCGATGACTTCGGCGTCCGACGGGAGCTTCAGTGATGCGAACCGGACAGATGCTTCTTTGGTGCCTGCCAAGCAGGGGAGTCACTCCTTGACCCCAAGGGAGATTCTTCAGTCCTCTAATCGTGAGTAGAGCGTCGAAGGTCCAGGATTCTGTGTCAGAGTTTCGTCCAGGTATAATCTAAAGTCCTAAGGACTGGGTTCCTACCTTTATTCCAAAAATAGGGGATGGACTACTCTGTGGCCCCACCTATGGGTGGGTCAGGGCAGAGGGGTGGCTACACCCCTTTCCCTTTGTCCAGTTCGCGCCAAAGCAGGGGCTGCAAGCCCCTGATCCGGTTTGAACTGGGGTATGCACAGGGACACCAAATGTGCCCCCAGTGCAGGACTTCAAAGCACCCGAAAGTGCTCCCGCCCAGCCCCAATACACTTTGTCCTGTCTGGGGAGGTGGTCACACCTCCCTGGGACAGGAAACCTATTGTCCAGGCCTCCCCTGCCGGAGTTTCGTCCAGCAGCAGGAGGCCAGACTCGTGTCTGTGGCAGTAGCATCCATTTTGTGATGCCAGGCTCTGGAAAGAAGTTACCGGACTCGTCAGAGTTAACATGCCTTTCCCTCTAGAAGGGTGGAATGCTACCCCCGCCGCCAGGATTGGCGGGGGGTAGTATTCCAAGATGTTTGACACCAAACACGACATGTTTCGGTGCAGCCATTCCATAGTTAGCATTTTACCGCGAGGATATAATGCGTTTAAGAGTATATGGTCAGGCTGCACTACAAACAGCATCAGAGATGGTCTCCGAACGCTGCAGAGGGGCCCTGCTCATGCAGGGGCACCCTCTCACATAGAAACCATGCACTCTGCCTTTAGGATTGATAAGGCCTGCCTTAGGAGTGACTTATAGGTTTATATGTGTGTATGCATTTAGTGATATAGGTAACCTATACCACAGCAAGGGGTGCATGCACCACCTTACCCAGGCTGCAGTAGCAGACCTGTGGTGTCAGTTTGGATGGCCTACCAGGGGTGGCATAATATATGCTGCAGCCCCTGGCAGGCCTCTGAGGTACCTATGCCCTTGGTACATAGTATACCATATACTAGGGACTTACAAGGGCACTCCAGATCCCAATCAGAGATGTGCCTAAGGCACATGGATACCCTTTTAAAGAGGAAACAGCTAGGCTGGGGTTCTGAATAGCAGGGCCCCAGCCAGACTAATGTCGAAAACCAGTGAAGTATCAGCAAAAAGTGGGGGTACCCCTGTGAAGCAGATCCTACTCTCCTACAAGGTAACACGAGTACTCCGGTGCTCCCGTGGGTAGAGACTCTTCAAAGTCCTAGATCTCAAAGGGTTTTGTCCTAGTCCTCTTCTAAGTGTCCCTTTCCTCTATTTTCCCGATCCCGACTTTCTCCATAGAAGTTAACGGCGTATCGCGGTTGTGTATTTACACTGCACGCGTCTCCCGTGGGTCCCCTGTGTCACTACCTTGGGTGGTTCCTTGTGGTCCAAGCACTTCTAGAGGCTCTAGGCCTAGTGTCTAGTTCAGTCGTGGTTCGCATACCACTTTATTGGTATATGGTTTGGTACGCCCCTAGGGCCCAAACGTGTATTTGTGCTATTACTGTGATTTAAGATCTTATAACCTATGTACTTCGAACTCTAGCCTCATAAAGAGACTAGAGGGGTGTGTTTAGTAATAAATACATATATTTTGAATATATACCTGGTGTGGTGCTCTTTCATTTGGTCACTCAAGAGATTATAGACTGGTAAAACAAGCTGCTTTACATTCCTTCAAGACTTAGCCTGAAGGCTGCTCTCCACAGCTACCACTAGGATAGCTTTCAATAAGGTTGTCTTTAACCTACCTACCATAAGAGTCGATTTGGACTGGTGCAAGGTGCCCACTATAATTAGTGGACAGCATATGCCAGGCCAACTTCTCACAGTCAGTCAGTGAGAGAGTCAGTCAGTGAGAGAGTCAGTCAGTCAGAGAGAGTCAGTCAGAGAGAGTCAGTCAGAGAGAGTCAGTCAGAGAGAGCGAGTCAGTCAGAGAGAGCGAGTCAGTCAGAGAGAGCGAGTCAGTCAGAGAGAGCGAGTCAGTCAGAGAGAGAGAGTCAGTCGGAGAGAGAGAGTCAGTCGGAGAGAGAGAGTCAGTCAGAGAGAGAGCCAGTCAAACAGTCATAGAGAGTCAGTCAGAGAGAGAGAGACAGTCAGTCAGTCAGAGAGAGAGAGTCAGTCAGAGAGAGAGAGTCAGTCAGAGAGAGTCAGTCAGTGAGAGAGTCAGTCAGAGAGAGACAGTCAGTCAGAGAGTCAGTCAGTCAGAGAGAGTCAGTCAGAGAGAGAGAGTCAGAGAGAGAGAGTCAGTCAGAGAGAGAGAGTCAGTCAGAGAGAGAGAGTCAGTCAGTCATAGTCAGTCAGAGAGAGAGAGACAGTCAGTCATAGAGAGTCAGTCAGAGAGAGAGAGAGTCAGTCAGAGAGAGAGAGCCAGTCAGTCAGTCATAGAGTCAGTCAGAGAGAGAGAGCCAGTCAGAGAGAGAGAGCCAGTCAGTCAGTCATAGAGAGTCAGTCAGAGAGAGAGAGCCAGTCAGTCAGTCAGAGAGTCAGTCAGAGAGAGAGACTGTCAAAGAGAGAGAGCCAGTCAGTCAGTCATAGAGAGTCAGTCAGTCAGTCATAGAGTCAGTCAGAGAGAGAGCCAGTCAAACAGTCATAGAGAGCCAGTCAGTCGGAGAGAGAGTCAGTCAGTCGGAGAGAGAGAGTCAGTCAGTCGGAGAGAGAGAGTCAGTCAGTCGGAGAGAGAGAGTCAGTCAGTCGGAGAGAGAGTCAGTCAGAGAGAGAGAGAGAGAGTCAGTGAGAGAGAGCCAGTCAGAGAGAGAGAGTCAGTCAGAGAGAGAGAGAGAGAGTCAGTCAGAGAGAGAGAGCCAGTCAGTCAGTCATAGAGTCAGTCAGAGAGAGAGAGTCAGTCAGAGAGAGAGAGCCAGTCAGTCATAGAGTCAGTCAGAGAGAGAGAGCCAGTCAGTCAGTCATAGAGAGTCAGTCGGAGAGAGAGAGCCAGTCAGACAGTCATAGAGAGCCAGTCAGTCAGTCATAGAGAGTCAGTCGGAGAGAGAGAGCCAGTCAGACAGTCATAGAGAGCCAGTCAGTCGGAGAGAGAGAGAGAGTCAGTCAGTCAGAGAGAGAGAGTCAGTCAGTCATAGAGAGTCAGTCAGAGAGAGAGAGCCAGACATTCATAGAGAGCCAGTCAGTCGGAGAGAGAGAGTCAGTCAGAGAGAGAGTCGGTCAGAGAGAGAGAGTCAGTCAGAGAGAGAGAGTCAGTCAGAGAGAGAGAGTCAGTCAGTCATAGTCAGTCAGAGAGAGAGAGAGTCAGTCAGAGAGAGAGAGACAGTCAGTCATAGAGAGTCAGTCAGAGAGAGAGAGTCAGTCAGAGAGAGAGAGCCAGTCAGTCAGTCATAGAGTCAGTCAGAGAGAGAGAGCCAGTGAGTCAGAGAGAGAGAGCCAGTCAGTCAGTCATAGAGAGTCAGTCAGAGAGAGAGAGCCAGTCAGTCAGTCAGAGAGTCAGTCAGAGAGAGAGACTGTCAAAGAGAGAGAGCCAGTCAGTCAGTCATAGAGAGTCAGTCAGTCAGTCAGTCATAGTCAGTCAGAGAGAGAGCCAGTCAAACAGTCATAGAGAGCCAGTCAGTCGGAGAGAGAGTCAGTCAGTCGGAGAGAGAGAGTCAGTCAGTCGGAGAGAGAGAGTCAGTCAGTCGGAGAGAGAGAGTCAGTCAGTCGGAGAGAGAGTCAGTCAGAGAGAGAGAGAGAGTCAGTGAGAGAGAGCCAGTCAGAGAGAGAGAGTCAGTCAGAGAGAGAGAGAGAGTCAGTCAGAGAGACAGAGCCAGTCAGTCAGTCATAGTCAGTCAGAGAGAGAGAGTCAGTCAGAGAGAGAGAGCCAGTCAGTCATAGAGTCAGTCAGAGAGAGAGAGCCAGTCAGTCAGTCATAGAGAGTCAGTCGGAGAGAGAGAGCCAGTCAGACAGTCATAGAGAGCCAGTCAGTCAGTCAGAGAGAGTCAGTCAGAGAGAGAGAGTCGGTCAGAGAGAGAGTCGGTCAGAGAGAGAGTCGGTCAGAGAGAGTCGGTCAGAGAGAGAGAGTCGGTCAGAGAGAGAGAGTCGGTCAGACAGTCATAGAGAGCCAGTCAGTCAGTCATAGAGAGTCAGTCGGAGAGAGAGAGCCAGTCAGACAGTCATAGAGAGCCAGTCAGTCGGAGAGAGAGAGAGAGTCAGTCAGAGAGAGAGAGCCAGTCAGAGAGAGAGAGCCAGTCAGAGAGAGAGAGCCAGTCAGAGAGAGAGTCGGTCAGAGAGAGAGTCGGTCAGAGAGAGAGTCGGTCAGAGAGAGAGTCGGTCAGAGAGAGAGTCGGTCAGAGAGAGAGAGAGCCAGTCAGAGAGAGAGAGCCAGTCAGAGAGAGAGAGCCAGTCAGAGAGAGAGAGCCAGTCAGAGAGAGAGAGCCAGTCAGAGAGAGAGAGCCAGTCAGAGAGAGAGAGCCAGTCAGTCGGAGAGAGAGAGAGAGAGTCAGTCAGAGAGAGAGTCAGTCAGAGAGAGAGTCAGTCAGAGAGAGAGTCAGTCAGAGAGAGAGTCAGTCAGAGAGAGAGTCAGTCAGTCAGAGAGAGTCGGTCAGAGAGAGAGTCGGTCAGAGAGAGAGTCGGTCAGAGAGAGAGTCGGTCAGAGAGAGAGTCAGTCAGAGAGTCAGTCAGAGAGTCAGTCAGAGAGAGAGAGTCAGTCAGTCAGAGAGAGAGAGTCAGTCAGTCAGAGAGAGAGAGTCAGTCAGTCAGTCAGAGAGAGAGAGCCAGTCAGTCAGTCATAGAGAGTGAGCCAGTCAGTCAGTCATAGAGAGTCAGAGAGAGAGAGCCAGTCAGTCAGTCAGAGAGTCAGTCAGAGAGAGAGACTGTCAGAGAGAGAGAGCCAGTCAGTCAGTCATAGAGAGTCAGTCAGAGAGAGAGCCAGTCAAACAGTCATAGAGAGCCAGTCAGAGAGAGAGCCAGTCAAACAGTCATAGAGAGCCAGTCAGTCGGAGAGAGAGTCAGTCAGTCAGAGAGAGAGAGTCAGTCAGTCAGAGAGAGAGAGTCAGTCAGAGAGAGTCAGTCAGTCAGAGAGAGAGAGTGTCAGTCAGTCAGAGAGAGAGAGTCAGTCAGTCAGAGAGAGAGAGTCAGTCAGAGAGAGTAAGTCAGTGAGAGAGTCAGTCAGTGAGAGAGTCAGTCAGAGAGTCAGTCAGAGAGAGAGAGTCAGTCAGAGAGAGAGAGTCAGTCAGAGAGAGAGAGAGTCAGTCAGAGAGAGAGAGTCAGTCAGAGAGAGAGAGCCAGTCAGTCAGTCATAGAGTCAGTCAGAGAGAGAGAGCCAGTCAGTCAGAGAGAGAGAGCCAGTCAGTCAGAGAGAGAGAGCCAGTCAGTCAGAGAGAGCCAGTCAGTCAGTCAGAGAGAGAGAGCCAGTCAGTCATAGAGAGTCAGTCAGAGAGAGAGAGCCAGTCAGTCAGTCATAGAGAGCCAGTCAGTCGGAGAGAGAGAGTCAGTCAGTCAGAGAGAGAGAGTCAGTCAGTCAGAGAGAGAGAGTCAGTCAGTCGGAGAGAGAGTCAGTCAGAGAGAGAGAGTCAGTCAGAGAGAGAGAGCCAGTCAGTCAGTCATAGAGAGTCAGTCCGAGAGAGAGCCAGTCAAACAGTCATAGAGAGCCAGTCAGTCGGAGAGAGAGTCAGTCAGTCAGAGAGAGAGAGTCAGTCAGTCAGAGAGAGAGACTCAGTCAGAGAGAGAGAGTCAGTCAGTGAGAGAGTCAGTCAGTGAGAGAGTCAGTCAGTGAGAGAGTCAGTCAGAGAGAGTCAGTCAGAGAGTCAGTCAGTCAGAGAGAGTCAGTCAGTCAGAGAGAGTCAGTCAGTCAGAGAGAGTCAGTCAGTCAGAGAGAGTCAGTCAGAGAGAGAGAGAGAGTCAGTCAGAGAGAGAGAGTCAGTCAGAGAGAGAGTCAGTCAGAGAGAGAGAGCCAGTCAGTCAGTCATAGAGTCAGTCAGAGAGAGAGTCAGTCAGAGAGAGAGAGCCAGTCAGTCATAGAGAGTCAGTCAGAGAGAGAGAGTCAGTCAGAGAGAGAGAGCCAGTCAGTCAGTCATAGAGTCAGTCAGAGAGAGAGCCAGTCAGTCAGAGAGAGAGAGCCAGTCAGTCATAGAGAGTCAGTCAGAGAGAGAGAGCCAGTCAGAGAGTCAGTCAGAGAGAGAGCCAGTCAGTCAGAGAGAGAGAGTCAGTCAGTCGGAGAGAGAGTCAGTCAGAGAGAGAGAGTCAGTCAGAGAGAGAGAGTCAGTCAGAGAGAGAGAGCCAGTCAGTCAGTCATAGAGAGTCAGTCCGAGAGAGAGCCAGTCAAACAGTCATAGAGAGCCAATCAGTCGGAGAGAGAGTCAGTCAGTCAGAGAGAGAGAGTCAGTCAGTCAGAGAGAGAGAGTCAGTCAGAGAGAGAGAGTCAGTCAGAGAGAGTCAGTCAGTGAGAGAGTCAGTCAGTGAGAGAGTCAGTCAGTGAGAGAGTCAGTCAGTGAGAGAGTCAGTCAGTGAGAGAGTCAGTCAGAGAGTCAGTCAGAGAGAGTCAGTCAGTCAGAGAGAGTCAGTCAGTCAGAGAGAGTCAGTCAGAGAGAGAGAGAGTCAGTCAGAGAGAGAGAGAGTCAGTCAGAGAGAGAGAGTCAGTCAGAGAGAGAGAGAGTCAGTCAGAGAGAGAGTCAGTCAGAGAGAGAGAGCCAGTCAGTCAGTCATAGAGTCAGTCAGAGAGAGAGTCAGTCAGAGAGAGAGAGCCAGTCAGTCATAGAGAGTCAGTCAGAGAGAGAGAGTCAGTCAGAGAGAGAGAGCCAGTCAGTCAGTCATAGAGTCAGTCAGAGAGAGAGCCAGTCAGTCAGAGAGAGAGAGCCAGTCAGTCATAGAGAGTCAGTCAGAGAGAGAGAGCCAGTCAGTCAGTCAGAGAGTCAGTCAGAGAGAGAGAGCCAGTCAGTCAGTCATAGAGAGTCAGTCAGAGAGAGAGCCAGTCAAACAGTCATAGAGAGCCAGTCAGTCGGAGAGAGAGAGAGAGAGTCAGTCAGTCGGAGAGAGAGAGAGAGAGAGTCAGTCGGAGAGAGAGAGTCAGTCAGTCGGAGAGAGAGAGAGAGTCAGTCAGAGAGAGAGAGAGTCAGTCAGTCAGCCAGAGAGAGTCAGTCAGTCAGAGAGAGAGAGTCAGTCAGAGAGAGTATGTCAGTGAGAGAGTCCGTCAGAGAGAGTGAGCCAGTCAGTCAGTCATAGTCAGTCAGAGAGAGAGTCAGTCAGAGAGAGAGAGCCAGTCAGTCATAGAGAGTCAGTCAGAGAGAGAGAGTCAGTCAGAGAGAGAGAGTCAGTCAGAGAGAGAGAGAGAGTCAGTCAGTCAGAGAGAGTCAGTCAGAGAGAGAGAGAGTCAGTCAGAGAGAGAGAGCCAGTCAGACAGTCATAGAGAGCCAGTCAGTCGGAGAGAGAGTCAGTCAGTCAGAGAGAGAGAGTCAGTCAGTCAGAGAGAGAGAGTCAGTCAGAGAGAGTCAGTCAGTCAGAGAGAGAGAGTCAGTCAGTCAGAGAGAGTCAGTCAGTCAGAGAGAGTGAGTCAGTCAGAGAGAGTAAGTCAGTGAGAGAGTCAGTCAGTGAGAGAGTCAGTCAGAGAGTCAGTCAGAGAGAGAGAGTCAGTCAGAGAGAGAGTCAGTCAGAGAGAGAGAGTCAGTCAGAGAGAGAGAGTCAGTCAGAGAGAGAGAGCCAGTCAGTCATAGAGAGTCAGTCAGAGAGAGAGAGTCAGTCAGAGAGAGAGAGACAGTCAGTCAGTCATAGAGTCAGTCAGAGAGAGAGAGCCAGTCAGTCAGAGAGAGAGAGCCAGCCAGAGAGAGCCAGTCAGTCAGAGAGAGAGAGCCAGTCAGTCAGAGAGAGAGAGCCAGTCAGTCAGAGAGAGAGAGCCAGTCAGTCAGAGAGAGCCAGTCAGTCAGAGAGAGAGAGCCAGTCAGTCAGAGAGAGAGAGCCAGTCAGTCATAGAGAGTCAGTCAGAGAGAGAGAGCCAGTCAGTCAGTCAGAGAGTCAGTCAGAGAGAGAGACTGTCAGAGAGAGAGAGCCAGTCAGTCATAGAGAGTCAGTCAGAGAGAGAGACCCAGTCAGTCAGTCATAGAGAGCCAGTCAGTCGGAGAGAGAGAGTCAGTCAGTCAGAGAGAGAGAGTCAGTCAGTCAGAGAGAGAGAGTCAGTCAGTCGGAGAGAGAGTCAGTCAGAGAGAGAGAGTCAGTCAGAGAGAGAGAGCCAGTCAGTCAGTCATAGAGAGTCAGTCCGAGAGAGAGCCAGTCAAACAGTCATAGAGAGCCAGTCAGTCGGAGAGAGAGCCAGTCAGTCGGAGAGAGAGTCAGTCAGTCAGAGAGAGAGAGTCAGTCAGTCAGAGAGAGAGAGTCAGTCAGAGAGAGTCAGTCAGTCAGAGAGAGAGAGTCAGTCAGTCAGAGAGAGTCAGTCAGTCAGAGAGAGAGAGTCAGTCAGAGAGAGTAAGTCAGTGAGAGAGTCAGTCAGTGAGAGAGTCAGTCAGAGAGTCAGTCAGAGAGAGAGAGAGTCAGTCAGAGAGAGAGTCAGTCAGAGAGAGAGTCAGTCAGAGAGAGAGAGTCAGTCAGAGAGAGAGAGTCAGTCAGTCAGAGAGAGCCAGTCAGTCAGAGAGAGTCAGTCAGAGAGAGAGAGTCCGTCAGAGAGAGAGAGCCAGTCAGTCAGTCATAGAGTCAGTCAGAGAGAGAGAGCCAGTCAGTCAGAGAGAGAGAGCCAGCCAGAGAGAGCCAGTCAGTCAGAGAGAGAGAGCCAGTCAGTCAGAGAGAGAGAGCCAGTCAGTCAGAGAGAGCCAGTCAGTCAGAGAGAGAGAGCCAGTCAGTCAGAGAGAGAGAGCCAGTCAGTCATAGAGAGTCAGTCAGAGAGAGAGAGCCAGTCAGTCAGTCAGAGAGTCAGTCAGAGAGAGAGACTGTCAGAGAGAGAGAGCCAGTCAGTCATAGAGAGTCAGTCAGAGAGAGAGACCCAGTCAGTCAGTCATAGAGAGCCAGTCAGTCGGAGAGAGAGAGCCAGTCAGTCGGAGAGAGAGAGTCAGTCAGTCAGAGAGAGAGAGTCAGTCAGTCAGAGAGAGAGAGTCAGTCAGTCGGAGAGAGAGTCAGTCAGAGAGAGAGAGTCAGTCAGAGAGAGAGAGCCAGTCAGTCAGTCATAGAGAGTCAGTCCGAGAGAGAGCCAGTCAAACAGTCATAGAGAGCCAGTCAGTCGGAGAGAGAGTCAGTCAGTCAGAGAGAGAGAGTCAGTCAGTCAGAGAGAGAGACTCAGTCAGAGAGAGAGAGTCAGTCAGAGAGAGAGTCAGTCAGAGAGAGAGTCAGTCAGTGAGAGAGTCAGTCAGTGAGAGAGTCAGTCAGAGAGAGTCAGTCAGAGAGTCAGTCAGAGAGAGTCAGTCAGTCAGAGAGAGTCAGTCAGTCAGAGAGAGTCAGTCAGTCAGAGAGAGTCAGTCAGTCAGAGAGAGTCAGTCAGTCAGAGAGAGTCAGTCAGAGAGAGAGAGAGTCAGTGAGAGAGAGAGAGTCAGTCAGAGAGAGAGAGTCAGTCAGAGAGAGAGTCAGTCAGAGAGAGAGAGCCAGTCAGTCAGTCATAGAGTCAGTCAGTCATAGTCAGTCAGAGAGAGAGTCAGTCAGAGAGAGAGAGCCAGTCAGTCATAGAGAGTCAGTCAGAGAGAGAGAGTCAGTCAGAGAGAGAGAGCCAGTCAGTCAGTCATAGAGTCAGTCAGAGAGAGAGCCAGTCAGTCAGAGAGAGAGAGCCAGTCAGTCATAGAGAGTCAGTCAGAGAGAGAGAGCCAGTCAGTCAGTCAGAGAGTCAGTCAGAGAGAGAGACTGTCAGAGAGAGAGAGCCAGTCAGTCATAGAGAGAGAGCCAGTCAGTCAGAGAGAGAGAGTCAGTCAGAGAGAGAGAGCCAGTCAGTCAGAGAGAGAGAGAGTCAGTCAGTCGGAGAGAGAGTCAGTCAGAGAGAGAGAGTCAGTCAGAGAGAGAGAGCCAGTCAGTCAGTCAGTCATAGAGAGTCAGTCCGAGAGAGAGCCAGTCAAACAGTCATAGAGAGCCAGTCAGTCGGAGAGAGAGTCAGTCAGTCAGAGAGAGAGAGTCAGTCAGTCAGAGAGAGAGAGTCAGTCAGTCAGAGAGAGAGACTCAGTCAGAGAGAGAGAGTCAGTCAGAGAGAGTCAGTCAGTGAGAGTCAGTCAGTGAGAGAGTCAGTCAGTGAGAGAGTCAGTCAGAGAGAGTCAGTCAGAGAGTCAGTCAGTCAGAGAGAGTCAGTCAGTCAGAGAGAGTCAGTCAGTCAGAGAGAGTCAGTCAGTCAGAGAGAGTCAGTCAGAGAGAGAGAGAGTCAGTCAGAGAGAGAGAGTCAGTCAGAGAGAGAGTCAGTCAGAGAGAGAGAGCCAGTCAGTCAATCATAGAGTCAGTCAGAGAGAGAGTCAGTCAGAGAGAGAGAGCCAGTCATAGAGAGTCAGTCAGAGAGAGAGAGTCAGTCAGAGAGAGAGAGCCAGTCAGTCAGTCATAGAGTCAGTCAGAGAGAGAGCCAGTCAGTCAGAGAGAGAGAGCCAGTCAGTCATAGAGAGTCAGTCAGAGAGAGAGAGCCAGTCAGTCAGTCAGAGAGTCAGTCAGAGAGAGAGACTGTCAGAGAGAGAGAGCCAGTCAGTCAGTCAGTCATAGAGAGTCAGTCAGAGAGAGAGAGCCAGTCAGTCAGTCATAGAGAGTCAGTCAGAGAGAGAGCCAGTCAAACAGTCATAGAGAGCCAGTCAGTCGGAGAGAGAGAGAGAGTCAGTCAGTCGGAGAGAGAGAGAGAGAGAGAGAGAGCCAGTCAGTCAGAGAGAGAGAGCCAGTCAGTCATAGAGAGTCAGTCAGAGAGAGAGCCAGTCAGTCAGTCAGAGAGTCAGTCAGAGAGAGAGACTGTCAGAGAGAGAGAGCCAGTCAGTCAGTCATAGAGAGTCAGTCAGAGAGAGAGAGCCAGTCAGTCAGTCATAGAGAGTCAGTCAGAGAGAGAGCCAGTCAAACAGTCATAGAGAGCCAGTCAGTCGGAGAGAGAGAGAGAGTCAGTCAGTCGGAGAGAGAGAGAGAGAGAGAGTCAGTCGGAGAGAGAGAGTCAGTCAGTCGGAGAGAGAGAGTCAGTCAGTCGGAGAGAGAGAGAGAGTCAGTCAGAGAGAGAGAGAGTCAGTCAGTCAGCCAGAGAGAGTCAGTCAGTCAGAGAGAGAGAGTCAGTCAGAGAGAGTATGTCAGTGAGAGAGTCAGTCAGTGAGAGAGTCAGTCAGAGAGAGTCAGTCAGAGAGAGAGAGTCCGTTAGAGAGAGAGAGCCAGTCAGTCAGTCATAGTCAGTCAGAGAGAGAGTCAGTCAGAGAGAGAGAGCCAGTCAGTCATAGAGAGTCAGTCAGAGAGAGAGAGTCAGTCAGAGAGAGAGAGTCAGTCAGGGAGAGAGAGTCAGTCAGAGAGAGAGAGAGAGTCAGTCAGTCAGAGAGAGTCAGTCAGAGAGAGAGAGAGTCAGTCAGAGAGAGAGAGCCAGTCAGACAGTCATAGAGAGCCAGTCAGTCGGAGAGAGAGTCAGTCAGTCAGAGAGAGAGAGTCAGTCAGTCAGAGAGAGAGAGTCAGTCAGAGAGAGAGAGTCAGTCAGTCAGAGAGAGAGAGTCAGTCAGAGAGAGTAAGTCAGTGAGTCAGTCAGTGAGAGAGTCAGTCAGAGTCAGAGAGAGAGAGTCAGTCAGAGAGAGAGAGTCAGTCAGAGAGAGAGAGTCAGTCAGAGAGAGAGAGCCAGTCAGTCAGTCATAGAGTCAGTCAGAGAGAGAGAGCCAGTCAGTCAGAGAGAGCCAGTCAGTCAGAGAGAGAGAGCCAGTCAGTCAGAGAGAGAGAGCCAGTCAGTCAGAGAGAGAGAGCCAGTCAGTCAGAGAGAGAGAGCCAGTCAGTCAGAGAGAGTCAGTCAGAGAGAGAGCCAGTCAGTCAGAGAGAGTCAGAGAGAGAGAGCCAGTCAGTCAGTCAGAGAGTCAGTCGGAGAGAGAGACTGTCAGAGAGAGAGAGCCAGTCAGTCATAGAGAGTCAGTCAGAGAGAGAGACCCAGTCAGTCAGTCATAGAGAGCCAGTCAGTCGGAGAGAGAGAGTCAGTCAGAGAGAGAGAGTCAGTCAGTCAGAGAGAGAGAGTCAGTCAGTCGGAGAGAGATTCAGTCAGAGAGAGAGAGTCAGTCAGAGAGAGAGAGCCAGTCAGTCAGTCATAGAGAGTCAGTCCGAGAGAGAGCCAGTCAAACAGTCATAGAGAGCCAGTCAGTCAGAGAGAGAGTCAGTCAGTCAGAGAGAGAGAGTCAGTCAGTCAGAGAGAGAGAGTCAGTCAGAGAGAGAGACTCAGTCAGAGAGAGAGAGTCAGTCAGAGAGAGTCAGTCAGTGAGAGAGTCAGTCAGTGAGAGAGTCAGTCAGAGAGAGTCAGTCAGAGAGTCAGTCAGAGAGAGTCAGTCAGTCAGAGAGAGTCAGTCAGTCAGAGAGAGTCAGTCAGTCAGAGAGAGTCAGTCAGTCAGAGAGAGTCAGTCAGAGAGAGAGAGAGTCAGTCAGAGAGAGAGAGTCAGTCAGAGAGAGAGTCAGTCAGAGAGAGAGAGCCAGTCAGTCAGTCATAGAGTCAGTCAGTCATAGAGTCAGTCAGAGGGAGAGTCAGTCAGAGAGAGAGAGCCAGTCAGTCATAGAGAGTCAGTCAGAGAGAGAGAGTCAGTCAGAGAGAGAGAGCCAGTCAGTCAGTCATAGAGAGTCAGTCCGAGAGAGAGCCAGTCAAACAGTCATAGAGAGCCAGTCAGTCGGAGAGAGAGTCAGTCAGTCAGAGAGAGAGAGCCAGTCAGTCATAGAGAGTCAGTCAGAGAGAGAGAGCCAGTCAGTCAGTCAGAGAGTCAGTCAGAGAGAGAGACTGTCAGAGAGAGAGAGCCAGTCAGTCAGAGAGAGAGAGTCAGTCAGTCGGAGAGAGAGTCAGTCAGAGAGAGAGAGTCAGTCAGAGAGAGAGAGCCAGTCAGTCAGTCATAGAGAGTCAGTCCGAGAGAGAGCCAGTCAAACAGTCATAGAGAGCCAGTCAGTCGGAGAGAGAGTCAGTCAGTCAGAGAGAGAGAGTCAGTCAGTCAGAGAGAGAGAGTCAGTCAGTCAGAGAGAGAGACTCAGTCAGAGAGAGAGAGTCAGTCAGAGAGAGTCAGTCAGAGAGAGTCAGTCAGTGAGAGAGTCAGTCAGTGAGAGAGTCAGTCAGTGAGAGAGTCAGTCAGAGAGAGTCAGTCAGAGAGTCAGTCAGTCAGAGAGAGTCAGTCAGTCAGAGAGAGTCAGTCAGTCAGAGAGAGTCAGTCAGTCAGAGAGAGTCAGTCAGTCAGAGAGAGTCAGTCAGAGAGAGAGAGAGTCAGTCAGAGAGAGAGAGTCAGTCAGAGAGAGAGTCAGTCAGAGAGAGAGAGACAGTCAGTCAATCATAGAGTCAGTCAGAGAGAGAGTCAGTCAGAGAGAGAGAGCCAGTCAGTCATAGAGAGTCAGTCAGAGAGAGAGAGTCAGTCAGAGAGAGAGAGCCAGTCAGTCAGTCATAGAGTCAGTCAGAGAGAGAGCCAGTCAGTCAGAGAGAGAGAGCCAGTCAGTCATAGAGAGTCAGTCAGAGAGAGAGAGCCAGTCAGTCAGTCAGAGAGTCAGTCAGAGAGAGAGACTGTCAGAGAGAGAGAGCCAGTCAGTCAGTCAGTCATAGAGAGTCAGTCAGAGAGAGAGAGCCAGTCAGTCAGTCATAGAGAGTCAGTCAGAGAGAGAGCCAGTCAAACAGTCATAGAGAGCCAGTCAGTCGGAGAGAGAGAGAGAGAGTCAGTCAGTCGGAGAGAGAGAGAGAGAGAGTCAGTCGGAGAGAGAGAGTCAGTCAGTCGGAGAGAGAGAGAGAGTCAGTCAGAGAGAGAGAGAGAGAGAGTCAGTCAGTCAGTCAGAGAGAGTCAGTCAGAGAGAGAGAGTCAGTCAGAGAGAGTATGTCAGTGAGAGAGTCAGTCAGTGAGAGAGTCAGTCAGTGAGAGAGTCAGTCAGAGAGAGTCAGTCAGAGAGAGAGAGTCCGTCAGAGAGAGAGAGCCAGTCAGTCAGTCATAGTCAGTCAGAGAGAGAGTCAGTCAGAGAGAGAGAGCCAGTCAGTCATAGAGAGTCAGTCAGAGAGAGAGAGTCAGTCAGAGAGAGAGAGTCAGTCAGAGAGAGAGAGAGAGAGTCAGTCAGTCAGAGAGAGTCAGTCAGAGAGAGAGAGAGTCAGTCAGAGAGAGAGAGCCAGTCAGACAGTCATAGAGAGCCAGTCAGTCGGAGAGAGAGAGAGAGAGAGTCAGTCAGTCAGAGAGAGAGTCAGTCAGTCGGAGAGAGAGAGTCAGTCAGTCAGAGAGAGAGTCAGTCAGTCAGAGAGAGAGAGTCAGTCAGTCAGTCAGAGAGAGAGTCAGTCAGTCAGAGAGAGAGTCAGTCAGTCAGAGAGAGTCGGTCAGAGAGAGTCGGTCAGAGAGAGAGTCGGTCAGAGAGAGAGTCGGTCAGAGAGAGAGTCGGTCAGAGAGAGAGTCGGTCAGAGAGAGAGTCGGTCAGAGAGAGAGTCGGTCAGAGAGAGAGTCGGTCAGAGAGAGAGTCGGTCAGAGAGAGAGTCGGTCAGAGAGAGAGTCGGTCAGAGAGAGAGAGTCGGTCAGAGAGAGAGAGCCAGTCAGAGAGAGAGAGCCAGTCAGAGAGAGAGAGCCAGTCAGAGAGAGAGAGCCAGTCAGTCGGAGAGAGAGAGAGAGAGTCAGTCAGTCAGTCAGAGAGTCAGTCAGTCAGAGAGAGAGTCAGTCAGTCAGAGAGAGTCAGTCAGTCAGAGAGAGTCGGTCAGAGAGAGAGTCGGTCAGAGAGAGAGTCGGTCAGTGTAGGAAGGTGGAATTGACTATATGTGGTTGCCTCACTTTTTCCTGGTGTTTTGCTGGTTTATGACTTATGCGTGACTGGGACCCTGCTATTCAGGCCTCTTGAGTCTACTGCTCTCTAACGACATGGAGTGCACGAGGTGCACTAGCATTGATACTGTGGTGCCTTATGAGTCCCTTAGTATATGGTACCTTAGGTACCAAGGGCATAGGTACTTCACAGGCCTACCAGGGCTGCAGCATGTGTTATGCCACCCCTGGGAAGCAGTCTAAATCTGACACCACAGGCCTGCTACTGCAGCCTGGGTGAGGTGGTGCTAGCACTCTCACTGAGATATAGGTTTCTATATCTCTCCTGCACACACATATAAACCTATCAGTCACCCCTAAGGCAGGCCCTATCAATCCTGGAGGGCAGGGTGCTTGGCTTCTATGTGAGGGGGTGCTCTGCATGAGCAGGGCCTCTCTGCAGTTCTCAGAGTCCATTCTCTGGTGCTGTTTGTGGATGCGGTTAAACCATATACTATTTAAGTGCATTATATCCTCGCGGCAAATGCTAACTTTGGAATGGCTGCATCAAAACATGTCGTGTTTGGTGTCAAACATCTTGGAATACTACCCCCCGCCAATCTTGGCGGCGGGGGTAGCATTCCACCCTTCTAGAGGGATAAGACATGTACCTGCTGTGGAAACGCGGTAGAATCCTAAAGAGCCCTGGCATCACAAAATGGATGCCACCAGTCACAGACACTGGGCTGCCCTCCTGCTGATGACCGAAACTCGCAGTGGAGGAAGCCCAACAATAGGCATCCTGTCACAGGGAGGTGTAACCACCTTCCAGACAGGGTTTAGTGTATTGGGGCTGGGTGGGTGCACTCTAGAGTGCTTTGAAGTCCTGCACTGGGGGAGCAGAAGGCTCTCTGTGCATATGCCAGTTCAAACCAGCTCAGGGGCTACCTGCCCCTGCTCTGGCGCGAACTGGACAAAGGGAAGTGGGTGTAGCCACCCTCCCTTGACCCTCCCATAGGTGGGGTCATAGAGCTAGTCCATCCCTCTTTTAGTATAAGAGGGGAACCTTGCCATTGCAAAGCAGATAACCCCTGGACGACGCTCACAGAAGAATCCTGGCCCTTCGACGTCTCCACTACCTTTGGAAGACAGAAGAATCTCCCTTGGAGTCAAGGAGTGACTCCTGCTTGGCAGGCACCAAAACGACAACGACGGTCGCAACTACGCTGCTCCCGCCGGAGTCCGAAGTCCCTGCAGCCCAAGAAGTGGATTTCCTGACCTCTCCCAGGCCATCGTGAGTCCCCAGCGAAGCTGAGGCAAGTGGACCCCACGAGTAACGAGGAACCGCGACCCCTGGGTACCGTGCACTATTGTCGAGTGCAACCCCTTCACAACGTTCTACGAACTTGTGCTTTGGACCACGTGTGGTCCTGACCTCCAGCAGGAATCCTCCGAAGATCAGAGGCCTACACCGTCCCGAGTGACCGTGGCCCCTGCTGAGTGATTCCGCCCGAGGTGTCTTCGCGATCCTCTGCCCGCTGGCTTGTGGGTCCCCAGAAGACTTCCTAAAGAAACCAAAGGGCTCCCTGGTTGCTCCAGGCCTGCCCTGACTTACCCTCGCTGGGTGAGTTCCACAGACCTTGCTGGTCTGCGCCATCGACTCTTCTTCATCTCCCGAGACCTGCGGCTGCCAAGGCTTGTTGGCTCCGATCGAAGCTGCCGACACCGCAGTCAGCTGCAGACGCCGAGGACACACCGAATCCAGCTCCTGGTCGCCGCCGACGCCTCCTGACCACGTGGCTGAAGAGTCAAGGCACCTGCAACCGACCTGGAAGCGACCGGACGACGGTGGGCATCCATCTTCCTTGCCCCGGGTCACTGCCAAGTGACTTTGAACACTGTCCCTCTGCTTTCAGGTCATCCTTCTTCAGAATCCAGGCTTGATTCCACCGGACACTTCTTCAGCCCCGCAAGCAGCAAGTCTTCTTTGTTCGCCATTGAAAACGACGCCGCGGATCCGACACCAAAGGACACCTGTGCACCCGGCTTCCTGGGTGAGGTAACTCCAGCACTACGGTGCTCCTGTGGGTGTGGGCCCTAGAACTACTTACCCTGTAAGTGACTTGCTTGTAGGTTCTCCCGAAGTATCCTAAAACTCTTTATTTCCAACCGCGACTTGCCCTCATTGAAGTTAACGGCGATTCGCGCCTGTGTATCCACACTGCACGCTGTCCCCCGTGGGTCCTTTACTTACCTGCCTTGGGTGGTTTCGTGAGGCCCCAGCACTTCTGAAGGCCCTAGGCCTTGTCTCCTTGCAAGTCGTTGTTTCTAAGTCTCTTACTTAGTATATGGTCTGGTACGCCCTAGGGCCCCAGCCATATTTTGTGCTTAACTTATTGTGAAACGTTGATTTGTGCATATAGTTTGTCTTCTAATCTCATAAAGAGATTAGTAGAGAGTTATTTAGAAATAAATACATATATATTTGATATATATACCTGTGTGGTGTCTTTCATTTGGTGATTCAAGAGATTATATGGTAAAACAAGCTGCTTTACATTCCTCCGAGACTTAGCCTGAAGGCTGCTCTCCACAGCTACCACTAGGATAGCTTTCTTTAAAAGGTTGTTG